>OY284496.1:18409995-19609995 GCA_958336395.1 Ctenicera cuprea
GTGTATTGGGTTATTATGATCTATCTTATATTATGCGGGGGGCGCAGAATTATTCAAGGTAAAAAAGGGGGGCGCGAAATACGAAAGTTTGAGAACCGCTGACCTAATGTTTACCTTGATTCAATTTCAGCAGGTTTTTACTTTCCTATTCCTTCAGTATTGGGAAGTACCGATTTCATGAAAAGTTTCTAAATCTAGCTTTTAACAGAAATACATAGTCTGGGGCTCAAGGAACCAAAAAAAGTGGTTTTTAAAAAATGTCTGTCTGTGAGTGCGTGTGTCACGCCTCTACAAGCGAAAGTACTTTACCGATTTTGATGAAATTTTAAATCGAGACATATCAAAAATTGTAATTCTAGTAAAAACAATCCGAAACTGGCAACGGAAGTTAGACTCGTTTTTTCCAAAACTAAATTTTGAAAATTTGAGCACGGCATCTGAAAACAATTTAAGGCAAATCATCGAAATTTTTTTACCAAACTCTAGCTTCAAAATGGCGCCAGCTACAACTTGTTTGAGAGCCCTTTGTGGGTAGTATACGATGAAGTAAAAGTAATTTCGAAAATCCAAAAACGATTGCAATGGCGCCGCTTCAAAATTTTCAAGTGTACTACATTACAAATTATAACACCTAAAACACTAGAATATTATGTATAAAAAAATAGTTAATTGGAAGTACAGAGCAGCATGCTTTGATTTTTTAAATGTTGAAAAAGTGTGATTTGGTTCGATAACTGTCGAAAGTGTAAAGCAAAGGTAAACCAGCTACTGCGCTGCCCTACGACCTGCTAAGATGATTCGTTTCTTCGTCAGCAATTCGTCCCAATCTTAATATTTATTTTAAACTATTTAAAAGTACGCATTTTTTGGATTCACACATTTTCAGGGTAGGGCAAGTACTGTCCTCCGTGAAATCTTTGATAATGGTAGTAAATACCAACATAAATGACCAGTCATTATCTATCTATTTCGGTACTAGGAATAAATAAAAGAAATAGGTAAAATGTTTACTGTATATTTTTTTACATAAATACTACGACATAACAGAAATACTCTGTTACAAACAGTCAATAATGAATAAAAAATGTAAGAGAAAATATAAAAGAAATCGTGGATATCACAGAATAATTACCTAAATTACATTTAATTTTAATTGTCATCCGTCATAATAATCGTGATAGCACTAGTAGCAGATGGAGACTGATCGGTGAAGTGACGCATTGTACTATTTCTACCGCCACTCAACGACCTCTGCAGTGCCCTATTAGCTGGACGCATCAGTCCACATTTGCTAGTTAAGGAATCTAATTCATGTGTATCTGATAATGATGAAGAGGCTGGCCTGTGTCTCCTTTCTTGTGTGGCTTTACCATTGGAGCCACCTGTACAACAACAAAGCAATTTGGAATACTGAAACTGACCAAACTGCTTCTGAGGACCTGCTATTGCAAGTAAGGAACCTAAATAAAATGTTGCATAAAACCAACTAACACTCATGACGGTCACTAAAAACACTCCTATCTGGATATATGGCAATATCGAAGAGGGCATCATAAAAGCCCCAGCAGCACCTGTTGTAACAGCTGCCATTGAAGCTGGACCTGCCATGTTTGTTAATGCATATCTGGTTGATGTTTCACGATCTTCTGAACTAGGACATAGTCTGTAATGAACTGTATAATGGAGACTAAAATCTACTGTAAGACCTATAGCAGTCGACACAGCTATCGACTCTAACACGTTCAATTTCCAGCCTAACAAAACTAGAACAGCCATAATAACTAAAATACTACAAGTGATAGTAACAATAGCGTACAGACTTGTTAGGATATTTAGTGTTGCTAGCAATAACACAATCAGCGCTAATCCCATAGATACACCAATAGCAGCCAAGGTACCCTTGGACAAAACCTGCTGCAAATCGTAAAATTCAAATTCACTCACAAACCAACCGCCTTGCATAGTTGCGGGAGCACTTTTCAGCTGCTCGTGTGACCATTCTTCGACCTTAGTAAAAAATTCGTGCATGTGTTCATATGACATTGAATATGAATAATTACTATCGTACTCGACTACAATGGCTTTTATTGTCGGAAATTGGTCTTTTGAAAACTTTGGGCCAGCCATTCCAGGAATGAAATATTCTGATGGTGTTTCATATAAATCACCCATGGCAGACACTATACATGTATTAAAAACTGAGCTATTGTAAGGAAAACGTTCTATTTCACAACATGGTGTACGATCCATATGATCAATAGGATCTAAACAGCGACGTTGCATCCAAGCCATAAAGGATTCTATAAAACAATTTGGTAATAATGGACCTAATGTCGATTGATAAAAAGACTGTTTTCTAATTTGACGACAAAACTGTAAAAGCCACACTTGAGATTCTTTTCTAGACATATCGAAATTTGGATCCAACTGAAGTTTACCGAGCGATTGGGGGTCTAAGTAGTTACCATTGTCCACTGGTAATACTCCCCATACAAATCGTAGAGGCAACTTGTAGTTTGCATTGTTTTCACCACTAATCTGAAATTAAAGCAAACAGAATAGTTAAAATGTAGTACATTAAAAATAAGAGCTATATTGTACTGTAACTAGAAGTAAGATATTGTAATATATAAAGGGTATCTCCAGCTTTGTACAGAATTTTATATTTGATTTAAAAAAATATTGTTACCAAACTGCTGTAATAGCTCACATAAATAAAAATAACTGACGTAATATTAATTATATGCATGTCAGTGTATTATATTTAACTTAATAAATGTATTCCTCATTGTGAACAAATATGAGTACACCCTGTATACAGTTTTGGTCTATTCTACTGTATTACACAGTGAGTAGTCGGCCGGTGCCAGCTGGTAACATTTTTTGTGGTATAGCGTTATAGGATAACATGCTCCATAGTGTACCGGCAATTTAAATTTGGCCGGCAGATGACATGTCAGTTATGTATATGTTCCATATTCTAGTATCTGCTATGAATAGACGCTGTGGCTCACTGCAAGAATACCTGTACAGCGTTGTGATGCATACATGGTTGAGAGCTTGAAGCCCCCGTGGGTTAGTTTGTTTTCAAATTTGAATTCCATTACTTTTTTTAAAAACTGTATGTGAGTTATTATTATTTATTTTATTGTGTACATAGTGGAATGCTACTGCTTATGCTCTCTAGTGTGTACACTGAGGTTCAATAACATAATAACCTACGTAAAAGTAAAAAGGAAAAATAAGCGAAGCACTTTGCCTGGACTTTCCTATACTTTAGATATTGCTACTTATCATATTTCAGAATTATTTTTGTATCAACATTTTACATGACAATAATGATTATAGGTTGCACTACCCCTAACACTCTAGGGGGCACAGCTGTTTTAGTATAGTTGGTATATGGTATATAGTTGTTTTAATAAGGTAGTTGTAGAACATATTCTTACAACCTTCATAAGTCAGCTTAAAAGTATGGACTGTATTCACGTAGATTCAAAATGTCGGTAGATAAATCAATGTTTGTTGTGATAATCTGTAACAAGAGAATTCCTCTCAAAGAGGTTTCTGGTAATCCCTGGTTAAAGTCCAGTAAGGTGTTAAACACAGTTAAACTGAAATACCAAGTTTTGCATATTTCATTTAGAATAGGCATTTTAGGTTTAAAATAACTTATAACTAACGTAAGCTACCCTTTCAGAGATAAATTTGTTTCTTATCACCAATTTCTATCGTATATCTTACATCTGGGACACCATCAGCTGCACATCCTACTATGAGTAACAAATTTATCATTTTCAAAAGAAAAAAATGATTTTTGAATCTTTTCAACTATTCCCAAATATAGCTACATATAAAAATTAAGTTAAGACTTATTCTATCACACATAAGGAATTGAGCCTAAACACAAATTGTTTATCATCCCCCATTTATTAAACAAAGATCAGGACCATCTTAATACACGGGCCGGCTCATGCTCGTAAAAAGTTTCTAAAGTGGAGGGGAAAGCGTCCTACGGCTGATGCCGTGTCTGGTCGAGCCAGGACCAGTCTTGTCCACTCGAAACAGTGAAATAGTAGGCACCAATAGTTCATATTATTTTTGCCTTAATTATTGCTATTGCTCATATTGTTTTTGTGTGCTATTATGTATAACATACTGTTTTAAATTGTGTTGTGTAGAATTACGTTTTATAAACACGTTGGGTGACCACTGACCAGTCAAAAGTAAGTAGGTATTTCAAAGATATACATATTAAGTTAGTGACCGAATTTTCTTCTTAAACCAAACAGAATGCCAACATCTTGCTGTGTTCCAAATTGTACAAGTAACTATGGAAGCGGCGGAAATATAAATGCTTTTAAATTTCCTAAGGATGAAGAATTGAAAAAAAATGGATAAAACAAATTCACCGAGATTTGTGGCAACCAACAGATCGTTCCGTAGTTTGTATCAAGCATTTTGACAAAACATTTTTAAATAGAGACGATAAATACATTAAACCAGACGGAACATTTACAAGTATATCCAGGAAAAAAATCACACTTAAAAAAGAAGCACATCCGACTATTTTTTTTAACCAACCATCGTACATGACAACTAGTGGAGGACCTTCTCGAACAGATCCATTTACTGGCGAATATAAAAAACAAATAAATTTAGACTAGGTATGTAAAACAAAAACAAGATGAGAGGAAAACATACAAAGTCTTGATAATTTGAGAAGCAAATATAAATCTAAATTAAAAAATATTAATTTTTAACAATTGTAGATAACGTAACATCAATTAATTTTCTAAATATAACTAATTTGGAAAATGACTGTCCTGAAATCAAAAGTTCGCTTAGAGTGAGAAATGACTTAACTGTGGAAATCCACAAAAATTCTCTGTTGGTTACTAAACAAATGTACAAACATATTTTAGAAAACAACGAATTGTGTAATACGTGGCCCAAGTTACTACAGTTGATAGACTTTTTACAAAGCGACATGGATAACAACACTGAAAAATTAACAGAATTAAAATTAAATAAAGTGTTAGTTATTTTAAAAGACTGTTGTAAGTTGGAAAGGCAATTAGATTCGGAAATAATATTAAAATTAACTACTGTACAAGCGTTCATGTTGACATCGGTACTTTCAAAAAATAGAGATATTTTTATTTTTTAATTTACATAGCAGAATATATAGCTAATAGTTTAAAATCAAAACTTACATGTAAAAATTGCATTAATTCTTTAACTATTGACAAAATTTTGGAATACGACTGCAGCCCGGAAGCATATTCCTATATAAAAGATTTAGACAGGGGTGGTTTAAAAGTGCCAAAAGAATTTTTATTACAAATAGGAATAACAATGTTTAAAACTTTTAAAGTACTTATTAGTGAAATATACGAAGAACAATATATTGCTGCTACAAACCAAAGAGGTCTTTTATGCAAATTAAGTGTAGAGCATTTCGATTCAATTAATTTTGAAAATCTCGACAACTGTTTGTGGAACAGCAGAAAATCTGTTGTTGATAAAGTAACAATGATTTTTTCTAACATATTATTGAATAATTATACAAAAACTAAAAATGATGTTAAACGTGAGTCTAAAAAAGAAAATTGAATACCTTTAATTTAACATAGTAAAGAATTGTTATTGTCAATTAAAATTAATTGTAGTGTAGATACTATGTACTGTATCTGAACTAAATATTGTTTATTTTTTAAGTACAATGTTCGATTATTTATTACTGTTTATTTCCACTTTAAATGTTTAATTTAGTAATGATTCATTAACATTATACTGAATATATGTTTCTTCGAGGTATGTCTTTATATGGAAATAAATATGAAATTCTGCATTTGTGTTATTTACTTATTAATGTAAACCCTAATAAAATATATATTCAAAAAATTGTGACGTTTTATTATACTTCAATATCGTAAATTAATTAAAACATATACAACGCCGTATACATGCATGCATTTTACGGGCGTCATCCCCTCCACAGCGCTACAGTATGAGCCTGCCCATGTATTAAGATGCATGAATTATCGATTTTCAATAATTTATTTCATAGTTTCACTAGTACCAAACATTATCGTAGCTTGTAACTTTGTGAACCCTCAGCGCATTTCCAATATTAGTCCCGGTCTGATAACTCGATTTTAAGTAAATAGCTGTTAAAACCAAAATTTTCAAATATTCACAGAAGGTGCCACATAGAAATTAAAAAAAGTAATCAAGGGGTCATTTTTTGAGCAATATCTTTTTGATAATTTCCAAAATTTCAAATATATTTTTCACTTTACAGCCTTTATCGAAATTTTTGTGCACAGAAACATTGTGTTTCTATAGGGTTACCAAATTTAAAGCCGATCTGTCAACTTGTCTTTAAGCAATAAGACATTAAAGTCAAAATTTTCAAAAAATCGTAGCGGTCGCCATTTTGAAGTGAAAAAGTTCGGAAAAAAGTGTTAGATTTGCCCTGAAGTCTAGTATAAGATTCCTGTTTTAGATTTAGAAAATTCGCTAACTGAAAAAGTCGCTACCAAAAAAACATGTTAAACTTCCGCTTTCAGATTTCTTTTAAAATCTTATTTCCCTGACCTATTTTTGATATACTACCACACTCTGAAGCTCATCGAAATTGGAGCATCCGTTTGGGAGTTATGGTGCGCACATACCCATCTACAGACAGACATTTTTTAAAACCACGTTTATGGATTCCTGGCTGTCCAAAACGTGTATCTTTTCATGAAGTCAATACTTCCCTATACTGAAAGTATAGGAGAGTAAAAAAATGTATGCTGCTGGTAAGGTATGCAAATCAGGTTTTACGATGACGTCATACCAGCAAAAAGCAGACAGCCAGCGCCGGCCGACTAATACTAGCCTAATTAACATACCCTTTCAGATCGTTTAAACCAAAACATGTTTTTATAAATCATGTCATATTTTTCAAATGGATGAGAACTATCAAACAGTTGAAATTCTGGAGAACTAGGAAGTTGAAGCTTTGGGTAATACAGAACAACTATACCACTACCGATAGTTAGGCCTGACAATAATATTATCCAGCAGTAGCGGTATTTAATTACTCCATCTACAAGGGTTTGTTCTCGATTACTCCACAGTTTATATATCATGAAGCATTTGCACTGTAATAACCCTTCCCATATCTTCAAACGTGGTAGAAAAATAGGCGAACACCAATTTTTTAATGTAGCACATTTGGTGTACCATCCTTCGCGTACTATCATACAAGCTGGAAGCCACGACATCATTAATATGCAGTTAGCAACCACTGCTGTAGCAGCAAATATGCTGCAATTCAAATAATATGAGTTTATTAATACACTGAAACCAAAATATTAAACAAACCTAAAACAACACACAGCTGTAATAGAACTTATGTATGATGCTAAAAATGCTGCTGCTGTTGTTATTGAAGTAATAAGCATGGAAATAAATGCATGATGAAAAGTATCATTCATTATTTTAATAGTTGAACTATTTTTTTGTTCTTTTGACGATTGCCACGCTTTACAAAATATAAATGCATCATCAGCACCAATACCTACAGAAAAAGCATAACATGCATTAATTAGGTAAGTACAATTTGATTCAGTTATATTAAAATATTTGCTTTAAACTTTCGCAGAAATTTTTAAAGTTGATTTACTTACCAATTGCCACAACGGTGGCTAATAAATTCATAAAAGGGAAAAATCGAAGCTCAAAAACGAGCGTGTACATGAAATAAGAAATGCCAAGTGAAAATGCGATTGCAATTATTGTCATAAGAGTGAGGAACAATGACTCGGTATACAGCCAAATGCATAGTAGCACAAATAGGCCTCCTGAACTCATCAACCAAGCATCCCGGATTAGGCACTCGTCAAACAAAGCGCTTTTTAGGCCAAACTCCATTCCCACTGCCGATACTCCATCAAATTCCAGATTTGTTTTTTCTAGTGCATGATAATAAGGCAGGGCTGCAGTACTACTAGCCACTGGTAGAAATATCATTGTCTGTTTTAAAATCACATCTAATGACTTCTGAAATATGAAAGATATGTGCAATATATTAAAAAAAATCTTGCTAGGTTAAATAATGGTTTAATAAAAAATACAAAAAAATAAAATAAGATCGAATTAAACAAGCACTAGATAAGTATGAAAATGTCAACAGTTCATTCAAGAAGTTGCAGTTAATTGAGACAATTTGTACAAGTCGGTGTATAAACTACTATTAAAATCTAGCTATTATGATTGTTTACCAGCAATCATTTGAATTTATTTTTTATGCTCAATTTTATTTCTGTTCCCCAACTGGCATTTTGGTTCATGCACTAGCCCTTTGCAAAATAAAGGTTAAAAGATCAATTTCTTTTTATAGAGAAAAAATTAAAGATCTTTGATCAAAAAATAGAATTAAAAAAGAAAGAATTGCCTCCTTAAATCTTAAAAATGAATTTAGAATGTTATTCTACTGGTACAGATGAACAATTAGCTTAAAAGCAGAGTTTTTCATTGAATACAGATATTAACATATTTTAAAAATTTGTAGAAGGCTTCAGAGAAATTAGTCACAGAAAATCGTGCCTTAGATAATCGAGACCCTACTGTAAAATGAAAAATCTTAATTCCACAATGCTTCATTTCTAAATAATTAACTTATAATTATAATAACTTTTTTTAATTGTTTCGAGTTTAAAATAACCACTAAATTAGATTCAACCATTACCTACATTAGGAGGAAGGAACGAAGTACTCGCCAAAAAATTGAGAATGTTGAATACAGCATCATACTGCATACAGTCTACAGGTGCTTTACAGTGGCCTTTTTCGTAACAGTCAGGGGCCAACTGTAAATTATGATAATACTGTGAACAGGATTGCAGTAAGGTTTTCGTGCTGTTAACATCTTCTTCCTAGATTACAAAAAAAAATGTAAATGTGATAGAGAAAGTACAATTTGACAAAAAACTTAAATTTATAAATTGAAATTGGTGCCTACAGTAAATCAATGTAAGTTTAATCCTTACTATTATAGCTAAACAAGATGTTCTATTGTGCAACTGGGCAACATAATTGGCTAGCGACCAAGGTCTGCAACATTTGTTGGGCTTCTTGACAGTTTGTATGCATAACTCCTTATAGTGTTTTGCTTGTATTAATTCATACTCAAGACGGCATAAAATTAAAAGCGAATCTAGAGTAAACAAATCTGATCCCCCATTTGATTCTAATACCACATGAGCATAGTCTTCATCTGTAAATATTCAATCAAAGTTTACTATAAACAAATATTAAAAATATGTTTTACCAGGGCGTCCACAAAAAAAACCTTCTTTTGAAGAACGATGTGTACTATGATCTTGCAGAGGTTTTAGATTAATTAAGTTTTGTAATGAAATCCAGTTGTTTTTCTCAGGACTGTTACTTGAGTAATTACTTCTTTCTTCGTTTATAAAAATCTGCAACTAAATAAATTATTTCAAAACGTGTATTTACTTATTTAAAATTTTAAAATATTTGAAAGGAAAATGCTTTGCATCTACTAATCAAAAAGTATGTGCACTATATGCAATTATACAAATAAGAAACATCTTAAATAAAAGGAAATGTTAGTTACGGAGATACAAAAATAAATATAATAAGACTTTTTTCGTTAGAAGTCCAATTTTGAAACTAACCATGGGTTAAGTAAGGATTTTATATCCTAGATATATGGCCACATGTGTATTTTCAAATGTTAATTCATTGTTAACATGTTTTCAGTAACACGATTTCTAATTTAATCGTTAGATTTTTATCATCATCTGTATGATATAATCATAGCATCATACTCTTACAAACTATACAGTATACAAATTAAATGACCTTTAAGCACTCTATACATTTAATATAAAAGAATCCATAATAGCATTAGTGGTGTGGTAATCTTAAAAATTAGAAAGAAAAGTCGTAAGTCTCACCACTGTATACATCAGGCATGGGCAACCTACGATCCGCGGGCCGTATGCGGCCCGTGTACACCTTTTTTCCGGCCCGCCGGACATGTTTCATTTAACCACCAATCCGGCCCGCGAGACCGATTATTATTTTAAACTGATACAAATAAAAGACAGCAACGAATTATTTCTTTTGTTTGAGAAAAAAATGCGAACTACGCCGGCTTTATGCGAAACTGAAATATTATGTATACTTTTTACTTTTTGAATTTTCGCGTTTTAAAAAATTTCTGTTTTTGTTGAATATATTTTTGTATACTTTTTTGTATTTATATATTTTAAAAATATTTTTCCAAAAGAATGTAGTTTTTTATCTTATTTACGGCCTGCGATACATAAATGGATCTTCAGTTGGCCCCAGCTACTCAAAAGGTTGCCCATCCCTGGTATACACGGTCAAAACTATGGAAACACGCTATTTACGGTCAAATCTCACTGCACGCGTTGAAAAACTTTTCTAGGCAATGTATTTATAAGGTCATAGAGCATATTTTTTGGTTTTTGAAAAAAAGGATTCTTTCGTTTTTGCAAGTTACATGAAATATTTTTAAATGAGGAGACACTTGTTTTTTGGTCTGATTTGATAAATCTTTTATTCTCTGTTTAATGATGTATCACTTTTATATGATTGCATAAAAAATAAGAAATTGTTGTTGGGCAGTAATATTTCTTTCTAAATATGTGTACATGTTTACATTTTTTGATTATCACTGGTCAACAATGTCATTGGTATTAGGTCAATTTTAGGGTTACTTTGTGCAGCCGATTCCGAATTTGCTATCAGTTTTATTAGATTGGCTCTAGTTTTTGAGATAATGCTCCCTTTTAGAAAGTGTGAAAGAAAAAAACAAGGAAAACCCAAAATTAAAAGTGTATTACGGAATATTAAAAAGTATTACATTGTTTGCAAAGAACATGTTAAGAATTAAAAATGATATCATAAATCACTCCTAATGCTCGGTAAAACGCCGTTTTTATGACTTTCTTTGTTGTTGGTCTTCAGGACAATCACGTAGGAGGCTCCAGCAATAGTCTGCCATCATGTGTCTATATCCCATCTGCCTTGATACCTTTCCTCCATAGTCTATGTCCTGGTGAAACCGCCCCCCTTGTTCCTCACTAAAATCACCCAGGTTTTTCGGAAATCTGTCTAAGTGGCTATGGAGAAAGTGTACTTTAATGCACATATTAGCACCTAATTTCTTAAAATTAACGAGCATATTTTGCACTAGTTCTTCTCTGCTTTATGGTTACCCAAGAAGTTCTTAACAACTGAGACAAAACAGCACCAGGCAGAAGCTTCAGCATCAGTCATAAATTTTATGAAATGCGAATTGTTAATGAGTTTGCGAATTTGAGGACCATCAAAAATTCCTGCCTTAAATTTTTCCATACTTAGTTTAGGGAACGATGTATTTAAAGCATTCCCCGTTTTTATCTAAGGCTTTAACAAATTGTTTCATGAGTCCTAGCTTTATATGGAGTGGTGGGGGAATTATATTATCTCTGTCAAGCAATGGCTCGTTCACGATGTTCGCTGTACCTATAGTCAAATTTTCTCTTAGTGTCCATGTCTTCTTCGTTCAATAATCCTGCTTTGCTCTACTATCCCATAGACAGATGAAGCAAGGGTACTTCGTGTATCCACTTTGCTGTTAAAGCAAGAAATTCACCATCTTTAAATCAACAGACCACCGGTGGTCTTGATAGCGGATCTTCTGCAAAAGCATTTTTATGTTTTCATATTCTTCTTTAAGTTTTGTAGAGTGGCCAATTGGAATGGATGCATAGCGATTTCCGTTGTGCAGTAGAACACATTTCAAGCTTCTTTTAGAACTGTCAATAAAAAGCCGCCATTCTTTTGGTTGATATTCAGGCAAACCCATTTCTAAAAGAAGTCCTGGAATGTCATTGCAATAAACAAGCTCTTCATTTTCGCTGAAGTACGGGAGAATTGCCTGCTCTCTTGTTCTGTAAGTTGTTATTGTAACTTCTAGCTTTAGACAGTTTTTTTTCTTTTAATCTGGATGCTAGAAGTTCAGACGCTTGTTTTGACACAAGGTGACACAGGTTTTACAAACGTTATGAGGAACCCAAGGTTTGTCTTGCTTCCCAATTGGGAAACCAAAATAAGCAAGATATGCTTTTTTACAAAATTAGTAATATTTTGCCTTTGTTTCTCCACAGTATAATCACCACAAACGTAGCAGAATACGTCTGGGTGGTTAAGGCAAGCTCTTCGTGATGAACTCATATCTATGCGAACGCTTAAAATATTGTATTAATATGATGCTTGCAGAAATTAAGTAATATAAAAACACGTCTTTCTTCCACGGCTCGCTCTACACAACTGAGTAAATGGGTGCGGTAATGTACATGCAAACTGTTGTGACATATCGCAACATGTTGCAACTTGTTACAACGCTTCATAACACACGTCTGTTTAGCGTAATATAAATATTACAACGGTCGGATGCTACGCAGACGTCAAGAAAGTGCAGTGTTACCATTGTTTTTTAAGGATATAAAAACAATGGTGTTACTGAGGTAAATTCTAAATTTGAAGGTTATAAATTATCTAAAAAACTAGAGCCAATTCAGTAAAAACAAAAATTGTTTTAAATTCAATGCCCCAAAGTACCCTAAAATCACATAAACATCTTCGGCAACGAAAAAATATTTTTTTTTTGTTGGGCTGTGTTATTTATCTATCTCTTGTTCTCTATACAAAAATACTCCTGTTGATTGTTATTTAATCCAACAGTCAGAGTGTTTGTTATAAACTCTAACAGAAGCTATGTTCAATAAAGGAATAAACGTTATGAACATGGCCCCCTGAAGGCTTCCTTCTGAAGTTACAGAATAGGAAAGAGGTAACAGACTGTTCAGAATATTTCATCTTCTGAATGCTGTAACTTCTTAAGGAAGAGTTTTCCGATACATGTTTATAAAAACTTTTAGGGTAATTTTTCATATGCAATCTGCCATTGATTACTTTGCTACTTATTTTAGAACCACTCTAACACATATTGGTTAAAAATAAATATCTACAAATTTCAAAAACTAGCGGAAAAATTTAATTTTGATTTCCAAATGAAAATTGCATATTTACAGCACTAATGTCAACAAATTAATGTTCAAAGTTTATTTTTGAATTATCTATTAATACAAATTACAAGGCATGCTCAAAATTCTAGAACAAAAACCCTTTGAAAGAACATGCATTTTGAGAAAAGATCGTACTGGCACATAAATAAAGAAAACCATACAAAGATTAACATTTTATTGCAAATGTAGTACATACATCAGGTTTAGATGTATTTTGCACTCTCTTCAATTTACTCTGACCATTTTTTTTTCTAGTTTTTACATAGTCTCGATTATTCTTTCTATCCAAAAATTCTTTAGGATTAACTGCGAAAGGTCCAGAAGGGCGTGTAGCCTCCTCCAAATTTTTCCAGGCTATTATCCTACTTGCCAGCACAGTACCTCGTGTTTCGAAGCCCTACAAGTGAAACATATTAGTTTTAGCTGGCTTCAGAGAGGGTATAAATATTTAATTACCATCTGCGGATCAGAAAAATCTGGTAAAGCTTTAAGTGTAAAAGGTATTACAAGACAAGTCCCAGAGAATACTGCCACTGCTGTTAAAATAACGAAGGGATGGTGTACTAAAATATGTGCAAACCAGTTGAAGTTCATGTTGGACCAGAAATGTTTACATTTGGAGCACAAAACACGTGTTGTTGTCGAAAATACACTAACTTATGATTTCTTTCAGTAACACATACGAAAGAAGCAGCCATTATAGCCGCTGCAACAAGCTTCTAACTTAATTAGGGGTGTCATTTGCTAAAAATCATAGAACAATGGTTTTGATTTTCAGGGGTTTCGCAAACAACACGATCCCGGGCAGAAATCTGCTGCAGTTACATGACCTTGAAACAAGATTATAAACGAATCGACTGATTTCGACATGATGGTCATTCATGTGTTAAGTTATTTAATTATGTATTTTACTGGCCCCAAAAGGTATATGCAACACCATAAAATTAATATTATGAAAAAAATAGATACTTTAGCACTTAAACAGAAGTTAAACGCTTTTGTAAACGTAAAAGCGCCAAACGGCGATGTTACCCGATAAAAGTCACTATTATGTTGCAAATAAATTTTACGGCGGGAATTTTAAATTGAAAGCATTTTCATGTAATTATTGCTTAATACATAATAACGCAGATAAAATGACCAAGCAATTGCTTATTAACTTTTTTGCATATTAATACATTCTTATCAATGATAGAGCTCATCGAAGAAAAAAACTATGCCAATAAACATTAAAGAATACTAGCTGAACCGGTGGCTTTCGACCCATGCTTTTTTGATAACTTGTAACTGCTGCGTCGGTGACAAAAGCATTCGCTCAAAATGATAAATAAACTGGGTTGAGATATAACAGCGTTGTCGCGTAAAGTTAAAACAGCTTCGTATTTAATTTGTAGATACGTTTCAATATTCAGATTATGCACATAGTGTTTTATAAATTATAAGTGAAAAGTCATGTATGTTATTCTATTGTACACTATTAACACTGCTAAAAATTATTACAATCAAATCTCGAAAATCTGAACAGCGTTGAACATAGAATTATTCTGGATAGAAAACCGAAACTATGAGAACTAGAAGGGACCCGACATATTTAAAAATAAAAACATTACTTTTAATAATAATTTCGAAATTTTGACTTTCTAATTTGGAAATTTCGAATTTATAATCTTAAAATTTCGAAATTTAAAAGTGATAATTTTAAACTTAACATTGTTGGTAGTTGTTGGAACTATGGAAAAAAATAGATTATGAAAAACATAAAGTCGTAATAAGGGCGCTAATGTCTTACTCTTACGAGTACAAGTTGCAATATATAATTTGCGTTTTTTTTTCAATTATAAAATGACACAGGGGCGAATAGTTGCTTTTGCTTCCATGGAGTCGGCGACTATGCAACAGAATTATATAGAAACAGAATTTGTATACCTAATAAATAATAAAACACTGTATTTATTCCATCTAACAGAATTCCAATAAGTTTATTACAGTTATACAAAAGGCGGCAACTAAAGTATTACAAACTTACATTTAAAGGGTAAGGGATGGGAACTAGGAGAGGGTGGAGTACAATAAATAATTTTTTTTTAATGTTTATCAAAAAAACTATTACCTAAAGAATTTCAAAAACGAATGTTCTACGGCAAACTACAATAGTTTATACAGCAGATACATAGATACATAACTAAATACATTTATTTTTTTAAAATACATAGTGTCCCTATGTACCTCGGCCATAGGGTACAATAAATCTGTATAAAAAAACAATAAAAATATATATTTCATGAGGTTGAGAAGCAATAAAAGTCGTTAAAACAACCTTTTTCTGTATCCTTCATTGCTGTCTTCTTTACTACTTTATTTGCCCTCTATCTCTTTTACTTTTCTTCCTTTTTTTTCCTTTCATTTTTTTCCATAATTTTTCTTTACCTTTTATTCCTTCTTCTTTTTCTTTTCTTGTTTGGTTGCTTATTTTTTTAATTGTCTTTCTTCCAACACATTGAATGAATCATTGATTCACAGTGCTTCGCCTAACTTTGGTTCAAAGTTTTCCACATGCTAGCATTGATTACAATAACAATTTTTAACATAAATGTTAAGATAAATCAAAAACAAGTATTACAAGTGTCTAGGCTGTTGTATGTTCTGTATCAAGCTTTGCACTAACGCTACCAAGGTGGTTTACATACCACACCCAGTCTTCAACGTGCTCTGCCATTGTACACATGCACGAACCTATGTATGCTTTATACTGATATTTGAACTAATAAATATACTATGTTTATTACTTATGCATACAGTTATTCTTTAATATAAAAACATCCACAACATAGGCAAAAGTACTACTATGTATTATGCCATTAAAGTAAAAATATCTACAAGTTGTTTTTTGTTGATTTTCAACAATCCATAGAAAAGACATAAGAAATGGTAACTCACCTGACAGACACGCACTATAGAACAGTAACTGCTAAAGTGTGTGGTATTAGAAGTAAACCAACAAAGACAGAAACAGTTTTACACATTTTTTGCTATACTACATCAAAATCAACCTACTCAAGTTCCAAATAATACCACTGGTTCAATGTTCTCCATGGTTCATATGTCCATAATCCCCTAACTTAAAAATTTCATATAAAATGCCCTGTATTTTTTTAATATGTGCAGCAAAAATGCTGCAACCTATTTTTTCAGATTTTTTGGAAAAGGTTTACTAACCGTAAAGGAGAGATGAAATTGTCTAAGTATAAAAAACCAAAAAAAGATTTTTTTAATTCAAATGTGTCTACTAAAATAAGTAACCAAAATTAGATCACGCAAAATTTAACAAGCGTAAAAATTGTAATTTTACAACCCCTAATTAATGGTGGAATGAAAATCTGTAAATATTAAGAACAGCGCAACAAGATAATTAATTACTTTTTCTTAAATATGCGTACTACAATTAATAAGCACAGAAATATTGATGAAAATCTATACATTTTTCACTTATATTAAATTTTGCTTGTTCTAATTTTAGTTGCTTATATTTATAGTAAGCACACATAAACTAATAAAAAATTTGTTTTGCTTTTTAATATTTACAGATTTTTATCCTTATATTTGTTGGGGGTTGTAAATTTACAATTTTCACTTTTAATAAGTTTTGCTTGATCTAATTTTCGTTGCTTATTTTTACTAGGCACATTTAGATTCCGCTTTTTAATATTTTCAGAATTTCGTCCCCTCATTAAAGGTAGCAAAATAAATGTTTTGAAAAAAATACGCTGTATCTATTTTAACACACATATAAAAAAAAATCTTAAAATACAGACCATCCCATTTAAACCTTAAAATAGGATGGCTTTTCAAAACTCACTATTAGTAAAGACTTTAATAAAATCTTTGTTATTTGCCTAACATATGGCCCCTTACGTCCCATAAAATTGAAAAAGGGCCAGGCCTCACCTGCCTTATGCCACCAGTCGCCACTTGTTTGACCAATTTTGACCAGTATTTTTACCTTAACTTTTTAAGAGGACACATACTTTAGAAAAGTTTTAGCTACTACAACACTTGCATTCTTATAGGCAACAAAACCTCAGCGGTATGCAGGCAGATAAATCATTTCACACTGCAAAGTATA
This sequence comes from Ctenicera cuprea, assembly GCA_958336395.1. NCBI lineage: Eukaryota > Metazoa > Arthropoda > Insecta > Coleoptera > Elateridae > Ctenicera > Ctenicera cuprea. Next base: position 18,427,240 of record OY284496.1, read on the forward strand.
GTGATAAATTGATGAATGTCCATTTTTTTCTCTTAATGGGATTAGAGTAATTAATAAGTACGAAAGAAGAGATTTGGTTTCAATTATGGCGGTTTGTTGCTTTGCAACTTTTCCTCGCCGCACATAATAGAGGGCGTTACTAGTGTAATTCCCCTTTAATGTTATAAATTAATAAATAAACTGACACAAGTGTCAGTTTACCACTGATGATGATAGCTTTGCTGTCAAAATACGTATCTGGTATTTAGTTATTTGTGTGGAAGGGTGCTGTATTTTTCAAGTGTTGTTATTCCACAGTTCGAGTGTTTCTTCTTCAATTAATAAATGTAAAATACTCTGTCTGATCCCACAAATGATTGGTAAACATTTTTTACAATTAATTAGTACTTTTACAGAGGCTCACCTATATCTTCAGATCATAGGACATATAAGTTCAGAAAAAGTTTACATAAATTTAAAACATAAAAACAAAATTTATAATTTTTTAGCCTAAAATGACTAAAATTCCACATTTTTATTTATTTAAATTTTCAAAGGCCCATTATAAAGAGCTTAAAGAAAAGAAAGTAAATTACAAAATCAATATTAGTTAAGTGGTGTTTTTTTAATTCAAGAGGTTAATTTCTTTAAGCCCTTTGTAATGGTCTTCTTAAAATTTAAATAAATAAAAATGTGGAATTTTAGCCATTTTAGGCTAAAAAAAATTTAATTTAGTTTTTATATTTTAAATTTATGTAAACTTTTTCTGAACTTATGTGTTATGGTCTGAATATGTGGGGGAGCCCAAGTACAAATCAACTGCAAAAATTATTTAATAAACATACATGAGATACATTTATTAAGTATAGTGACCTTACAGTAGCAGTAGCAGAATGTCAACACAAAACACTTTTCAAGTATAGTAAAATTGAGGTGACGTTCTTCGCCCATTTTAATAGAAAGAATAATAATTACAAAATTACGACCAAGCAAGTTTATTGACTTTGATAAAGTTACTAATATTGCAACGTTTAAAAACATTTTCAAAAGAAATAATTTATTTGACAAATTACAATTTATAAACAAGACAATACATATTTATAGATCTCAATGTATACATAATATATTACAACTATAGAAAAAAATCTAATATATATGTAAATTAAGTTCGATTATTTTAATTTAACACAAATCAAATTATTTTACAATTGAACTTGATTTTAAAATTAAAGGATTTGACACTTTAAAAATGCTGGGCAACATCGCTGTTAGAGACTGAAATACATCACTAGATATTCCCTAAAAAAATGAAGTTATGAGGATTTGTAAAACATAAGGAAGATTAAGTTGCTTAGAGCAAATCTATACAGGGTGCGGCAACTAAAGTGTTAGAAGCAGATTTCTCCAAAACTATAACAGACTGAGAAACAAAACATTTTATAATTTTGTGGGACAGAAGGGGCTAATAGTGAGTTTTGAAAAGCCTCCTTATCAGTGATGTTAAATTACAGTAATTTATTTTTTTGGTAATTTACCAATTTTTTTTACCAAACTGAACTCTCCGGTAATTTCCATTTTTGGTAAATTACCAGGTAATTTATATTTGCGTTTTAGTGTCGGCATTATTATCAAAAAATTTGAATTTGTTAAAAAATTGTTGTAACTAGACAGTAATTTACCAATATAGCACTGGCAATTTACCGACAATTTATCGGTAATTTACAAGGAAAAAAATGTAAATTACCATAAATTATGGTAAATAATTTTGTAATTTACCAGCTAAATTATAATTTTACATCACTGCTCCTTATTTTAGGGGGATGTAACCTTAAAATTTTAATTGGAATGATATACAATTTTTATTATTTTTTTAATATCCCCATCACCATACTTTTTCAGATTGTTTGAACATTTAGAACATCTAAAAAAGAGGGACATGGTTTCTGTAAATATTAAAAACTGAAACGTTTTTTTTTAAATATTTAACAGATGCCGTGGTTACTTTGTGGAAGTTCATATTAAAATAAAATAATACTAAAATTTTTTTAACTTGTCACTATTTCACTTTATTGAATAAATTCTACACATGTTTTATATTGTTTTATTATGCTCTTATTTATTCTATTTTGTTATGTATGTTGTAATCTGTCGCATGTATTATTGGTTGCCTACTATATTAATTTACCTGAAGTTGTTCAACACTTCCAGAAAAGTTATCGTTAAATACATTTTTCCTCTATTGAAGAGTGCACTTGATAATGTCCTAGCCGATGAAACATTTTGTGTAGAATTTAATTAATAAAGTGAAATAGTGACAAGTTAACAACATTTTTATTTTTTAGTGTTATTTTATTTTAATTTTACTTTGTTTAAATGTGTCTACTAAGCAATTTGAATTAGAAAAATTGAATAAAAGTGAAATAATGTACGTTTACAACCCCTAATAAATGAAGGGGCTCAAGTTTTGTACACTTTTTGCATCTAATTACATTTTGCTTCATCTAATTTTGGTTGCTTATTTTTAGCAGGCACAATTAAATCAAGAAAAAAATAATATTACTCCGCTTTTCAATATTTATACCATTTCATCCCCCCCATTTTTAGGGGTACTGAAAAATCTGAAAAAAATAGACTGTACCTATTTTGATGCAGATATTAAGAAAATATTAAAAGCTATCCATCATCCAATTTAAAACTTTCAAGTTACCTCCCCATTCCATAAAATAGGGGGCCTTTTCAAAACTCAGTAATAGCCCCTTCTGTCCCAAAACCCTTAAAAAATTTTGTTACCCAACCTTTTATAGTTTTCGAGATATCAACTTGTAATGCTTTAGTTGCCTCACCCTGTAGATTCAGAAATTTGAATTCATCAAAATTTTTTGTGTAGGTAAGCTTTCAGCTCACTCAAATAATATGTTAAAAAGCACATACTTGTGGTAATAAAAACTGCAAATTCTTAAGATCTGATCCACCCCAAGAAGCCATTTCAATCATGAAGCCTTTAACACATTTAAAGACCAACTCTGCACGCTTTGCACACCATGTTACAGTCATTTCCTAAAACAATTACAATTTTTCTTAAAACAAAATATGCCATTTAATAGCGTAAAATGCATTACAATAATATAATATAAATAAAGAAATATGCACCTCAGTCATTTCGTATTGAAGCAAAAGTGGAATAGTGAGTGAAGTTACATCATTGGAACATGCCGTCTTCAGTATATTACGAAGTCCCAATACAACAGGATGTCGACTGTTTATGTCATTTGCTCGTAAACTATCATCGGATACTATATGGAAAATAATATGCACTTGTGATAAATTTGAATGGCGTGTTATATAAACATCCCCCGGTTGTAAATGCTTACTACTAGTGTTCCTAGTATTGCTAGATCCCATTTGATGTTTTTGGGCAGTATTTGATATACTTTCTAACTGATCGTCAATATGGGAAAAATGAAATTCTGTAGAACGTTGGCAAATTTCTGTAAAATCTGAACAAAGAAATAATTATTACAATACTTTTACAGTGAAAGAAAAATTAGTATAACCTTTTGTAAGGCGTGATCCAATGACGCTATCAGTCATAAGGACTAAGCCACATAAATCATTGGAATATAATCCTAAAGCTGTTTGTAAAAGTTGAGGTGTGGTATCGGATCTGAAATATACCTTTGTATACTATTAAAAAACTAATAAAGACCTCATATGCTTAATAAAATGACTACGCATCTAGTGCATTTTCAAGTACTTTTCTCGACATTTATTTCTAGCTTGGTAATATGTGGTTTAAAATTCAAAGAAACCTATATCCACAGATTAACAAAAAGTATACATTTGTTCATTATCGCTAAGGTAACAGAAGTCCATAACATCAGCCGATAAAATTCTTATATTGTGCATTTGCTTCAATTGGGATCCTAAATGAATTGTGAAGCTTTCTTCCAATACCATCGATTGTAATTCCTTTCGGCCACCTTTGGTTTCTCGAATGGGTCCTGGAGCAACAGGTGCCAACGGGGAACTTCTAGAAAATTAAGATAAAACCTATTAGAAAGTACTTTAAACCAAATTTTGAACATCAGCTCACTTAGGTGTTGGCAGAGAGCTGTTGGCTTGATTCTGTTCTAACATTTGCATCACCCATTCTCTGTATTCTCTACGTTGGGCTTCTTTGATAGTTTCTAGTTCGCTAGTAAGTTGCACTTGAAGAAATGTTTGATCTTCAAAGTGTCTTGCAGCTATTTCATTTATTTCCACTTCTGTTATATCATCTTCCAATCTATCAACAGCACTGTTCATTTCATCTGTTTGCCTGTAAGCAGAAAAACAGATAAATTTAAGATGATTTTTAAAATCTTGTCTGAACCCTATTTTAGGAACAAGCAACAGTGAATAAAAGTTCATTTTTATGTCAATGCTTTTTTGCAAATTTTAATGGGGTAATCAATTGCCATAAAGTATGTTTACATCCAGTTATGTTCTGTGTACTGACCTGTACCCTGACCCAAAATTACCCTAAGCACCAAAACCCTACACCTTTGCCTTGTTCACTACGCTAAGTTTGTTAGTCTCATTTTGGTCTCAGCATAAGCGCCATTTGTTAACAATATATATGTATACTGGACAATCATATCAACGTTTGGTTATGTGATAGTTTTGTTAAGTCTATATTTGGTTGCAAAATTCCAAAATCCTGTGTTTCCTTGTCAGACCATTTTTTTCTCCATCAAACAAACTAATTTTTTGCTTGAATCCGTCTCAGCTATACATACAACAACCACCAATGTACGGATATACACTGCTCCAAGAATTTAGCGCATCACTATTAGGATCTGATTTTTTATGTATTTTATAGATTAGTACACAAACCAACCTATGCAATTAAATGATACTTAGAATGAATAAACATATAAATGTATGACAACGCTATTTTAAATAAAACAAAAGAATAATTCAAACATTTCTCACATTTGTCAAAGTAACGTTATTCTATTTACCATAATACCGTCTTTTTAAAAAAATTTAGAAGTTGCTTTCTTTGAATTTAAGAATTTAATTGTTTAATATTATAGATGGATCATCATTTTGCAAATTTAACCCGTGAGCAGTGTGCGACAATTGTTACTTTAGTTGAAGAAGGTCGTAGTCAACGGCGTATAGCTGAAAGGGTAAACTGCAATCAGTCATCGGTATCACGAGTGTTACAACAATACAGAATTACTGGAATTCATTCTAGAAGGCAAGGACAAGGTAAAAATCGTGCTACAACTGCACTTGAAGACCGATTTTTGCAAATGCGGGCTTTACGAGAATGGTTCACAACCTGCCGTAAGCTTCAAGTGTAACTTCTAGAAACACATCAACGGTAACTATGTATAGAAACAATTAGAAAACGTTTGGGAGAAGGTAATTTAAGAACTAGAAGACCTGCAACGGGTCCAAAATTGACAGCAGACCACCGAAGAGCCAGATTACGTTTTGCCGGAGAACATGTAAACTGGCAACCAGAAGACTGGGCACGAGTTCACTGATGAGTCCAGGTGTTGTCTGTACAACTGTGATGGTAGGAGACGAATCTACACACAACCTAATTAATGTTACGCCCAATGTAACATAGCCACAACAACATTATTTAATGGGGGTTCTGTTCTGGTCTGGGGTGGAATTTCATTAAATGCCCGCACGGAACTAGTGGTCATTAATGGCAGGACTATCAATGTTCACAGGTATATTACCAGTATATTAGAACCTCAGGTTATGCCAATCCTTGGAGATAATGCCCTCTTAATGCACGATAATGCAAGACCGCACGCAGCTGCTATAGTAAATCATTATCTGACAGAAGTTGGCATTTGCACCCTTGACTGGCCAGCAAAGAGTGCGAATGTAAACCCCATTGAACACCTTTGGAACAAGTTAATAAAGAGAGTGAGATACCTGAATCATCCGCCAAACAATCTGGAAGAGTTGGCAAATCATCTGACCAACATATGGGAAGAAATTGGACAAAATGAGATACAATCATTAATTTTAGGCACGAGAAGACGATGTGAAGCAGTTACTCGAGCTCGAGGTGGTAACACAAAATACTGAATACCATTTTGTTTACAGTTTCTTTGTTTATTTCATTGTTTTTAGTAGCATAATTAGTATTACGCTTAAGTCACTTTTTGTAGTTTTCAATAAAAAATAATTTTTAAAGAAACAATTGCTGTTTTTAATGTTTTTTTCTAATGCAAACAATGCTTTTTATCTCATCTTAATAAAACAACGCCATTAATACAATAAATATAATAAAAAATCAGATTCTAATAGTGATGCGCTATTTTCTTGGAGCAGTGTATATATTTAGGTGTTACATCTAAAAAGGTACTCTATATTTTATTCAGGTGTAAGAATTTTCAATAGTTTACCAAAATATATACAGGATTTCCTCAACATCAAGGTTTTTAAAAGGAAAGTTAAACCTGTTATTAATGAGCTGCAGTAATTAAGTATTACTGGATATAGGTAGTTAGAATGTTAGACTGTTGGCTTAGCTTATTAATAATAGCTAGGATTAGTAGGTACCTAATGTCTAGTATAAGCTATTGTGCTAAGAAAGCATATTATTATTATTATTATTATGAAAATACGTCTATTACACTGGACCCACAGATTTATATCTCCCCCAGCCTCTGGAATCGAACTTAAACCATCCAGTCTCAAGGGATATATGAAGAGTACACTTGACCATACCAAAAGTTATCACATCGAATGTTTTCACACTGAACTATCTAAGACCAAAGCCAAAACGACGCCACACTGAAAGCCATGCCTTTCAGTAAATGATTGAAAACACGCTGCTTCAAAAGAGTTGTTTCTGTTATTTTTATGTTAGGCATACATTAATATGTATTTATGTTAAGTAGTTACTTAAAATTCTGGAATTCCTATATAAAACTACAAATAAAACTTAATTAAGCTTTCAAACCTAAATCCTCATATAAAAATATTTACCTTATAGTAAACCACACAAAAAGTATGGAGTTAAATATTTTCTCCTGGATTTTGCATTCGCACAATCTCTAATTACATCTATTAGTGCATGTGCACGTGTGAATCTGTTTTTGATTGTGTGTTATTAGATGAATTATATTAGCTAAATTTGTTTTTATTTTCATACTTAATTTTTTTTAAACAATCTTTTACAACACTTATACCATACTCAGACCCGTGACTGCTGGCTTTCAACGACCACGAGCCCCCGCAACGCAAGGTCATGCATCTGGTAGTTCCGCAACCGAAATGCCGTCAGAAAACGTAAACCCCACTTGTTGAGAAGCACTGATTGATTCAGTTTGACAACACTTCAAGAAGGTACGATACTGAGTGGTAAGGTTTTGGTCTGATAAGCTACTTTGAATATGTATACTACTGATCAACAGCACATTTCTTTTTAATCTAAACAACCAAACAGAAAAATTAAAAAGAAACACGATGTATACCAACTTTTCAGAAAGATTCATAATTTGCTGATCTTTGTCATTAGCACGTTGCCCAACAGTTTGTGCATACATATATTCTAACTGCAGCATTGTTTCAAGAGCAGGTGAATGTACAAGTTTGTGGTAGGCTGTTGCAAATAGTTCTTCATCTGAAGCGCACCGTTTCTCACCATATTCTGCAGTCTCCTGTAACATGCCTATAAAATAATAATTGGACCTTTTTACGATGTAAAAATAATGACTTTACCTCCCGCATGAGTTTTTCCCACTCCTTCGTAACATCTTCAATCTCTGCAGTATTTAATTTGGAATTTTGGATTAGTTCTGTTGTGCTGGTGTCGTAATATTGCAAGTTACATACAGCTGAAAATTCCGAAAGGCTGCTTATTAAATCTGCAAAAAATTGTTTAATTATTGCAGAAACACCATATTATTCAAAAGGAGAGGTTACTTACCTCTATCAGTATAAATTGGCAGATTATGTTTTCCAATTAAAATATATGCTAATTCTTCTACAGAATCGTTAAAGGGCACATTTATAGAAACATCTATCGTATTATCTTCTTGATTTTTAAAATGATATTCAAATAATTTGATTTCTTCCAACATTTTAGTCGGCTATTCTAACCTAATTTTTGCAACTGTCAAATTTATAAACCGCAACTTTAAAAAGTTATTAAATTTATGTAGCAGCTAAAATTTATTGAAACGCAAATTTTCTTTATGCATAAAAATATATTTAATTGAAAATTTAAAATTAACAATTAAACTCAGATAAAATATTACTTGAAGTATTTCTTCTCAAAGCCTTCAAATGGGGATAAAGCTTTAGGAAGCCTACAACTGCAGAAATTAATTGAAGTTTCAATAAAGAAATCGGATAAACCTCACATAAGCGTCAATAACAGCATATTCATAAACATACATTTAATTAAAAATTTTAAATTAACAGTTCAATTCCGATAAAATACTAGTTGAAGGTATGATAGTAGCACTCTTCTCTTCCAAAGCCTTCAAATGCAGATAAAGCTTTAGGGAGGCCTAAAACAACAGGGATTATTTGAAATTTTAATAAATAAATTATATAAACCTCACATAAGTGTCAATTGCAGCATATCGCTTTTGAGCCTCTGTCAGTGGAATTAGATTCCATTTACTTTGTCTTACACGTTTATCCTTGTTTATTTGCATTTTGAACTGTAAGAATAGTGAAATTAATTGACAACTTTACTATATAGGTACTACATAATGTGAAACTCACAAAATAATTGACTAGTTTTACCATACTCCAACTCTGTTGAAATTGTAGGACAGTTTTAGCTTGGCTTCTTGAATCGATACAATTATCTAACATTGGTTTACTATTTATACCAGGAAAATCTCTAGCAAGCTTATGGATGTCACTGTAACATTAGTGTAATCAACACAGAGCTAATATTATTACTCTTATCTTTTACTTTTTGATATTAACACCAGCTAGGCGAATGTTGTTATGTGACAACAATTCCGTAAATGCCAGTGGTAATTTCTTAAACTGAGCAACATGAAATAAAAAACACTCATCTAAGGAAGGGCTCATTTGAATTAAAGCTGTTCTTCCGGGACCTGTTTGAAAATTAAATGGCCATTCCATGTCAAATCCAATTACTAAAACCTTCTCAGACTTTTTAACGTTTGATCTAAAATTTCCACATATAAATAATAATAGTAGGCAATGTGGCAAAACGTAACAAAAAGTACATACAGAAGTTTATCACATGCCATAGCACAATCAATACTGTCGGTATAATAATGCAGTTTTCCATGGTAGCTGATAAAAGGTAGACTTTGTATATCTTCTTTTTGTATTTTTTCCTGTAAAATAATACCATTAAATGGACAAAAAAAGATAAAAGTTAAGGATACTAAGCTTAATTAACAAACCTTGGGTGCTATTTTTTGTATTGAAGACCGTAATTTCATTCTTATTTCTTCCATCGTGATTATTATATCATTTATATATAGCGTGTTTTGTGATATATCTTTGATTGTGGCTACCAAAATGTTAACAATAAAAATCCGTTACAAGTTTGAAACTTACAAACACCGCATAGCGCATACCCAGCACGCATTTATGCTGATCCTACCCATTAGCACGAAAATTGAAACGGCCCACAGCTACGTCACTTACAGTGTTGCTGCGCCTGCGGTGTTATCGCTAGGAACATCCCAAGGAGCTTAAACAGTACCATTCCGCCATAGACACAATAAAAGACAAATCAATAAAAAAAAGCATGTACACCATTAAACGCAAAATAAAATAAAAAATAAAAGTAAAAAGTTTTACCCACTGGGAGATAGAACACAAGGCCACCTACGCTGTATACAGTGATTTTGTATGTAGTTTGATACAGCCACAAGCTCTCCATATGTTGCCAACATATCTAAGAGGTGCTAGTTTGCGCTATCGCTTTCTAGCGCAAAAGAATTGCCATATATCTATCTTTGTTGCTACCACTCTTTAACCTTGAAGCTGTATTAAGCGGCAAAATTTAAAATTCTAAACGCATTCTATAGAAACAATGAACATCCAACATGTATGAAAGCACACGAAGTATTAAAGCAAAAATTTTAGTTGTTACAACGTATTATTTCATATTTTTGAGTGATTAATCTCAAATGGGTATAAATTAAAATAAAATTTTCAAACAACAAATCACGTTTTGTATACCTCACTTTTTGTTAAATTGAATGTTTTATAATTTCTCTGTGATACTTTTTAGTTCTTTATATTATTGTCTGATGGTGACTTTAAAACGAAACTTGTTGCAGTCAAATTTCATCGCTTCAATTTAGACATTTTTAATAAATGTGATATCGGAAAGACTTAGTATTTAAATTTTATTTTGTATTATTTCATATTGTCAAATATATATGTTTAATTAACTAAAAAAAATGAGACAGCATTGCTTTGAAGCATCATAGTATTATTGCTATTATATATAAAATTCACAATATATTAATTTATATATAAGAAATTACTGGTTCTGAAACAATACAAGTTTAGTTAATTTATGTCTATAATCCTAGGGGCATTATTCATGGTCTCCGACACTTGCTTGGCTTCGTGCTGAAGACGACATTCTAATAAAAACTTTGCTATCAACCGAATAAGTTGAATTGCATGGTTGTCAAAAATGTCCCGATTTAAAATGTGGTCTCGCATAACTTCATGACAGAAGAAATCTTGCCGTTGTAATAATTTTATAAACAAAAATTCTTGTATGTTTTTCTTTGAAAACAGTATTTGTCTATATTCTCTAACAAGTTTTTCCAGAGCGATGCAAATTTGAAGAACGTCAATCACTAGCCATTGTTAGGTTTCCCCATTTCTTCTTGTTTAACAGGACTGAGGGCGATTTATCTGAATATAAAAGGCTATTGCATACCGCAGATGTTATGTGTTTGATAACTTTTTTGACTACAAAGCCACTTATATAACCTACAACATCTACATAATTTGAAAGTCTTACAGCTGCTGAAAAATAATTGTGATCATGTCAAAAGGCCGTACATCTGCAACATACTACGTACAAAATCACTGGCTGTACAAGCATTCTAATTCATTGCGCCATCGCATCCCTTAACAGGAAATGCTCCGCTACAATAAATTACTTGTATGTTGCAAACTCATGAACTAATATCCGGCAACACTGCACGTGATGTGGCTATGGGACTTTTCAATTTTCACTATTGTAGCATAAGTTCATGATATTATTCACTGATTGGTTGTGAAACCGCGCTATTATTTAAATTCTTAGGTACTATAAACGCTAAATTATGTCAGCAAACTGATGCAAGTTTGTTTTAATATTTTTCTTAAAAAAAAATTAAGCTGTTCAGAACTAACAACCTCGCTTAGACCAACGAGACCGACAATATGTAGGAATATAGTAATATAGGTATGATCAGAAAATTGTTAATTGTTTGTTATATTACTATGAAAGTAAAAATGAGACATAGTTAAAACATATATGGAAAACCTTAAAAGCATTGATTCCAAATATGAAAGGGATTGAATTAACCAAAATTAATTTCTAGGGTAATGATATTGAGTGTTAGTAGATTACTGCAGAATGTTCCAACTCTTATTACAATGGATTTACAGGGTGGTCCAACACTGATCACGCCCCTGTTTAATTCTAAAACAAATAAAAAAATAAATGTTTTTTGCTGTAAGCACTGTGGCACCATCGTAATTTTTTTTTGCTGTAAGCACTGTGGCACCATCGTAGTTTTTTTTAAATAGCAACCTAGCTATTTCGTTGCTTGTTTGATAGAGAATTTTTTCTCTTTTCAACAATATGAAACTTGTATACCCTTACATAACCAAATTTTAGAGAACAACATACTTTTGGTAACTCTTTAAATAAACTATTTATATCGATTTTTAGTCCGATATCCGCTGTAGGGCAGACGGTTCCGTTCTTACTTTTCTTATACGGTATGCCACATCGTAGAGTTGCCTATATATTATTTTCTTAGAAATCTAACATACAGTGAAATGAGAGAAGAGAAATCTAGTAGTCGGTGAACTGTACAACGTTACAATTATAAAAAATTACATTTTTGCAAATACGGCAAGTATTAATATATAGTATGGGAAAGTACACTCTAAGTTAACACTTCAGCTTTTTATGGTATTAATATCGCGGTCCTTTTTTTAATTATCAATACTTTTTTACTTAAACATGGAAATTTAAGAAAAGCAAACTAAATATGTAATTACAGTTGGATAGATAGGAATGCAGATATTTGGAGAAACCGCTAATCAACGTCTTTCGAATCTTTACTTTCTTTCGTTACTTTAGTTCTTAGAAACTGTTGAAAAGAAATGCATATATTTGGAGAAATCACTAATGAGCGTTTTTTGAATCTTTACTTTATCCTCTCTACCTAACGAGAATAATCTATAAAAGTTTGCTATATAGAAGTTTTTAAAATAAGCATCTTTAATGTTGTATTTACTATTATAGTATTATTCCGAAACCCTACATCAATAGCACAACCTATGCTAACGATATTATGAAAAGTTCCTTTAGGCCACACCCGAAGTAAAAGGGAGGGAAGCTAGAGGACTACTTTATTAATTCATTATTTTAAAATTTAATTTTGCAATTTCTTGTTTTAACTACCACCGTTAAGCGGGAAAAAAAGCAAGAGCTGCAAAAGACAAAAAAAGCCAAGGATAAAAATGCAAAAAAAAACCTGTGATAGAACCGGCGAGAAAGAACCGGAGAAAAAAACAAATATTAAAAAAGCCATTTCAAATGTCCATAGATTTGTATTGCATGGAAGATGCACACATATTTTTCACAAAAATAAAAATTGTAGTTACACACTCGACAATTGTGTAGTGGAATGTGGAAGACTAGAATTTATAGCGCACATGTAGATGCAACCAGAGTATGAAAAAAAAAAATTATTTGCAATTTTTCCTCAGCTTTTTATCCCAACTTTTTTGTTTTTGTGATTCACCGTAAGTAGTCTAGTTCCACTTACTTCTTATTTTTAGAATTAAACTTAACCAACTCGTATATAATTATTTTCTGCTTATACCGCCTTCACTTTAAAAACAAAGTATTGCTAAAAATATCGTAATATTTTTTTAAGCATCCACTATCGATTTGCGATACTTTATAAAGCATCGAGTATCGTTATATTTTTAAAAAGTATCGTTCCACTGTATGTTATATGCACTTTGATCAGTATTTAAGTAATTTTTTAGGCACAATACGTAATAACTAATTATCATAAAACAAAATATCCATCGTAAATTAAGAGAAAAATTTCAATTTCATACAAAATACTTTATTTTGGGAGGCTTCAGCTGTCTTCTAATATTTACATACTAAAGAACAAAAGTTTGATTACAATCTAAAATTCAAATACCGTTATTTATAAACTACAAAGAGAGAACTCAACAAAAGAAAAAGCTTAAACAATGAATATAAAACTCATTTTTCTTTAAGTGAAACAACTCAAATGATGAATTAATTATCATCTATTTACATATTCATTTATCAACTAACCAATCATCGGCTGATTAACAGCAAATTCTGTGCTGAATACCGATTTATTACAGCTTACGACTAGATTTGCAATAATATTTCATCACTGTTTTAACACATTGCAGTCAACTGTTATTTTACATAATTTACAAAAAGTTGAAACTCTTGTAATTCTACAAAAATCACCTATTGTTACCAGATCATGCCTGAGAACTAATACATTGTTAATTTAGTAATTTTTTTTCAAATACAGTACGGTGCATGTCGTATAACAAAGAGTTAACTACAAACGAAAAATGTAACACAAAATAAAAATTAAAAATTAGGATGCATTTACGCAACGTAGTTGTATTGATTCTGGTTGTCCTTATCACGTTCCATATAATCTCGATCGATAAGAGATTCAATTCTCTTTTTAAGATCAGCAGGCTGAAAAGATAAAATAATTTAGAATATTTTAACATTCATAATAGTTTTCACTTACTTTGACAGGGAATTTAAGTTGTAGATACAATTCACTTATCAGCAAATTGTGGCTGAGAGTCTTCCTCATCTTCATGATCCTCACAATAGCTGCATCTATCTGATATTGCCGATCTTGATATACTCGCTCCTCTGTCGCTTTCTGTTCTTCAGTCTAAAATAATTATTTCTCATTAACACAATTTCGTAAATAGTTTTATTAACATACCGTTTCTTTCATTTGGATCTGATTAATTTTAATACGATACAACTTGTTGAGGAACTCGTTATTGAACCTAAATTTATCATTATCCTCAATATCACGACCCTTGGGAAGTTTGCATAAGACACGAGCCTTTCCACATGCCAAAGATTGCAGAGTACGTCGTAGCTCTCCATCTTCAATATTTGTAGCAGCTTTGATATACTCAAAAGCAAGTTCATCGGTAGAATTGAACAGTAATAACACCAAAGATTGGAACAGTGACACCACCAGTTCTTTTTGACCAGTTTTAAACTTAGCCCTCAACACACAATGTCCCAAAGTGGGTTGCCAAGTTAGCTTGCGACCACTATGCTTACTGAGATAAAACTTGTTAAAAACGGTTAGAAAGCGTACCATTTCTTCTGGCATGGTAACGATCATGAGTGGATAATTTGGCCAATATCCCATTGTCAAAATATTTACAGTCATATCTAGTGGTATTAAATTCTGACTAACATTACCTAAATGTTGCTTGAATGCAACATTAATATCCTTACTAAGTTCCATGTCCTTAAACATCCCTTCAAGTTTAGAGGTGAATCCACCACCGCATTCCTGTTTTAGTTTGCTGAGCATGCTTTTCTCCGCATCCACGCTAGCTGATTTTCCTACTAACAATCTCTTGGCCAAATCTTTCTTATAAAACGCTTCGAACACGTCTTTGCCATGAATAAAACGAAAAAGTACCATGATCTTATCTAGCAGTCTTTCCAACTCTTCTTCTGTCGCTTCCTTGTTACCAGCACGCAACTTTGAGTCCACAAATTTAGCTACATATGAAAAAATAATTAAATTACAAGTAATAAGGAAAGAACGATAAATGATTGGTCCACACAAATGGATAATAAACCAACGTTTTCTTTTCAAATCTGAATCAAGTATATTAAAAATTAAATTATATTTTTGCTTTCTCTGCAATTCAAAATGAATAGAGATATAAAAGCACTTTATAAAATGAATCAAAAGTCAATGCAATTTAATGATAATTTACTTTTATGTCTGGTCAAGCAAATTCTATATAATTCTGTTCTATTACCTTAGAAACATGTCACGGAACTGCGACATGACAAAATAATCCATTTTCTATTTTCTTTTAATAAGATTTTTAAAATATCTTTTAATTGTAACACAGAATCAGTCTAAATCTATAACATGCTTTTATTTTAATAAATTTGGACGCAAGATTGCGATTTAAAATCTACAATTTCAGGCCTTAGTAACTTAAAATTTTGATTAGTATACAGGGTATTGCAAAAGCACTTCGCCAAACTTCCTATGAACATATGTCCTAAGCTGCTTTGTTACAGACTTACAGTCTCCCAAAAATGGACCAATTTAATCTCGTTTCAATTAATATCTTCGACATAAATGACAATATTTGATTTAAATTTTGTATGGATTTTTCTTTAGCAGCGATGATTTACAATTTAATTTCTCTTGTGTACATTCACTTTTGACATCTTATTCTCCATACAAAAATACACAGAAAAGGTATCCTTGTTGAAAGTCGCTAAATCCAACCATTTTGAGATAATTCAATTTTTATGAAAAATCTATTGTCTGAATTGACTAAATTAGTGATGAAACGATAACGATTAAGATTAAACGTAATCGCCTATTATCCAACAATTCCCGATTAATCGTAATAGCCAATTATCTTTACGATTTCCTACAATTATTGCAATTAGTATGTGGAGCACGGGGCAGTTCGCTGTCTACGTGTACAGAATTCGGGGATACCCGTGCTGCACGCTAAACCGTAGTTTTCGCAGTTCGCATAAGGTGTTCACAAATATATCTCTTACTACCTTTGAAAAATGTCTATAAAGCGTAAAGATACAAGTGATGTTTGGAAACATTTTACAACGAAGACTTTTAACTATACAGAAACTAAAATGTTTATTGCTTTTAATGTTTATACTTAATTTTTAAAAAAATGGCAAAACTTGCAAGTTTTTTGACTTTTTCTAATTCTTTTCTTAGTGATAGAATAATTTGCACAATTGAGGAAAGTGCAACTTTTTCGACCGAGTGTGAAGTTTGGTGCACGAGGCATAGCAGAGGGCAATAAACACACCAGGACGAAAAAAAGCACTTTCCTCCAAAGTTATATATATGATTTTTTCTGCGACTGTTCCCTTAGAAGCATAGATATATATATATATATATATATATATATATATATATATTTACATATAATAATAAAGTAATAAACGTCAAATAAGACGGCAAAATAAAAATTATAATATAATGAAAATATGTGGGCCTGTGCAGGCAGTTGCTATGACGGTATTGTAAACAAGTTTGTTATTTTTCTTGTTTACTGGTAATTTGTATTGATTTCTTATATATCAAGCGGGAGGAAAAGTAACTTTTCTCCCTTGGGAGGAAAAACAACTTTACGTCAAAAACCAACTTTCTATCACGGCAGTAAAAACTTTTTGCCTGCATAATAAAACATCTTTGTTGTGTTTTATTTAGAAAAATAATCTTAATTGTACAATTATTAACATCTAGGCTTCCGGGTTGGAGCCGCGTGAGATCTGGAACACAACTGTTGTGTTGCAGATCCCAAAGCGACCACAGCCCTGAAGATGTCCGGTGCAACCGAGGACGAAACGTAGGAAGTTCAAGCACCGATGATGCGGCTCCAACTCGGAAGCCTAGATGTTATTAACAACGGCCGCGGAAGCCTGCAACTTAGATTGTACAATTATTGTTTTAATAATTGTAATCGTAATCGCAAAAGTACAAATCGTTTCACCACTAGTCTGAATGTATCTTCAAAAAGGGGAAATATTTTGAACAAATTTTAAGAGCAAGTGTTACACATGGACTCCCGTAGTTTGTCGGTGTAATTTTGCGACATCCTGTATTATAATGGAAAGGATCCATCTGTTCTTCTTTTATTAGTATTAATTGTGAATAACTTTTCATTAATTATGACAAGAGCAATAAAGCAGTGATCAAGGAAGCTATGAAACTTTTTTAATTTCAAGGAAGGCACTTTTAGAAATTATTGTAAATACATAAATATATTTGATTTAAATTTCAATTGCCTTGTTTTATTTTTTCAAAGTTAAACTTGATATCATGCTTATAAATTGCTCGGATACAGATAAAACTGAAGCCCTTGCCCTGTAGTTGTGTAACTAAGCAAGAGCATAACATTTTTTACTCAAAATGACCTCTACAACAATTATTTATCACTGTATATCTACCATCATCAAAATGAAAGCAAAAATATATATTACTTTTTTTAAACAAAAATTATGAATTTAGAAAATTTCATTGAATTAGTGTTTGAATTATTGTCATGAAAATTAAAAAAAATATCAAAATTACCTATTAGTTCGGCAGGTTTGTTGGCTCTCTGGTTAATGAAGTGTTCAAAAGCTTCCTTCAAGGAGTTACTAAATTTTTCATTTCTGTTGAAACATGTAGCGACAATATTATCCATCATGTCTTTAAAATCAAGCAATTCCTGAACCATAGTTTTATCTTTCTCTGGGTCAATTACAATGGTACGACCAAACTTTTTAATATAAGCATTGAATGCAACGCACAATTCAGAGTGTCCATTTTTAACACGTCCCAATAATGAATATAAGAGGCTCAAATCGTGTAGACGATTTTCTTCCAAGAGGCCATCTAATCCTTTCTGCAAAATATTGCTAATGTGTTCAGTAAGTAATTGTTTCTCTATAGTGTGAATTAATCGAGGCTTTGTACTAGAATCCAAGTAATGTAAAATACGCTCGTTTTCTTCTGCAAGTCTTTTATCAACGTGCGCTAGATATTCCGGAACCTCCAGTTCTTGCATGAGACGCATACCTTCAGCTGCATATAAACGTTCTGTAGCGACTAAGAACTTTTCCTCAAATGCTTTTTGGTAAATTTGAAGATCAGTCAACATACGCAACAATGACTTGAGTAGAGTACGATCAACAGCATCTCCTTGACGTTCTTTTTCTATGAGCATCAATAACCCTTCCACAACACGTGTTTGAACTAGTGTGTTTGCCATGATGTACTGACGGAATAAATCTAAACCCATGTCCCATATAGAGGCAATCTGTGCATTTTGTAAGACATAAGTTCGATCTAAATACAGAAAAATGCTACGAATCATGATCATTTGATGACAATGTGCCTGCCATGTTTCATTCATTTTTTTAAGAAACAAAAACCGATCCATGTTTTCTGCAAGAAACTGTTCAATATTATGACGAACATGGTTGTCAGTCAGTCTACGGAGATTACTGTATATTGTATGTGCCATCTTATGATTGCACATATTTTCTACAGCTTGGTACAGTTCTTCCAACGAATATTCATTGCGAGTAGAATTTTGTATAGCTAACACGGCTTCCTCCAGTTTACTCCATGTTTGCTCTCGATAGTCATCTGGAAGTCTAGGTTCGCTTTTCAAATTTTTTATTACAATCTTCTTAGTAGCGGTGGGCTTTAGGTTTAGGATGTTTAGGTTTCGATTCAAACCGTTTGAGGTAATGGCTGAAAAGTTAGCCCTCTTGTTTTTTTCATTAGAATTATCACTCATGTTTTCATCGACTTCCACAGTATCCCGTTTTCTTTTACCAACTCCTGAGTACTCACTGGACCTTCTGACATTCACTGGACTGATGTCCTCGGAATTTCTATTGTGTCTTGACATAGAAGCACATCACAGACACAAACGGAAAAAGAAAAATCGTAATAAATAAATATTTGTACTTTAGTAACTTAAAATAACGCGAAAATAATGCTTTGTATAAGTAACATCATGTGTCGAACGGTTTTCATTTTATTCGCACTGTCAGCTGTCAAATTTTAAAGCGTCATTCAATTGTCAAAAGCAAAGGTCAAAAAAAAGTCATAAACACCTTAACGCGGGAAATTTAAAGGCGCTGCATGGTACATTAAAATTATGCCCTTTATGTTTTATTATTCGAGTAAAAAGTTTGTTAATTCATCACATGAAATAGTAACAAGACGTTTTCCTAATATTTACCTTCTGCATCGTTAATCACGGGTTTCACGTATCTATATGTTTCTGTTATCCATTGTTTTTACCAAAATTTACAATCTTCTAGAGATTTCATTTTAAGCAACCAAATAAGTCACAAATAACTAATACAACCACATTTCTTAGGCCAATGCTAACTTGCGATATTCACGTTGAGTATGTATTTTAATCTACCTTTACTATTATCAAATAATAATTACGTAAACACAATTAAAATTAGGTACCCCTATAGCATATTTCATGCTTCGAAAATTTTTAAGATATTGTCTACCTAGTCGCCGACGGTACTAAAGAGCTAATTTAAAAATTTCATGTACAAGTTGCTTGGAATCAACTACACCAACGTAACCTAAAAAATCATTGAAAATCTAAACGTCTTAGTCATTATTATTATATAATTTCACAGAAACGATTTCTTTCCTCACGACCAGAGTTGTCAGATTTCCAAAACGCCTATGCCCGTATGCCGGTGATGTTTATTGTCGGCAGAAGGAATAGGTATAAAAACACTATACAGGGTGTCCCGTAAGCAATGAGACAACGTTTAGATATAGCTTCCTGGGGTCAAAGTAGACTGATTAAACCTAACATGTTTTAGTAAAAAGTGCACCCTTAAGAAGTTACAGTGCCTTAAAGACAAAAATTGTTATTCTATTTTTAACTGAAAATCAAAACTACTAATCAGATCGAATTCAAATTCGAAGCTATATTTGACGGGTTTACAGACACGAAGAAGTTACTTGGTTTTTGCTGTTTGTAGAGGGCGCTAGTTACGTTACTTCGGCTTGATATTTTGACACATAACTTTTTTGCTGTTAACGTTTTGGAGATTTTGACTATAAATACGGATGTAGAATTTAATTTTAGAAAAAAAAGGTATACTTGTTAAAAATCGACAAAATGAACCGTTTTCAAGAAATACTATTTAAAAAGTTTCAGTGCACATCGGAAAATACAATAATTTAATGTTTCTGTAATGTAACTTTTTTCCGTAGAATTTAATTACACATCCGAATCTACAGTTCATCAAAAAGTTACCAACAAAAAAGTTATGTGTTAAAATATTAAGCCAGCGTGACGTAACTAGCACCGTCTACAAACAGCTTCATAATAAGTAACACCATCGTGTTTGCAGATCTATAAAACATAACCATACCGAATTTCAACTCGATCTGATTAGTAGTTTCTCAGTTTAAGTTAAAAATAAAAATAAAGTTTTTGTCTTCAAAGCCCTATCAGTTCTTAAAGAAGCATTTTTTACTAAAGCATATTAGGTTTAATTGATCTACTTTTACACCAGAAAGCTATACCAATAAGCAATTTTTATTTGAAATGCAATACCCTATACCGGGTGTCAACGGAATCATTAGACTGCTCGTATTTTCTAGAGTGTTTTAGATATGGCAACGAAACTTAGCATATTTAATATAATATATAATATATAATACCGGTTTCACCTGAAATGACTCCAACTTTTGAATTTAAAATGGGACACTTTGTATATTTTGACGTTTTTAGAATCGTGAGACAATTCTGAGTAAATCTGCACTATTTTTGAATATTTTTATGCCTACTAATAAAAAATCTAAAGCGCTGTGACCATACTCAAATCAGTCTAAGAAACGAAGACGATGACAGAAAAATATAAACATGATTTTTTACGAGTATTCAAGTAGGTATAGGCATTCATATTTGAAGAAATCACTTTTTTGTAAATTAGTCATTTTTTTTCTTAATTTCAAAATAGTCGAAAATTTTTGCTGATCCTAATAAAGCACTTCAAATAGTCTATCGAACTGATAAAAGTTTATAACAATCGGCGTTTTTGAATAAATAATTAATCAATTTCAAAAATTCCTGGAAGGCGTCAGAGTAAAATTTGGGAGATGAGTACAAAACAAATTGTCAGTTCACTGCAAGCTCTATCGGCTCAGGAAGTTCAAAAAAATTGTGTCGGCAGTTTTTGTAAACATGTGTCCTAAAACACTTCTGAAAGGAGCTACGACTCCCGGAAGGGGACGAATGAAATTTAAACTTTATTTAATATCTCAAACACCTTTTACTATAAAGTAGTTTGGCATACGGTTTAGTACTAGTCAGTGCTACTATCTAACTCCAAAGAAATAAAATTATTTAAGCCAGAAGCATTCCATATCGGTGGAGGGAGGCTAGAAGATTTTGATTTATTAATTTTTTAATCTTTAATTTTATTACAAATGCAAATCCGTAATATGATTCAACGGTTAAAAATGCATAAAAGTGCTATTTTTAATTGTTTTGTAGGACTAGTCATTTTCCAGTAAAATCGACTTAAACATTATTTTTTGCCAGCGACATTTTTGACTAACGCTATTTTGACGCACTATTTTGACCCCCAATCTGTCGCTAAATAAATAGAACAATAGGAATATAGCAGCTGTATATAATGTTGGTTGGCTGTTATAAAAATTAAAATAATTTTAAAACGCAACATTTTTGAATTTTGTTGTTGCATTTGAAATTAAAGTATTAGCGTAAACGTTAAAATAAAGCTTTTGCCATGTTAACTCTAGATACGAACGAAATTGAAAATAATGTATTAATTTTAATTATTTATATTATTTCTATATTTACAAAGGTTTTTTCAAATTAATTTGTAATTTTTTATTTTGGAAGTTGAGGTTATGTTACTTGCTTCTTACCAATCCAAAAACTAGGATTAAATATATTTAATACATGTGTTTTTACTATCGTGAAATTTACATAGAAGTATATATTTTTAATATTTACCTATCCAGGTTCGTCCTTCTCAAGATTTCACAAGCACTCCTCATAATATTGTCGTAAGACATTTTGTTTCTATGTTGAATTTAAAACAAGCTTCTTCGAGTCTTATGTTAATTTCCACAAATAAACTTTTTAAATTACTGAAGAAAAAACGTTGTTTAGAAAACCTAAATTCTGTTGACACTCTGACGTTACTGCGTCGAACGACATCTGCAAAAACAATTCAAATGAAACATTAAAAATAGCGAATTTTTCATTTGTTTTTATTCAAATTAAAGCGGGAACCACTCAGTTGTCGAGTATTTAATTTTTGAAAAATTTTGTAATTTTTGAAATTATATCCTCAAAATAATTTATTACAATTACTAACGATTGTTAGTACTTATACTTTTTTAGATAAAATTTGGTTTTAAAAATCAGCTCCTGTTTTTTTAACTGCGTCAAATAATCATGGATTATTACACTGTTAGACAATTTAGATTACGTTACGTTTTGCTGCTGCAAATCCGACAGTTGCAAAAATGTACTTAAAACATTTCTTATTCATTCTTTTAATTTGTATCTAAATAATACGTAAAATTTACTTACCCCAACATTTCGGTCATTGCAAGAATTACGGAAATACACTCCATATTGTTATCAGACATCTTGCTTTGAAACTTGAGCAAATGTTACAGCGTGACTAGTGTGAAACTATTGAATTTTATATAGTCAAACTATTACAACAAATAGTAATACAAATCGTATTTCTTAACTGTTACTCTTCTGGTATTTTAGCGTTAAATGGGCTGAGTGACATTTGTGAAAACAAATAAAAACAGAAAAATAAAGGAACACGGATTTTTATTGGTTCTATGCGTATCTAAAAAGCGGGAACAATTTGGGATAGATAAAATAAGACAATAAGAAAAGTATTTGTAGTGAATAAGTATGAATCTATAAAATTATTTATTTTTACATTTATAACCGGCACCTCTACTTAATGTGAAATAGTCACTTCCATTATGTCTGTGACGTTTAGAAGATCACGTGGACTTTTTTGTCATTTGTTGGTGTATGTTCTGTGGTGTATACGTTCTGTCAAATATGCAATTTTATAATTAGTATATCATCTGATTTTAGTGACAGATAGAAGAAATTAATATAAAAATGTTCTAAATAATTATTAAATAAGTTGTGTGATGTGACATTTAATGAAATAAAGGACCAAGAATCCATATAATTATGGATCCATCAGAAGAAGTTAGCAGAAGCCTTGTAAAATGGTTACAAGCTCTGGTTTTAAAGGGAACTAAATCATTATCAGAAATGAGTGATGGTGTGGCAATGTGTCAGGTTTTGGTACAAATAGCACCAGAGCACTTTGGTAGATTGGAAACTAAAATAAAAGGGGGTTCCGATTGGCGACTGAAAGTGAGCAATCTGAAGAAAATCGTTGAAAGTATTGTTGAATATTATCAGGATGTGCTCAGTTTAAACGTACTGGATGTAGGAAAACCCGATGTTGTTAAGATTGGAGAAACCAGTAACCTGGTACAACTGGGGAAGCTTTTACGTTTAATATTAGGTTAGTGTTTCATCGCTCATGCATTCCAGTTTTCATAGAATATACTAGGGTTGCCACCCGTTTGGTATTTGCTCGGATAGTTTTGCTAATTCAAAAATTTGTTCGGTGTTCGTTACGTATGCTGACCCAGACACAAAATGTTCGATAATTTTAATCTACTGTAAAATTTTCAAAAATTTTAATGTTTAAATTTTTTGAAATTCTGTTTCAATATTTGCACCTTAAGCTCCTATATTTTATTAATGGATTGTGTAGTGGTCATGTAGAGTCGTGAACGTAATTGGCTAGACCTAATCAATCTACCCGAAATATTTTTTTTATGATTGTATCAAAAATAATTGAAAGATGCTGCAAAAAGCAATAAAGAATATAAATGGAAATTAGGATCGTAGTAGTTTTAATTTTTTTGTGTATAGTAATATATTATAACTGTTATTTTATTTTGTGTACAAGATCAATTTTAAAATTAAACTTTCTTCTTTTTCTAATTAACAATTAATTTCATTCACAGAATCTAACATTTAAATTGAAATTCCTTTTCAGAAAATTAATAATTTGAGTGTTAAGTTTAGCTTTTTTTTTTTCGAATTTTTCTTCAAATTTTTTGAACTTATTTTCCCGCAACCCTCACATTTCCTGACGCCCCCCTCCGGCTGTGATAAAATTACTGTTATAAATTATACAGGCTGTTGTGAAATTGGTAGGCGCTACTTTTAGGATCGATTTCTTTCTCTAAAACATGAAGTTCTTAATCAACATGGTTCACATGGAAATGCATTCCTTTAGAGATTACAGCATTTAAAGTTTTTTTGAAGCCACATTTTTACTGTTACATGACATTCTGACAAACTTTAAAGAACACATTTCCGAGATTGAATGTCCTATAAACATAGTCCCAGAAACACTTTTTTATGGAGTTACAACCTCCCAAAGATGAAACAATCTAATCACGCTTTAATTAATATCGTTACCATAAATAGAGATATTTGATTTAAAGTTTATGAGTATTTCACTATTGATGATATACATTTTCACTTCTTTTCGTTTAAATTGATTAGGGGCGTAGATGTGGGGAGTGCTCAGAATATGTTAAGAGATATGTCGCGTACCCTCGCATAATGGATTTGAACGAAAACAAACGAAATTGTAAATCATCATTAGTAACATATCCTTACAAAATTTGAATCAAATATTACAATTTATGGCGGAAATATTAATTAAAGCGTGATTAGATTGTTTCATTTTGCAACACAGTAAAGAATGGTTTCCGGACCGGAATGTGCTCCTTAAGTTTGTCCAAAAAGTCGTGGCAACACCTTGTAGATACAGAGTGGAGCTACGGTTTTATGACCTATCCGATGGTGTTGTCGGTTTTTTGCTACTTTCATCTGTTTTTGAGCGATGACGTCGTCGAATGTTTTTTTTTTAGAACAGTACATATTTTCCGGTGTCAATTAATAGAGAATTATTTTCTCCTTTCGGCCATACAACACATACCCCTGCATCTGTTTCTGATTTCGTCGAATGTTTAAACAGAACAGTACCCATTTTCTGGTGCCATTTAATATAGAATTTTTTTTCTCTTTTTAGACGTATAACACTTTTATACTATTATATTACCAAAATCTTTGGAAGAACTGAGCGAATCACTTCGCCTGGACTTCCCTATTCTTTTATACATAATAATTACTTTTATATATCTAATCACAACAATTACAGCACATCTAACTAACAATTGTTTTCAGTTGTAGGATATTTAAATATAAATCCCTGCTAACCCCTCGTTGCAAGAAAGACAACTAAACCACCTGCTGGGTAGAAATTTTGTTAATCCAGAACCTCAAAAGCTTTTCCTTTTTTCTCAAAGATCGTGGTAATGTAATGGTATAAAAGGTTTATATTGCCAAAAGGAGAAAGAAATTCTCTACTAAATGGCACCAAAATATGTATTGTATTCAAAAAAAAACATCAGTTGACGTCATTGCTCAGAAACAAATAAAGGTGAGAAACATCTGACAACACCATTGTGTAGGTTATAAAGAGCTGTTAATTTTTTGTTGAAAACATTTTTTCTAGTTCTAAGTTCTCATAGTAAAAAACTTATAAAAAAAAAGTACAGACTTTTGCCCCACCCTGTATCCTTCAAAAGTTTGCAATAATGATTCTGATGGCGTAAATATTGGTTTTACAAAAAATGCTTTGTATGAAAATGAACATTTAACCCAAAAGAAGTAGGAGCCCCATCTTGTTAAAACCAAATGTTGGCTGCAGATATTTCTGGTTCGACTTCATTTGAAAATAGATTTATGATTGCAGGAAGAACGTTGTTTTGTAGTAACTGCAAATACCGCGTGCTATTTAGTGTTCCATCCAGGAAAAAAGTAGCTATCATATGCTGCCCCACAATTCCTGTCCAAACATTTGTCTTTTCAGGGTGCTGCATATGATACTCTAACATCCAGTGATTATCTTGCGACCAATAGAAGAAATTATGCTTTTTAACAGTGTCATTACACAAAAAGTGACTTCATTGGAAAATACTATTTGATTTACAAAATTTGCATCTTTATTGCATCGTTCCATCACTTAATACCACTCGTATCAAAATTTTCGGATGTTAATCTCTTGCACAAGATGAGGTTTATACGGGTAAAACTTAAAAATGGGTATTTTGTACGGTGACTTTTTGATATGGCCTCAGATTGTAAAGCTCATTGAAATTCGACCATCTGTTTGGTAGTTATGATGCACTACACACATACCCACCCTCCCGCATTCATACAGTTGCCAACTGTCATTTAAATATAAGTTTTCATATGACAATTTGTTACTCTATATGAAATAAGTACCGACAAAAGTTTTACTTTCATGGCGAAGCCTTGTCAATCTTTGTTACTTTCCTATACTTTCAGTATAGGGAAGTATTGATTTCATGCAAAATTTCAAAGTTGAGATTTTAACGGAAATAGCCGGGGGGGGGGGGGGTCCATGGACCCCAAAAAAGTAATTTTAAAAAAATGTCTGTCTGTGGGTGGGTCCGTTACGCTCTATATCTCCGGAACGGCTGGACCGATTTTGATGTGCTTTGGAATAAGGGGGTATATCAAAAATTCACCGACAAAATAAGCTTTTAAAAAGAAACCGAAACCGGAAGTTAGACATGTTTTTTTGGTAGCGTTTTTTTCAGAAACTGAATTTTGGAAATTTTAATAGTGGAGATTAAAGAAGGCCTTAGGACAAATCAAACGATTTTTTACCGAACTCTCTAGCTTTAAAATGGCGGCCGCTACGAATTTTTTAACATTTCGACTTTAACGCCCATTTACTCAAAAACCAGTTGTCTGATTGGGATCAACTACATCTTGTTTGGTAGCCCTTTGAGGGTACTATACCATGAAATATAATTAATTTTGAAAATCTAAAAACGATCGCAATGGCACCACTCCAAAATTTTGGAAATTTTCAAAAAAATATTTCTCAAAAACTGGCCACACGTTTTTGTTTAAACTTTTTAAGCTGATAGAGATAGGCGTCTGCTACAATTTTGTTTTTTGCTCATTGCTATAATTTCACTGTGACCCCCTCTATGAATTTTTGAAAATTGGAAATTGGTACCCTTTTATTTATTTAACGGGGGGCAATAAAATATTTGTGTTAAAGCAATATAGCTCATCATTGATAGCAAAATCCGAATATCGTATTATTTTTTTGATAATTTAATATTTAGGGGGGCTACTGTTCCCCCTCCCCCACAAAATTTTCGCTACAAAATTAAAAAATTGATTTCTTGTTTTGCTTGCTCTAGGAGAATCTTTTTACAAAAAATCAAAAATCGAGTTTTTTTCCCATTAATAATCTTTCTGTCCTTAGAAGAATTTCACAAACTTTCTACAGCAGTTGTATTCTTGTACTAGTCATTTAGTGTTCAGTGCAGGCTAACTTTTTTTTTTAATAGATAGACTCGCAAACCCAAGAGCAAAATTGTAGGGCAAATTCTTCTCGATTGTATTTAAGAAAAAAACTTGAGTTTCCAATTTTAATATGGCGGCCACGGTAAAAAATAATTTTTTTTTAAATGGAAACGTGACATTTTGGCTTTTAAATCAGAAAGGTTTTTAAATTCTAAATACAAATTAATAAGAGTAATTTCTTGCTAAAAATACTACTTCTCGAGTTATTAATATATTTTCAAATATCAATTTCCGCGCTTCCGTTGATTTCAGTCCGAATATTTTACCCAACCTTATGCTTGCAGCGCAGCGTTCGTTCTTTCTTCAACCGCTTCAAGATGTTACAACTTATAAGAACTATTTACTTTAACTAGTCATGTCTAGACAGGTGTATATCAAAAGTGTTGGAAAATATAAAACAATGTTATTTTATAAGTATAGGAAAGTCCAGGCGAAGTGTTTCGCTCATTTTTTATAAATAATATTCTGCTCTCTATGATTAATGTTTGTGTTATTTTCCAAGTTTAAGTCAGTAAAATAGATGATTTTTGTAGGTTGTGCTGTCAACTGCGAGAGAAAACAGGAGTACATTACACAAATTATGGCTTTAGAAGAATCAGTTCAGCAAAGTATAATGCAAGCTATTCAACAACTAGAAGAAGTTACAGGAAATACAGGGCGAACTGGATTAAGTTTTATAAGTGTGGAAACGGATACACGTATATGCAAATTAATACAAGAATTAGATGCTGCAAATGAGAATAAAGAAACACTAGCGCAACACTGTCATAACTTGGAAGTTCAAGTCCAATGTTTGGTTGAAGAAAAACAGGCCTTACTTGTTGATAATCAGTTGCTTACTAGTCAAGTTAGGGAGCGTGAAACTACGGAAAATATTCGAAGTCCAGAAAATCGTAGACAAATTGAACTTCTTAAAGAAGAAATATTTAAGATAGAAACAAGTCGTGATGATTATCGAGCTAAAACATTAGAACAAGACAAACAGATTTTAATGCTACAGGAAAAGGTTTCTGAATTACAAGTGGCAGCTGATGCAACTGCCCGTTTAAAAGATGAAGTTGATGCTCTTTCAGAATCTGCTGAAAAGGTGAAAGTACTTGAACATACTGTAAGTTCATATAAATCGAAACTAGAAGCTTTTGCTGACATAAAAAAACAGCTGAAAATTTTGGAAGATAAAAATGTGGAATATTATCAGCAAAACCTAAAATACGAAGAGGAACTCAAAAACAGTACTGTTTGGAAAAGTCAGTGTGAAATATACAAGAAACAGGCTGCCGACTTGCAACAAAAACTAGATGAGGAAATTCAGAAAGCAGATCGAGCATTGTTTCAAATTAAAAATTTGGAATCTAAATTTTCAGCAGTTGTTGGTGAAAAAGATCGATTGGTACAAGAAAGAGATGCTTTACGTGAAGAAAATGATGAATTGAAAATGGGAAAACAAATCGACAAAGGAAGTAATGGAGCAGATGTGGCTCGTGAATTAGCACCAACCGAAATGAAAGAACGTTTAAGATTTTTAGAGAAAGAAATCCGTACATTGAGAACTGCTGGACAGGATGTCGCTGCCAAACAGGCCCTTCTTGATGATGCTGCAAGTCGAATTGAGAAATTAACGGAACAAAATCGAAATGTTAATCAAAAAGTTCTCGAACTTGAAGCACAACTGCAGGAGCAACAGAAATTCCAACGTGATGACAATATGGCCCATGTAGATAGTACTATTAAAGAGTACAAGCATAAGATATCAACACTTCAAGAAACACTGACTAGTAAAGAAAACGAGTTACAGGCCACTCAAGCCAAGTATGCCAGAAATTTGGAAAAAGCCAGGGAAGTGGCCCAAAATCTTGAATCTAAAACCACTGATGGCATTGAATCTTTGAGGCAAAACAATATGAAAGAAATTGAAGATCAAATGTTGACAGTTGCTTTCTATCGTTTAAGTTTAGCTCGTCATCGAGAAGCAGTTGATGAACGTTTGGCTATGTTAAGTGCTGGCCAAGGACAATCTTTTCTTGCCCGTCAAAGACAACCTACACCACGAAAACCAGTACAGCCTTTTAAATCAAAATAATAATATTTTTTCATTTTAAATAACAGTATTGTCTATGAAAAAGTTTAAAATGTAAATTAATGCTACAAAAATATATTATTTGTGTATATATTTATTTAGGATTTGTGATGTATCAATCGTAAGTTCATTATCCTGTTAAAATTGATACATTTTTATTATCTTGTTTTGTTAAATGTATATTAAAAATTTAAATTTAATATTAACAAATAATAGTACCTATCTAGCAATATTTTTAAAGTATGATTTTGTAACAAATAATTCATTAAAGAACAGATATATTTAATTGCAAAAAAAATTGAATTTTTGATTCAGAGGAGCTAAATTTTTGATAGAAACATTCCTTATGTATGGGAAAACAAACATTTTTAAAATGAACATTACCAACTTGCAGATTAAAAAATTTTGTGTTGGATTTAGATTGGGCTTTTTATTTATTGGATTCACAACAATACAGAGTGAAACTGAAAGATCTGTACAAACTTTAAAGCTAAGTTCTACACATCAAAAGCAATAAAAAAAGTTCGTATAAATATGCATTAGATAACAGTTCCTTAACGGAGTTGCAGCTTGCAGAAGAGAGAGTTTTTCTGTCCATAACTTTGTGGTTGCATTAAAATTTTAACATTTTAAATACGACACCACTCTTTAAATGTTTTTGTGTGAGTAAGTGCAGCAGAGTGTCTCATGGGGGGGGGGGTCACATGATATTGCTTCTGAAATATTGTAGATCTTTACACTTTTAGAATTTTTGTCTTAATAATCTTATTCTCCGTATAGAAGTAGGTCATATAATGCCACTTTATGCAATACTAACCTACACCAAGTTTCAATAGAATCCTTTAGATATTTTCCAGATTTTTGAAAAAAATTATTTAAAAGAAACTTCAACATCCTGTATTTTAAAAACGAAGCCGTTTAGGTCCCATTTGTCTTAGAATTAATCAAGGAATCACCCTGTGAAGTTTGTCAACGTACTTAATTAACACCCTGTATATAATGGCATGTAAACATGTCGAAATACATATAAGATGAAAATAAATAAATGCCGTTGAAGTAATAAGGTATTTTATGTATACCCAATAGTTATGTTTAGTGAACTTTTTACTTTCAGTGTGTACTTCATTCCTTCATGGATTTGAAACGACTGAATGAATTGATGACTTGCCTAACTGCTTGCTAGCATTTGTTTGTTGGGGCAGTCGTGATCCTGACTTATGCTTGGTTATGTACTTGTTGAATCCATTTATACTTTCCCATACTTTCGGTATAGCAAAGTATTGATTTCACGAAAATTTTTGAAATCTAGATTTTAAGGGAAATACACGTTTTGGTCGTCAAGGAACCCACAAAAGTGTTTTTTAAAAAATGTCTGTCTGTGGGTGATGACTCTCAGGCGAAAGTACTGGACCGATTTTGATGAAGTTTTAAATCAAAAGGTATATCGAAAATTGTTGTACTAGTTAGGCTTTTCAAAAAAATCCTAAACCGGAAACGGACATGTTTTTTTTCCAAAACTTAATTCTAAAATTTGAGGACGGAATCTGAGAGAAGAACTTAAGGCAAATCGAAAACTTTTGTATCAAACTCTCTAGCTTCAAAATCTCGACTTTAACGCCTATTTACTCAAAAAGTAGTCGTCTGATTGGGATCTCAGCTACTACTTGTTTGAAAGCCCTTCGTGGGTAGTATACGATGAAATAAAATTAATTTCTAAAACGATCACAATTGCGTTGCTTCAAAATTAAAATATTTTTTCAAAAACTACACGATTTTGTTTAAACTTTCTGAGCCGATAGAGTGTGCGTTGAACTGCAAATTTGTTTTTTTATAATCTCTCAAATTGTACTCCGACGCCTTCTAGGAATTTTTGAAAAATTTTAAATTGATTATTTATTTAAAAACGCAAACGTATTTCTAGTACTTTATTAGGATCTGCAAGAATTTTTAATTATTTTAAAAATTGGGACGATACTTTTTAATATCAACAACGCGTTTTCCGGCATTTACATGATTTTAACTACGCCTATCAATTAGCTCCAGTTACAAATACAAATAGCCATTTATGCATACCGATTCGGGCAAAAGGCTGGTTAAAAAATATATTTTTCATTCTTTGCATATTTTTGATCTTTCCAAATAAAGCCATTTTTGTCTGACTTCTGAAGCGGAATTTATCATTCGACGAAGCGCAGTGGCCGCTTACCTTGTTTCGTGAAGTAGCCGCTGCTTCTATATGTACAGTTATGGTACGGAAACCAATTAAACAGGCTATCGCAAATTCCAATTCCCGCTGCTTGTTTTTTTAAAAATCTAATACTTGCTGAACTGTACTACATTATAATTATTAAGTTACACTTTTGCAAATACGGCAACAGCAAGTATTAGTATCTAGTATTGGCTACAATTTGTTTTTTTGTTTGAAAGCTATAATTTCACTGTGACGTTTTCTATGAATTTGGATGGATGAAATGGAAAGTTATAATTATAAAATTTACACTTTTGCAAATACGATGAGTTTTAGTATGGGAAAGTCCACACTTCAGCTTTTTTCTTTCTGCTATATGGGGTTTATAACTTCTTGATCTTTAATTTAGGGTTGTTCCCTGTGAACCTTCTTCATAATTGTAGCGTCCGTGTGCCCTTTTTGCAGCTTTTACGCTTGTAGTTCCTTGTGAACTATAATAAATGGGTCGTTACCCTTTACTGATTGGGTTGCTCTTTAATGATTGGTTGTTGCCTTTTGATTCTTTGTAAATCTTTAATGATGTTTCCACTTGCCACCAATGTAATAATTTCAAAATATAAAATATTAATATTGTTGATAATAATTTTTGGAGAAGGATTTTAAAGTACCTAAAAAACCTGCAGAGGGAGAGAAAGAGAAGATTACCAATAATGTAACTTATTTTATTGTAAATAATAAAACAATTATTAACTTCAACAGGTCTTTATTTTAGCCTTATACGTATTTCGACATGTTGACATGTCATTTTCAGAGGCAAGATTAAAAGTAAACAGTTGGTGCTGCTATAGGAACAATAAATCTTCATAACTCGATTGTTTCTTAGCAACACGAACTGTTTACTTTTAATCTTGCCTGTGAAAATAACATGTCAACATGTCGAAATACGTATAAGGCTATAAGGCTAAATTAAAAAACCCGTTGAAGAAATGTTTTATTTACAATAAACTAAAATGAACTTCAAAGAAGTAAAGCTCGAACTTATAAATAAGATTTAACTTACTATTTATAGATTTAAATTGTAACAGCTCTATAAATTGTAGTTAAGAAAGAGAAAGTTATTAACAAATAAATGAATAAAAAACATTAGTAACAATAACATGTATTACAATGTAAATACAAGAATAACAATAAAAACACAGAAATATGTAAAAATCTTACCCTTTTTAAATCTGGTTTTAATTAATATTTTGACTACATAATTTTTACTATAAATATTTTGCAACTGCCATTGCAGCTGCAGTCCTTCTTGGGAGGACAATTTAGACTTAACTAATGTGCAACTGCCCTCCAATCTCTAATGGTTGATAATTTATAGTCAGTGGCAAAAAGTTTTGGTTGTTAAAATTGAATAAAAA
This sequence comes from Ctenicera cuprea, assembly GCA_958336395.1. NCBI lineage: Eukaryota > Metazoa > Arthropoda > Insecta > Coleoptera > Elateridae > Ctenicera > Ctenicera cuprea. The sequence continues at coordinate 18,460,499 of OY284496.1, forward strand.
TTACAGACTTGCATTAGGAATTGGAGTGAGTTATCTAAACTTATTTTTACATCCAAAATTATTACCTACTTAACTACTGACCAGTGCAATACACAAATGCAACTTTGCAAGAATGTGTACTACATCTTTATGAAACTTTGTTGATTTGCAGAGATTGACATTTTATTATGAAACATGCCCTGAATTAATATAACAAATACTTTAAATAAATCCACCTTTTAAATAATGATTTTTGAATTTGGAAAATTACTGTTCTGCTTACACAACAAAGGTTTTACGAACTTGAATATGGTTGAAATTTTATCTTTTACTAATACGTTAGTGGAAGAATGTTATGGTACAAAGTACCTATACACTTATATAGAGTACAAAGGGCTTACAGTAATAAGTCCAGAAAAATACTTTAAACTTTTTCAATAAATAAATTAGAGTATCAATATTACAATTTACTTTCGGCTTTAGACCGCGGTGTCATTTGGGGATTACACCCAGCATAATAAGCTAAGGACTGACCTGTAGCTTGTCTGCATTTACAAGTATTTGCTCTAAAAGTGAGAGCCATAGTTGTTCGTGGGCCCTGCCTGCTTAAACAGGCCTATATCCTTAGATTATTTGAAACTTGTACAGACAAGGATTTGATCTTAATGTATTTTGTTTACCAGGACAGGAATACTTAATCGGCTTATACTTGTTTGCTGTTTGTGAAATACAAACAAACGTTTCGCAAGACATTGCAGCTTGCATCTTCAGAGCGATTAGAGCACTGAAATCAAATCCAGGATGCGGAGGTATTTAAAACCCTTTGAGCCAGTCGGGCAGAACGGCGGAGTTGTGGTTGGCTGTCACTGTTGGGCAGAGACGGATCCGGTGAAGCGTGATCGTGAGATCGATGATGCTCACAAGTCCTTAGAGCATAAGATGGTTAAGTATTGCTAAGTCCTGCAAATAAGATACATTAAGATCAAATCCTTGTCCGCCCCAAGGTTCAAATAATCTAAGCACATAGCCCCATTTAGGCAGGCAGGGCCCACAAACAACTATGGCTCAAACTTTTACAGCAAATGCTTGTAAAAGCAGACAAGCTGCAGGTCCGTCCTTACCTCATTATGCTGGGTGTAGTTCCCAAATGACGACGCGGTCTAAGCCGAAAGCTAATTGTAATATAGACAGTTCGAGAAACTGTGAAAGCCTCAAAGAATATATTACAGTAAGTAGTTTACTTCTGACAGAAACATCTATTAACCTAGAAGTGCTTACTAAATTTTTGCACTTCTCTTTGTTTATCATCTATATCTTTCAAAAGGGAATTTACCAAGAGGTTGGTAGTAGGTTCTTTTTGTAGAAAATCTGACACTAGTTGACGGGAAGGCTTTCCACCCCCATAGACTAAACATTCTCGACGATACCTTTCCCCTTGTGTGCGATTTAATGGATCATTCTCAAAATAACTTTGCCAAATACACGATGCTAAAGCACGAGACACTAAATATGAGTAGTATTTGGCACCGTAACCTATGAGATGGCTAAACCTCAGCTGCCAGGCCGTATTTTCAACATATGGAAGTTTGTAGTACTGTGCTTGTGCCCGTGCTAGAACATCAGTAGTGGATCCATCTAGAGGATGTTTATCATGATACAACTGGTCTAATGCAGAATAAAATAACTGTAATTGAGTTTCACTCGCTGTAAATACATGTTTTGAAGCACAAAGACGTTGCAACATATCTTCCGGCATCGGTTCTTTGGTTTGAAAGTGTCTGGCAAAAGTTCTTAATACACGAATGTCACTAGCAAAGTATTCCATTAACACAGATGGTACCTCTGCAAAATCTGTACTACAACGAGTACCAGTTACATGTTGATATTGTGTACGAGCTAACATAGAATGCATAGCATGGCCCATTTCATGAAATAGATTGTCAACCATACCAGGTGATAATAAAGTAGGACTACACCATCGTGGTAAAGGTAAGTTTAGCATAAGTACAACTACAGGAAGTTGATACGAACCATCTGGTAACATTCGACCACCTTGAATGGTAAAATGACAGTCTTGATTTGGCTTTCGATCACGTTCATAAAAATCACAGTATATATATCCCAACAGGCCCTCTGTTTCATGAGTTACAGCTAACTTATACACATCCTGGGCCCATGCCTCTCCTGGCATCATTTCTGTAGTAACTAAGCTTATTCCGTACAACTTCATTAAAAGATTACTTAGTCCTTCCATGCAAGCACCTAATGAAAAGTATGGAGAATATTCTGAACTTTGTACATTGAATAAATGCTTCTTAATTTTCTTTGTGCAGTATGGTGTATCCCATGTTGCTAATGGCCCACTGAATTTGAATTCAGATGTTTTCATTCTTGTCATAACATCAAAATCTTTATCAGCCAGTTGTTTGAGTCCATGGGATAAACAATTGAGAAATTCCATAACCATCTCTGGGGTCTCTATTGTACTTCCTTTTAGTGCCCGATGTGCGTAAGTAGGAAAACCACAAGTCTGTGCTAATTCATACCGTGCTGTGAGTATTTCGGTCAAAAGGTAGTCTTGATGATCATCGGGATGGAGATATATACGATAGCCTATTTCACGTGCAGTAGGATTTGATGAGTCTGCACATAAACCTCGGAGTATAGCATTGTCACCATTAATGGTAAAACTGGGAAAACCAGGTATTATTTCATTTTCTAATTAATCAAGCTAAAATCATTAGCTAAACTTACATATGCCTGATGTTTTCAGGTATTAAACTTTTCTTAACAACTCTGGGTTTTGTTGATCCAGCTACAAAATGTTGTCCTAAATGCAGCAAAGAATCGTTCAGTTTTACAACTTTATGTCGCTCTGTTTCAGGAAGATGTATACCACTTTGTTCAAAGTCAAACAAAAATAAACGTCCAACATGGTCATCCACTTCCGTTGTAGGTACATTGTCACCATTTTTAATTACATCAAAAAGCTTACAATACAGCTCACTATTGGTGTTCAACCTTTAAAAAATGTTATTAAAAAAGTTTGAATAATTGTTTCTAGGGCCGACCTACAGAAATTTTGCAACCTCATATCATATCTATAGGTACAGTCGTTACCAAAAAGACTCAAGAAAGTGTTTTATTCACCAGGATTACTATATAAACTCTGCAGCTGTGGGTTTGTGGCAAGTGGCATGTTGCTGACTGTAGTGATGGAAGTAACCGAATGAAAATTATGCTAGTTTCCGATTCTTAAAATAATCATAATATTCCGATTAGTATTTCGAAAGTATCTGAACAATATCATCCGAATGATTTCTCTTTAACAACGCGCGAGCGCATTCAGTCGTGCTCGGTATTATAACTAGTGAATAAATGCAGTGGATTCGTCATCCGAGTGATTTTCCAATCATTGCCAGGGTACGATGTTTCTGATTACTTGTAATTATGACGTTACAAATTCTTTGGTGCTCAGTCTTACACACGTTGTAAATCTCATCTCTCATCCGCAGATACAATATACAATAAATACTGCATTTGGGCATTGATTTGGGTTATAAATTTAATTTTGCATAAGTTTTAATTGCTACAGTATCTCAAACATTCCAAATATTCAGATTTCTGAAATTCCGTTGCCATACTGACTGCGCAGTAGTTGCATGAAATTTGGTAGTGCACGCTGCAGGGATTTTTGCCAATTCTGATATAAATGATATTCCAATTATGGGAGTCATTCGAATAGCAACATTACGATTTTTACAATCATCTGATTTTTCCTATCACTAGCTGACAGAACTGCTAGACTAGGCATCCAAGTCGTCAAGCACAGCAGTGATTCGAGTTTCAAGAGGAAATTTAAAGAGAAAGTCAAGCTCGTAACTCACGTGGCATATCAGCAGGCCTCGAGCATATATTGAATAAATTAAATTAGAAACCCTCTTAATCTAATAATTATTAGGGATTCAAAACAACAATAACTACCTTAAAAATTAATTTGTTTCAAACTGAGAATAACGACTTGGATGCCAAGTCTGGCAGTTAGCACGACACTAGGCATTGGAGAACAAAAGGGTAACCGGGGGTGACATATAATCAATAGATACTGAATACCTCATTTAACTACTCTTGCACTTTTGATACTGCTAATAAAGGTTGTTCTAACAAACACTACAGTCATAGGGTCACAGATGTATATTAAAAATTAACGTGCACAGCTCCCTCCGAGTTTGGCGCTGTACGTAAAGCCGGCCCTGATTATTTCAACAGTTAAAAGTTACTTACTTTTCTACTATGCTGCTAACAGCACCACTGGCAATTTCAGCTGCTTGCGTATAAAATGCAGATGGATGAGCAACTCGTATAAATTCAGATAAATCTGCCACTTTGCAAAGGGAGTTCGAAAGATCATCAAATATTTCGACCATTTTACGAGATCTATTTTTGCTGGTCGCCTCATCAATAAGTCTATCCGTATGGACAATACATTCGTCTTTAAGATAGTAAAACCCTTCATATGAACGCAGTTGGGGTACATCAAACAATCCCTATACATCGATAAATACTTTTTAATATTGCAATTTAAATTATTTCTAATATCTTACCACATTATCTTTTGTTAAACTAAGATTAAGTTTCCGATCTGGTCTTGAATTAAATGTAGCAGCTACTTGTGTCCAGGTACGGAAAGAAGTAGCCCGAGGTATAACGTTATAATTTAAAAATTGCTTAACAATAGTTCTATTCATTGTGGGCAGCTTTTATATTTAACATATTAAAGTGGGTGCATTTCAAGGTGATATATAACTGAATACCTAATATGGATTTCTATGAATCATTTTAACATTGAATTACAACTTTAGTCTTCATGCCACACCAGTTAACCTAAAAAGTAGTGACAGGTAGTTGAATGTAGGGCATTATTTGTAACTGAAAAAAATTAAATATTTATTATCTTATTAGTAATTTAAGTGACCAAGAAAGTACAAAAAAACAGCAAGTTACTGAAACATTTCAAGAAAATAAGATATTAGGTAAGTGATATTTATAAACACGAAATACGTTAAATCACAGAACAATCATTGGTTGAAATCTGACAGTATAAAATATGATAATGGTAGGTACCTGAATCTAAAAATTTATCAATTTATGTACAATAACTAATACGGTATATGTCGTAGTTTCAAGATATAATCAGTTGCAGGTTGTATATTCCTACTAAATTCCGCTTGTGTTTATAATTTTTTGTAAAAACTAGCCAACTTCAAAAAATACTAATAAAAATTAGGTTGGTTACACCAATTTTTATATTGGTAGAGTTTACTATTTGGAGGGAAAATATTTAAATTCCGGTAAAAAGGAAGAAGAAGGTTTTTGGACATTAGTATTGTGATTCTTTAACTGAAATTATCACAACCTTTAGCTACAAATTTTAAAGAACCAAGAACATAGACATGAACAACACCAAACTAAACAATTTTTATATGAAAATTTTCAGATAACACCATCAAAATGCTCACCCTCAGTACAACTATTGAAGCTCCAAAAGAAATAAACAACGAGCTGTATAGATGCACTACTACAGGTATTAAAGAATTTAGACAACTTTCTTCGATATTACAAAATCAATATTTGTATTGCAGAGTCCTCTACATCGACTGAAAATAAAGGAATTAGTAATGTTAATATAACAACTTCCAATGCAGCTAAATGGGAAACCAAACAAATATGTGAACCTACTTGTGCAGGTAATACAAAGAATCGTTGATTGTTGAAAAGGTACTGCTTAATTAAGCAGTGGCGGTCCGGCCTATTAGACAGGGGAGGCAGTGCCTACCCATAATTTTTCAAATAAAAAATCAAATTCTAAAGTTCAATAAAAAAAAGCTACTTTTACATACAGTTTTTATTTTTACCATTTAACACCACCGTGTAATATTAAGCGTAATTAAAAAACATGGGCGATGTACTCCTAAATTACTAGGGCTGTTACAGACAGACGGTAGGAAGAAATCTAGATCATGTAATACGGAATGGTATAAACGAATGGACTGTCTGATTGCTAGCAACATTACAAATAAGTTATTTTGCTGGAATTGCTTACTATTTTCGTCTACATCTAACCCCTCAAAAGTATGGTCTGAAACAGGATACTCTGATTTAAGAAAATCTTTCGGCTGCAATTAAACGACATGCGCCGACCAAAAAACATTTATCTGCAACTGTTAGATTAAAATTATTTGTCAAACCTGGCATTAACTTGGCCTTGGACGAAGGTTTACGTTATCAAATTAAAGTGCATAATGAGAAAGTGAAATTTAATAGGGATATTATGCGTAGATTAATTCATTTAACAACAGGTGTTGGTAAATTGAAGTTGCCGTAAATTTTTTTTTACACTTCTCTTCTATCCTTTGAAATAACTGAAATATAAAACCCTCTCATATTTTGAAAAATTCAATTTTTGCGCCTAACTTGAAAACAAAAGCAAATAGCTAAATTCCTTTTTCGCTATCGAAATATACTCAAAAAATTGGCCCATGATATGTCTATCAGCTTTTTTCTAACTGCAACAATAACCAACGAATTTAGGCCATCCTGTAAGGTACATTACTTTGTTATTTGAAATGAAACACTGTATATTATTGCATTTCTAGAATTAAAAAAGTTTCAAAAATTTTGACATTTGTGGCCTAATTTAAAAAAACTAATATTTAAGATACCAAAAACTTTTGTTTACCTATCGCTATTTTGCACATATTGACTATTAACACATTATAAAGTATTCAGCAAAATATTACATAGGGTGTTCATAATTCAATGTTTATTTTGCAAAACTTCAACTGTCAGTAACTTTTGTTTTTTAAATGTATTTTTAACAGCGTCAAATGTAAAATAAAATTTTCTTTCCAGATGATATAGGGTTTCATATACAAAATATTAAAATATCTATGTTTTTTTTGTTTTATTTTTTATAAATTGCAAACTAAAATATGTGTGCTATGAAAACAAAAATCTATTTTATAAAAGTTTTCAAAAGTATTTCTGAAACTATTGAGAATATAAATTTTTTTTCTTAATAAAAGTTGATTATTGCCCATAGAACTAATTTAGCTGCAATACAAAATTTTTTGTATTGTAACGTGACAGAATGACACATTTTTTTTTAAGTTGCAAAATAAATATTTTCTGAGATATTCATATAGAAAGTTCTTTCTCATTTTCATGGTATAAAAACTTTTATACTATTACATTACAAACGTTTCGAGAAATACTTAAAGAAACTGTGATACTATGGCTTGACACTTGAGGTAGGTTAGTGGTAAATTAGTTCGATCTGCGACTGTACGTGTTTGATCGCATGCAATAAATTCATTACTTAGTAATAAAATGACGATTTTTTCAATAATAAATTAATGTTTCAACCAACCCTCTGTTAACTTTTATTTTTGTGAAAATTACAAAGCTTTGCGCAATTTTTCGATTAAATGTTAACGGTAGCTAGTCATTTATTTCATTTTATGATAAATGGTAACAACATGTTGCCGAAACTTCACGACTAGAAGCACCTCTTATGTTTGAACACATTCTTCAACAGTATAAAGGGACATTTTTGTAAGAAAAGAGAAACCTTTCTATTCTCAGAACAAAATTACGAATGTCAACTGAAATTTTAGCGTACTAGAAATTAAATAGTAGCAGCAATTAAAAGCAAACAGAATTCTAAAAATGTTTGTTGGTAGCTTCTTCCTTGCTTCTAAACTAAAACTGACTTGGATATTCTTTTGAAGACAAAAATTAACAGGGGTTTGAAACATTAACATGTAAAATCTTATATATATATATATATATAAATCAGCACTGCAGGCCTATTGGCCTATGGCTTGTATCTTCTTTTTCCATATTTTTCTGTTCTTGGCCATTGCTTCCCATTCCATTATTAGCCCGAACTGTTGTAGGTCGTCTCTTACGCCCTCCCACCATGTTTTTCTTGGCCTTCCTCTCCTGTTTCTTCCACCTATCTCCATTCTGTACATTTTCTTCGTTAGGTTCTCATCTTTTAATCTTGTTATATGGCCCAACCATCTTAACCTATTTTGTTGTACTACTGTTCTGATACTCTTCTCCTTGTATAGGTCTGCTAACTCCTTATTCGTTCTTCTTCTCCATTCTCCGTTTTCTTTAATTCCCCCAAACATTGTCCTTAGTACCTTCCTCTCCCATATTTCCATCATACTCGCAATTTCTTCTGTTACCACCCACGTTTCACTCGCGAAGGTCACTATGGGCCTTATAACTGTTTTGTATATACGCACCTTCGTACGCCTTGATATGTTTTTATCACTTAGCATGTTCTTTAGAGCCCCCACACATCTTGAACCCGCTGTTATTCTTCTCTGTATGTCACATTTGTAGTTACCGTCACTTGCAATCTCCGCCCCCAAATACACTACTTGATTTGTTATGCTCAGAATGTACTGCTTGTTTGTATCTAGCGCCCTCACTGTGAGGTTTTGTGTTTCCTCCTGCTTCCTATTCCCTAAAATCATATACTTTGATTTCTCTTCGTTTATCACCAATCCCACTTTTAACGCTTGTTGCTCTATCTTTTTGAACACTGCTTTAAGCTCTTCTTTCGTTTTCGCAATCAACACTACATCATCTGCATATGCCAAACATTGTACTGAGTCCTTGAGTATATTTTTTTCCGTATTTACCTCTCCTTTCCTAAGCACGTTTTCTAGGACTATATTGAAAAGGGTTGTAGATAATGGGTCTCCTTGCTTTAAACCCACATTGCTTTCCACTGTTCTCGATTCCCGTCCTTGAAATCTGATCTTGAACTTTGTATTTTGTAAGGTCATTCTTACCAGCGCTATTAGCTCTTTATTGAATCCTAATTCCTGCATAGCCTCGTAAATCTGTGGTCTTTTAATTTTGTCGAAAGCTTGCTTGTAATCTATAAATAATGTATGTAGTGGTTTATTCTTTCTCTCGCATTTTTCATGGATTTGTCTCAGTATAAAGATATGATCAATTACTGACTTTCCTTTTCGAAAGCCTGCTTGGTATTGACCAATTTTATTTCCAGCCTCTTCCTGGATTCTGTTGTTTAATATCGATGCCATTATTTTGTACATAACATTTAACAGTGAAATAGGGCGATAGTTCTCTGGTTGCTGCTTACTTCCTTTTTTATGTATTGGACATACTATAGCTGTGGACCACTCTTCCGGCATTTTTTTCTTTTTCCATATTTCCTTAATCATTTCATGTAGTCTTTTCCCTAGTTCCTCATCTGCTAGCTTAATCAGCTCTGCTGCTATTTTATCTGAACCAGGGCTTTTGTTATTCTTCATACTTTTTGTCACCTCTGTAAACTCCTCCCATGTAGGCTCAGCTGTAGTTTGTTCTTGAGGTTGATCTTGTTCGTTTTGCTGTACCTCCTGGTCGATAAATAATTTCTTGTAATGATTTATCCATATTTCCAATATCATTGTTTCCTCCAAGCATAATTCACCCTGTTCATTCCTCATTCCTACTGTTTGCGAACTACAGCTTCTCCTTTCTTCCTTCAGGTTTCTATAAAAGGCTCTATCATTTTTGTTTCTGTACGTTTCTTCCAAGGATTCTATTCTCTTTTCCCTTTCTTCTCTTTTCTTTTTCCTGCATAGACCTTGTACCTTGTTTCTGATCTGCCTGTAATTCTCATGGGATGCATTAGTTGGATCTTGTAACACTCTGAGCCATGCCTTTCTCCTTTCTTTACAGCTTCTTCACATTCTGCATCAAACCAGTCTTTCTTTTTCTCTTTTTTCTCTTCTTCGAATCTTTGTATGCTCTTTTCTAGGGTTCTTTTGAGAAAATTCCATTCCTGCTCCACATTCTTGTACTGTCCCTCTTTTTCTACAAGCTCTCTGGTTTCTCTAGCATATTCTTTTTGTATTTGTTCCTTTCTTAAGCAGTCTATGTTCCATCCCTGTTTCATTTTCCTTTGATTGTTTGTAATTTTCGGTACTGTTTGTTTCAGTTTGACTTTTAATAAAAGATGGTCCGAGCCTATCACTGCACCTCTGTAGGACCTAACATTCTTTATATTTTTACTATGAATTTTTTGTATAACGACATGGTCTATTTGGTTTTTCGTCTTCTTGTCCGGACTTATCCATGTCACTTTGTGAATATTTTTATGTTTCAGCATTGTACTTTTTATCACCATTTTGTTTCTCCCTGCAAAATCGATGAGCTTTTGTCCATTATCATTTGTTTCTTCATGCAGGCTTTCTTTACCTATGATCGGATGTAAAATCTTATGGCCAGTCTTAAAAAAAAACAAAAAATAAATTCGACACCCTTTCAACAATCACCGAATTTAAATTATTCTTACACCATCCATTCAAAATAATAAACATTCTTTTTATGCTACAGAATTGTGTTCTCCTGTCTCTGATTTGAATGTATTAGCAGAGCATAGAACTACTGTGAATGATAAAATTATTTTACCTAAAGAGGGAAAACAGTATTTAACTAAACGCTCTGGTGCAGGTAATAAAATTATTTCTTCTTTACAAACATTTGATTTATTTATTTTTTATGTTACAGAAACATCTCCTTCTAGTTCCAAAGCAACATCTAGAACACAGCAACATAAAAATAAAGTAAGAAATAAGATAACTAACTGATAAGATTAGTTGCAATGTCATAGTTGTTCTATTATATTATATTGCTTCGTAACACAAAAAATTATTATTTTAGGATTCATTTAGAGAGTTTTTAGCACGTGCTAAAAAGGAGGGTCAAAAAATGAGTAGTAAAGACATCACTGAGGACTATGTAAAAGATGACTATGCAAAGGTAAACAAAATTTTAATTATAATTTAAATTAAATTATTTTTAATTATAATTTTTTGAAGGCTGCTTCTTGTCAGCAATTAATACGAAAGAGAACTGGAGTCATTTATGATGATAAGATGACACTACATGAATGCCCATGGGATGCAAATTATCCAGAAAATCCAAATAGATATCGTGTTGTATTAGAAAGGTAACATAATAATTACAAATTCGGGGTGTACTAGGAATAGGTGGCCAAATTTATACAGCAGATTTATCACGTCAAAATAAACAAAAAAGTTCGTATAAGCACCTGTCCGAAAATGGTACACCTCCCTAAAGGGGTTGACAAAAAAACTACTTTTAAATTTATATCTGAAATCTTCTTTAACATAATGTAATGAAATTTGGGTCACTGTTTAGTATTTTTAAGTGCTATAATCTAGCTATATTCAAATAAAATTACTCATACCAAGGACGTCCCAAATTGGAGAGCCTGGTCACTATCTTTAAATATATTTTTTTCTTTGTATTTTGGGTATTGTGAGTGTTTTCTGTATTTAACTGAATATAATACAATTATTTTACAGGATGTCATTGAAATACATGATATTTTTATGGGCAAATTCTGTGTTCACTTCTGGAAGAGAAAACATTTCATTTGCTTTTTTATCGATAACTTTAACAGAAGTTAGGTTTAAACTTTGAAAATTATTATGGTAACACTACTAATTTATTTTAGTGTTTTTACTTATTTTTGCTAGAAAAAGTGCACCAGAGGTCTACAATATGGGGTGATCAATCAATATTTTTTTTGAAACTTTTTTAAATCTACAATTTTTTAAATATTTGTTTTAAGATTCTTATTCTTCATACAAAAATTGGGTTACTAACTTCAGCAGTTTTGGATAATTTAATATTTGTGTGCAATCAAGTTGCTATGAAGGTATGGGTCAGCATTCTGTGGAATGAACTGAATTTAGCGACTTTCTGTAAGAGTTTATTTTTAATCTTTTTAACCGACTTCAAAAAAAGGAGGAGATTCTCAATTCGTCTGTATATATGTTTTTTTTTATTTATTATTTTTTTTTAATGTATGTTTGGGCATAACTTTTTTGTTTATGAACCGATTTTAATGACTTTTTTGGTGTTGGGTTCAGTATAGTTCCAAGGTGGTCCCATTATAATTTCATTGGTATTGGAGCTTGAACTTCGAAGATACTCCTCAAAATCTATTTTTTAACCGACTTTTTAGTGTTTCCATATTTCATCTTCCGTTTCAACTAGCCGTCATTTCCTCATTCGAGAAGCATCCTTACTAGGTCTACCCATCACTTAAAATTGTAAAATAATTAACTTTAAAAAAAAAAGAAAACCGACTTCAAATAAAAACACAAAAGTGATATAAGTTAACTAAAAAGCAAAAAATAAATGTTTTTTTACAACAGTTTAATACTTATTTGTTGTTCCGTTTTTAAGTCGGTGCCAAGTAAAACATAAAAATTATATACCTTGCTGCAATAACAAATTAGATTCGAATTTTTATGTTTTACTTGGCACCGACTTAAAAATGATAAAACAATTAATAATTATATAATAAACGACAATTTCTTAATTACATTAAACGGAACAACAAATAAGTATTAAACTGTTGTATAAAAAACATTTATTTTTCCTTTTTAGTTAACTTATGTCACTTTTGTGTTTTATTTGAAGTCGGTTTTCTTTTTTTTTAAAGTTAATTATTTTTAATCGACTTCAAAAAAAGGAGGAGGTTCTCAATTCGTCTGTATATATATTTTTTTTAAGTATGTTCGGGCATAACTTCTTTGTTTATGAACCGATTTTAATGATTTTTTTTGCATTGGGTTCAGTATAGTTCCAAGGTGTAATTTCATTGGTATTGGACCTTGAACTTCGAAGATACACCAGGGAACTCCTCAAAATCTATTTTTTTCTAAGTGTTTCCATCTTTCATCTTCCGTTTCAACTAGCCGTCGTTTCCTCATTCGATAAGCATCCTTACCAGGTCTACCCATCGCTTAAAATTGTAAAATAATTAACTTAAAAAAAAACCGACTTCAAATATAAACACAAAAGTAACATAAGTTAACTATAAAGCAAAAAATAAATGTATTTGTTGTTTCATTTAATGTAATTAAGAAATTATTGTTTATTATATAATTATTAATTGCTTTATAATTTTGAAGTTGGTGCCAAGTAAAACATAAAAATTATATCCCTTGCTACAATAACAAATTAGATTCGAGTTTTTATGTTTTACTTTGCACAGACTTCAAAATTATAAAACAATTAATAATTATATAATAAACAATAATATCTTAATTACATTAAACGGAACAACAAATAAGTATTAAATTGTTGTATAAAAAACATTTATTTTTTGCTTTTTAGTTAACTTATGTTACTTTTGTGTTTTTATTTGAAGTCGTTTTTTTTTAAGTTAATTATATGGAGAATGGAATTCTTCAAACAAATTCTAAAAATGTGAAGATCTCAATTATGTTGAAGAAAATATTATATCACTTCCTGTATGAGATATCTTGTGGATTTATTTAAGTAAAGTTAAGTAGAAACACTTAAACTAAACAAGTAATGATTGCATATTTAAATTGGCTAAAGTTAACGACGAAAAAGCTATTTGACTGCTCTCTCTCTTTCTGGCTTGTCAAAGGATATGTCGCTTAATGGATACCCTATATAATGCAAAAATAGTAGATAAGTAAAGTTATTCTTTTCTTCTGTTTATTATAAGATGCCGCCAACTGGGTTTGATTGAAAGATGTCTTGAATTGCCGTATGTTTGTGCTAGTATGGACCAAATAACTAGAATGCACACAGAACAGTTGTATGAACAACTGCGACTAATATCTGCAAAACCATATATAGAGGAACAGGAAAAAGATGCTTCAAATTATGATGCTATATATTTTAACAAGGCATGTATATCTTTGTAATATGATTGTCTCTTTCTCCAAATTAATCAATTTTTGGGTTTTTATAATTTTTTTTCTTATTATTCAGGAAACGTTCAATGCTGCATTATTATCGGCAGGATGCGCTGTAGCTTTAGTGAAAGCCATTTGTGAAGGAACTGTTCAGAATGGAATGGCCATTATTAGACCTCCTGGTCATCATGCTATGAATGATGAATATTGTGGTTATTGCTATTTTAATAATGTAGCAGTTGCTGCTCAACATGCTTTGGAAAATAACCTTGCTAACAAGATATTGATAGTAGATTTTGATGTTCATCATGGTCAAGCAACGCAGCGTTTATTTTACAACGATAACAGGCATGCAATTAGAAATATTTATTTTAAATTGTTTTATCTTAGTAGATTATTGACTATAAGAAATAGAAAGTGGGTAAATAGTGAAAAAGTTGCACAATTAGAACCACATATCAAACGTTTTTGAAAATTTTTAGCTGACTAGATAGAAAAAATTAAAAACAATTTACCCATTTACCCTACTTTCTATCTCCCACAGTTTCTGAGATCTCAGGGGTGACCTGATTTAGAGTTTGTACCCTATGTAATTAGTACAGTACAATCTTGGAAATTCTGATTAATTGAAATGCATGGTAATTTAGTATGGTTTGCTATCAAAAAAACAATTTATTTTTCTGTTTTCTGTTACCCAAAAGGTTTTACCATCATCTGCTCATTAATGTTAGCGCTTTCAAATTGTTTTTAAATTCTACATTTAAATTTTGAGGCTCTGTCGAGTGGTTCGGTTTTGGAGTCATTGTTACAGCAAACGCCATACTGTTGTACTTAATAGGAAAGGCAACCTAGACATAACTAACATATAACTTGCTAAGAGGTGTTTTGACATGAGTTTAATGTACTTATATCAAATGCTGTCTAAATCAGAATAAATAAGGGTTCCAATTAACGCGATTATATTGTGTTATTTTTGTTTTTCATCGATTTTTACTTTTCCATATTTTTACTAGAAGTATGGCAAGTTATGATTTCATCCAAATTTTCATATCACAGATTTTAATATGTTTTGGGGTTCAAGGAACAAAAAAAATGGTTTTAAAAAATGTTTGTCTGTAAGTGAGTTTGTTCTCCGGATCGCTTTGTATCAAATTTGGTATGTGGAATTTTTTTAACCGGAACCAGAACCGGAAATTAGACATGTTATTTTGGTATAGATTTTTCTGTAATAGCTTTTTGAAATTTTGAAAACAAAGTGTTGTAAAATGCATCTAAAGACAAATCAAATGCTTTTTCCCGAATGTTCTATCTTCAAAACGAAGGCCGCTAAGCTCACAAACTGTCCATACCATTTTTTTTAACTTTGTGTGCCATTGGAACCTGCACTAAACTACAAATTTGTTTTTTATTAATCTCCTAAATTTCACTCGGATACGTTCCAGAAATTTAAAAAAAATTTAAAATACATTATTGATTTAAAAACTATTTAAAAAACGCAAACACCAATTAGATCTAGTTAAATAATATATTATTTGTTCATTGCATATTTTTTATGACTCTTCAAATAATCTTTAACCGATTTTTGGTCCAAAATCCAAAGCCAAATATCTAGAGCGTTACATGAGTAGGTAATCCCACAAGCATCTAGCCCCTGAACCATCAACTCATTATTCCACAGTTACTGTGCCTGCAGTGCTGTCATTATTTCAGTTTTCTTCATGCCGCATGTAGATGTAAATTTCAATCACTTTGGCGCGAAAATATTTAAAATGAAAACAGTATTTTTGTTAAAAAAATGTTGTTTGGTAATTTATTAGCGCGAGTATTTAAAATGTAAAAAGTATGGGAAAGTACCAGCGACGTGTTTCGCCCATTTTTTATGTTGATTTGAATGATAAATGTTTTTTTACAAGAAGGAAAATTAAGTTTACTGTTATTACCATAGTTCAAGTTATTAGATCATTATAGGGGCGCTAGCATCGCAGTTTGGTGTAAATACTTAACCTCACTTATTATTAACATAAATTAGTGTAATAAAAATTAAACATTAACGAAGAATTATGCATTACAACTGCTGTGTTCTACAGTGTTTATGTGTATCAAAAAAATCGTATTTTAATGTTTCATCAATTTCAGACATCCGCGTGATTAAATCATTTACATGTAGGTGGCGTTAGCAATGCAGTTTGGTATAGAAACTTAACCTCACTTACTACTAATTTATCCAATTAGTGTAATAAAACGTAAAAAATGAGCGATGCAGGTCGATGGTACTTTCCCATACTTTTACCGTTTTAAGTATTCTCGCGTCAAGAAGTGATTAAAATTTACATTTGGTCATCTCCAGCTGGTGCAAGCCGCCCGCTCCAAATACAAGGCGTTGCTTCTGCACGGTGCACAGTGGCCAGATCGCGAAATTAGGGGTCAAAAACCAATAACGCACCCACCCACCGACAAACGTCTTTTAAAAACTACTTTTTTTGTTTCCTTGGACCCCAAAACGCGTATTTCCGTTAAAATCTGAAATTCGAAAATTTGCATGAAATCATAGCTTTCCATACTTCAGTAGAAGGATGGGAGAACAGAAACTAGTAATGAGTATGCCTTCTGTTATGTTCCTCTTGATCGTGCTAAACCACCTCACGACTGTTGTGGAAACTAAAACAATGTAAATGATCTTTTGTTCAAATATTTCTTAAAAGTTACGAGATGTTTATGTTTAAAGTTTTGTAATTATTAAAACAATGTAAAAATGCTATTTTAGGGTGCTCTATTTCTCCATTCACCGTTATGAACATGGTAAATTCTGGCCAAATTTGCGTGAAAGTGATTATGATTATATTGGAGAAGGTAATGGAGTGGGATTTAATATTAATTTTCCTCTGAATGTAACTGGTTTAGAAGACAGTGATTATTTAAGCATCGTCAGCCACGTTTTGCTACCTGTAGCATATGAGGTTTGTTGACAAATTTCAATTTGTTTAATTTATATATACCTGCTCAATTTTTTTCTTAGTATCAACCTGACCTCATAATTCTATCTGCTGGTTATGACGCATGTATTGGGTGCCCTGAGGTGAATATTAATTATTTAAAATTTTTGTTTTAGTTTCAACCAGATTTGATAATTTTTTCTGCTGGTTTTGATGCTGTCGTGGGAGATGAAAAGGTTTGTTAATGTTTTTGACCACTAAGTGTTTTTCTTCAATAGTAAGTAATCATTTAATATAAAAGCATTATTTACATTTGATAGTTAAAATCATTTAAAATGCATACTGATATACACTTAGGATAGGTATAACTCTATAAATGAAAGTTGCTTTCTGAAAATATTAACAAACCTGTTAGTAATCAAAACTGAAATGAAACTAATTACATTATTCATACCCCTCTTTTAAATGGGCTTTTATTTAAATATTCACTGGACGAATAGGAAATTCAAAAAAAACTATCTTTACAGTAGAAGACAGCACAAAGTTGTTTTTAGCTAACAGAATATTTAAAAGAGGTATCAGAACATTGTTGTGACATACAGTTTTAAAATGTTTTTCTGTAGGGTGAAATGAAAGTGAGCCCTGGATTTTATGGCCACTTAGTAACTCTATTATCCGGATTAGCATGTGGAAAAGTAGCTGTGTGTCTCGAAGGTGGATATTTTTTGCCTTCTTTAGCAGAAGGTGCGGCAATGACTTTAAAAGGTTTATTGGGAGATTCCCCTGCTACTCTGCTACCTTTAACTGTACCCCACTGTACAGTCATTGAAACTATTAACAATTTGAAGGTTGTTTTACATGACTACTGGGATTGTTTTCGTGTTTATCCTACCTACATAAAACTAGAAGGTGGTAGCGATTTACACAGGGCGGTTATTAAGTATGAGGGAGAGCCAGATAAAGCACCATTTTTAACTAGAGATTGCTATCCTCCACAGTCTAATGAACATATTGAAAAATACTCTAAAATTATATCTGAACTGCAAAATGGTGATTCTGTCTGTAATTAATTATGAAAATCAAAAGGGACTTACAAACTTTAATTTTAGAGTATCGTCATTTAGACATAAATCAGTTAGTATCCTGTTGTTATGATGAAGATATGTTACAGCATAAAAGTAATAAGCACGTAGAAACACCAAATAGGTTATATGTAACCTACTCTCTATACAAGCAATGGGGTCTAGATGGTCGATGTGTTAACTTAAAAGTAAGTAGACTAATTAGATAATACATGAAGCTGTTACCTAAATGTTTAAAATGCGAACAACTTGAAAATTTACTTTTTCTGTACCATATTACTTAAATTTAAGCTACAAATAGGTCCCGAAATATTTCAACGGTTCATGTGTACTAGAATAGAAGGTAAAATTTCTGTGTACAACATTAAGACAGGTACTGTTGTTAATATAATTACAATTGATATTTCCATTGCATTTCTTCGTGACGGGACATTCAAGAACCCTCGCCTTGATGAGAGATGTGAACAAAGGCGCTTGTGATGTCAACTTAGTACGTCTACCTCTCCTCGAAGAGGTACAAGGACTTTTAATTGGGACCATGGAGGACTGGGTGAGTGATTTCACAGGTTGAAATGTTTAATAGTCTTAACATCTGGACGATGGTACGTCCACTCTGGGATGGTTACAAACCCACTCCCTAGCTGTGATTATAACTATGCCTGCATCACAGTCACTTCGTTTAGGAGACCCTGTGCTGTTTAGGAAGTGGTGGCATGTCGATCGACATCAAGGTCATTGTCGTGGGTCCTATGACGAAATTTCAATCCCGGGATTTAAAAATCGGAAATAAATAATCCTGGGATGCCGTGATTGATCAACTATAAAAAAATGTGGTTTTATGCGTTAACATTACGTTTTATTAATGAAACAATTGGTAACAAAACAAAAAAATGACTATACAAATTTAATTATACCTAAAATTTTAAAAATAATGGCGCAGAAATAAAAGTTCTTCCAAAGTGACGTCACCATGTCCTGATCTGATGCTGGTACAAAATGCTCCAGCAGCACAAAACGCTCTTTTAAACTTCATGCTTGTCGGCCGAATTAAACTTCTCGGCCCGCTGAGTTTTTAAAGAGGTCTATTTCTTGTTTTCACGTGGATGATATGTGATTTTTTTATTGCCTTTTGTAATTTGTTCTGAATTAGTTAGTTATTTATTGATTCTCTTGCCTTAAAAATTGCTGAAATACGCATATTGCGTCAGCTGTTGTGTTTACCTTGGTCATTTGTATAATCAATTCTTCCATTTTTTTGTGATAATAGCCTTTTGGGGATACTAAAACGTTCCTCTGTTTCAATATTCTTCCGGTTTGGATCGAAAACTATAAGGAACTGTCTAGGCGCCTACCGTTCCTAGGCCCGGGCGCTAAGTTATTTAACTTGATCCTTGAACTCTATAGTTTCTTTAATTAGATATTTGGCAAATCTGCCATATTCGTAAAAAACATTATCTGCAGTGAAAATTCTCGTAAATCCCGGAATTGCAGAACTCTAATCCCGGGATTTTCTGACAAAAAACAGGTGGGATTCCGGGAACCGGGAACCTAGATCCCATGATTGTATTTTCTAGTGTCGAGCCAGGGGGGGGGGCTCTCATTTTTGATATTGTTCAGGGTATCGTTCCTATCTGGATGGAATGTTGTTGATTACTACTAAGGACTACGAGTAGCTTAAACCGGGTACCGCAGCTTCGACTCTGCCAGCTTACCAGCGATAATAAATGATCCCATGGATAACAGGGTAGCTTTGCAAGGGAACTGTGGCCCTCTGGCCTCAAAAGACTCGTGGTGGCAGCAGTTAGCCTTTGTAGGCAAGGAGCCTCTTTAGGCGTTCCAGCAGGTGAGCTGTGTTGCAGCTTGGGAAGTATGTGCATATTCAGTAAAGATTTAGGCATTCTCGCATTGGGGACTCGGACTTGCAGCCTGCTGTTGTACTGATAACTTGTTGTTGATTCGTTTTCTGCATACCTAAATACCTTATCAATGGTGACCGCAGACTGTGACTATTAAGCTTACAGCAGCCATATTATATAAAAGGGGGGAGTCTTTGGCTGTTTATTGTGTCTTCTTTCATAAATCTGTTATCACAGCTAATCTTTTTTCTCTTACACTTGTATTTACATTTTCTTCTGGAAGGAGAAATTTTCTTTTCCTTTCAAATAGACATGAATAGTTACAGAAAAAGTGTAATCTTTATTTAAGTTGTTGGCTTTAAATGTCTTAGGTGACAGTTTCATTTGAACGCATTTTAATAGTGATTGTGTTGCTCTGTTTTAATGAAATTAATTTTTTTTAATAGCCCAAGATAGTAGATCCTACTATTATAAAACGGGTTCATGAGGAGGCTTATGTAAACCAAATATTGCAAAGTAAATTTGAAAAATTAACTGAAAACAATGATGGTGATATGTTTTTTAACGAGGGCACTTTAACAGCTATAATGAAAGCTGCAGGCTGCTTATTGGCTGTTGTAGACAGTGTATTGAAAAAAGAAACTAAGAGTGGTGTTGCATTAATTAGACCACCCGGTCATCATGCAAATCAAAATCAACCATCTGGGTTTTGCTATTTAAACAATGTGGCAGTAGCAGCTCAGTATATTCTAGATACTTATCAACTTAAAAGGTAAATTCACCCTTTTTAATAAAAAAAAAAGGTGATATTAAATTGTTAATGTGCGACTTATTGTTACTATCAAACAAAGAGTAAACAATTTTTAACAACAGAAATACTTTGTAAATAAAAGTATGTTCTTCGGTTTTTAGAATTCTAATCATTGATTTTGACATTCATCACGGCAATGGAACGCAAAAAATATTTTATCATGACAATAAGGTCTTGTACCTTAGTATTCATAGATATGATTATGGAACATATTTTCCTTTTTCTACTGAAGGTAATTTTGATTGCTGTGGAAAAGACAGTGGTGAAGGATTTAATGTCAATATACCTATGAGCAAAGTGAGTAAATTTAAACTACCTACCTATTGATTTATAAAACTTATATAAATCTTTTATAACTTGTAGGAAAAATTATCTAATATTGATTACATTACGATATTTCATCGCATTGTTCTTCCAATTGCATATTCGTATGCACCCGAATTGATATTGATTTCTGCAGGATTTGATGCAGGAATTAATGATAGCCTGGGAAATTATTTAGTAACTCCTGATTGCTTTGGCCACTTTATTCAAATGTTAAAACCTTTAGCAAATGGAAAACTTATTTTAGCACTTGAAGGCGGCTATAACTCAACTACTGTGAAATATAGTATGAACATATGTATTAAAACTTTGTTAGGCGATCCTTTGCCGATGTTGGACCTAGCACCAAGTAAAATAACGGATAATTGTTTTAAAACCCTTGACAATATCATGGTGACACAAAAAAAGTATTGGCCAGCTGTATATATTGATAAAAAATTGTCCTCTAAATTGCCTACAATAGAAGACAGCAAGCAAATAGCCAATGACGATGAAGATGATAATAAGTTGAAATGTCAGTCTGAACTTCCACACCAAATACAGCAACTTAATGTTTCATAGAAAATTTAAAGTTAGTAGTGTAGTCCATTAAAAGTTTTTCATAAATTGTTACTATCATCTATTAATATTTAACGGGGTGAATTAAAAGGTGACAAGGGTCCTTTGAAGGTTTGTTAAGGTTATTTGCAGTAAAAAAAATTATCATTATATTTTCGTATGGTTGAAATGTAAGTAGTGTATCGTATTTTTGTATTTACTAACTTTCAAGAAACATACGCTAACATTTCAAAATTTCATTGGTCATCTTTAGTATTAGCCAAGTTTATCAAATGAGGGAACTTAAAAAAAATCACCAGGAGTGGAGTTAAGTTAGAGGTGTATCTAATATTTTTTTTCAATTGCAACTGACTTCTTTATTAATAATATTAAATTAAAAGGAGCACTTATCGCTTTTTTGTTCTACATTCTATTTAATATTTTTATTGACAATTTATTAATAGTAATGTAATAAAAGAACCTTCCTGTGCTTGTCCATTTTTAAGAGCAAAATTTTTATTTTTGATGTCTAAAAAATACTGTAGAAGTACTGCATTTGTAAAAACCTACAACTGTAATTAAACCAGTGATTTGCTACTAATGTTGTTGAAAATCTGTTGTAAAAGTACAGCAATAAGTGTTTTAGAATTATTAAGAACCATAATAAATATTTTATTATATTTTTTTAAAATCTTTAGTAATTATAGTGATTACTCTCAGTATTAAATAACATAGTTTAACTTCCGATCTTCCGCAGTTTAACTTTTAGAAATTTATATTTTGACTATCAATTTCAGTAATTACACTTTTTTGCACGTTTCACTACAGTGGACACGTGAAAAGGTTATCAAAATTGTAAAATCTAAAATCTCTAAATTCCAACTTTAAAGTTGCAGTTCCAAAGTTGAATTCGCTATTACCAGTTTAAATGTAAAAGTGAAAATTTTGAATTTCAAATTTTAAGCGCGTCGACTTTATACATGGAAATCACGCTTAGATTCCCCTGAACATATAATACGAAACCAAATCGATTACAATATGGTTAATCAAAGATTCAGAAACTGCTTTAAATCTGTTAAGACATACCCGGGAGCAGATATAAACTCCGATCATGTTCCATTAGTAGGAAATATAAGACTGAAACGGAAAAGGGTAAAGAACAAAAGCAGGAGAAAACAAATCGATACAACTAAACTGAAAAACGACATAACAAAAGAACAGACCAAAGAAAGTATCAACAATAAATTAAAGAACAAGAGTACACACATAGAAGATATACAAAAAACAACGAAAGAAATCGAACAAATAATAAAGGAAGTTAGTGAGAAAACACATAAACCTGATACAAGAAAGAAAAAAGAATGGATGACAAACCAAATTATGGAATTAATGGAAGAAAGACGCAAAAATAAGAACAATCCAAGAGAATACCAACAAATTGACAAGAAAATCATAAAAGAAATAAGAACTGCACAAGATAAATGGTTAAAAAACCAATGTCAGGAGATAGAGGCACTAGAGAAAAAACATGACCATTTTGACCTATATAAAAAAGTAAAAGAAATAACCGGAATGTACAGAAAACGAACTCCCGGTCGACTCATGAATGAAACAGGAGAGATTATTATCGAGAAAACTGAACGGATAGAAACCTGGAAGAAATACATTGAAAAACTGTTTAATGCCAACCGAACTGAAAACATAAACGAAGAATGTACAACGAGCCCGGAAATTACGATCGAGGAAATAGAAAAAGTTATCAAAGAAGTCAAAGATGGAAAATCTCCGGGACCAGACGGGGCTCATGGAGAAATACTTAAACTCCTAGACTCAAACGAAGTTAAGATAATTACGTCCTTATTCAATAAAATATATAACACGGGACGAATACCGGAAGAATGGTTACGATCGGCATTCATTCCTATACCCGAGAAAAGCAACGCCAGCAGATGCGAAGATTACAGAACCATAAGCCTGATGAGCCACTTACTGAAGATGTTCTTGAAAATAATTCATAGAAGAATCTACGGGCGGTGTGAAGAACAAATGTCGAACACACAATTCGGCTTCAGAAATGCAGTAGGTACCAGAGAAGCCCTATTCTGCATACAAGTATTGATACAAAGATGTCGAGACGTCAATCGTGAAGTATTCGTATGTTTTATAGACTACCAGAAGGCCTTCGACACAGTGAAACATGAAAAGGTCATCGAAATTCTAAAGCGAATTGGACTAGGTGACAAGGTCGTCAGTATTATAAAAAACTTGTATTGGAACTAGTCCGCCGACATAGCGGTAGAGGAAGAAAAGTCAGAAACAAGCTCTATTCAAAGAGGAGTGCGTCAGTGGTGCGTACTATCACCAATCCTTTTTAATTTATACTTGGAAGAGATCTTTAATATGTCTATATAAGATATATAAGAAGGGAAGCTCGAATGATTGCAACAATTATAGGGCGATTTGCCTCTCCTCAGTAGTACAAAAAATTTATTCTAGAATATTAGAGAAAAGACTATGGGAAGAAATGGAAGAAAACATGGCAGAAGAACAAGCAGCGTTTAGACCACAAACACAGACACAAGATCACATTTTTACGCTAAGAATAACAATGGAAAAAAGACTGAAGAGAGGGAAGGCACTTTACTTGGCTTTTATAGATATCGAATCTGCGTTCGACAAGGTACCGCGAGAAAGTATATGGAAAGCACTGTCACAACTAGGAGTAACAAACAAGCTACAACAAGCAATTAAAAATCTATATGTAAAAATGAAGGGCAGAGTGCGAATGAACGGGAGAGAGTCGGAGGCCTTTGAGATGGAAAAAGGGATAAAGCCAGGTGACTCATTGAGCCCATTGCTGTTTAACCTAGTTATGGATCAAATAATAAATGAAAGTAAAGAGGCCAGGTACAATATAAGAATAGGCTATTGGAACTTGGAGGCAATTAATATCCAGTATTTGATTTACGCAGATGACATAGTACTAATGGCAGAATCAACACAGAAGCTGCAGCAGATAGTAAACAAATGGAACAGCGCAATTAAAAGGTGGGGAATGGCAATTAATGTGAATAGGAGCAAAGTAATGGAGATAACAAAGAAAGGTACTCAACAAAACGTACAAATAATGTGCAACGGAAAAGAACTTGACTGGGTGGATAATTATGAATATCTGGGCGTTATAATAAACAATACTGGAACAATAGAACAAGAAATATTAAATAGAACAAATAAGGCAAGTAAGGTTTATTATGTTTTAAATAAAATAATTATAAATAAGAAAGAAATAAGCAACGCCACTAAACTAAGAGTGTACAAGAGTATCTATGTGCCTACACTAATATACGCCTCAGAAAGCTGGACCATGCGAGACAAAGTGAAAGGTAAGGTAACAGCGGGGGAAATGAAATATTTGAGAAGAATGGTCGGAAAGACGAAACGCAACAGAATTAGAAATACAGCGATTAGAGAAGAACTGGAAATGGAAGCATTAGTAGAAAAATTGGAGGGAAGGCAGTTCGCCTGGTTTGGGCATGTCATGAGAATGGGAAACAGAAGAGACCCGAAAAGAATACTGGAAGCAAGGCCGGAGGGAAGACGATATGTACGAAGGCCTAAGGAAACATGGGAAGAAAGAATGGAGAAAATGGCACTGGATAGAGGAAAGAACTTAGGACAACTAAAGAGAATGGCAGCTGATCGTGACCAATACCGCAAATGGATGAGCAACCCGACGCCATAGGCATAAGGGAAATGGAAAAGAAGAAGAAGAAGAAGAAGAGATCTTTAATGAAGCACTAGAAGGAGGTAATGAAGGAATATTGATTAATGGGGAACGCATAAATAACATCCGTTATGCAGATGATACTGTAATACTTACAGACAGCCCTGAAGATCTACAGCAAATAATGAATAGAGTGGCAACCGTTGGCGACAGATACGGTCGTAAACTGAACAAAAAAAAGACAAAATGTTGGTGATAAGTAAGAACAACACAGCTCCTATAAACATAATAGTAGAAAATAACATAATAGAACAAGTACAAAAATACACACACCTAGGTAGTACAATTAACGAATATTGGGATCACTCAGTAGAAATCAAATGCCGTATCGAGAAAGCTAGAGCAGCGTTTAACAAATTAGGTCCAATATTAAAGGAGCACCACTTTAATATAGAAATGAAGCTGCGCTTGGTAAGATGTTATGTGTTCTCTATGCTTCTTTACGGAGTGGAGTCGTGGACGCTAACGGAGGCATCTAGCAAGAAGATACAATCCTTTGAGATGTGGGTATATCGGTGAATACTGAGGATTTCATGGGTAGAACATGTTACCAACAAGAGCGTTTTAGAAAGAATGAATAAAAATCTGGAATTAATGGAAACAATCAAGATACGGAAACTTGAATATCTGGGACATATTATGAGACACAACGAGAGATACGGACTACTGCAGCTCGTCCTACAAGGCAAGATACCCGGCAAGCGAGGAGTGGGAAGAAGGAGAATATCATGGCTGAAGAATCTTAGAACGTGGTTTGCAACAACAACAACAGGACTATTTAGAGCTGCTGCAGATAAAATAAGGATAGCCACAATGATCGCCAACATCCGGAACGGATAGGCACCGGAAGTAGAAGAAAGTTGAAATTCCAAGTTTCAAGTCGAAATTTTGAGATTTTATTTTTTACATTATTTACACGCTTCCCTGCAGACAGATATTGCTATAACTGTTTTTTAAATTTCTTTGTAATCTTAAAGTGAAATTACTTACTGTTTCACTCATGGAATGAACATCTTGTTTTTATAGTTACACATATGCTCATGGTACTATTAAAATATATGTTTTTCCAGTATTATAGTATGAAAATTACTTAAAGCAATTTATGAAATTATAGCGACACATTTCATTTAAGAATGCTAGTGCAAAATTTGTATTTGTTTCTAAAAATAAAAAACTGTACAATCACTTTGCTCAAATAGCTCAGGTTTAAAAAAAATTTAATTTGGTATAAAATGGACATTATTTAAGGTATCTTTTAAATGTAGTTAGTAATAATATTAATTAAGAAAGTTATAGTTTATGTAAATGTTAAACCAATCTGTGGCGTTATTGTTTTCAATCGTTTTTTTGATACTTGTATTACAAGTAGATGGTTATTTATAATTTATAAAGAAAAAGCATACTTACCCATCATTAGGTACCTACTAATAATTTATAGTACCTCTATGTTCATTTATTGTTGCACTTTGTTCCTGTTAGTAAAATAAGTATTTAAGTTAGTTAAGTTTGTTGTTACTAATAAGTTAAACATTTTTAAATTATTGTAGTAACTCTAACAGATCTTTTCAAAACTGTAAAGCTGCAAAAATCACAAAAAGGAAAAGTTAAAAAAAAACTAAAAACTAATTGTGCTATTTTGTACTTATATACTTTTTTAAATGCATGTTTTGTCTTTTTAATATAGCAGAAATTAGTATTATAATCACCTTAGAAGAACCTGCATTTTGAGTGTTTACAATAGTAGGTTCTACACAAATAGAAGAAACATCATTTTAAACTTTAGCGTTGAATGCTCATGCTTTAGGGCCTTCTTAGGTGATTGCAGCTGTACTGTTATTTGTTATTACAACAAAAACAACAATAACTACTATTATTACTATTAGTAGTACTGCATCAACTATTACAATGTTAACATCTTCAGGTTTAAGGGCAATGATGAAATAATGTGTACTCTTAAATGTGAATTAGATCATATTGCAGTACTAGCCTATTTGTTCAGTAATATAAATATAAATTAACAATAAGATAATAATAAGAAAACTCTTCAAGTATTTTAAATGTGTTGTTTAATATTTTTTAGTTAAATGGACTAGACAATACTGTTTAAAACATAAAACAAGAATGGCAGCCATGAAAAATTTCAATCAAAAGATTTTATAATGTATTACAATTGTACTGTCGAGCGGAGAAAACAAAATTTTCTGATAATTTTAAATTAATAAAATAACAAGAATTTTGATTGGCCATAGTTTTGTTTTATGTTTTTATTGGTTTCCTACTTTTGTAATAAATCATTAATAAAAGTTGAACTTATGTTATGTTATGTATTGATTTTCGCTTTCTCATATTTGCAGCGAATGAATGAATTATAATTGAGAAAAATTCTGTTTTTGAGATTGATTGAAATACATGTTTTGAACACCAAGGAACCCAAAAAATTATTTTCAAAAGTTTACGTCTGTCTCTGTGTGTAGCAGGCACTTAACTAGAATCTTTTCATAGGGTTGGCCACTGCTGGGCCAAAGAAAAAGCATGTGGGCCACCCCTTACCTTAAAATCAATAAAGGATTACAACGTAATTTATATTAGTGCAAAGTTATCCCCAATATATTATTATTCCATGGTTATCGCACGATTTTTTTGTGCCGCGTTGGATTCGTCATTGACTTTGCTGATGTGAAACAATTTCTCAAAGTATAATGTTTCTGAAAAAAATATCTTTTAACTGCGCAGTAGGTACAAAAACTCCATGACGTAAATAGTTAGTATAAAGCATTATCAAAAAAATTGAAATCGAATTGTTAATTTTTTTTATTATTAATTTTATGACAAAAACTGTTAGGTACCTTCCATATTCTCTACAAAAATTTTTTTATTGACATTAGCGACTATGATAAATTGACTGCCTTTCTCATCTAAACTGGAGGGTGCGGCGAGTAACTACAGTTAGCTTTTATGTACGACATAGCAAATTAGCGTAAACAGAAATGTTTTATCGTTCACTGTGTATTCATTAAAAGAGGATAAATTGTAATTTTCAAAAATTCTATATAGACATCATAAAGAAATAAGCAGACTAGGGCACCAATCAGTTTGAATCATTATGAACCTACAAAATAAAAAAAAACGTGTAGCCAGTTTTTGAACAAATTCGTTTATAAATTTTTCACAAAATTCAGTTTCTGAAAAGAATGCTAACGAAAAAACATGTTTCATCTTCGTTTCCGGTTTCGGATTTTTTTTAAAGTTTATTTTGTTGAGTTTTTGATATACACTATTAAGAAGGTCACTTTAATATTTATTCCATTAACCACACGCCTATATAGATATCTGCATAACTGCCAACGAGTAATTCTTTGATAGTAAGAAATAGTAGAAGTAATTGGGCATCCAAATATTTCGCTTAAATGATAAACTTTATTACAGATCCAAGCAATTTGATTATGAGAAAAATGTTTTAATTTTTTCATTGCTGGAGGGCGAGCCAGTGGGTGGGCCAATATTTTTTGAGTGGGGTTTGAGCCCACTCACAGTTAGGTTCATGGTGTGTGTGTCTGTGTGTGTGTGTGAGAGAGAGAGAGACAATTGATATCTCAGGAACTATTGGGTCGATCTTGATGCAATGTGCAATATCCGGTTACAGTAAAAATTCATTTGAGAGAGTTTTGTAAATCGCTCCGAAGCTGGAAGCAGGAGTTGAATATATATTTCTGGTACCAATTTTACTCAAAATTGAATTTTACAAATTTGAACATGGGTGAGATAGAAGACTTTAAAGTAAATTAAAAGCTTTTTTCAAACATGTTTTAGAAAGTTTTGGGTTTTAATTTATGTACTCAAAAATGTGTCATTAGATTGGCATAAACTTCAGTTATCCTAATAAGTTCATGGAATATATGCAATATTATCGTATACAGGAACTTCTGTAACCATAGAAACTAAAGTGTAAAGATTTTTAAAATTTTGGAAAATTAATAGAATATTTCTCAAAACCGAGCACACAACTTTTTTATTTACATTTTGTAATCTGGAGACGAGCTACAGTTTGGTTTCCATCCCAGTATGCTAATTTCTCTGCAAAACCTACGAATTTTTGAAAATTTTGATTTTAACGTTTATATAATCAAAAATGAGTTATCAGATCAAGGTAAAATGTGATCTTGTTAATGCCCTAGGGGCATATAATGTTACAGGTTAGGAGAACTCTTGAAATTACTAAAACTGTGAAGTGAAAAAAATTAAAGTTCTGACATTTTGAAAAAATATTACTGAAAAACTGGCCACACAACTGTTTTTTTAAATTTTGTAGGCTCATAGAGGTAAGAATGAGCTATTGTTTGGTTTGTGCTTGTCTGCTAGTTTCTCTCTGTTTTCTATGAATTTTGAAACAAAAGGTACACACGATTTTTTAGAAGAAATTGACCCCATTACCCACACGTACGCCCCTGGTGGCATTTTTTGAAATTTAATTATAGCCAATAGGGTTATAAGGCATGAGAAATTGCAGTAGAATATTCCAAGCCGTTGAAATTTTTTGAAATAACAAAGAAAAAATGAAAATTTTAACACCCTGTACCTCAAAAACTAAGCTGTTACACAAAAATGTTTATAGGAAGTTTTTAGCTTATGTTTCAGTAAGGAATCTGTCTTTGAACGAGCTTCATGTTTTTCTTCTTCTTCAGAATTGTTGACTTGTGGACAACCAGGATGCCACGATGTCACTGAAAACGACTGGGGAACCCTACAGCTTAGCTGTTGAGGGGGATTTACTAAATCAGATTTAGAAGAAATGTCAATACTATTTGAAAAACGATTTTTTTAAGAAGTCAATTTTGATAGTAGTTGTGTTGTAAGTAATAATGCGCAAGTTAGCAGAAACAATAGAAAAGGTTCATGAACAGATTTGTTAATGTTTTGTTGTGATTTTATCAAAGATTTTAAATTTTATTCTTTCCTGGATTTGTAGAGGCAAAATATGTCTTGTAATGTTGTAGTAACCTAGAATTCAATCATAAGCACATGAGTGTCGCTTATTGTTATAATATTAAGTAAATAATAAAATTTTATAAAAAGCATTCAATTTTGGAGTAATATTAATTAGCTACTCAGTAGACTTTTATGCATATTATTTTTTTAAATTATATTTTAATAAGTTTGGGGGAAGAAATTAAGTTTCGGTAAAATGTTTTATTCCCTAATATATATAAAACCGCAAAGTACGAAACATTTATGTTGAAATACTTGAATTCATTTTAAAAAAAATTATGCGCCTGCAGGTTATGCAACGCAAAATCCTTTACTGGTATTCTTGTGCATACCGACTTACGTCAGTTAGATAGTCGTTACGTCGGACATGCGTGAAGCAAATGTATATTTGTTTACATATTTACATTGTATAGAAAAAGAAACTAAATATTCATTCACTTCCTTGACGTCCAATGTTTATTTTGAGTAACTTAAGAAGAGGGGATTTCGTGATTTTAGAGTGGAATGGGAAGTTGTCTTCCAAGGTGTTTTATTACGCCCCATTCTGTTTTCTGTTGTTTATGTCGCGCATTTGTATGGATTGTTTGATAAAAATTAAAGAATAATGCGAATGATAACGTTTTTACACATTGTAGTGTTTGTTGACGCGACGTAATTCCCGTATAGAAGTGATAAGCCATCAGATAAGGAATGCATATTAAGGCAATTTATAATTTAAGTGTCCGTAGATTGTGTAGTGGTACGTGTAGTTGTATTTAGCATTTACCCAGACAGTGTGTGACAGCCCAATTGGAGATTTTCAGAAATTTTCATCGTTTTGGTATGTCTCGTTTTGATTTACTATAATTTGTAAAACATGCTGCACGTGTTGTAACACGTTATCAATAATAAAACAAAACACTAAGACGTCTTGGCACTTCGCTATGACTATGAGCGTGTCATCAAAAAGCTTCTGTCCGTGAGTAGCATAGGAGCATTGTTAATGTTTGTGTTAGTCAAATATAAATAAATAATATAGGTACATATCAATACGTTATCAATAGATAGCAATGATAAGTTGGTTTTGTTTCGACTATAAGAAAGGGTAGTTTCTTATTGCTAGAAAAGAAAATAATAATACCTATTCTTTGAATCAATACGTAGATATAGTGTGTCCTATTATAGTGTACACTAATATAGTCTACATTCGGGTATAACCATAAACTGACAAATTAACATACTTACACAACTTACGAATTCCAGCGTAAATTCTGTTCAACATTAGTACGTCATAATTGTTTATAACGTAGTTCGGTTATAATGAACCTAATTTCAAAGTCTACAGAGGTGTGTTATAACCGCGGGTTGCACTGCATATTTATTGAAAACATTAAAATTGTTAACAGTGGCAAAAACGTGTGTTTAGAAAGGCTTAAAAAGTACATAGTTTGAATTTTGGAAACAGAAGAATGTTTATGTTTACTTTAATCTCTAAAATTTTTATATTAAACGTTTTTACGTGAAATGCAAAATTAAAATACTCTGTACAGTTATAAAAATATTTTTTAAATCAGTTTTTCTCCTGTTTTCTTACTTTTCCCGGTGTCCGTGATTATAACTATATATGTATAGTTAAAAAAACGAAGAAAATAGGAAAACTGCCTTTTGTGAGTGTTTTGATTACATAGGTTAAAATAATACCGAAGTGCTAAAAACCTGTCAAAAACCTACGATTTCAATAGCCGAAAGTTATAAAAAATCCATCATTTATCAAATCGTCAATATTATAATACTAACCGATCCCGTGGGTTACGCCCCACGTTGTTTTTGATTACTTCTTTCAAAAAGCTTCTGAAATCAAGTGCCGAGTCGCCCTACGTGAGTTTTACATAAGCATCGGAACCGGCTAACAAAATAATAAATAAGGTATGTGTGTCCAGATATAAGCGCATAGTCCGTCGTTGCCAGAAGTTAAGACAGGTGGAAGGGGTCCGGATTAGGTATATAGATAAAAATGAAATTTACGTTTATCAAACATTTTGTTTTAAAAGTATTTGCTACTACCTAGATGAAAATAAAATTTACGTATGTTAAATATTAGAAAACTAACTGATCTCGTAGGCCGCCCCATGTTTTTTTTAATAATTTTTTTTAAATACGCAAGCTTTTGAAGTCAAGTGACGAGTCGCCGTGACTTTTACTTAAACAGCGGAACTGGCTAACAAAATAAGTCATGTGTGTCGAGATATAAGAGAAGAACCCGTCGTCGCTTAAAGTTAAGACAGGTGGAATGGATCCGGATTTAGTATATAGATAGATACTCGGTTTTTGGGTTACGTACTAAAAGCTAAATACATATTTCCAAAATATAAAAGTTGTAAGGAGACTAATATTTAAAAACGCAATACCTTCCTCTATAGCTATACTTCGTATAGCGAGAAAGTTAAAAAATCATCAATAAAAATTAAAACTCCATCTAAGTTGCAGGCTTCCGCGGCCGTTGTTAATAACATCTAGGCTTCCGGGTTGGAGCCGCGTCGCTTTGGGATCTGGAACACACAGTTGTGATACCAAAGCGACCACAGCCCTGAAGATGCCCCGTGCAACCGAGGACGAAACGTCGGCAGTTCAAGCACCGATGACGCGGCTCCAACCCGGAAGCCTAGATGTTATTAAAACTCCATATTTTAACCTTCGTGGTTCATTCCGATTCATATTCTGCATTATATATGAAAGGACTCTAAAACCCAAAAGGGAACAATGAATTAAATTTTCGTATTGATTTTTTACGTTAATTGTGTTTTATTTTATGGCGTTGAACTGGAACAAAATAGTGCAATTTTAACACTGTTCATTGACTTAAAAAGGATGCTCTATAAGTAGGAAGTTCCTGACAGAAAAATTGTGAAAATGGTATGATGTAACTAACTGTATTTTGATACACCGTTGAAAAGTTTAAATGTAATTTTTACAAAAATTCTTTTGGATTGGTAGACATTCAAAACAATGACAGTTCAAAATTGATGAGTTAGTGAATATGTTCATTTGAATGAAATTAAAAACTAAAGGTCTACCTAAAAATCATTTATAGACTGTAAAGTAACATTATTTCTAAGTATTATTTAATAGTTTTTGCAGAACAAAATGTTCAAATACATAGATTTTTTTAAAATATTGACAAAAACTGTGAAAATAGTACATTTCTACATTTCTTTATATATCTAAAAAATTATTTACCAAAAACTAGGCATACAATTTTTTATCTTATTTGTAATACACTTTATACACTTGTAAATAATCTTGGCGTATCTGTTTCAGAACAGTTTAATTCCTTTTGTTTAATTCAGGTTACTTCGTTAGAAAATACAGTATTTTTTAAATATGTAGAAAATATTAACATTTTCAAGAACTATGAGTAGTGTTTTTTTAAATTTACTAAAATCTTAGAAGTACCCAATTTGTTTTTTTAAGTTTAGGAAATGATACAGGTTGTTTCACGGAGTGCGGGCCATAGCGTTTTAACCGTGTTCCAATTTGGTTAAAATCAAAGTAATAGGGTTCTTACAGAATTTTATCGCGTTATATGCCTATCTTAATATCCTTAACATAAGACCAAATCATCTGTTTGGTGGAAGTGGTGATGATCCCGGGTTCAATTCTTATAAAATTCCCTTTTTACTTTCTCATACCTTCGGTATATTACTTGGCTATACTTTCGTTTTAGGGAAGTATTGATTTCATGAATTTTAAATTTTTAATTAATAATATCTAGTATGGGAAAGTCCATTTGAAGGTAACATTTCAGCTTTTTTAAAATTGTTATTAATATTATTTTTTTCTTCTTGCGACGTTTTTATTAAATACGATGTAATCGAAGTATTTTTTTTTAGTTATTTGAAAGTGAAATAAAAACCGTTTTTATTTCATAATGCCGGTATTTTTTCAATAGGTATTTAATGAAAATGTTGTAGAAGATACAATAAAAGATGAAAAACAATATTAATAAAAAAGGAAATTTATGGGAATTGAACCCAGGCTGCTTGCTTTGGTAAGCTCTACCTAAGGATCACTTTCACCAAACACGTGATTTACTCATATATCATGTATATAAAAACGTATACCGTATATAATGTCATAAAATAGTGGAGAGAACTTGGTTTGATCCTAACCAAATTTCAACATGCTGAAAATATTATGGCCCACACTCCGTGAATCAGGCTGTATTATACCATATGTATGCGCTGACTAAGACACATAGGGAAATTCCATGTTAAATTCATGTTCAAATATTGGCTCCTCTATTAATTTTAGAGGCAAAGTGTTAATGCAAAACTTTTAGAGGGTTGTATCTATTTTAATTGATCTCTTAAATTCACCGTTATTGGACGTTTTGGAATGAGAAATCAAGTCATGTGGACGCAGATATAGAAAATCAAGATCAAGTTGTGATGATTTACTGTTTCTATAGCAACACCAACTGTTTTACTTTTAATCTTGCTTTTGATAGTGATGTGTACACACGTTGAAATACGTATAAGGCTAATAAATACAAAACCTGTTGAAGTTGAGAATTATTTTATTTACAATAAATTACATCGATATTAACTTTAAGGATGCTCAAATTGTTGCCCTCTACTTTCGATGATACATCTTAGAATTGTTTAAACTACATACTGACTTCCGTTGTTTCTACTGATTCTAATAAATCTTTTAAATCCATAGCCTACTTATTAGTAAAACATAAAAATTAAGAGAAGTTGCTGTAAATCGATTGCTATTGGAAATAAGTATAACAAAGTACATATTTTCTGAACCGCAAAACAAATGCCCTTTTAATGAAGTCACAACCAACTATGGTCTGCATTCAATGAAACATAAGTTTGTGTTGTAACTCGAAAAATAAATGATTTTAACATCTGTTTGGGTATTTAAATTCTTTATAAAAATATCTATAAAGTGTCGTTACACTTTCCTTCCATCATTTGTAATTTTGGCGCACAACTTTAAAACAAAAGAAGATAGCTAAAGTCCGTTTTCGCTATCGAAATATACTCTAAAAATTGGCCCATAACATATGTATCAGTTTTTTTTAACTGTAATAAGCGTTCAAAGTCAACGAATTTAGGCCACCCTGTACACACGATATAATTAAATTGTCACTATCGGCCTAACTGGTAGTAAGTTTTCCTTGTTGGTTTTGTGTTTTAATAAATCACTCTCGAGTTTGTAGGTGCAATTTGTTTAAAGTTTCCTGATAAGTTTAAAATATGAAAACTACGTAACAGATCTCGACGTTACGTGTTTTATAAATTAGTGTACTGTTACATGAAATGTTTTGTGTGTATGTATATTCTGGAAAGCACCCAAGTATAATATTTAATATACATAAATTGTTTCACTTTTAACTGACGATACAATCTAGCGAAAGCGTTCAACAAGATGTGTAAATGTAGGATAAATATTAAATAAACTGGCGTAACGCATTTTCCTTATTTTTTTTAATTAGAGCAAACTCGCTTTTGCTATCTGTTTATTCCCATCAAATTTCAAGTGATTGTGTTAATTTAAATTTCTTCAACCATAACCGATACAACGGATACAACACTATTTTGAGCACGGACCAAAATGTTGAAATTCTTATTCTTTCCGGTTGACATTGACTTATAACCGAGTTACATTGTAGTTTCTCTTCCGGTAGAGATTAAATCTGTCGAGTGTCGGATCAAATTTGTATCAGTAAACTTCAAGTAAAATAATAAATTCAAAATCGTATTTAGTTAATTTCGTTCCTATTGTTATTGTTAGATTATAGTATTATTGTCACTTTCAGATTTAGATCTGGAGGCAAGGCCAATGACCAACAATTTAACCTCAACAAAGTAAAGGTAATTTCTTTGTTTTGCCACGTGTTCTGAGTAATTAATTGTTTGTAGGAAAATAATCAATGACTGATGTTTCGAAATCGATTCAGGTCGCAAATAATGAACAAAGTGTAACTTTGATAAAAGTTGGCGGCAGTGTTCTCCTGTTTTGACTCACTTCTGTAATTAGTCATTGTTTTACGTTTTACAGTTTTTACTCTGGTTTGAACTTAATTTTAAAAACCTTACGTATTCATGGAACTAGCGCCAGTGGTCCAAAAATATGCACATTTGGGTTTAGACCGAAGTTTGGTACCCAACGGGTTTGACGGAATGTATTGGTCAATGTACCATAACATAAATTTTGAATTCGTTCCGAGCTGGGCTTATTTAAAGCCCGAACGGGGCCTAGCAGGGCCTTCGGCGGGCGAACTGTGCCTAACAGGGCCTCGCTCGGTCAGTGGGGCTAAAATTTCAAATAATGTTACAGAATAACTTACGAAAATACCTTTGTATAAAGACAGAAACAGGCCGAGGCATTCGAAAACTCAGTTGACGTGCCAAATTTGCCGGGGCAGTTTATAGAATTATAAAGCGGGTCCGGGCCGGGTCAGCCCGTTTTTGAATGTGTCAGGCCTGGTCGACTCTCAAATCATGTACCCAAGGAACAGGTCGGGCCGAGTTAGCCCCACCTTATGAATTTGTCGGACCGGGCCTAAAAATTTATTCATTTGCTCATCCCTAGTGTGCACGTTTAGGATCCCACTCTGTAGAAAATAGAGGTTGGGTAATATGTCTAAATATACTAGCCCACGCTCTGACGTCCGTGATAAGCCCATATAAATATGTAACATACTCATTGTACCCTAAAGCAGAAACAACGATGTATAAAGATAATACTTAAAAATGCTTGCACCATATATACTTGAAGTCTTTCAAAATCTCATTACATCACTGTCTAACTTAGTATAATTGATACCAGTTTTCTTTTGTGCCGTTTTCAGAACAGGCTTTGCCTAAAGCAATTAAAGGTAAAAGTTTATTACGGGGTACTTTTTATTAAATGTTTATTGACGTCAAAAAATATTGTTTTCACGTCAAAAATTTATAAGTAAAGTCAAAAAAAAGTTTAGACGTCTTAAATTTATTTTTTGACGTCAAAATTTAAATTTGGTACGAAAAAATAAATTTTTAAATGTAGTAATTTAAAAACTATTTAATTATTAATAATTAAAAGCAATAGTTTGACGTCAACAATTATTTTTTACGCCAAAAAATCAGTATAGCACAACACTGTTTGACGTCATAAAATCATTTATTATCGCTTAAACAATTGAGAATTAAATAATACATTGA
This sequence comes from Ctenicera cuprea, assembly GCA_958336395.1. Lineage (NCBI taxonomy): Eukaryota > Metazoa > Arthropoda > Insecta > Coleoptera > Elateridae > Ctenicera > Ctenicera cuprea. The sequence continues at coordinate 18,497,789 of OY284496.1, forward strand.
CATAAATGTTAATCTTTAAAAATAATTGGTTATTTTCAAACGTCAATAAATGATTTCTTGACGTCAAACCTGTATTTATTCATGTCAAAAATTTAATTTTCGATTTCAAAAATTGTATGTTCGATCTCAAAAAATCATTTATTGACGTTGGAAAATAATGCTATCTAGCGGCGCAGCTAGCGTAGTAGCGAAGTCTCGGTCATTGCTACACTAAATTGTTTGCTCGTATTTGATCTACTTGCCACAATAGTGCACTTTATGCTTGGTTCATATAAGGACTATTATATGTTTATGATTAACACATCACCCGTTCGCTCCAGTGCACATGTCACATTATTATTAAATATAAAGCAGTGTGCTTTGACAAGCCGGTGCGGATGTACGTGTGCCCTCGTAGGTAGGTAGCACCCCCATCAGCCAATACTGGCAATATGGTTATAGCCCACACTGCTTTTAAGCATCCCCGTGGGTGGTAGCATTTTCCGACGTCGAATATCCATTTATTATGTTCGAAAATTATTTATAGTTTTGTTATTTTGTTGTTTTATTTTAAACTGCTTGAACGATTTTCAGCCGCCAAGAAATAATATTTTGACGTTATAAAATATATTTTTTGACGTCATGAAATGTATTTTTGACGCCAATAAAAAAATTTTTGACGTCAAAAATTCGATTACAAAATTTGATTCTAAAATTTAATTTTTGTGCCAAAAATTATTTAGTGACTTGAAGAAAATGTAGTTTTGTTTTCCATAATTCAGAATAAAAAGTAAAACAGCTTTCCATACAAATTAGCGATCTCTGTTCGCCCTATGCTCATTTCAAATCGTATTGGCAGCTTAATTTATTAGCTTCATTCTCTTAAAACTTTTCCATTAATTTCAATATTTTCAAAATTTTTAAAAATTTTGGAAAATATTGTACCATATAAATTTGGAAAGTTTTGTAAATTAACAAACATTTAGAATACTGCAAATGCAAAATTTTTTGAAAATTTTTATAACTTACGTTTTTAAGAATTTGAAAATTAAAAAATCTGAAAGATGAAAATTTCAAAACATTTACATGTTTTGAAAATTCGGAAAGTTTTCGAGATATTTAATTTGGACAATTTTCAAAATTTTAAAATTCAAAAATTTCCAAATTTGGATATTTAAAAATTTTGAAAAAATTTAAAATTTTAATATTTGTAGTATTTTCTAACTGCAAACTATATTTATCCATTGAATCTCTAAATCGATTTTCTAATTTGGTATTTTTGGGGATTAATCATTAAACTGTACCGCTAAGCGATCAAAAGGAAATCTACCACAGATGTTTTGTTAATGGAAAGTTGTTCCAATTATCATGTAACATGTTCATACCGATTTTAAAGCCAAAATTCGTAAATTTTTAAAATACCGAAAAATCGTTGATGGAGGTGGTAGGAAGAGACTTTTTTCGAGCGCGTCTATATTGAGTAGAGTACTTCTCTCGCACCCCCTGCGTTTTTGGCGGACCAACCACGTTTTGTTGGGGTTTCATCCGCGTGCAATTACCAATCTTTAAACTTGACTTTACTTTTTGGAAAATCATTTTTTGCATTTGTAAACTAGAAGGCAATACAATTAGCTAACATAATATGTAACTGATTTTGACTTTTTTTACGTTTTATAACGTTCAAATGAATATTAAGAGGTTTGTGGAAGTACATGGAAGTATGTGCAAATACGTGGAAGTGTATGAAGTACGGTGGAAGTAAGTAGAACTACATGGAAGTATGTGGAACTACAAGTGGAAGTATGTGGAAGTATTTGTTTTAATGGAAGTAGGTGCACAAAATGTTTAAGCGGGTTTTACCATACCCTATACGTTTTTGAAAGTTCATAATAAAATAATATTTTGTTAAAAATTGTAGTAGTTTGTGTGATGTAGGTAATTTTTGAGCCAGTTGTTTAAACGCGTGCAATTTAAATATTCTATCAAACCTATAATTCTGTTTTTTATTATTGCAGGCATTCCGATTGTTTCAATTGTGAATTCAAAAATTCTTTTGTTTTAATTGCTTTCTGCATGAAAAAAAAACACTTGTACAGTGGACGTGGTCAACCATTGCATGCATGCGTCTTTGAATTACAGTTCGACACAGGATGTGAAGTAACTTTGGCCTACAATTCAAAATTCTGAACAGAATAAATTTATGTTACCAATTTTTGGTGTTTAGTTGCTCAAAAGATTTAGTGAAATAACTAAAACACTGTAAGAGATATTTCTGAAAGTTGTATTTATACAAAAACAGTTTTTTTTAGAAGTATGGATACTATTTTTAATATATACTAATTAAAGACATTAAAATGTCTAAAATTTAATAAAAAGGAATTTTTTCGATTCGATTAAGCCGAGCGTATCAGCACTTTTGTGCAGCTTAATAAGAATATGTAAATGTCTATTGAAATTATTTTAAGCAGTGTGAGTTACTGAAATAGATTACACTTTGTTTTCTCGTAAGGCGTTGATGATTCAGAAAATTTGCAAGTTATTTTTCTATTTTTCCCCAGAAAGAATGTCAGTAAGTGTAAATTTTATTTAATGTAAATGGTTGTTATTGTTATTACAGGGCACAAGTTTTATTGGATAATAACATTTCTAGAGTTTTTTTTTGTGCTTAGGTGTTTTGCTAAATCTATTTTGTATAATTTTAGAGCTGTTGGTGCTTAGTATACAGGATGTATCAAATTGTGTGTTAACTATGGGGATCTCGCTTATTTGAAGAGATACGACGATGGTTAAATTAGAGAAAAGTTGTGAAATTTTATGCCTATTAATAATCTAAACTAAATTTCATTATTAGGACACTTTTTTATGCGTAATCTAAATCTTTTATCAGATTTGGTATAACTGCTACCATTGCTCATTTTGGACTGTCAACTTTTTGTTTCTTATGGTCGGCATTTTAATTTTTTTTATATTTGAATAGAGTTTTTAATTCTGATTTCAACGATCTGTCACACTTTGCATTTTGTTTAAGTTTTGAGCGTTTTATTACAGAAAATAAGAATTTCATAAGAGTGCCATGGAAAGACCACCTCATTTAATTTATTTTGAAAAAAATCTAGTAGCCCATGAACTGATGGAAGTAAAATAAAACACTACTTTTATTCACTTTTACCTTTAGATACATTAGGTACGCGTAAATTTCAGCAAACTTTGTTTGAGCGTAGGCAGCAAGTTATCTTATTTTTTATAAAAACAAATAAATGACAAATTTTCTAACATACACAATTTACTGAAAATTTTACTTGCAGTTTGTATGTTTGCAACTGACATAACAAATTTGAATAACAGGTTAAATAAATATAACAGATAACACTAGAACTGCACTATTTCAAGCATTTGACACCTTTGCATAACATGTTCAGAAGCTCTTATAAAATAAACTCTCTAATCTGTGTGTTAGTAACTGTGTCATTCATTTGTTTTTCTGAAAAATGATTTAACCTGCTGCGTACGCTCAAAACAAAGTTTCCTGAAATTTTCGCGTACTTAATGTATCTAAAGGCCAAAGTAAATAGAAGTAGTGTTTTGTTTTACTTTCATCAGTTCATAGCTAACTAGTAGTTATTCTTAATAAATTAAATGACGTGGTCTTTGCATGGCACTCATGAAATTTTTATTTTCTGTAATAAAATGCTCAAAACTTAAACAAAATGCAAATTGTGACACATCGTTGAAATCAGAATTAAAAACTCTATTTAAATATAAAAAAATTTAAAAAGCCGACTATAAGAAAAAAAAGTTGACGGTCGAAAATGAGTCATAGTAACACTTATACCAAATCTGATCAAAAATTTAGATTCAGCATGAAAAAGTGTCCTAATAATGCGTTAACTAAATATAAGTCATATAAATGACAAATGAGTCATAGCCGAAAACAAAAAATCAAAAATTTCAGTTTTTTTCAGTTTATTCAGAAACTAAGCAAGATAGCTCTAATTTCTTTTTAGATTATTAATGGATATAAAATTCCACAACTTTTCTCTAATTTAACCTTCGTCGTATCTCTTCAAATAAGCGAGATCCCCATAGTTAACACGCAATTTGATACATCCTGTATATCTGTACTATATCGTAATTTATTTCCTATTTTAATAATTGGTTTGATTTAAACGTTAATCGATAAAAGCTTTTTATCGTACACGCCATTAATAATATCTATTTTGGTTTGCTGTAATGGTCGTTTTTAACAATTTAACGATTTAATTAGGACTGATGGGGATACTTGTGTTCGCATCACTGCACTGTCACTATTTTAGATTTTAAGCGGTGATTAATACGCGCATGAATGATTTTACAATTTTTATATTTTTCTGGTTTACAGTTAATTCTCTATTTAATATGATTTTCTCTGGATTTTTTTTTGAAACTGCCACGTATGTTTTAAATTTTGTAATCTTTTAATTCGTTGGAAATTAATCATGATAAATTTTTTATTAATTTATTTAAGAAAAATTTAAGTAGGGCTGTCGTTTGTGCTTGTGTAAAGATTAAAAATGCGACAGACAAAAGTTAACAGGGGACTTCCGGTATATGTCAAATATTTCATTTTCTAAAAAAACTTGCCAAAAATTGAGTTTTTACTGAAAATTTTTGAAAAATCAAAGCGAAAAAAAGTTTTTTGTAATTAGATAGTACCCCGATGTGCAAATTTTCCTAAAAATATTCAGAAAAACATAATTTGTTTTTTTGGGAAAAATAAAAACTTTTTATTTTGATTTGACTATTGGTGGCAGAAAGTGCTTTAAAACGCAAAAATAGTTATCCCGAATGCAATAGTCACCATTCTATTTGCATTACAAATTGTTTTTGTCAAATTTTCTAAATTATTGTAAGAATCAAGTGACGATGTTGGTGCAAAATTTATTTTGTTTCTTTATCATTAGCCTGTTTCACTTAATATTATTTTTCTTCGAACAAAAGTCTTAAAAATAATGAAGTTTCTTACCAATTATCACTTAAACGATGGTTAATATTCAACTTTTATGATTTGAAATCGACCAAGGCAAACATTATTTATCTTCATAGTGGACAACGCATGGAGAAGTTGATTTTCCATAGTAGGCTTTGAAAACCAAAAAAATGATAATGGCAGCTTGGAATAAATAATTTGGTGTCAATTCTTTGTAAAGTTTTTAGTTTTTAAAGTGCTAATAATTCTTTCTGTTCACTATAACGATTAATAATTTTTGCCTCGACGAGGCATCATAAAGTTGAATATTAACCATCGTTTTAAGTTGTAATTGTTAACAAACTTTGTTAGTTTTCAGACTTTTTGACAAAAAAAATAATATTAGGTGAACAGGTTAACATAAAAGATATAAAATAAACTTTGCACCAACATCGTCACTTTATTTTTGCAATAATTTAGTAAATTTGCCAAACGCAATTCGAAATTTTAAGAAAATGGCGATTATTGCATTCGGTGTAACTATTTTTTTAAAGTAATTTTTTGCCACCGATGGATGGTGAAATCAAAATTAAGAATGTTTTTTATTTAAAAAAGTGAATTATTTTTTTTCTGAATATTTTTCTGAAAATTTACACATTGACGTACAATCTCATAAAAATAACTTTTTTCAATTTAATTTTTCAAAATTTTCTGTGAAAAGTCAATTTTTGGCAATTTTTATGAAAATGTAATATTTGACATATACCGAAAGTCACCTGTTAAGTTTTGTCTGTCGCACTTCTAGTCATTATACAAGCGCAAACGATTGCCCTACTTAGATTTTTCTTACATAAAAATAATAAAAGAGAGTCTCATATGGTGCAGACTTTCTGCGGTCACTGTTATATGCGCCTCATATCCCAGAACGGATGAGTCGATTTCGATGCGCTTTCTCGGTAGCGTTTCTTTGGGAAAACAAATTTTATAAATCTAAAAAGGAAATGCGATAGAAGACTGTAAAGAATATTCAACGCTTTTTTCCGACTTTTCTAGCTTCAAACTAACGGTTGTTATGATATTTTAACAATTTTGACTGACGCCTTATTACTTAAAAACGAGTTGACCGATTTTGGAAATGTTTAACAAAATATTGCTCAAAAATTGGCCTCGCGGTTGTTTTAGGCTCATAGAGCTAGTAATTAGCTACAAATTGGTCGATGTCCCAGTCTGTTAATTTCTTTGCGACATCTACGAATTTTTAAAAATCAATAATTTATACCCCTTTACCTAATAAAGGGCGGACGATAAAACATTTTTGTTTCAACTAAATTACTCATGAGTGATAGTACAATAGGATTCACAACTAAATTTTTAAGCGCAACAATATTTGAGGGGATTATTTCTCCCCTCCCATCAATTATCACTGAAAGGTTTCCTCTTTAGTCTCCTTTTTTTAACATTTATGTGAATCCGGATCAACGACTTATGTTTTCTGAAGCAGATGTGAGTATGGCTGGGCTTGTTTTGACTTGACGTTATAGTGTCATATTGTCTTGTTCGTTGCACGCCCTTGATCTTCCCATCCTTGTATAGTACAGCAACAAATGGGATGTATTTCTATGGCGTGTGCGTTTGCCCTTTACGGAGTAGGTAATTAACATCCTTGTAGTTTACTTTACCGCTGATACTGCTGTTGGGATTACAACATTGTACATAAATACTTTTGAATGTAGGAAAAGTAATTTTTTTACGTTTCTAAAGTATAGGTAAGTCTAAGCGAAGTGATTTTATCATTTTTGTGACTTTTTAGACAAACCGTCAATACGTCTCTAAACTCTTGACAATTTAATTACTTATTTGCTATTTTCTTCTAACTTTAATTGTTTTGATATATACGCTCCTGTTGGTAATTAATATTTCGAATTTTGCATGACCATTTACCACACCGACATAACACCATTAAGAAAATTTTCTCTTTTCTTTTCATTATCTTGTTCTAACAAAACAATCAGTTTTAAAATTTGGAACCTATCGAAATTTAACTACAATCGACATAATATGCCACAAGACGCCAGACGACCTGTAAAACATTCCTGGTTCCAGATACAAGAAAACATTTATCAGTGTTTTATGTGTATATGCTTTAGCTATAGACCTTGGACAAACTAAAGATAAAATATCTACGTTTGTCTGGCTTTATAACAATAACGAGAAAATAATATGTTTTTGTGATGATAGACAATATGCACTCATTACTTTCCGTGAAAATCCTCCTTTATCCAAATTCCTTGTTATAATCCATCCTTACCATCTTTAGAACTGCGGTGCGGAGTCCGAAAGACCCCTATAGCGGCCCGCCCCAACACGGGGAATTAACCGATACCGATTTTCTTTTTTTTCCTATGCACCAGGTCTGTTACAATTAACAATATTTTCAGATAAGTAGTATTAATTTCTTTTTGCTTAATTTAAGCGCGTATTAATTGAAACACAATTTGAATCAAAATTAGAACATGAATGCAAAATTGTATGTACTAAATGCACTTTAAAATACATTTTTTGGTTAAGTATTGCTATGGTATTTAGAGGTGTACGTTTTTACTGGGGTATTGTAGTTCCTGGAAGGCAATTTTTGGGATGCTTGCTACAATTCAATTTGAGATTGGAGGTTTGTGAAGGCTGTAAGGTTTTGATATTCTAACTTTTAAACTCAGGGTTGCGTGTTATTGCTGTAATTTCTTGTTATAAATTCTAATAATTTAAATTTTTCACATTTGTGAGGTTTGTTTTTACTGAAAGAAAAGAAAAACACAATCAGATTGATACGATTTTTATTTATGTTAGTTTTAATTATAATTTAGTTCAGAATTGTTCAAAAGGTTTAATTTATAAGAAGTTTTACACTTACTTGTTTTGTGCATCGATTAATGTCATTATGGATGTCAGTGTCAATGTCACAAACGTATAAAAGAATACTCATTGTCATGAGATTTATTTGTTTGTTTTCAAAAAATGGGAATCAAGGAAGAAGACAAAAGAATGGAAAATTTGTTTTAGTAAGTTACGACTCGTCTTTGTAAACAAAGACAGAGAATTTTTAGATGCTCTGGATGAATAAAGAAGAAAAACGAGTTAAAAAGTAATGTTAAAGTAATTTTAAATATAAAAGAAGAAAATACAACTAATTATCAACGAATTGTGGAAAGTCCAGAAGAGTAACAAGTATAAAGCGATCCAGAAAGTTTTTCCAGTTGTGATGGTGGTAAAACCAAGTTTAAATTAATATAAAACAGACCAGAGGAAGATTCAAACTAAAGGCGAGTGTTTGTGGTTACTTGAGGAACCTGCAAACTAGTGAAGTAGAAGTTGGACATTCATCGTTTGCTCGAGTGAAGGATATCCCAATAAGGAGACGTTAAGATAAGTGTTCTCTTTTTAAAGGACGATAGTATTTAGTAAAATTTATTTGAATTTCGAAAACTTCATTTAGAAATTGATTTATTAAAGAAAACCTTTTTTTTTGTAACGTTGATATTGTTTTGTGTTTATCCTATCTCAAATTTATTTATTAATAACTTGTCTTACAAGCTAAATAACGACCCTGAGAAAATTAATAAAGAATCTCATAGAAAATATAATTTAGAATTGCGTGAATTGCGGGCATTTAGGGAATTGTTTTCTAGTAAGTACATGCACACGCATATTATTGCAGTGTATATTCAATTTTTTACAATTTTACAAGTTTTAAAATCGTGCGACTTTAGAATTTTGTTTTGCTAAATCAAATAATATTTGCATTTGTTAAATACTTTTTAGACGTGTAAAACGGAGTAATTAAGTAATGGTGGGGATCACTCCTCAACTTACTTAGCGTGCGTCAGAAGCACTAGGAACAATTCGCAATCTTTTCCACTTTTTTAAAGCTTTTTCTAGTAAACCGTTTGTCTCCTCGTACGCGAGATGTTTTGCATTGTGGCTGTGAAAACATCCGGTGTCAAACTATCAAACCTGTTGTCAGCACGTGCTTTGACGGCGTCTTTCTGCAAATATTTTGTTTCTTAAGTGCACTTAAGTTCAGTTTACTGAACGGCCCCCTTTATCTAGGATTTATAGAGTTTAAAATATATAGTTATACACGGTGATTCAAAAGTGCACGGCATCCTTTTAAGGGCGTGCTCCTCTCATGAAAATAAGAGGAAACGTTAATATTAACATGGGTCCGCAAATGCCTTGTTATCGTGTGTATGTTCATGTGGCATAAGTGGATTATAGCAGTCAGCTTTTTCTTCTCCAGTGGCGTAGCTACAGGTGTCTATGTGGATAGTTAAGGAGGTAAAAAATGGTGCGCCACTGTTTTTAAGGTTTTGGTACACTTTTCACAGTGCTCAACTAATTTATGATTAAATGGGTGTCCTGAGTTTTTTTCCTATCATTAACCGTTTTCCTGTAAAACGCACTTTAAAGATGAAAAACATGACTAAGAAGTGAAAACAATCGAGTAATGTTTTTATTCTTTCAAGTATGTTTTACATGCAAACAGCTTATTATAAAAAAAATCGTAAAAAGAATTTACGATCGTAAATTAATTGATCATTTTAAAATGTTATGTTTTTCATCTTTGAATTCTGTTTTACACAAAAACTGTTAATGACAGGAAAAAACTTAATCATGAAGTAGTAGCGAATTTTGAAAATTGTAGCAAAATCTTAAAAAAACAGTGGCGTATCATTTTTTCCTCCTTAAATATCCATATACACACACCTATAGCTGCGCCACTGGAGAAGAAAAAATTGGCTGGTATGGTCCAGTTATGCCACATACATACGCGTTGCGTAATTTTTAAAATTTAATTCTTAATCGTTTCCGAATAAATAGAAAAAAAAAACATTATTATGTTTTCTACAATTTTCAACATCATGTATCTCGATAACGAAGCTTTTGCGAACCCATGGTAGTATTAACTTTTCCTCTTACTTTCATGAGAGGAACACGTCCTTAAAATAATGCAGTTTATTTTTGAATCACCCTGTGTTGTTATGTGCATACTCCCCTACTTATTTATATGTTAAAAAACCAAAATATTTAGAGAGGCACATTTAACAGTTTGATATTGGTTGTTTTGACAGCCACAATGCAAAACATCTCGCACACGAGGAAACATACGTTTTACTGTAAAAGTTATGAAAAATGGAGAGACGATTAATAATCTTCAAAATAGGATATGATTTACTTAGGGCAAGTTCTTGCTTAGGGTTAATTCAAGTAGAGTAACGTGATTCGAAATTTCGAATGTTGTTGCTTAAGTATGTGTGGTTTATTTAGTGTCTAATTTCAGATGCTTTTCCCGTAGTGTTTCTGACCCACGCTGCGGTCATTAAGGGAGTAATCCCCACCATTACTTACGACTCTATTGGCTTATTATTTTAAATGTTTTTTTAAATATTATAACTTGCAATATTAGCTATAGGTACATAAATTGTGCTACTGTTTGGCTTACTGCTGCTAATTATAAATAACCTGAGCAATTCTAAATCTAAAGATATGGACCAGATCACCAGCAAACTGGTTAAAGTTACAGCGCCCTGGATAGCCAAACCGCTAGAGAACATAATAAACACCTGTTATGAAGAAGGGGTGTTTCCGGAGAGGCTAAAATTATCTAAAATAATACCGGTGCATAAGAAAGGTGACACCGAGATTGCCTCAAATTTTAGGCCTATTGCCATTACGTCAATATTTTCTAAAATAATGGAAATATCAATTAAGCACCGAATTATGAACTTTCTAGAACGCCATGACATTTTGTCGGATAACCAATTTGGCTACAGAGATGGCCTATCAGCGAAGCACGCCATTATAGCAATAATAAAAAATATTATTAATTCATTTGAGGACAACGGGTTTACTTCAGTAGCATTCTTAGACCTATCAAGGCTTTTGATTGTGTGAATCACAACATCTTAATAGATAAACTAGAGCACTATGGAATACAGGGAACCGGTCTAAATCTACTGCAATCGTTTTTAAAAAATAGAAAGCAAGTTGTTTACTTTAATAAAGCATTTTCTGAGACAAACATAACTAACATAGGAGTACCGCAAGGTTCCGTCTTAGGTCCGACCCTCTTTATAATCTACATGAACGATATAGTGACTTCGGTAACGAAAATGGTGCCATATCTTTATGCTGACGACACTACGCTGGTTGCATCATCGCAAAATTATAACGACCTACAGTGTGTAAAAGAGGCAAGTTTAATTGAAGTTGAAAAGTGGTTTACAATAAATCGGTTAGTGGTAAACAATGAAAAAACTGCGGACATGGTGTTTACACTAAAAAACTTTAACAATACCAGTGAACATTCACAATGTGAAAAATTTTTAGGTGTGCATTTGGACACCAAATTAACCTGGAGTGTACATATACACGAAACAGCAAAAAAATTGTCAAAATCTATATTTATGTTAAGAACTTTTAAACAATGTGTTTCGTTAAATATTTTGAAACATTTGTACTTTTCGTATTTTCATTCACATATAAATTACTGTATCTTACTGTGGGGAAGTTGTACCCATAGCGTGAAATTATTTAAATTACAGAAAAAGGCACTCAGAATTATGACCGGTGCTAAAAATAATGATACCTGTAGACCAATTTTTTAGAACTTACGTATTATGTCATTACCGTCGCTGTATGTATACAGTTGTCTACTCTACGCCAAAGAAACTATTGATAAGCGCAAAATGGTCAAGGATGTTCATGATCATGATACTAGAAAAAAAACATCTACTTACCTTTCGGTCGTTTATCAATAACCCATAACAATTTTGATTGCCTGTGTCAAAAATTTTATAATAAACTACCCATTGATATGAAAAATTTGCCGCATACCACGTTTATAAGAAAAGTTTATGAGGTTTTAATTGCTAATCCATTATACTCATACTGTGAATATTTTGAATTAAATATTATTTAATAACAATTTTGCGTGTACTGTACCTATTTTGTGTAAATGTACTATATACCTTATATGTATTTTTGACTTGTGTATATACCTTTTTTGTGTATCAATCACCAATAAATTTATTATTATTATTATTATTATTACTAAGGCTGTATTGCTGCCGTGTTAATAAAAATTTTCACATATAGTGAATAGGGCTTTTGTTACATATAAAAACGAAATTATTTATTACTATATTTCAGAAGTAATCTGATAGTATCAATCTATTCGTTACCACCAAAATATGAATTGAGAAGTACACATTACTTTCTAATTGAACTTGAGCATAACCCAGTTTCAATTTAAATATTTCCTCGTTAATGTTGAATTTTGTATTTAATATAATAATTATAATTTTATGGTGATTGGAAAGTTACTACTTATTTGAAGATAATATGCAATAAATCTTTTTATTAATTTTCTTAGCGTATTTTGGCGATAGTTATTCACTTTCCAACGTTTTTACTTTTTTCTTGTGCTCGTTAATTATTTGGTGGTCATTTTATTTGCCTCCGGCATTTAACGTTCTTTAGAAATACTTTAATGGAAGAAAATAAGTGAAGTGACCTAGAAAGTAGGGAATCATATAATTTCCGAAGGTGTGGACACACATTTCTTTTAAACCCATTTCTCTTTTGATTGTGCACTAGAGTTATAAAAAATCATCGCGAAAAAATTCGCTTGTAACGTATTCGGAAGAGAAAAATATATGTTCCTGTTCAAGTGATCCCATAAAAATATGTGTTATTTGTTGTCACGAGGTTAACAATTATCCTTATTTAGCTAGGAAAATAAAACTTAGCAACGCAAATTCTTAAATAAATAGGCTTTGTATAGAGAATATTTAAAGAACCTTGTAGTATGTAAATATCAAGAGTAAATACGCATTATTTTCAATTTCACGTTTTGAATTGCTAAAAACAGCAATTGAAAACTGATAGATTGTTTGTTATAAATGCAAAGCACCTCTTTCCAGTTTATTTAGCATACATTAAAGTTGTTTGGCATATTTTTAATATTGTAAGTGTGTAAATGGGACACGCGTATTAATTGGATTACCTCCTGTAAAGAAGAATTACTAATTAAGTAGTTATAGTTATGGTTTAGTTATCTTGTTTTGGTTATCTTTGTGGAGGGTGTGTAAGTGTATGCAGGATGAATCAACAAACCGCAGTGGTCGCTATCTAATTTACTTTTTAAAATACAAAAAAATGATTCAAATGAAAGTTATGGGAAACCAACAAGACCACTTTTTAAAAGTATTTCCAATTATACATCCATAGATAGGAATGGCATACCTAACTTGTGTATTTTTTAACGGAACACCGTGTATCTTATTGCATATTCTTATTCGCCTTTCAATTGTCTTTCTGAATAGGTTTTGTTTTTGAAATATCGTTGCGACGTTGCCAAGTTATTCAAGTTTTTTTAAAAAATTTGACATTTGCAGACTTCGCACGAGCCCTTTTTCCCCAAATTAAACAAACTTTTCTGTCAATTTTTAGCAGAGACCGTGCACTATCCTCAGGTAGTACATGGTCCTGACTAATACGTAACAGAAAAAGTTTATTTAATGTGTCAAAGTAGGGTTCGTGCAGGATTTATTGTTATCGACTACCATGACTTTGTTGACTCACCCTGTATTTACTGCGAAAGTAATTTGATGTAAGTTCAAGCAAAATTATTTATTAAATGGTATTGAAAATACACAATTTAAAATAGTGATAAATAAATATGAAGAAGGGCCTAAATTGGCGTTTAATTGATCCAACATTTGGTTTTTCACAAATTTCTGCATTAACAACAAAATAGTCGTAAGTCTATCTCTTTGTATACGTGAAACGTGTTTATCCCTATCTAAATATCATCAGACGTGCGTATACTATAGAAGATAGTAATCGTAACCACTGAGATCTAATGATGTCCATAAAAGACGAAATCTGTACAAGGTATGAATAGAGTAAAATTGGACTTCTGTGCTACTTCTATTTAGTAATGTCATATTTCGAATGAAAATAGTCGATTATCGAGATATCTCGAGAACATTTTTCGAACGTTTCAATTTTTCCGTTTTTGTCCCTTTCGGAAGCGGGTGTTGAAGCGATACCCCGTACATTAGCCAACTGCAATGTACCATGCAAACACATGATACGATGATACTATCAGTCGTGGCATTATGATGCGAATACATTAATGGAGACAGAATTCCAGGAATGCGATTGCATAAAGTCGACTTCCACGATGTGTTTCGCCGCGCACGCACAACGTGATAAAAATGTTTTGACTTAAACATTCGGATATTACTGATATTAGGAATAGCGAATACACAGGTTCCACCGCACTGTTTTGTTACTCATTGTTATTTCAGCGCAGACATGATTTTTACAAAATTAATTTTAAATATAACGTTGACCATGTATTCCTAAATTTTTGTTTGTTTAAAACTGTTTTTTTGGGGGAAACATTTTAATATTTTTCTACCACAATTTTCTGAATTTATTTTAGCGTACGTTTCTGATTGAAAGTTAGTCATGTAAGTGTCATACCAATATTATTTCCTAAGCTATTGAGAATATCAAATTTTTTTTCTAACAAAACTTTTTGATCAATAACTGCCACATAACCTTAAATTATTACCAATTATACTGGGTGTTTCATTATGCGTGTACATCACATTACTTTGTTATTTTAAATGCAACGCACTGCATATTATTGCATTTTTAGATTCTAGTTCTTGATCTAAAAGTGTAAAAGTACTACCATCTTAAAGTAGTGGTTTTTGAGTGAATTTGATTTTTTTCAAAATGTTTTGTTTACATTTTGCAAAATTTCAATCGTCAATAACTTTTGTTTTTCAAATGCAATACCCAGAATTTTTAACACTATCAATGAACACAACTCCCAGTATACAAGAAAATTATTCTTTGAAATATTTCGAACATAGTGGATAGTTAGAAATTACAATAACCATTGCTTATGAAATAGATAAGATACTTGACCATAATTAAGAGGAATTAAACGGGTTTGGGAACGAGGTCGAACTGACTTAAAACGACTTTTTTAGGTGGTGCATTATTGCAGGTACTCGGGGTCGAACTGACATGTCCCCGTTTTTTTAACTAATTGATTTATAGAAATAGTACTCAAAATAACAGGCCGGAATTGTTGTGATTAAATTATTAAAAATACTATTCACAGCTGAAGGCTTACGCTGTTTTGCCGAGCGGCTCGAGGAAAGACGATAAAAACGAGAATTCCTTCGTAGGAGCATTCGAGAACCAAGCGGAGAGCGTTCGTACTACTTTTACCGCATGATTTTATCCGAATGAATGATTAGACTATAGCTATGATATGAACGGCAATCATTCGATTATGAAAATCATTCGATCATACCCATCACTACATCTATTTGATTAATTCAATAGATACTTGCTTTTTTTTGTTTAATTTGCATTTGGATTTTGCTTCTTGAATTTTCTTCAAATTTATTATTGGAATTGTAATAATTAACCGAAATGTAGGACTCCATTTGACAGATGAAATTCAAATGAACTTTTTTTTCAAATCAAATAAAAATATTCTCAAATACAACCATGTGCACATGTATGATGCCGACCTTTTATTATTTGCAGTGAATTAGGTAAAAGTATTTATCGATGTAAAAACTTTTCTTATAAGAAATAAACGGAAATAAACCTTGAGTAAGAGTTTAAAGTATAATAAGAGCAAGTTGATATTGGTGAATTTGGGTGGGCACTGTATGGTATTGTTGCCTTTTGGCCTTTTAGTTCTTGATATTAAAATACCGTTAATATGTTGCGCTGTGTTGGCGTAAAGTGAGTCATATTTAACTCCCTGTTGTTCCTCCTTGGTTATAGTTTGAAGAAACATAAATAATTGTAACGCAACAAACAAGGCGTTGTAATTTCTATTTTCGTATATTTTATGTTGAGTTTCTTTTTGTTATCATTGTAACTGTTTCAAAATCTGTATTTTTCATTTACTTACTAGTATTTTAATATGGCAAATTACAGAGAAATATTGAATTTTTTTTTTGTGGTATTTGTTAAATTCTGTGTTAATCGAATTTTATAGTTTTAATATTAACTATATGATCATTTTTTGCCTTTCGAAAAGTCATCGTATCCTAATACAGTTTTCCTTAAAAGTTTCTACAGACCTACGTAAATGAACCCACGCCACTGATCTATTGACGTCGAGTCCGTCTAGCATCGAATAACTTGTTTGTAAATTATGTATTCCAAATTCAGAAACATGTTTGTATAAAAAATCGTATTTCAATTTTATCAACGAAATTTTTTTCGTTTTGTTTAATATACACGAACTTCGTTCATGGAAGGGATTTTTGTGCTGTTTCAAAATTTAAAAGAAATATTAAATAACATTGTTCGATTTTAGTACTGTTTTGCAGTACCTCTTAGGATAGAAACAAAAAAGTCAGTATAAAAAATCTGATACGGAATATTTCATATATTGGCCACAGCCATTCTTCATTATCGCAAAATTTTACCGTTAATGAAAAGTTGTTAACTTTTTACTTTTCCATAGTTTTAGTACAGCAAAGTATTCGTCGTTCGTATCCTCGTACCTGTTTTGTCGTAAGGCAAATCCAAGGCTTTTTACCGGCTTCTCTAGTTTTTACATGAGACCAGATACGACTATCTTAAAATTTTGAACCCTTTACTTAAAAAGAAGTTGGCAGCGCTAGGGGGACACAATAGAACTACGTACAGGAATTTTTGAAACTACGAAAACTGCGAGGGGAAAAATTTTTCAAAAACAAATTTTCTCAAAAATTGGCCCCAGGATTTTTTTGAAACTTTGTAGGCCCATAAAGCTAGAGTTAGGATGCAAACTAGTTTTGGTCTAGTTGTGCTAATTGCTCTGTGACGCATTCTATGAATTTTTGAAATTTGAATATTAATACCGTTTCATTTAATAATAAAACATTCTGGTTTAAGGCCAATTGTTCATAAGTGAAACTTTACTTTCAGATGGAGTGATATTTAGGGGGCCCCATTTTTTAAAATCACTGGTGGTTTTTAATTCCAAACAATTACTCCACAAAAATTATTAGTTTTTGTACCTTATTTTCGGCTGCCAACAGAACTTTTGTTCTTATGACCCTGCCGACGATTGTAAACGAAATTTGATAATAAGTAGGCAAGCTGGTTATGCCAGGGGCATAATTATTTTACTATAATATGTAGGTTATGCTTTTGAAAATATAAAACATATATGATTTTGAAGTATGGGAGGATCGAGGCGAAGTTCTTCGATTATTTTTTTAATCCATCTTTTATCTTAATATAAACAAAAACTCATTAGACATTCAAGAATATGTAAAAAGTTTTCGAGTTAAAGCCTATTAGATTACGTGACCTTTTTTACCTTACGTATTTTAATTAATTTAAGAGCAATTCCGAGTAGTTTAGAATAGTATGACGTAAATTTTATGTTCGCATAGCGAATAATCTATTTATAATATTTAAAATGTCAGCTATTCAAATTAATGTTATTAATGGTGGATGAATAATAATTCCATTTACTTGCATCTAGGTTCATAGAATAGATGATGCTGTCGTGCATGTACATAACTAAATTTTGAAAAAGTGTAAAGTGTAACTGGAATTTCTCCTACGTGCTAATGTGTCATTAAAAAACTGTAAATGCCAATAATATTAAACTAGAAGAAGACTTGTTTTTGTAAATTTCAGTTGTTAGCATTGATTAGTAAATTAGTATAATGAAAAAATGAATTGGGTTCCGTTGTAAACGAGGGATTTAAACTTGAAGTTCACGCAGCAGTTGCTAGCCACGTCCACTGTGCCGTATTTAAATATTTATTTATTTTTTTTGTATGCCAAACATTACTTATATTTACGGCAGTAATACACAGGGTGCGGCAACTAATGTTACAAGCTGATATGTCCAAAACTATAAAAGATTCACCAACAATATTTTTTTTTATTTTATGGCACCGCACCGGAGGGACCGTATATTAGGCTAATAGCGAGTATTGAAAAGCCCTTCTATTTTAAAGAGTGGGGGGTCACTTAAAAATTTTAAATCTGATGGTATATTATTAGTATTTTTTTAATATCTGCATCAAAATAGGTACAGCCTATTTTTTCTGGTTTTTTTTTTGAAAAAACGTTTAGTACTCTTTATAAATGGGAGGATAAAATTCCAAAAATATTAAAAAGCGGAAGGAATTCTTTTTTACGTTTACAACCCCACATAAATAGGGGCGATAAAATTTTGTACATTTTTCTCTGTAATTAAATTGCGTTTGATATAATTTTGGTTGCTTATTTTTAATAGACACATGCAAATTAAAAAAAAGTAATCTCGTACCGGTTTTCAATATTTACAGAATTTCTTCCCCCCATTTATTTGGGGTAGTAAACGTTTTCCAAAAAAACCTAAAAAATAGGCTGCACGTATCTTGCTACGGATATTAAAAAAATAGCAAACATTATATATCGTTCCAATCAAAATTTTCCCTTACTCTTTAAAATAAGGCTGCCTTTCAAAACTCACTATTAGCCTGATATACATAAAGTGAAAAAAAATTGTTGCTCAATCTTTTATAGTTTTGGATATATCTGCTTGTAACACTGTAGTTGCCGCACCCTATATAGCGATAAAAATTGGCAAAATATAGCATAAGGGAATTATCAATTTATTAATGTTTTAGAATTTTTTATTTGGCTATGTGTTACAACTTACAAAACAACTTTTAAAATAATTTAAATAATGGTGTTTCGTCCACGGTGCACCTATGTAACATTTAAGACACACCAAAGATATTGTTATTTTTATGTAAAGGTGTAGTAAAAAAGATATGTTGGGGCTTTACATTTTTATTGATACATAACAAAAATTAATTTTTGGCTGTGAAACGTAGTGAAATTAATGATAATTTAAATTTTTTTCTATTGTGACATATAACCAGTAAATATTACTGCTCCTAAAAACTAAGTTTAGAGTTTTATTCTACTATCACCAATGAGCAATTTAGCTTAAAGAGGAATTTGTGAGCAATATTTTTTCGAAACATTACAAAAATTTGTACTCCACAGTTTCGAAAAATGTGAAGGACTAAAATTTTCAAAACTTTGGTTAAGTTCCAGTTTTACTTTGCTGAAGCTCATATTAATATATAAATAAAATAATTAATAACTTTAAAAATGTTTATTTATTTTGACGTTATAGGTATTCCGACATGTTTACATTACAAAATGGTGTCAAAAAAAATTAATGCTCAAAAACGAGGCACACTATTCTTTTGAATTTTGTAAGCTCGTAGAGCTAAGGCCGAGCTAGAATTTGGTTGTTGTCCCAACCTGCTAATTTCTCTGTGACGCCTTTTTGAATTTTTGAAAATTCATGAACCCTTATATTTAATAGTCCGGGGACGATAGACGATCATTTTTGTTTAAATTGAATTATTTAAGAGTTATACTAGAATGATAGTATAATTTTAAGATTTAAATTACTTAATACTAAAAAGCGGGCAGACGCCTAAACTCAAATAGGCAATATTTATCCAAAACATTTCAGGAAAGTTGAACTATATGCAAAATGCATGGGAAATTATATTTTTCCAGATTGTATGTTCCCGAGATACTTTGGCAAATAATTTAAACTGTTTTATTGTTATTAGTGCCGTTTAGTCAAAAAATGATTTTTTTACATTTAATATTAAGCAAAAATCTAAATAAATAATAATAAACTCAAGATGTGGTTTTTAAATTCAAGAGTAACAGCGTTACTGCTTATTTAAATTTGAACTATTTTTATCTTCAGATAACCGAAGTTGTAACGTTTAATCATGTTATAATAATAAAATTGGTATTAATTTAATTATATCATTACCTGATGTATTCAAATTACAATTTACTGTACAAATCGTGTTCTTTTTATTATTTAATTGTAGAACTGCTTTGAAAATTAAATAAATACAAAAAAAAATTAAAAATTTGTCCTACACAGGATGAGAACCTGAGACTTCTACTTAGAAGGCAGCAGCGTTAGCGGCATCGCTATCAATAAATTAAATAGTATTGTTGTCATTCTCGAATTAAAAGGTGACGTCCTGAATGTATTAATATTTATATTTACATTTTTGCTTAATTTTGAATGTAAAAATTATTAGTTTTTTGTAGGGTTGCTCAGCCGGATAACCGGATACCAGATTATCCGGCATAGTTTTTACTTTGGAAGTAGTTTCAGCTTAAATGCAGTAAAATTTAGGTTTTAATCACAGAGCATAATATATACTTAAAGAATACGCACGAACCCTATGGCCTTATTCTGTAATGCTTTAGAGAGAGAGCACCGAGACAAGGAAACTACTAAATGTACAGTATAGGATGTGCTAATTAGCTCTAATATTGTTTTTTGTTCATTAATTAATTACAAGAATTTATTATTTTCAACAATTGCTAAAAGGCCCCTCTGCCCTATGGTAGTTACGCCACTGGTTAAAACTAAAACATGTTCTGTACTGATAGATTCGACACCATCAAGAAATCAACTGACATAACCTAACATATATGGTTTTTATCGACATTTAAATAAAATGTTGACGTTTGACGATCGAGTGCTTTTTATAGGTTCCTTGTCTAGCATCTCTTTGTCACATGTACTGCAAAATTGAGACCTGCATATCATAGCAACAAGCGGTTCATGCATCCTCTTTATGTTATATATTACTTCGTGGTTTTACTAAATAATACTTATTTATGTTTAATGAGTATCTGTATATAAAATACTTAATTACTTTAACAATATCTATTTATTTTAACCTTATACGTATTTCGGCATGTTTACATGTAAACATGCCGAAGTACGTACAAGTTTAAAATAAATAAATATTGTTAAAGTAATTAAGTATTTTATATACAGATACTCATTAAATATGGACTTTAACGAAGTAAAACTGGAATTTATAAATAATACTTATTTATGTTGTTAAAAACCATTTCAAATTTTTAACTCGCATAAATGCTGATCTCAATAATATAAATTTAGTAATTTTATGCAGATCTGCAAAATACTGGACTTATGGGGTTTTTGCTCTCTTACTTTCAATTGTTTTGGTCTATACTTTCAAATCAAATTGCATGCATAATCTCTTTAACTTGAAGAAAAATCTCCGGCCGTATATTTCATACTATCCGGCCAAACCGAATTTTCGGTGAAATGGCCGGATAGGCCGGATAACGGATAAAAACCGAATATCCGTTGCATCCCTAGTTTTTTGACTAAACGGCATTTATGACAGCTAATAACAATAATACAGTTTAAATTCCTAATACTAGTATTCTGGGGACATAAAATCTGAAAAATATAATTTCCCATGCATTTTGCATATAGTTCAACTTTCCTGAAATCCCCTGTATAGTAGCCTAACTCTTACACTACCTACATCTTACACATATGATATATTTCTGAAAACAAAAAGAATAATTAGTTTTAAACTATGGAAATGACTTGGTGAAGTGCTTCGCCATTTTTTTAAAGATTATACTAAACTTATTGCTAATGAGTAATAGAACATGTAACGATGCGCGTTTGAAAACTTAAAAAAATGTACAAATTGGGTAAATTTTGTGGAATCGCTTTTTTGTTAGATTAGCGACCCCACGTTAAGGGTGTTGGTTAAAATGAGAATAAATTGTAAATTTACTAACGCCACTAGTGCCTATTATTAATATCTTTATTTCATTAATCATTATAGTAACTGGTTATTGAATGCCGAACTGTTTATGTAATAAAGCTTGTCCATGTCTGGACGTCTTCCGTTATG
This sequence comes from Ctenicera cuprea, assembly GCA_958336395.1. Classification (NCBI taxonomy): domain Eukaryota; kingdom Metazoa; phylum Arthropoda; class Insecta; order Coleoptera; family Elateridae; genus Ctenicera; species Ctenicera cuprea. The sequence continues at coordinate 18,519,554 of OY284496.1, forward strand.
CATGTACACCTCTCCATAGTAGGTGATATGAATAATTCCAACGCTGACATTCGATTAAATATTCTATACTGTTAACAATAAGCGTTCAGCATATGTGTGTTATACGTTTTTTTCGGGTTCTTTCAATGCCATTTTTATATATTCAACCTGTTGCGCGTTATTGAACGAAACGGAATTTAAATTCTTTTCTTCACACGTGAAGAAAAATGTGTTTCACAGTTTTCTCAGATACAAAGCTCATAATCATAATTATAAGATAAACGCAATCACGTTGCGATTTCATACGTTTGGATTTGTATTTTTGATACGAAGGTAATAAATATTTTATTTATCCAAATGCTTTTATTTTTATATAATAATAATAATTAATGTTTATATATAGAACAGTATAACTGTTGATTTCTGGAATTAGCTTTAATTTTTAAAATTATAACGACGCCATGACTTGAATGTTCTATTTTACGCTTTCTTTGTGTTTAGCTATGCAGGAAGAAGTTTTAGAAATGGTTTCAAGTGGAAAAAATGAGAAAACGTTGTTTAACTCAAGACGCGGTAATGTCAATGTTTTTATTGTACCGATAAATGATACCGTTTCCAAAGTGTGTAATAATTAATGAAAAAACTAAAATCTTGCCAGTTTCATCAAATTGTTTGTTTTAATAGAAGCAAAATATGTGTTAGTTAAGTATGAAATTATTCGAACATGATCGCGCACTACAAAAACTGTTGTGTGTTGTTTTCGTATTCTTCTTATAAATAAAAATAAATATACGTCCACTTTAATTTGCAACACTGTTGCGATCTCAGAAATTATACGAGTTACGCATTCTGTTAAATAACAAAGAAAATTCTTTATTTAATCGCCATTAAGAATAGCTGTACAAATTAGATTTTTGTTTGGTATTTTATAATTGCTAAAATATTCAGCCTTTTTTTAATGTAAATTGGTACTTATAGACAGGTTGACCCGTAAGTTATGGGACAACGTTTAGGTATAGCTTCCTGGGATCAAAGCGCTACTTTGACTCCAGGAAGCTATACCTAAACGTTGTCCCATTACTTACGGGACACCCCGTATAAAACATTCAGCAGAATGCAATATCATCATCCAATTTTTCAAGTCTGCATTTGTTGTTTAAATGAAATAGTTAACTTTTTTATTTCTTATGCAAATCATATTGCATTTTGTATCAATGTATAATACAGAAAAGCTTTGTCACAAAATTCTATCAATTGTTTGCTTAATGCTTAATCAAAACAAGTTTTTTTTTCCGAAATCAAACGTTTGTCATTCAAACAGTAAGTTATATATGGTATTTTCAAACGAACCGACCAAAATCAAAATAATAATAATAATAGTAATAAATAAACTTCTTCCGATGGTGCCATATCCGTTACTGGGCGTTAGCTGCTTTCTCTCCACAACATAGAACCTACAGTTTATCGTGGGCTCAGAACCACGGGAAGTATAGATAATTTCTGCTCCATAGAAAACATTTGAAAGATTTGAGTTGATTGTCACTCGGAATCGAACCGGGAAAATTTGTGTAGAAGTTCGGCACTCTAACCGCTACACCTACACAATAAACAAACAGCATCATTATTATTACATTTTAAAAATTAGCGCAAACAACTAGAAGCATACTTTAACAACAAAATTACAACTCATAATTTTGATTTTAGCAAAAAAGGTTATCTTTTAGTTTAGAAATCAATAAAAAGAATTTAGTAACAGATAAGATAATATTAATTGTATTCTGCTTTTGGTTTTACATATAACTACCAATTTTTGTAAAAAATCTTGAATAGTAGCATATTAAAAAAAATCGAGTTTTACGTTTTTACTTTCCTATACTTTCAGTATAGGGAAGTATTGATTTCATGCAAATTTTCAAAATCGAGATTTTGACGGAAATACATGTTTTGGGCTTCCAGGATCCTAAAAAAGTGGTTTTTAAAAAATGTCTGTCTGTGGGTGTGTGTGTGTGTGTGTCTGTCTGTCTGTCTGTCTGTGGGTAACGCTCATATCTCCGGAACGGCTGGACCGATTTCGATGTGCTTTGGAATGAGGAGGTATATCAAAAATTCATCGACAAAATAAGCTTTTAAAAAGAATCCGAAACCGGAAGCGGAAGTTAGACATGTTTTTTTGGTAGCATTTTTTTCATAAACGGAATTTTGAAAATTGGAATAGTGGAAATTATAGAAACCCTTAGAACAAATCAAACGTTTTTTTACCGAACTCTCTAGCTTTAAAATGGCGGCCGCTACGAATTTTTGAAAATTTCGACTTTAACGCCCATTTACTCAAAAACCAGTTATCTGATTGGAATCAACTACATCTTGTTTGGTAGCCCTTCAAGGGTACTATACCATGAAATATCATTAATTTTGAAAATATAAAAAGGATCGCAATGACATCACTCCAAAATTTTGGAATTTTTCAAAAAAAAATTTCTCAAAAACTGCCCACACGTTTTTGTTTAAACTTTTTAAGCTGATAGAGCTGAGAATCTTCTACAATTTATTTTTTTGCGCATTGCTATAATTTCACTGTGACGCCCTCTGTGATTTTTTGAAAATTGAAAATTGGTACCCTTTTATTTATTTAACGGGGGGCAATAAAATATTTCTGTTAAAGCAAAATAGCTCATCATTGATAGCAAAATCCGAATATCATAATATTTTTTCGATAATTTCATATTTAGGGGGGCTACTGTTCCCCCTCCCCCCCAAAATTTTCGCTACAAAGTTAAAAAATTGATTTCTTTTTTTGTTTGCTCTAGGAGAATCTTTTTACAAAAAATCAAAAAATCGAATTTTTTGCCCCTTAATAATCTTTTTGTCCTTAGAAGAATTTCACATACTTTCTACAGCAGTTGTATTCTTGTACGGAAGTGACTAGAGTTTTGAACGTTCTATGCATTTCTATTGCGTACGCATTCAATAGGCACTTATTTAACGATAACGAGCAGATTCGGAATAGCATGGATGGATATGCGGGTGTGTTCGAGTGCACTGCCGTTTTACTGCATAAGTAGTTGTGGGGCGAGCCTCGGTTGGGGCCAAAATTTTTTTTTATTTTATAGTTTTTTTTAAAACACTGCTTTTGCGTTTCTAGACAGGTGTATATCAAAAGTGTTGGAAAATATTAAACAATGTTAATTTATAAGTATAGGAAAGTCCAGGCGAAGTGTTTCGCTCATTTTTCATTTCAGGAACGCAAGCAAATTTGTTCAGATATTCCTAATAACTATAAAAATGTCAAACTTTCTTGTTTGTTTTTCCTGACTTTGTTTCTCCTAACCGCCCATGCCAAATTATCATCTGTGCCCTAGTTGTACTTTTTGTATACCAATTAACTAATATAAAAATATGCGCTTAAAATAAAAAATAACAATGCATATACGAAAAATTAGTTATCGATAAAAAAGGTACAATTTTACAATAATATTCCTTATTTAAAGCAAAATTTATAAACAATAACATTATAAGCGATCTTTACTGTCAGCAGTAATCTGTGGTTTTATACCAAAAGTTGTACGACTCACCGGTATATAAGCGTCGCTGGTGTGGGTGGGAATGTGGGATATATGCGCGGGACTAATAGTTAGAAGATCCCAATGGGGTGCTAAATTAAAGTGGACACCCTGTACACTGCTTGTTTACAGAAGTAATTAGTACGGATTTTACATTCTACAATGTACAGGGTGGCCTGAATTCGTTGGGTTAGTATTGCAGTTAGAAAAACACTGATAGGCATGTTACGGGCCAATTTTGTGAGTGAATTTCCATAGCGAAAACGGACTTTAGCTATCTTCTTTTGTTTTCGGGTTAGGCGCCAAAATTGAATTTTTTACAGATATTTTTATAATGAATTTAAATATGATATGTTAGAATTATTCATTTATTTTTAAGTTATAACACAAACTTATGTTTTTTTGAATGGAGACTATAGTTGGCTGTGACTTCATTAAAAGGGCTTTTGTTTTTCTGTCCAATAAATATATAATTTGTTATACTTATTTCCAATAGCAATTGCTTTACAGTAACTTTTCTTCATTTGTATGTTTTACTAATAAGTAGGTTATAGATCACAAAATTTTTTTTGGAATCTGTCGAAACAATTGAAGTCAGTAAATATATTTTAAACAATTCTAAGATGTATTGAAATTGGAGGAGAACAATTTGAGCATCATTAAAATTAATGTCAATGGACAATGTGTTTGTAATAAAACTGCTGTATTTCTTTGTTAAATGTTTTTTATCTGTAGTTTAGTTTTTGTTGCTTTGTATTGGTTACTTAAAACTAGATAATATTTCTTAAAATTTATAACGTATTAACTGACTTCAGTTGTTTCTACCGGTTCTGAAAAATGTTTAAATCCATATCCTACTTATTTAATTGGTAAAACATTTTTTTTTTTTTTTTTTAAGAATCATGAAGCCGTGCGTGAGCACGACCCCATGATTCCTATCCCACCCCCTTACCCGGGCTCAGCGGACTTGCGCTCTTTCACCGGTCTATCATGCACCCCACCCCTGAAGACATGCAACCCAACATACACACCTACATACACCATCCATGGACCCGTCGGATTTAACTTGTTCAGAAAAATTACCGCCGAGCAGTGGATTCGAACCAGCTGCCATTGAGAGTCTAGTTTCAAAGCCTGGGACTTTAACCACTAGACCACCCGCCGGCCCTGGTAAAACATTAAAATGTCGGCACAAACAATTGAAGTCAGTAAATACATTTTAAACAATTTTGAGAAATATTATCTAGTTTCAAGTAAACAATACAAAGTAAGAAAAGCAATACCACAGATTTAACAAGTATTTCAGCAGTTTTATAACAAACACATTGGCATTAATTTCAACGATATTCAAATTGTTCTCCCGCACTTTCGATACATTTTAGAATTGTTTAAAATATATTTACTTACTGACTTCAGTTATTTCTACAGATTCTAAAAAATATTTTATAACCATAGCCTACTTATTAGTAAAACATAAAAATTAAAAAAAAGTTGCTGTGAATCGATTGGTATTGGAAACAAGTATAACAAAGTATATATTTTCTGAACCGCAAAACAAATGCATTTTAATGAAGTTACAGCCAAATATGGTTTCCACTTGAAAAAACATAAGTTTGTGTTATTTATAACTCAAAAACAAAAGAATGATTTTAACATCTGTTTAGGTATTTAAATTCTTTATAATAATATCTATAAAAAGTGTCTTTACACTTTACTTCTATCTTTTGAAATAACTGAAATATAAGACCCTCTCATATTTAGAGAGATAGCCTGCAAAACCAACGAATTTAGTTGGCCACCCTGTATATTAATTATAAAGAATAGTAAACGAGCACTTTGTATAGGTAACTGTTTATTAGTATCTTTGGCAAACATTTCTAAAACATTAGTTAAATATAAAAGTGCTGGAATATTATTTAGTTAAGGTGATATTGTTACGTTTTTCTTGTATCGAATCATTTTTGGTTTCCATAAAGAGTTTAGTTTTGCGATAAGAAAGTACTTAGCGACGAAAGTTGTTGTTTATTTTGGACTAGATTCATGTTGTCTTGTAAATAGCAATATAAATTATTCGGTTAATGGACAATGAATTGTTTGACCTTTAGAAAATGTCGTTGATATTATTGCAAATAATAAAGTATACTACAACCATTAAAGCATAAAACTTTTACATTGTTTTTGTAATAACCTGTATTCTACAAAATAAGCTGATTGCAGAAATCAGAAACTACTTTCAATGTCGCGTTAGTAAACCTAATAAGTAATAATATTGAGGGCATTCCTAATATAGCTTTCGGATTTCCGCATCCTACTTGTTTACATGGATTAGTAAAGCAACAGCGGCTCAATGTTGATGAAATTTAAAATAATTATTTCAATCTGACTTTCAATATTTTTGGGGACCCAAAATACGTACCAGCAGATTTTATCGAGGTGTGTACTACAGACAATAATTTAATGTCTATTGCCACTTTCTCATCTGACCCAAAATACATGCAGCGTTGAGCGGGCATGTTATGCTTAATTATCCATTTAAACGTGTAGTCACTCAGTCGCAGCTCATTGCTTATTGTTCCTAACGAAAATTATCCAAATATAATTTAAAAGATTTCGAGTGGTTTGTAAGATAAATCAGAAAGTGGTTCCCAGCTTTGCTATTATAACATCTCGAAAGCTTTGTTTTACACAATTTTGGCTTCTCAATAACTCTTCCGTATATTTAGTGACTGCAGCAATAATTAAGTCACTCGCTAAATAGTTGATGCATTACAGAATTGCAATGGTATAACAAAAAATAATGATAGTATTTAAAAACATCAATCGAGGGTTGACTGTAGAAGTACAAGTTAGTTTTAATAAATCGATTTACGACGTTACAGTTTAATAGCACTTAGATTTGCCGTAAATCATATTTCGATCGATATTTCACACCGCTGTGCTAGTAATGAAATACAAATTTATTGTTACGAAATAACAAAAAAAATACCTGCGGTTCTGGAATGCCAGATAAAGCGAAAGTAGCTACCTATACTAAAATACTGTTAGTTAAAATTCTTTCGATTAACGAAAGCTTCCTATATTAGACTGGATTCATTTTAAAAATTCCAATTTCTTGAAATTATTACAGAAATTAATAGGTGAAGTAAAAATGTCAGAGCGGTATTTTCAAGTTATGTTTTATTAATTCAATAGTGCTCAAACTGTTTTGGGTATAGCACGGATAGGGATATCATTTGTATGCACTTAAAAATGTCAAAATATGCACGCACTTATGCATTATAAAATGCTGAAATATGCTGTTTAAAATCGCAATATAATAATGCTCTTAGAAGCAAGTTTTTAAGAAATAAAAAATGTTGTTTTAAAAATATCAAATATATCTATAATGGCTTATTAATATTATACCCAGGATAGTTTAAATTTATATTATAGTTTAAATTTGATCATTCCACTTATAATATATCGACCAATCAGTACGTAGCTGTCGCCGTTTCAGATAGTATTAAAAATACAATTACTTTGACAGTTGGATATGCGTGAAATAATTTACTCGTATACCACTCGTGAAGAAAAATTATCGGGGTAAATTACTCAAATTTGTTTCACAGCAACTCTTGTTTATTTTTCTTTTTTAACTAAAGCTAATACTCCTTTGCTGTGCAACAAGTTTTCGTAATTTAAACAGATTATTTTCTAATGAGTAAATCCTTTTTTTTGGCAACGAATAACAAATGAACACAAGAAGCACAAATAATCTCCGCCTTTAAATTGCTGCATGCTGCATGCTTAACTCTGCATATTATGTTTACTACATGCAAATGTATGCAAATTCTATCCCTAATCATGACTCGACGTGTGCGGTTATAGTACTTTACTTATTTTAGATGTAAAGCGCAATTATATAATTGTAATGAGTCAAAAATGTTCTTATTACCTTAATTTCTTAATTTTTTATTTAATTTTATGCCTAAGTCTACTGGATATCTTAATTTTTTACGTATGTGTAAACCTGTAAACGTTATCTGCAATACTTCATAGATTGTTTTCAAATATATGACAAATGACAAACTTATACATACCAAATTAAATAATTCCTTTCCGTTTGAGAAATTGTGTAATGAATTTTAATAAATTAATTCAAAAAGGAAGGAATTCCTTTCAAAATTCATGTACATACATTTGTGTTTTAAAACATACCAGATTTCATTACCGCCTAATAAGTTATTTTAATATAAATTTAATAAAGATTGAAGCAGCAATTATTTCTTTGTTTATACCTCTGTTATAGTATACTTAACCACTTTAAAACAAAGAAATAATTGCTGCTTCAATCTTCATTAAATTTATACTAAAATAACTTATTAGACGGTTATGAAATCTGCTATGTTTTATAAAACACAAATGTATGTACATGAGGAATTCCTTCCTTTTTGAAATTAATTAATTGTAGATTGATTTCACAATTTCACAAACGGAAAGAAATTATTCAATTTGGTATGTATAAGTTTGTCATTTTTAGTTCTTTAATTCAATTCAATTATGATTTCCGGTTCTAATATTACAGGCTCCATAATATACATTTTTATAAATATCCGCATTGTATTTTGTATTTTACTAATAATTGGAATATATTTTTGGTCGTTATAATTTTTACATGGTTAAAACAAGAATGAGTGCGTCTATAAAGTAACCCCCCTGCTGCTAACTTTTGTACGACTTTATATTTCGGTACAAAATTTTGTGTGCTTTAATGGGTGGGGCGCCATTTTGAAGAAAAGAATTAAATAGCAAGGAGGTTCGAGTGACACCTCATTTAAAAGGTTTTTTAATTCTGCGTCTGATTCTAATATTTCAGAAAAAAAAATATTAATTTAGAACAAAATGACAAGTAATTGAAAATAAACAAGTTTATTTAAAAACTAAGAATTAATACAAAATACATTAAAGCCAGTGTTCGCAAAGTTACTATTGACTTCTTGAAAAGTTTGTTATAAAAATTCCTCCCTTACTCTTCCATAAGTTTCTAGAGTGATATTTTTGCAAACTTGTGTTATGCTCCAGTTCCAAGGGGGAATTCTGTACACTAGAGATTTCAGATATTCCTCAAAGAAAACATCTAACGAGGTTAAATCCGGGGAGCGTGCCGGACATTGAACGGAACCCTTCCTAGCATTGAGGAAGTCAGTAACAGGCCTATAAAAATGAGGCGGTGCCCCGTCCTGTTGGAACATAACGTTTTCAAAAGTGTTTCCAGCTACATGAATCAATAGTAGCTTCTCAATGACAGCTGTTAGTTTAAGAGTCGCAATTTTGTTCTGAAATATTTCTTTTTGAAACTTTAGGATCAGATGCAGAATTAAAAGACCTTTTAAATGAGGTGTCTCACTCGACCCCCCTTGCTATTTTTTTCCAAAATGGTGACCAGCCGCCATTTTATAAAATAAAAAACTTGCATATGAGCAGAAAAGTAGTATTTAACTTCCTATTAAAGCACACTAAGTTTTGTGCTGAAATATCAAGCGGTTCAAAAGTTAGCAGGGGGCGGGTTACTTTATAGACAGACGGTATTTATTTTGAATTTATTACAGACACTAGACTACTGATTTTAAAATTATTTTAAATTTTAAAAGCTGCTCATAATTCATTTTCATAATAGACAATAAGTAATCACGGTGCATTGAACAGCACAAAGGGAGTAATTTACTTTAAAAATAACACTCTGCTAATACACCAAACTGTGCTGGCATTGAGAAAGTACTGAAATTGTTAAAAATTCAATACTGCAATCTTAAGTAAAAATTATAAGGTATATTGAAATGAAAGTTCAAAGAAATGAAAGTACGTTTAAAGTTTTAAATAAAGGTGTTAAGGTAATCCGGTGTATGAACAAATTCTTTGTATGTACCTAAACATTTATTCATCCCATGTTAAATTAAAATTTATTCGCTAAATTGACTAATCATTCTCAAGACACATTAGCATCCAAACCACGTCTGTCTATTAAAATTAAAATTTATTCTTAATCCGCATACGCGCTTGAATTAACTTTGCAGGAGCTTGATGTCAAATTTAATAGAACCGGACTTTATGAAATGTACACTAAAAGAAGTACATCATTTAAACAAAGAACTTTTAAATTATGGCATTTATATTTATTTCCACAATAAAATAAACGTATCGTATTACTCGCCATTATTATTTTTGTAAAAAATTTTAAAAATATGACGTGTCAAAGTTTGCTAATAAGTAATAATAACAGAAAATCTTTCAAATTTTGTTTTCAAGGAAGGCGATAAATTATAATTATACCATGCGTTCAAAAAGTAATTACATAAGGGTTGGCCATGGAAAATAAAATTTCTGTCTTTGCATGCGTTAGAATTTAAACAAACAAAACATGATGTTACCGAGGATGTTACTTAAAATTTTAGGTTAAGCTTGTAATTTGTTATTTGTAGTGACACTGACAGAGTGATGACAGTTAAATTCTAAAGCATGTAAAGACAGAAATTTTATTTTCGATGGCCAACCCTTATGTAATTACTTTTTGAACACGCGGTATAAATGTTTAAATAGTACAATCCAATTCAAATACACAGTTGCTTTGAAATTGAAGTAGTCCTTAAAATTACATTTAATTCATTTATACTTTCTCATACCTTCGGTATTGACGGGAAAGTACCAGCGACTTGTTTCGCCCATTTTTTATGTATTTAGTAAGAAAATAAATCTAGCGGTCAAAGATCTGACGGACCTATAAATTGCCAGGTAAATCTGAACGAGGTTACGTTGTGATAACGCTATGGTTAACTGCCAGATTTATAAATAAAACAGCTGTTCATACAGTTAAAACCAGGACCGTAGCAAGGAGAGTATGTAGGACTGCTGTAGGTGTATAATATTACGTATTTATTTTTAAGAATCTCCTACATAATGTCGTGCGTTATTGAAATGGCCAGTTAATTTTCTTTCAAACAGTTTAATATCGAGAAACACCTTCTGCCACTTTAATTTTACAGAAATTGATCTTCACATAATAACTATCATTCTAGAAAAATTAATTGATTTTATAGAATTTTAGAAAATATTTCAAAAATATAAAATTTTTTAGCGTAATATTTTTGATATAGTATTGAGCCAAGGTCACTTATTTATTGGCGAATATCCACCTTGTTTTATTTTATTGCAAAATTAATACGTTTCCACAAAAACATTTTCCTTTTTTTATAAGTTAAGATGTTAATAAAAATTAAGAAACCACGGCTCGCCACAATTTTCTGACAATTATAATAGTTTCCGAAATTATGGTAAATATTTTGAGGACGGATAGCGTATTAAAAGACATTAGGAAAAGTTCATTAAACATGGGTCTGAAAACGCTTTCTTACGGAGTTACAGCCTTCTGAAAATCGACCATTCTAATTACGGTGTAATTAATATCTCCGCCATAAATTGAAATATTTGGTTAAAAATGTGTGGATATATTACTATATTGCAGTTTTACATTTTTATGTATTTTCGTTTAAATCCGTTATCTATGGGCTTAGATGTGGGGGTGCTCAGCGTATCTTGTAACTTATCTTTTACACACCCAAGTATTTTTTTATTTTTGACTTGAAATACTTATTCTCCTTACAAAAATACACAAAAAAGGATCGTTGAAAAGTCGCGAAATCCAACGGTTTTCGAGATAATTCATTTTTTATAAAAAATTAAGTTGACATGAAAGTCATTCTTCAAGCGCGGAAATATTTTGTAGAAACTTTAAAAATATGCTCTATACATCAAAAAATGAAGTGTTTTGGACTAAAGTTTATATGAACTTTTCTATATGCTATCTGCCTTCAAAATATTTACCATCATTTTGGAAACATCCTGTGTATTATAAACTATGTATACGTATGTATACGATTTCAAGGTTTCGTTTTCCATTTATGTATAAAGCCTTAGGATCTGCATAATTCTTTTGAACAAGTAGATGAAAATCGAAATTAACTATTCAAATCACGAGGGGAAGATCCTATTTCAGGTTACATTTACCTTCACAAGTGCTTTACCTTTCCGCTTACGCGTTCTTACTCTATCCGTTTATACTATATTGACCATATGTACGGTGACCATATTTTGCTGGAGAAAATAAAGGACGAATCTTAAAAAGGTTCATAAGAACAAAAAACAGTTTGTGTTTCGCGATGATAAATCCTTTATGCGCTCTTCACTTGGTAAATGTTTACTGAAGCCAGCAACATTAAAAATTTATATTTTTTTGTCAAAAACTGAAGTTTTTGTGCGGAAGTATTACTAAATCTATGTTATTCAGGCGAGCATCCCCTCATGGGGCGGGAGGGGTCCTCGGTTCGATCCTGACCACCGGCATTGTTTTTTTTACATCACTTTGGCCGAATACTTTATTTTCTTTATTTTGTACATAGTGGCTTGCTACTGTTCAGCCCCCCCCCCCCCGGATGTTTTTAGCGATAGGGGTAGCGCCGTTAGGCGCTACAAGTGTCTACCGTCAAATCTGGAGCATGTGCAGAGTAAATTATTTTACTGTCGGGAGATTTGATTATAGTATGTCGTTTTATTTAATTATTCTGCCGGGAAAAATATTTTTATGCCGTTAAATATGTTAACTTTGTCGTTCAATATTTTTTCTATCGTGAAAGTGGTTATTCTGATGGTATTTTGTGTTTTTCTGTCGTTATTTTCATCTATTCTGTCGTACTGAAAAATGTCACCCTTTTATAATAAAGAACGTATGGTCACCGTGGTCGTATGGCATCTTAATTTTTATGTGAAATATTTATTCAACATTTATTTTTTCACTTACTTTAATTTTTATGTAGTTTGTTTTTGATTTTTCTTGATTAGAAACAATTCTATAGTCCCAGAGATAATTGTAAACAATATGAGAAGTGAACTAAACCTTTTGAGCGAAATTCCAGTCGGACGCCTTATTATTCCATATAAATGGTGTTTTTAAATAAACTTGTTCGTTACGCTAATAAAGCGTTATTGTTACATAACATGTTTTAAATGATAATTTGTATAAAAAGCTTGTGCAATAAAAAATATTGCATTTGGATATATTCTAATATTTAATATAAGTATACTATATACCATATTATTTAAATGATTTTATAGCTTGGTAATGCTCCCGAAAAAAAAATCCGAAAATTCTAGCGAACGAAATCTTACAATATTATGTCTCGTTCGTTAGGTTTCCGTTCTATTGGATTTTGTGATAAAATTTTTAAATGCCTTAAGATATGTTTTACTGTAAATAAATTGTTGTTTTATGTAATCACTTACATGCATTGACATCACAAGATTTATAACTTTTTTTTAATATAAAAAGTTAATTTTGTAGATTATTTATTCTTTTCAATCTCGGTTACAATAAAATTGTGGATATGAAATCGTTATAGAAAGAGAACAGAATGTGTCTGGGAATAGTTGAATTTCGTTTTACTTCCGGAATATTGTAAGAATGTGTGTTCTAGCAAATTGTATTTTTTTTTAAGTAGAGACTGTGTTAACACATGCGAATATTTCTTTTTGATGTAACCAATTATTATTAACCGAGATAAAAAGGTGATTCACCTTTTCGTGACTTGTTTCTTGGAATAGCTATTAAACTTTTTTGGAAACATTTTCTTGGCCGCACTGTAATTTTAAATTGTACCACCCACATTATAAATCGTTAAGCTAGCCAGGTTCACTTTCATATTTTTTTTTGTTATAATTTTTTATGGCGGAAGTAATCAAGAACAGTTTCAGGAAAGCAGACAAGTTAATCATAATTTTATTTTTTTTAATAAGTAACTGGTTTTGTTTAAAAATTATTCCAATAAAATATGCATATGTCAATAATAAAGTATGTATGTTAGACGTTTCTTATTTTCAGTTGGCTTTTTTACTTCCATACATAGGTACATTATATAGAAAGCGCTTTTCTCAGTGTACACCACCAAATTAACTAAATTATACCGAAACGTTAGTTTTTTTTAGACAAAAACTCCAAAGTTGCGTTTAAGTAGGTTGTTATCTAGGTATAATTTTTCTCTTTGGTTCTATTGTTCTTCATAACATAATGTAGATTCAGTCACAACTAGTAATTTGTAAGACATTAACCTTTCAAAATATAATGTACATTAAAAGTTGCGTAAAAGAATGAAAATACGTACTAAAAAACTGTGTTGTGTAAACTGATGTTTTGTTGGGTTTTCATAATTTTTTTTACAATTTTGTTAGTAAAATATATACAGGGTTGGGCAAAAGTACGGAACAATCTTTAATACAGCAACCGAGATTTCGACAAAATTTTCTACAAGAAGGTTTCGATATACGGCGGATACAGCGAAAGTATCGGCGGTTTAAAAGTACTTCCGGTTTAGCCGGAAATGATATGTCGTGTTAGAGATATTTGCAATGTTCCGTACTTCTGCCCAACTCTGTATAACATTCAAGGAAGATAGGTACGGATTTCGTTTTTTTAAGACTGCTATGATTAGTTACCGAAAATTGAACTTGGTATCTTAGCCGAAGTAAAGCCAAAGTCGAGAATCTTAACCGTTACTCCACTGCCGCTCCCTATCCAAAAGTTCTAAATAAATATTAGTAAATTCCGCTCCTATATTACGTCTTAAGTGAAAAAAAGAAAGTAATACTTTTAGACATTGTGCCTACTTATCGTGTATAAAGGTTTAGATATTTTAATTTTTCTGCAATGTAGAAGCGTTTCCTTCTTATTTTTGGACTATAGTGTTACAGTTTAAAACGACAAAACAGAGTTCTACAACTTTGATAACTTAGTTTTCATGCTGCACATTAAAATAGCATTTATTCAAAAAGATTTAGATACCTATTGTTAAATGTATATCTTTTAAAGAACCACATTTAAGATAAATGCAAATGTACAAAAAGGCAAAAACGCCCAAGTAGGTACGTTAATGGTTGCCAACTGTATCACTGTGTTATAAATTATTTTGTCGTCTAACATCGAGTAGTTTTCCCAAAAAGCTTCTCAATTTGTATAATTATTTCTAACGTAGGTTTGTTGATTTAGAACTGAAACTGAATAAAGTAGGTACCGGTAAAATGAACTATATTATAATTATTAATTACAGTTATAACAAATTTTCAACGTTTCGGTATCACGTGAAATACAAACGTGTAACAATTGTTTTCATAATAGTTGATTTATTTGCAGATGGTTGTAATACTGTATGTAATTATATAATGTTCAACAAGGTTTTGTTGTTTATATTATTTCGAGGTTTATATATGCAACCCATCTTACTGCACCATTCTCGTAATTTATTTGCTACGCAATACTCATGAATATCAAATAAAATCTTGGAAAGTTGAAATTGAAAAATAGTAGCCCAATCTTCTGTTATTTATTTGTAAATAGATTGTGCAAAAAGTTTGAAAAGTTCTCTTTTAGACTGCTGTAAAATTGGACAATACTTGTGTAAGCGTTTAACGAACTGCTTATTTAGAAAAAAATTGATGTAAACAAAATTAGGTACACTGCTTTTTCACATTTTTAAGTTAATGAAAGTAAACCAGGGGATGTTTAATAATAATTCATGAAAACTCATATAATGTATATGCCGCTAATCTAGCACTTGCGGATTAATTGGAAATTACGTCAACTTTATATTTTTAATAGCATCCTGCATATTTTTTAATAGATGCTGGTAGAGCAGAAAATTAAATTTTCAACTGTTTTTCAAATTCCAAACTGTTTAATAAATGATGAAGCAAATGCAATTGTTTTTCTGCATGAAGATGGCCATAAGATCAATTTATGTCAGCAATTTTTAACAAGTAGGCAGTTCAAATTATTGAAAACATGTTATAGTAAATTTATAAATTAAAATCGAAATTAGTTTGATAGTCATGATGTGCTTTAAATTTCATTCAAAAATACAAAAATTGAATTTTCTTTCTGGTGTCATTTCTGGTTAAAGCGGAATCCTATTATCGTTTACACCAGGAATATTACTACATTAAAAACTATTAAATGACTGCAACATTTTACGTCTAGTAAAATTGGTTTATAATTTTGATTAAGAACTTCAATAAATTAATATTTTTTTAAAATTTTGGTATGGTATAATTTAATGTCACATGGATTAGGCACGACGTATTACAGATGTGTTCGCCAGGTAGTCTATTTACCATTTTAAATTGTTCTGCTTTTTGAATAAAAAATTGAAACATCATTAAATCAATATGTTTGAAGTGATTTCTGTCTTTATCATTGACATTTTAACACAACCAATTTTTTAGGCACGACGTATTACAGGTATGTTCCTGAATTGCAATTTATGGTCTCAGGTGCCTCCGAGCACTATTCTATTGGCCCTCACTCATACAAAAAAATATTTAATATAAATAATTTATTTACAACTTTTTTCAAGTTTTTATATCTGCGAAACTGTTATTCACAGCATCAAAATTTCTCTCTTTCTGTTCTACGGGCCATGTAGGGCCTTGACCTGCTCAACAACTTGCTTCCATCTTCCTTAAGTCGGCTTCCACATCCTCATTTCATCGTTTTCTCGGTCACCCTCACTTTCTTATTCCTTCAGGTTTTCTTTCGTCCGCCATTTTGGGGCCTCTATTTTCGCTCATTCTGATTACATATCCCAGCCACTTCAATCGTTGAGTCTTTGAAACTATATCCAGATCTTCGTATAGATTTCTTAATTCATAGTTCATTCTGGGTCACCATTCTATAATTGAGCTGTATATCTGTCTTACTACCTTTCTTTCGAAGACGTTTAGGTTTCTCTCATCTTATATTTTTAAGACTCTTGGCTTAATTTTTGCGTTAATATTTTCTTGAAATTTTTCCTGATTGAAATATTTTTTGTAATGTGTGTTAACTCTTATTTCTAGCTGCAGTTCTTGCGTGTATTTCTTCGCTCATTTAATTTTCTCTTGTAATTGTGCTTCCTAGGTATTTAAATTATTGGGTTTCTTCAAAAGTCTGGTTGCTTATTCGTATATTTCCCGGTTTACTTCTTGTGTCTCTAGTCATAGTTTATATACAATTTTTTTTTTCTGGTCTTTACAGCTGCAAAACCGTTATGTACAGCATTTATTTTTACTTTCGGTATGGGGAAGTATTTTCATGAAAATTGTCGAAATCTACATTTTAACAGAAATACACATTTTGGGCTCAAGAAGCCCACAAAAGTGGTTTTTAAAAAAAATGTCTGTGGGTGGGTGCGTGTTTGTGTGGGTGTGAGACGCGTCTAGAAGCGAAAGTACTGGACGGATTTTGATGAAATTTTAAATCAAGAAGTATATCAAAAATTGTAGTTCTACTTAAGCTTTTCAAAAAAATCCGAAGCTGGAAACGAAAGTTAGACATGTTTGTTTGGTAGCGGTTTTTTTTCCAAAACTAAATTTTGGAAATTTGACACGGGATCTGAGAGAAGAACTTAAGGCAAATCGAAAACTTTTTCTACCGAACTTTCTAGCTTTAAAATGGCGGCCGCTACAGCTTCTTGAAGATCTCGATTTTAATGTCGATTTACTCAAAAAGTAGTTATCTGATCGGGATCAGCTACAACTTGTTTGAGGTCCTTTTATGAATAATATACAGTGAAGTAAAATTAATGTAGAAAATCTGAAAAATATCGCAATGGCGCTTCTTCAAAATTTTGAAAATTTAAAAAAATATTTTTCAAAAACTGCTCACACGATTCTTTTTTTAACTTTCTGGGCCAATAGAGCTTGCAGTGAACTACACATTTATTGTTTACTAATTTCCCAAATTTTACTGTTGACGCTTTCCAGGAATTTTTGAAAAATTTGAAGTTGATTACCTAATTATTTATATATAAAGTTCTTTATTAGGATCAGCAAGAATTTTCATCTATTTTGAAAATTAAGAAGAAAAACGATACTTTGTAATGTGAACAACGCGTTTTTCGACAGTTACGTGATTTTAAGTACGCCTATCAATTAGCTCTAGTTAAAAAACATATTTTTTATTTTTTGCATATTTTTGTAACTCCTCAAATAAAGCTATTATAGCAATTTTTGTCCGACATTCGAAGCGGAATTTGCAGGGCGCGGCGCTCACCTTGCTTTCGTGCAGAGTAGTCGCTGCTATTACTCGTAAAGTTACGGTACGGAAACCAATTGCACAGGCTATCGCAAGTTTAAATTCCCGCTGCTTGTTTTCTTATAAATCTAATAGTCTGTGCAACGTTATAATTATAAAAAATTACACTTCTGGAAATACGCCAAGTATTATTATCTAGTATGGGAAAGTCCACTTGAAGTTGACACTTCAACTTATTTTAAATAATGATCTTTCGGTGGTTATCAAGCACAACGCATTGTGAGTGATTATGATTATGCATTAACGCGCTATAATCATACTAGAGCTATTTTAGAAAACACTTTTTTTTGCACTGTAATTTGTAATTGGTAGGCTTAAATCTGCAGCTATTATTTCGAATCACTTTTAGGTACTTTTCTGTGGAAGGCGTCTCTTCATCTTCAATAAGTATTGGAAATTGTAATTTATTTGCGAGAGTTTTCTTATCTTATTACTAATATGATGACTTTTATAACTACTTGCAAACATAGGTTTTATTTATCAACCATGCAAAAGGCACAGCAGGTTTAATAAAAGACCTTGGGCGTATGCTCCGATATTTTGGGTCCAGGGTACAAGTGCTCCATTGGTTCCCAGTAAATCCAACATTGCTGAATTGTCTCATTTTCTGTTCTAAACCAGCTGTTCTAGATATGTCGCGAGACCAAAGCTCGAACAGGTGATAATACAATTAAACTTTTATCGAATTCCTCCACTTCCAAAACGTGATTTTTAGTTAAAATTTGTAATAATCTTTAGGCGTGTATTTCAGAATAGGATATATCAAGACGTTGATGCAAGCTAAATGTTTTTTTCCCATGTTCAAAATGACTGTCGCTACTATGTTTTTAAAATTTTGACTAACACCCATTCAATCTAAAATAAGTTGGCAGATTAAGGGGTGTTTTGCATCTTAAAGTAACTGTTGGGATTAGAACGTTATGGCATAGAACAAAAATTTGGTAGTATAGGACAATTTTCTTCATTTAGATATTTTTATTATTTCTCTTGGACTTATTTGCAAACTGATCTTATGTAGTTCTTAGCCCGAGATTTCAATGATAGTTTGGGTAGGTACTAATATCATGATTGGCTATCTATAATGGATAATGATAGGGTAAAAAGCTGTCTTTACTTCAAAGTTCATGCAAATTCACTTTATTATGCACTAAAACAACCTCTGTTATGCATTTGACCTTGCATTTATTTCAATTTATGTAGGAGTTGTGGTTCGTCATTTGGTGTGCAATGTTAGTAAATGTATGATTAATTAAATATCAACATTATTGTAGTCTGCTATGCAGTGATTTGTTAGTATGTGATTTGCACATTTTTTAAAAGGCAAGTTATGGCTCTTAATATTCAGTTATTATGTTCTAAAATGTAATTGGTAAGTCCTTTATAGTATCAGCAGTAGATAATAAAGAAATAGAGAAGCTGCATTGCAGTAAATAGTCATTTAATACCGACTTATATATGGTAATGAAAATATGATTGATATAATTTGGTATTATATAAAATCTGAAAATGATGTTTATACTATTTTTGTTATTGCAGGTGCAAAAGTTTAGAACAAAAGCCAGCGTTCTCTATTGATAGAATGAGTTACTAATCCTTACTGCTTATGATGGAAACAACTGTCGATATTGGATTAGGGAGGGAAGCATTGCAGCTCTACCTCAGTGAAGTGAAGGACTCACAGTTGGAGATAGAGTTTGAAGAAGAGGAGCATTTGCTCTTAGATGGTATGATATCCTTAACAATGATTTCATGTTTATGGGGTTGGTGGTGGTGGTCGAGACAATTTGGTTAGTACTAGGTTTATTGTATCTCATTTTGTCGTATGAAAGACGATACTTTAATCAACAATTTTATTATTGATAATTAGTTTTTATAAAATTGTAATTGAAAAGTAATTTCAATTACATTATTGATTTGAAGTATATCTTTCATTGTGTGGTTTGTGTTGTTTTAAATTTAAATTAAAATTGTTTAATGTAATAAAAGTCATAATTCTGTTTTCTTAAAATTTGCAATTATTGTAACGATTGAAAAATAGTCTTTCATCATTTTTTTACATATACACTAATGTTTTGCCCAAAAATCATACTGTATATATATATATTTTAATTTTGTGCAATAATGAATTTTATAAGCATAAAATCAAACAATTTTTCGAATATTTCAAGCTTCATTGTGAAACAAAAACTTTTGTAAGGAATAATTGCTTAATGGCTAAATTTTTTAAGGGGAGTACCAACTTCCAGGAACATAATGGCCAGGGTCTGATGGGCTAATAGAAACTGGCATGGGATAATTAACGTACCGGCTGGTCCCATGTTCTTAGGCTGAGTCGCGATGTTTTTTCTTTAAAAAATTTTGTTGGCCGTTTGGAACATCTCCCTAACTCCCGCCCCTCCCAGCATATAACTAGGGCGAGGATTTTTTTTTAATATATCGATATATATATATCCAATCACGATATGGAATCTTGTAGATATCGATATATTCGATGTAATCGATATATATTCAAAATATCGTTAATGGTCAATATATTATTATATTGAATATATAGGTATATTGATATAATCGATGATAATAATAATAATAACAGTAAGCAGTATATTAATTTGATTACATCGAATTTATCGAATATATCGATATATATATATATTCAATAAAATCAATATATATCGATTCAGTATATATTGATTACATCGATATATTGGTAACATCAACATTTTTTCGATATCGATATTATCTGTATGTTTTTCAATATCGCCCAGCCCTACATACGACATGCACAAACATTTACGAACACCCAGGCCCAACGTGCTCTGTACTCGAACTAGAGCACATTTGGTAGAGCAGTGCCAAAGCCAACCGCCCTAGCTGCTGTTTGCCACCCTTCCCATGTTCATTTTATCATACCAAAAATTGCTTACAAAAATGTTTTTATAGTGCAGTACCTACTACTTCTTAAAATGTTTGGTATTTCACACAGAACAGTTTTATAAGAAAAAATTCTGTTTTGTCAATAATTTCATAGTGTTAGAGTAGATAATTTTTGTTTATTATGAAAATTTTATAGCGAATTAGTAAAATACAAACGAAATTAAATGAAAAAAAATTGATATTGTGCTATGTTTGTCTATTTTGTGTGTCATTTCACTCTTTCACATATTTATGTAGTAGAGGAAGTACCCGTTTCAAGTGTCGTGGGAAAAAATGAAGGTTTGATAGATACTAGCAAATTGCCTTAAGTATATAAATTAGTGAAAAATTTTAATTTTTCCATGACACACTTGAAACAGATTTCCTCGAATTATTAAACTTCATACACAAAAGAAATTGGTGGGTTTAGATTAATATCCATCCAATTTTGGCTTTGAGAACATCATTGGATTTGCGGTGAAAATCTGCATTTCGATACCTAGTGTCTAAATGGTGCCATTTAAAAAAAATTACTAATTTACAAAAAAATGTTTCTTTAGATATAAATGCCTGTACCCTACTAGAATACTAGTAAAAAAATCATGCTTGTATTTTTTTGTTATCGTCTTCATTCCTGTTAGAACGATTTGAGCCCGGTCACAGCACTTTAGATTTAAAATAAGAATTTATTCTAAAAAAAAAAGTAGGCTTAAAAGTTTTCAAAATAGTGCAGGTGTCTCAGGATTCTAAAAATGTCAAAATATACAGTGTGTCCCATTTGCAATTCAAAAGTTAGGATCGTAATGATTCCGTTGACACCCAATATAACTTAACGTTGTGTACCTCTAGAATTATGACCATACCACATGTTTGTGGAAATATGTGACATAAAAATGTATGGTTTTTTTAAATGTAACTTTCTTTAAAAAATGTGTATGCAGAAGTAGCTTGTGATACACTATTGTCTTAGGAAAAGAGTGTTTTAAAAAAATATTTAGATGTCTCCATCTTACAAACCGTAAACAATTATGGGGCTTGTTCTAGAATATTAAAACAATAAAATAAATGGTTTAGGTGCTTGGGGCCATTTAGTGGGACGCTTTAGGTAAAACAATCAATAGGTATATTTATTTCCACTAATGATCAAATCATAGTTTTTTTTCATCCTTGCTTATTTTATTCTAAGTATTAAATTCTTTCCTATATTAAATTCCGGCATTAAAACTATAAGTTTCCATAATTAAACTGGAAAAATTTAATTAAAGTATTCATTTTCAGTATTTGTTGATTTTGAAAAAAGCTCGTTCACTAAAGTGTAATTGTTATACATTTGTTATTTTATTAACGTTGCTCAATATTTTTAGAAGTTGAACAAGCTACTGACTTTCTTCAGAAAGCAGGATTATCTGATTTATCAAAAGTATATCATGACGGAGAGGAAATTACAGAATCGATGGTAAACGATTCCGTGAGACAACGAAATTTAACTGAAAAACAAGCCCAAACTGTCAGATCTCGCGTCAAAACTCTTAATAAAACTCTCCGTAGTCGTCAACCTAGACGAAAACAACGTCAAGATGTACGAGATGTTGCTTGGAATGCTGAGGTAAACATTTTTAAAATCAGTAAATTTTAGTGGTGTTAATATTTATTTTTTAGACTTCTAGCACTGGAACCAGATCACGAAGTGCGACTCCAGATTCATTGGATTCTGCTGGTGCCATTCATGAAGACTTAACATCTGATGAGGATCAGCAATTATCATTACCTCATTTGTACGAGTTATTTGAAATGTTTAACATTAGTACTAATTATTATTTATTGTAGTCCCTTAGATTCCGGAAATATGGTGTTCAAGGGGAAACTTAAATGGACGTCTAGTGAACCACTACAAAATAAATTTAGTAGAGGAGAGCATCGAGGAGATATTGCACACTTAGGTTCAGAAAATGTAATTCTCAAGGGTTATCAACCACTGAATGAATATGGAACTCTTTCAAGGAGGGAACGTAGCGGTAGTGACCCTACAACTGATGTACTTAATTCAATAGAAAATCATAACTCCGACGTTTTTATGTAAGCACAGCTATATTTGTATTAAATTTATTCTTTATACACTGTTTTTTAGACATCAACCTGCAAAATTGCACAATAAATTATCTCGGAGTCATAATAGTTTGATAATATCTAGTACTAGTGATGAGCCAATATGTTTAGTGGGAAATGGAGGTATGAGTTTTGAAGGGCTTATGAAACAAAATGAAGAAATGCAGCGGGAAAACACAGTAAGTATTATCAACAATTTTTAAAATTTCACAGAAAGTAAAAATAAATTTTACAATATAGACAGTGGAATATAGAAATCCTGCATCTATCTCAGTTGATGAATTAACTGACAGTCAGTACCAACATTTAAAGCCATTGCTTTGGGTAGAAATCACTGCACTATTCGACCAGTACAATATTTCTGTTCTGAAGCGAAAATCAAGCACAAAAAGTAAACGTAAGTTTCTATTATTTAATTTCCCAAAGGTATGTTTTTTATGTTATTGATAACTAACGTCCAACTTATTTTTTTTTTAGGAGGAAACGTTTTTGGAGTGAATTTGTCCACTTTGGTTATGCGTGACATGCCAAGGCCTACTGATAATTCCATGGTGCCTCAAGTATTTCAAAGTATAATTCATCACTTGAATACTCGTTGTTTAAAAGATGATGGTATTATTAGAATAGCTGGTCAACAACACAGATTAAACTATTTATGTAATGAAATTGAGGCAAAATTTTATAATAATCGTAAACATGTAGAAAATTTACTAAGCCAAGCAACTGGACACGAATTGACTGGAATTTTGAAAAAACTTCTTCGAGATTTGCCTGATACAATTTTCACCATGGAGTTATTTGATATGTTTTATAAGTGTAGTAGTATGTTTTTGAAATTTGTAATGCTGCTTTTATTATAGCATCTACATTTTAGTGATTTCATCATCTCAAGATCGCCTAACAGCTTTAAATTTGCTTGTTTTATTGCTTCCAGTGGAGCATCGTAATACATTCCGTCTGTTACTGCAATTCTGTTTGAATGTTATTGATAATAAAGACGAAAATCGCATGACTTTGCACAATGTTTCAACAATTACCGCACCAACATTTTTCTCTCAGAAACTTCCAAAGTAAGTTTATTTTTTTATTCATGTTACCGGCATTGTTAGAAATTAGTTAAGCAGCAGAATTACTAGAAAACTAGAAAAACCACAGTTCTTAAAATTTCTGTCGATCATATTCGTTATTAATTGATAAGACAGCAACATGCCGTTTTCGACTGAGAAAACAGCACCTTGGCGATTTCAGCTGAGAAAATTCTAATTTAGGTCATAACTGTGCTAACAACATGCTCTTTCTTGATCATAACAACGACACCAAACAGTTAATGACAAGGATTGTAACTTCGTTATTAATCATGAAATAATCTATCCAAATACCATTCGTAATTATAATTTCTTCAGGATAAATTTCATGGATATTTTCTAGCAAAATTTTTCTCAACTATATCCTCGAATTTTATATGACAAAATTATAAACAGTTGTGGTATTACTACCGATCAAACTAATTACAAGCTGTGTTTCTGCGGTCACGCTCATATTATAAGAAGTTGCTGTAAATGTAACAAAGATTGTGTATACAAAGTGATGTACGTTCATTAACAAAAGGTTATAGCGGTTATAAAAAGTTTCACTAAGCGCGAAAATTTTAAAATTTTTTATACGTAAAAAGTGTAATTAAAAATCAGGTTTCTAATGTCAGCCAGGAGAAAAATTGAGACTTCCACCAAATTTTACTTAAAATCCATGCCTTCCAGGTTGAAATTTTTAATCCCCGACTTTTCCAGAACTAATTGCTAACATTGCTGGTAATATCTACACCATGTAATTAGTGATAAATTTACTTTGCTAATGAAAAATAAAATTTACATAGCATATTAATTCACAGGGATATTGGCAAAGTAGATTTAAAATCAACAAAGCCTATAACAAAGGAAGATCAATTCAAGCACCTACATGAAACTGCAGTATATTGTTGTGTCATGGAGCAGATGTTAAAATGCGGGGATTGTTTATGGATGGTTCCTCCTGATGTAGCACAACAAGCTAAAGAAGCTCAGAGAAGGGCACAGGATCGCAAAGATCCGGGCAAGGAAAGAAGATTTGTACGTGGTATTCTAAATCCATAAGATGTGGTGATGGTTTTCAAGCCTAATATGCATTGCGCAGTACTTTTAGTCTTTTGATTATCAAGCCTACTGCTTTGTAACAGTTTTCTTTAAAAAGCTTTTCAATAGCGAAATTAACTTTGATTTACTTATTTTCTACTAATTTCTAACTTTCTTATCTGTAGCTCTACGCTCAGTATCAGATACATTCAAAAAAGTATTATTCTAATTTAAGTAACTGTTTTTAGCGCTATGGTAAAAAGAAACTTCAAAGAAGTAGTACACAATACGAACCGGGTAGCATGGCTAGTCCTCGAATTAAAAAGAGTGATTTTTATGTGTAATATTAGTAGCAAGTAAGATATTAAAAGTAAAACTCATTTATAATAACGTACCTTATGAAGAGATGTAGTGCCTTCTATAGTTCTTTTACTACTGAACTTTATTTGTAACCATATTTTAATTTTATTCCTTGTGATTATTACTTAGGAGCGTACAGTTCCAGTTTATACAGTAATTTACATTATAATGGATCGTGCCAAAATAAAGTTTTATTTTCTACCATGTGTGTGTTTTATTTTTTATTTAACTAACAGATTGTCCTAAAATGGTATAACAGCAAAGAGTGTTCTTTAAATGCATGTGTTTTTAAGGATATTCAATAGCAGTGAAATTTAATTTTTACAATGTATAACCAAAATTTTTTATCCATTTCAGTCCCTCTACTGTTGTTGTAGCCGGTTTATATTCTAATCCAATCCAATCATTGTACCCAGCCTTCTCAAGTGCTTCAAACACGTACTTGAAATTAAGTTCGCCGGGAGTATCTGGTTCATTACGATGAGGGACCTGTGCAACCTGCACGTGACCAATATAAGGAATCAAATTCGTAATTCTATGTGAAATGTCTCCTTGAATTTGTTGCAAATGAAAAATGTCGAGCATTAGTTTTAAATTTGGACTGTTTATATTTTTTATTACGGATATTGCTAAAATATACTCGTTTGTTTAATTCATATATACTTTGTAAAAATACATTCTTACCCTTCTTGTATGAATTCAAGTAATAGTCCGGAACAGAATAATGGTTGATGGGCTCTATAAGCCCCATAATTTTCTCCTTTTCTAGGATACCAACAGCATACCGAAGATTAGATTCATAAACCTCATGATGGGCTGCTGTTACTTGCTCAGCTTTTCCAGACATGATGTGAATTCTGCATTAAAAGGGTTAGATTTGTGAAAAATTGTTTTAGTAGATTTGTATTTTTAAATTTGTTAGTTTGATTATATTTTGCGTATATAAGGTGTTTGCAAACTATTTGAATATATGCATTTAATTAAGACAAGTGGAACCCATGGTGTACGATCCACGCTTTTTTGGCAACTTCTTTCCAAAATGTATTAAAGAAGCTGTGTTGGTGCATCCCGCGGTGTTGTATATTCTCAAATACGGAAACTCAGCGACTGAACTGAACATACATAACTACTAAGTAATTATGTTAATGTTTATTATTTTGTATTTATATCCCTATCTAGCGTGATCGACATCAAAGAATCTTTAAAATAAAAGTACCCACTCTCCTTTCAAATTGGCGCCGTTCATTAGTGTTTTCAATTTAGATTTGAGCCATTCGCGCACGGCAAATTTGTATGATGTCCCTGATCCTGCCGTAAATAAAACTCTAGCTCGATGAAGGGTTCAATAACCTAATATGCGTGTTCCCCGAGGAGTCTTTTGTGGGATTGCCAGCTATTGATAGATTATGTCTCAACCATACACACAAATTGTAAACATTGAATTTTGCCTATCTTTATCGAAAACTGTAGCGCCACGTTGTACCAACAAATATGCGCCTTATATAATGGACGTGTAAGACTTATAGTAGCGGGGCCCTTCCACTAAACGTTGATATACCCGTGGGCTATGCCCTCTATAGTTTTTGATAACAGTAAATATTGAATAAAGTAGGTATCTTTATTGAAAACTGTAGCGGTCCTGTACCAACGAACATGCGCCTTATATAATGGACGTGTAAGACTTATAGTAGCGGGGCCCTTCCACTAAACGTTAATATACCCCTGGGCTATGCTTTCTATAGTTTTTGGTAACAATAAATAATGAATAAAGTAGGTATCTTTATCGAAAATTGTAGCGGTCCTGTACCAACAAATATGTGCCTTATATAATGGACGTGTAAATATGTGTCTTCTAGTAGTGGGAGCCACTCGCCACTAAACATTGAATCAGGTGGAAGGAATTCTGATTAACATAAATACCCGTGGGCTATGCCTTCTGTTTTCTTTTTTAACAATAAATAAGCAAATAAAGTAGCTAGCGTAGCGGGCTTATAGTAAACTCAGATCTGAATAAAGTAGACAGCCCAGTGGCCTCCCTCTGTCGCAACGTTTAGTGACAACATATTCAGTATCATTCTCGACGCACCTTGTTTATTATGTGGACACTATTAAGATGGTCACTCCCTTGATTGTATAATACTTGTCATTCTAATATTTGTATGTATTATATATTTCAGCTATACACTTATGGATAGCCGCGTAACTACTATAAATAAGAAATTCTTGAATAGTTTATTCCATTTTAGAAGTAATTTGGCGTTTTTCCGAGCAATTTGATTATGAGAAAAATCATTGTTTTTTAGTTGGGCCGTATGGGCCAATATTTGTTTCCCTGGCCCACCAGTAGTTACATGCCTGGCTATAAGTAAATGAAACAGCTCTACTCTATAGGAGTGTTGCATGTTGGGGATGCCACAATTGACCCTGCATATGCTATGTTGTTACGTCGGTTCGGCAGCAGATGTCTCTGCAATCGAGGTTGACTATTAAAGTTGTTTCTGGTATCATTGCTTGAAATCATCAATTTTAAACGATTTAGGTTGAAATTTTTCAAAATAAAATTTAAATTCAAATGTCAACAAATTTAATACTTAACCTGAATTGCAGAGCCATCCTCTGCCAAACCTAGGTAATGTCGTAAAATACTCAAGATTGATTACAGCGCCCGCAAAGTACAACCTTCCTATTAATTAAAAACTTGGGCACAATTCAAATAATGCTTACCTCTAAACAGCAAATGAACAAACATGTTTCTACTTTGAGTATCTAATTAAAGATTATGACTGCATATTTTTTTTCAACCTTAAATATTTGTAAATGTTGTAGGCATTCTTACTTCCTAGCTCCGACAGCTTTTGCGTAGTCGACTGTTACTTCTAAACTTTTTTTAAACTCTTCCTCTTTTCCTGGAATTGCAGCAAAGCCCAACTCTCTTTTAGTTACATCTCCTAACAACAAAAGAAATATTAAAAAAATGTCATTCTAATCTTAATATTCTTTACCTGTAAAAATATTTATGAGTACTTGTTCAATATTCGCTGAATTCTTTGCATTAACCACTTCGTCTTTAGTTAAACCAAATGGAAAGCCAGTTTCTACAGCTTTAAAACCAGCATTTTTTGCTAAGTTGTATCGTTCTTGAAAAGGTTTTTCAGTAAACATAAAAGATAAATTTGCACAAAATTTTGGCATATTGCACAATTTTGTAGAACTGAATTTTGTAGTATTACTGATTCGAATTATATTTATTTTGGTGAAAGTAAGAATATTTACTAATTTAGGGAACAACAGCATCGAGTGATGGCGTGATGCTGATAAGTTGTGTAAATAATCTGAAAAAAAATTATTAATTTTGTACCTACACTCTGATGAAGTACATTCAAGGTTATCAATAACTGCTTAAAGAAATTAAATTGATAAGATAAAATTCAAAAAATGTAATCATTGTCATATCAATTGTAGTTCACGATTATTTAGAGTAGGAGCCTGAAAGAGCTCAACAATACGCAACCCAACATACATAACAACTTTCTTGATATCCAAGTTAATATAAAGGGCGAGTCAATAACAATAAATATTTTAGAGGACCAGACAGACCACATTATAAAAATTTTTCAATTGTACAGGAGGTTCCATATAAGAGTGGCATACCAAACTTAAGTTTTTTAAATAAAAACACCCTGTATCTTTTTGCATTTTCTTATTCCCCTTTTAATTGCCTTTGTGAATATGTTTTAGTATTTCCCAGGATGAAACAAACCTTTTCTGTTTAACCTTAGTGAAGACCATGTGCTATCATGCAGATATTTTAAAGTTGAATCTGTTACATGTGGTATTTGTTGCAGCCGTGCAAATATTTCTAACTACTGTGTCATAACGCGATTTTTTTAAATGGAAAATCCCGCTATATTTTTAGATATTTGGATAGAGCTTTCTGCGCTCAACAAATTTGATTAAATAATGGTTATACATAAACTCAAGGTTTTCGAGAAAATTAGATTCTAAACAAAAAATCAGGTAATTTCTAGAAATTCAGAAATCATAGAAGGTATCGACACCTATTTGTTTCTTGTTTTTACATGAAACAACTGCAAATTTTTCAGCTGCTTGATTTCTGTTTTTCTTTAATTCCAAACTATATTTTTAAGTGAAGATAAAGCATGTAATTATTTATGTTTATTAACGTTCATATATGATTCTGAAGTGGGATAATATGCAGCCGTTCGTATCCAGCTCGACCACTAACGAACATTTTCTACTCAATTTGTACACAAATGCGCACTCAGCGTAGGGACGCTGACACTGTCTTATTACCAGACCAGATGTTTTATCTACCAACCTGATAAGAGTGATAACGATACTAGCGGGATATGCCTAGCTATGGGCGCACCAACATATTTGTGATCCACTTATTATTATAATTAATGTTACTGTAAGAAATATAGCTATAAAGACATTTTTATTTAACGTAACACCGTAAAGAGTAACTATTTAAAACGATATATTTTATAAGGCTGGCGCCCTAGGGCTATAGCCCAATGGTTAGGATGGTACTGACTGTGAGGAGTCAAGGAGAGAAAGAATGTTCTTATCTTATAGTAATTTTAAATATATTTTTATAAAGTACAGTTTCAGTGTTTGGACCTTTTAAATTTCGAAAGTAATGATACAAATAAACTACTTTCAGTAGATAAATAGCATCCTGGTAGGTTTGGCTACGTCGGCAAGTCAAAACAAAAATAGACCAAAAACAGCTTGAAAGAACATCAGAACAATAAATTTGTTACATACAATTCTTTAAAACATATTTGGAAACGGATTTATATTACTTACCCTTTCTTAAAAAGGATGCTAATACAAATAATAATAATTTAAAGGCCTACTGATTTATACATATGGAGCACATTCATGGACTTCTTGTACAGTTATTTTCTAACCAAGAAGTAGTTCGTTTGTGCAAGTTCCACACTTGTGCCTGTTACATTTATTCAAAATATTGTGAATTTTATAAAGTATAATGTATGTAGGTAACTAGTATGGTATTTTAACTCGTACCACACAGGTACTAGTTTATATAAAGTGTCACAAAACTTAAAAAAAAATAATACCACTATTTGATATTTCTCTTCCTAGATTTCTCTTATGTGGCTTGTGTATGGTTGCTAAACGGTCGACAGAAAAAGTAGTAGGGCTCGGGCATGTGACGCAAATGATCTTGCAATTTTGTCAATAGAATCAAGACCTGCAAAGCAAATTACTAATTATTTAGAAAATGTAATTGCGAGATTTGCATGCAGAAAAACAAAACGTTTCAATTTTAATTCAAACATCCTAACATACTTTTTATGAATTAAATACGATTTTTGTATTATCAATGTATTATTCTGAAAATGTAAAATCACATCTATTGCATAAACATAGTTTCTTTTTTTATTCTTATATTTTCTCGTGTAATGGAGAGTTTGTTAAGAAATGCAAGTACATTTTATGGGGAAGGAGCTCATATTACGTTCTTGCCTTGGGATCTCAAATTTGAAGTTACGCCCCTGAACAGATGGCTCTGCCATCGAGGTTAAGTACTGAATACGTGAGATTAAATTGGGTTTTGAAAACATTCAACCTAAAGTTGTTTTAAATTAAATCTTTAAAGCATGGATTAAAAAAAAAATAATAATAATCTTTTTTTTGTAGCGCCAGCTACTGTCGAACTTAGGTATCAACAACATACGAACATTGATTCCAAAATGTTACCTTTTCATTAACACCGCATTTAATCCTACTGACATATGGCGGTTTTCTTGATAAATAGGTCTAAAAACCTCCCATTATATTTTAAAACGTTCGAAACAATGGTGAATATCACTACATTTAGTTTACTACACAGCTACGGGAGGGCACGGACACTAGAAATTGCGTTTTTTCCAATAAAGTGTACGCAAAACATGCATTCAATAAATTTAAAATAGTAGATAATTTTCAGTAATGTTAAGAAAGTTAATAACTTTATAAAAAAATTAAAATATATAGCTACAACAATAGCACGTAAATGCTATGCTAAATCAGTTATTATTAATACAAAACAATATTTATAAATTAACAAAATAAGCACATAAGTTAGGCAACTTTTGTTACTCAATTTAATCCTCATTTGTTGTATGCAGCTTGGTAGTTCAGTTTTAAAATGCGTGTACGACGTTGGTAACCGTCAAATAAAACTTCGACAGGTGTAAGGTTTTTATAAATTTTTTATTGTGTGCATGGTGGCAGGCTGCTGCTTATGCTCTCTAGGATGTTTTTGGCGATAATGGTGGCGATTTAAGCACAGTAAAGTGCACCCTTTCTGACCAAAGCTTTAACAAGGCGGTTAGTACTCCGACTATGGAGTGTTATACAAAGTTAAAAAAATTATATTTAACTGTATAAGATGAAGAAGTATAACTAACTAATGCGGATAAACTACTTTCATTGGAATAAAGAATTTAAATGTTTTATCAATGCCATAAGCATTAATACATTATAAATAGTTACATAATTCTTACACATTTTTGAAAGATGGAAGTTATAATAATTTTTTACTATTAAGCAACAATTTGTTTTTCTCAGATTTTTTGAACTACTTGGATTTGTTTATGTCAATTCCACCAAGTTTCACCCTAGCAGTAGTTCGTTTAGTTTATGTTTTAAATCTAATTTTCTTGAGAACTCACTTCACTTTCTAAAATACGATCACCTCCAAAATAAAAAGAAAATGATTTCATACATGTGTATATAGAATTTTCAGTAATACCTATGTGGTTTGAATATTTTATATTTTTTCGATGAAAATTTGAATTCTCATTTAATAATTGCGCGTATTTGTTTGGGCGTGATCGATTCGTCATCCGTCCGTGAATGTTGGGGTTTGAGACCAATATGATTGAAGAAAACGATCTCAACCAAGTACTGTAAACGAAATATTAAAGGTTGTGATAAATATAAATGTAATTTTTTTTATTAAACAATAGTTTTAAAAAAACATATTTTAATATTTGGTTTTTAAAACAACATATTCTAGTGTTTTAACTTTTGAGGTTAGAAAAGTAAAGGATGTAATGAGTAACACAACATTTTTATTTCTAACGCTTAATAAGTGATTCATACTACTTTATACGAAGATGGTACACGTAATAATATTAAATGGTGACTTGAAATAAATCTGAAAAATGATTGTAATAACTTTTCTTGTGATATTCGGGGCTGCAAATGGGTTAACGGATGATGGTTTTCTTGGTTGCTATACAGATAAACCAGGAGCACATTTGAATTACACTACAGGATATTCCTCGGTTAATGAATGTAAAAGAGTATGTCAAAAAAGCTATTTTAGGTGAGATCTTTTTTTACAAATGTTTATGTAAAGCACTCGCTTGCACTTACAATAAAATGGAATTGAATTGCATTGTATGTACATATCTTTTTCAGCAAAAATTTTAAGAAATGATTCACGTAAGGACTATGTAATGGGTTATTTATTTCGTATATCACATTTAAAATTTCAGCATACAGGATGTATCTAATTGCATGTTAACTATTGGGATCTTGCTTATTTGAAGATTTAACAATGAGAGAAAAATTGTGATATTTTATGCTCGCTAATCTAAAAAGAAATTGGAGCTATTTTGTGTATTTTTTCTCAGATTTGGTATTATAACTGCTACCATTGTTTTTTTTCAACTGTCAATTTATTTTCTTATGACTGCATTTTAATTTTTTTTTATAGTTAGAGTGTTTTATTCTGTTTTAAACGATGTGTCACACTTTGCATTTTGTTTTAAGTATTTTACTACAGAAAATAATAAATTTCATCCAGAGTGCCATGGGTAGACATGTCCTCTAATTTATTTACAAACAATTTATAGTAGGTTATGAACTGAATGTTATTATGGAACTAAAACAGTACACTACCTACTTTTATTTACTTTGAAGTTAAGATACAATAGCAAGGTTCATACTTGGTTCTTATTTTAGGTACTGGTACTTATTTCTTACACATGTTTCTATTCGAACCTATTTTTGACCGCTAGTCACTTTTAGTATCTGATTTCATTTTAAATTCTGGGCCAAATAAAGGGTCTAAATAAAAAAAATTAACCCTAGTTTTAAATGTAATTAAACAATAAGTCAGCTTTATAATAAATATGAGGGATAATCACAAATAGTTATTTAATTTAACTTTTATCTGCAAGTTATATGAGTATACTGTAGCTACTTTATTTTTAATTTAACCTCCAGCAGATTATATACAGGGTTTCCCAGGAATGTTGAACTTAATGCAAAATGCATGGGAAATTATATTTTTCCAAATTTTATGTGTCTAGGATACTTTGGCTAAGAATTTAAAGGGTATTATTGTTATTAGCTGTTATTAGTGCAGTTTATTCAAAAAATAATTTTAACCTTTAAAATTAAGCAAAAATCTAAATATATGTTAATAAATTCAAGACGTGTCCTATTTTTTTTTTTTTTGTCCATGGGTTGGGGTCTTTGCCCACTGCACTGCGGCCTAGTAGGCCTATTGTGCCCCCTGTAATAGTTAGTCTCCCTCAAGTAGTCCTGTATCTTTCACAAAGTCCAGGACGTCCCTGAGGGGGATGGCTTGGAGTTCTTCTACGTCCACGAAGGGGACTCCGAATCTCCTAAGCCTTTTTGCTGCCAGTGCTTCGCATCGACAGATTATATGTAATGGGGTTTCCTCCTCCATATCACACACTCTACACGCAGGGTCGTTTGTTATCCCCATCGTGTGGAGGCGTTTCATCATCTTGCAGTGTCCTGTAAGGAGACTTGTTAGTCTCTTTAGGTTGCTCCTGTCAAGCTTCAGGATTTGTTTAGTAGTCTTCCTGGACGGGTCTTGAATAAACAGTTTTGACTGTCTCAGTCCAGGCAACGCATTCCACTGCTTGCGATGTGCTTCTCTGAGGAGGTCCTTTATATAGCCCTTTGCCCTGCTATAAGCAATACTGCAGGTGGGCTCAGGACCGATCAGGGTGTGTTCGGCTCCTCTCCTAGCTAGTGAGTCTGCCCTTTCGTTTCCTGCTATTCCCTGATGCCCTGGTACCCACTCCAGAGTAACTCTGTTACGGGCAGCCAGTTCAGTTAGGGCTACCAGGCAGCTTTTTACTGTATTGGAGTTGACCTCCTCTGACAGTAGGGCCTTTAGGGCAGCCTGACTGTCAGACCTAATGAGAACTTGCTTGTTCTCATAGTTTCTTTCCACCATTGCCTGTGCGCAGCTGGTTATTGCTGTTAGTTCCGACTGGAATACGGTGGCATAACGGCCCAGGTTTATGATAATTTCATTCCCTGTGCTTTCTTCATATGCCCCGGCTCCGGTTTTGTCTCCCATCTTGGATCCGTCTGTGTACCACACGCTTCCAAAATTGTTTATACGGTTTGTTGTATATGCACTTCTCCCCCCCTCCGAGATTATAATCTTAAAGGGTTTGTTGAAGTGATAACTTTTGAGTATTTTGTCTGACTGCATTTGTAGTATGCTGTTTTCGGCTAGTGTTTGAAAGATCTTTAGGTGAGAGTCTTTCCTCCAGGGAGTCCTTCCCCTGATGTTATCTCTAAGCCTGTATGCCGCTGCTAGGGCTTCAAACTCCACCACCAATCCGAGGGGAGGGAGGTCCAGCAGTGTCTCCATGGCTGCCGTTGGGGTAGTTGACATTGCGCCAGTGATACCCAGGCAGTGGCGTAGCGTGGGGGGGGGGGGCAGGGAGGGCCATGTCCCCGGGCGGCATACGAAAGGGGGCGGCAACAAGCACCACGATTTTTTAAATTGGAAATAAAAAAAAATTAACTCCAACTCGCGCCCGCAATGTTACGTGCCAAGCGAAACCGCAAGGGTGCGAAAGAGAGGAGGCGAGATGAAGTCGAGTGCTGCCGAAGTGCTAGCGACAACTGCCCGGCGGCGCGGCGGCGGCACCACTGAAATATAATACTATGGAAGGGCAAGGGGCACTGAGCGCTAGACTCTGTGCGAGAGAGAAAGAAATTCATTTTCATTACGCGAAGACTCACGGGCGTAGCCACGGGGAGGGTTTTGGGGGTTCAACCCCCCCCCCCCCCAAGTTAAGAGATTAACATTAATAATATTAAAATAAGGAGAGGCGAGCGGCATAACTTATTACTAATTATTACACTAATATGTATTTTGGATTCGTCCTCTCTACCACCCGCTGCCGCCACCGTCGATTATCCGATCGCATTCGGTAACCTTCGTATATTTTCGTGCCGCCCGAAAGAAGTACATCTGTCGTCAAAGCTGAACTTGAAGTGCGGAAAGCAGCTATGACGATCACCTCCCCTACTCCAAAATCTGCTTTGGAATGCTTAGATAAGTGCGATCAAAAACTATATCCAAATATTTACACATTGTTACAAATATTGGCTATCATACCTGTTTCCACTGCTACCCCAGAAAGGACTTTTTCAAGCCTAAGGAGACTTAAAAACTACTTGCGGAACACAACGAGTGAAAATAGACTGAACGGCTTGGCTCTCATGAATATTCACTATGGGATAGAAATTGATGCGAATGAAGTAGTGGATATATTTAAAAAGAAAAACAGAAGATTAATTCTGTAATGCGTATGTAATCAAATCAACCTTCTGGTTTGTTTACATCTTTCATTTTTTTTTCATATGAATATTACGGTTATTTCATGCACTTTTAGTCGTTTTATTTTCTTGAACCACCGCCCGGTCGCACATGCTCCGAGTGGATGTGATACCGCAGCTTGTATTTTTGGCATAGGAAAAGGAACGACGCCCCCCCCCCCCCCGATACTAAAACCTGACTACGCCCGTGCAAGACTTATTTGTATTTCAGAATGTAATTGAACTACGACACGGTAATTTGTAGTAAGACTTTGAAAGTTTCAAGTGTAGTGTAAAGTACGAATAGTAAATAATTTTGTTACTGTAAATACCTACTTACTATTTATTAGCACATTAAAAAGTTCTTCCTGCAAACTAGTATTTTATTTACAATTCCCAACCAACCGCTACATTATGATGTACATTAGGTCCGTTGAATAAAATATTTAAACTTTAAACTAATAATTAAAATAGAGGGGGCGGCGAATTTCCGGTCGGTCCCGGGCGGCGAAAACCCACGCTACGCCACTGTACCCAGGCATGCTAGCCTTTGTAGCTTGCCCAGTTTGGCGTTTATTGCCGCCTTATCTGCTTTTTGCCACCAAATAATTGATGCATAGGTAACTACCGGTAGTACCACCTTGGTGTATAGCCAGTGTACCATTGCGGGTTTTATCCCCCAATTTTTCCCAAACATTCGCCTGCCCGCCCAGAGGGCTTTTGTGGCTTTGTTTGTTATGTTTGCAACATGAGGTTGAAAGGTAAGTCTGGTGTCTAAAATGACTCCCAGGTACTTGACCTCTGTTACCCTCATTATTTCTTGGCCCCACAGTTTTAAGCCCCTCAAGTTGAGGTTCCTTTTTCTTGTGAAGGCCAAGGTGGAGGTCTTTGCGGAATTAACCGAGAGTCCCTCCTTTGTGCACCATCTTTCAACGGTGTTGAGTGCTTGCTGCAACAAATTGCAGATGACGCCCTCAAACTTCCCGTTTACTAGAATGACGATGTCGTCTGCATACCCTTGCGAGTATACTCCGCATTTTTGGAGCTGCTGTAGAAGGTCATCGGCCACTAGGCTCCACAAGAGAGGTGACAAGACCCCTCCCTGTGGGCAGCCCCGTAGAACGACGGCCCTTCATGTGGCTTCTTTTAGGGTAGAGATTATTTCTCTATTTCTCAACGTGAAGTCAATCCATCTGGCTACAGTAGGACAGACCCCACGCCTTACCACGGCGTCATTCACCGAGTCGAAGGATGTATTGTCAAAAGCTCCTTCGATATCCATAAAGGCTGCCAAAGCAATCTCACGATTGTTTATGGCCTTTTCTGCCCTTTCGACTATCTCGTGAATCGCGAGATCGCAGGATTTTCCTGTTTGATAGGCAAATTGGTTTTGATGTAGAGGGTTATCCCTCAAA
Organism: Ctenicera cuprea; assembly: GCA_958336395.1. Classification (NCBI taxonomy): domain Eukaryota; kingdom Metazoa; phylum Arthropoda; class Insecta; order Coleoptera; family Elateridae; genus Ctenicera; species Ctenicera cuprea. The sequence goes on from OY284496.1 coordinate 18,556,785, forward strand.
ACATCGTCCCTTATGTATCTGTCGACCAGTCTTTCCAGTGTTTTCAGTAGAAACGAGGTTAGGCTGATCGGCCTGAAGGATTTTGCGTCGGCGTACGAATCCCGTTCAGGCTTTGGTATGAATACCAGTTTGGCCCGCCTCGAACTATGAGGCGTATAGCCTGTCGCTATGCTGGCTCTAAAAAGTGAGCACAGTGGAGACGACAGTTCTTTAATGCCCTGCTGTAATAGAGCTGGGAATACTTCGTCAACTCCAGCTGACTTGTATGGTTCAAAAGTGTTTATTGCCCATACAATTTTTGTTATGTTGCAGATTTTGTTCGCCCTAGCCCAGTCTTCTCTTGTCGCCCGCCTGTGTGGTGGTATGACTAGATTTAGACTGTTCGATTGGGCATCTCCCGGTAGGTTTTGACATCCCGGGGAGTGAGTCTTGAGCAGAAGCTCTAGAGTTTCCTCCCCGGTCGTCGTAAAGCCCCCGTCGGGTTTTTTCAACGAGCCTAATTTACTGGCATCGTCTTTTTTCAACGCTTTTTGGAGTCTTGCGCATTCTGGAGTTCTTTCGACCTCCTCGCAGAATCTCCGCCACGAGGAGCGTTTGGCCTTCCTCAAGGCTTTATTGTAGTTCGTGAGGGAACTTCTGTATAGTTCCCATTCACCCGTTAACTTTGCACGGTTAAAGAGTTTTCTGGTGTTATTCCTCAGTGAGGAGAGTTCGTTGTTCCACCATGGAACTTCACGTTGTCCTCCCCTGACCTTTAGACGACAGCTCTTTTCATAGGCTGTAATGATTACTGACTGTAGGCTATCTGCCATAAGTTCTAGTTCAGCTGCTGTTTGCGGCCTAGATGGGCATTCCTCCAGCCCCTGTGTTAGGTACTGTCTATAGAGTTCTCAGTCACAGGTTCTAGGATTTCTGTACATCTGTTTTTTTGTTACTGGTGATTCCAGCTCAAACCTAATATATCTATGATCCGATAAAGACGGCTCATCTGAAACATGCCACTTCGCAATTGCTAGGTGGGCCCTATTGGTTACGATAGTTATATCGATGACCTCACTTCTAACCGCGGTTACGAATGTGGGTTCATTGTCTCGATTGGCTATTTCTAGTTTGTTAGTAATGATAAAGTCTAAAAGTGACTCACCTCTTCTGTTGACGTCCCTGCTCCCCCATATCAGATGGTGTGCGTTGGCGTCACATCCAAGCACTAGTTGGTCGTGCCTGGTGTTGCAAACCTCCACTAGGTTCCTTACTTCCCTGGTTGGGGGTTGGTCTTGTTCATAGGGAAGGTATGCGGAACCGATGACTAGCATCTTTTCGCTCCCTTCCCCGATCCAGCCTCCCCCTACAACCATAAGGTCTCTGCTGCACAGTCCCCATAATGGTGTAAGGTTCAGGCTTTTCTTGGCTAAGATACATGCCCTTGGGTCACTGGTGGGGGTAAACAGCTCCCAATTTCCTCCAGCTAAACGGAGTCCGCGGACGGCCCCCTTGCATATCCACGGTTCCTGTAACAGTGCAAGATCTTTGTCTTTTTTGATCATAAAAGCTTGCAGAGCAGCCGAAGCTGCTTTGCAGTGATGCAGGTTAACTTGTATTACCCTTATTAGCTCTGCACGGTTGTGAGGGAGCCTTCTGCGGCCTCCCCTGGCCCCTCAACGGCAGGTAGTGGAGGAGGTGTGGGAGGCGGTATGTCGACCTCCATCTCGCTCTCCTTACTCTCTTTTGTGCCCTCCTTCTTGACTCCTAGGACCTTGAATTGGACCCTGAAGAAGTTCAGGTAGGGTTTGCCATGGAGCTTCTCCTGAATCAGCTTCCACGACTTTTCCTCCATAAGGATAATGAGTTGCTGTCCCTTGGGGTCCGGCTTCTCATTTACTACTCTCCAGTTCTTGGTGGTCAGTCCTGGATTTTGTACTGCCAAGCGATGTAGCACCGTTTCCGGTTTCGCAGGTGGTCCCGGTATCCAGACCATCGTCCTGACTGGTTTGGGTACTTCCTTGGCGTCAATGACGCTAAGTTTAGCCCCCTCCCAGAGTGAACTTTCCCTGACGGTCTGCTCAAGCCAGGTCCGTGTGTTCCTGTCTGGGCTGGAGATCATCAGGGCACCCTCCCTCAGTCTCACTTCTGAAAACCTCGGGGATAGTCCGCCTTCTTGTATCTCGTCGATTTTTGCGAGCAGATGGTTCTTAATCAGTCCCGCCTGCTCGTCTGTTATGACAGTTTCAGGAAATTCACCCGGTACGATAGCCAGGTGAAAGTCCGACAAGGCGTCCTTAAAGGACTTGGCAGGTTCCTTAGGGTCCCTGTTGCTCCTTTTAGTCGGCCTAGCTTTATCACTTGGGGTGCTGCCATCCGAACGGATGCGCTTCTGCCCCCCCTTGTTCGTCGTTGTGCCCCCGGTACTAGTGCCCGGTACGGCTCCGTCGGTGTGCTGTCGCCTCCGCTGCTTAGCAAGCTTGCGTCTGGCTGCTCCCGACATTCGTACGAATTCCTTGGCAGTTGGATCCGAACCTCCTTCTGCCTCGTTTGGTACCTGTGTGATTGAAGAAATATTATCAGTCATGTTGTTCCCACGAGTATGGGGGAAAGAAGGTCACCATGCGCGGAGCCCCCTTCACGCATGGAAGGCATTTGTAAAACAGGGTGCGCCTGGTGCCCTGAGTTTGGTCGCTAATGGCCGAGCTTCCCCTCGACCTTGCATCCCTTCAGCGCGCACCATACTACTGAGAGTTGGGAGGTGTTTATAGTGTCCTCATCCACGCGGTTCAGGTGATTAAGCCCAGACCCCCGTGCTCCACTGAGATACTATCCATGGCTACAGGTTTTACTCTGTTTGCCATGAAGTCGCTGCAGCTCAGAGTGCTTACGGTATTTCGGAAGTGTTAAACACTCTCCGACATCGTTCAAACCCAGTGCAGGCCTTTAACCACGACATGACAGTTAGGCTGGGTAGCTTGGTCCGCGGTGCCGCTTTAAATTGCTACTAGCTGACGTTTAACGCGTTCAGCGAGCAATCGTATCATCAGCACTAACCCAAAATTGTGTCACATACGATCATCCACGGGCCTTTCCCCTATCCGCCACCTGGGGACGCGCTCGGTAGGGAAGCTACCCCCCGAGCCGTGTCCTATTAATCCGAGTGTAACAATACTATTTTGTAATGTCTCTGTAGCGGCATGCTTAAGGCATGACTTTTATGCCAAAAACCTCTGGTTCTGATTCTGGGTAGGACAAACTTTTTTTAAAAATTTTTTGTGTAGTTAATTTTTAAACTGTTTTCATCCTTTCATAACTGAAATTTTAATGTTTAATTAATTATGTTATAATAATTTCATAATAATGAAATAGGTACCAATTTAATTATTTTATTACTCGGTGTATTAAAATTACAGTTTACTGTACAAATGTTATATTATTGTAGAACTGGTGTGAAAATTAAATAAACGAAATAAATTTAAAAGAAATTTATCCTACCCAAGATTGGAAAATTGGAAATTTTGTTTTGACCATAGGCAGCAGGTTAAGTTAATTTTTACAGAAGCAAATGAATGACAATGTATCTAACACATAGATTACATAAATTCCCAGAAATTACAAGAGTTTATTTTATACGAGTTTCTGAGCATGTTTTGCACCATGGGTTGAAATTTGAACATTTATTTAATAATTATTTGCATTAGTGCAGTTTGAGTATTATCGGTTGTATTTAGTTAACTTGTTATTCAAATTTGTTATGTCACTTGCAAACCTAAAATTTGAAAGTGGAATTTGCAGCAAATTGTGTATGTTAGAAACATTTTCATTAATTTGTTTTTGTAAAAAATAACTTAATCCGCTTAAAACAAAATTTCCTGAAATTTTCACATATGTTTGATGTATCTAAACATCAAAGTAAATAAAAATAGTGTTTTGTTTTACTTCCATCAACTCATGGACTATTAGAATTTTTTTAAAAGAAATAAATAACGTGGTCTTTCCACGGCACTGTTCTAATATGAAAGAATTTAAAATGGATCCATAAGAAAATAAACAATGGTAGCAGTTATACCACATTTAATACAAAAATTAGATTCCGCGTAAAAAAGAGTCCTAATAATGCGTTAACTATAAATATGTAATATAAATGGCAAATGAGTTATAGCCAAAAACATTAAATCCAAAAATTTTAGTTTTTTTTATTCTTTCAGAAACTAAGCAAGATAGCTCCAATTTCTTTCTACATTATTAGTGGAAATAAAATTTCATTTAATTGTTGTTGTATCTCTTCAAATAAGCAAGATTCTGATAGTTAACATGCAATTTGGTACATCGTATATATTGTGCTTAGTTGTAAATTAGCAGTTTGAAATAATATATGAGAAATTTACTATTTCTGGAGCAAGGGAGATAGTTCTTGACTTATTTTGTTGGTAATTTGTATGAGTATGTTTACACCCAGTTATGTTTTGTACCCTGAACAAAATGTACCGTAAGCACCAAGCGAAGCGTTTACACCTTTGCTAGAACCAAGGTTTTTATAGTGTTATTATGACCCCAGCATAAGCGCCATCTGTTAATAATTTATGTCTACTGAACAATCTTATCAAGGTTTGGTTTCGTTATAGTTCTATTGGGTTTTGCATTGTGTTGCTAACTTCCAAAAACATGAGAGTTTCCTTGTTGGACCAATTGATTGGTTTTTTTCACACGAAGAAATTTTTTCAGGAGATGTTTAAATTTAAGCATAATCAAACAGAATAGTAAGGTTTAACACAATGCGATCGGTAAAGTAAATAACGTGTTCCTTTTATCAAGCATTTTTAGGCTGAGTAATCAGCATTTACACCCACATAGGTCTGCCCGAATTTCGTGAGGTTAACTAAAAAAGTGACCCGACCTAATGGAAGACTCATTATATTTCACCTGTTTACATCAAATGACCTATGTAATGAGGTTACATTTGATACATAGGTCGCGACTTGAACATTTGGTGTAAACATACTCTATGTAAATGAAATAAACAAAATTAGAGATTCCAGGTATGAAGTTTTTAAAATATCCAGCTTATTTCTTTTGCAGGTGCAAAAAGGGTGCCTAAATGTAATTATTTTTAAAAATTTATTGCTTAAATTTTAACTAAAATGTATGTACATACAATATTTGTTAAAAATTGTTTGTTATTACCACATTCATTGTAAATAAATGTTTATAAATCTCTTCTATTTTAAAATGCATGATAGCCAATTTCCTTTTATTAAAAAATTTATTGTAGGTATGTCATTAACCCAATTACAATTTTCTATAGCAATTTCACATCTATTGAATGTTTAGTAATTCCAGAAGACATATTTGTACCGTCAATGTATAATAAAACATTTTTTTTGTAGCTACGCCATGATACGAACTGATGGTGTGTGTTCTTGTGATAATTTTCATGGAAGCGAATTAATTTCTACGAGTTCTTGCATAGACTGCCCTAACTGTTCTTTCAAAACAAATTTAACAGATGTGTATTTTACTGGAGTTGTATGTTAGTATTGTTTTACCTATTTACAGTTGTTTAATTTCTATTGTAAAAAATAGTTAAGTAAGATCGATTTAATAACTTATGTGATTAGCTGTTACCGCAATTTTATTAAATGTTATTTATTTTTGGGCTCTGATTTCCCTTCCAAAATACATGCAATATAATATGTAATCAGTTATCTTATATTTTTGAAATTGCCTATCTACAAACATCATTGCAGATTACCTACATCAAACAATAAATTTAATTATTGTTTTCTCAATGTTATAATTATCATTACTGTAACTACTCGTAATTAACAATAAATTATTTTCCTGAGAAATGACATTGAAAACATGATAAAATTCTGATGTTAAGATGGTGACTAAAAATAGCCTACTTATTTTTAATTGACTTGTCTGCAGTTAGCGTAGCTTGTATGCTCGGCAAAATATTAAAGCATTGTCAAGAATACCAAAATTTTAAATATTAGTAGAAGTTACCTTTTGATGATAAACATTCTTGTGAATAACTATGTATTAACTTTCTTCTCTTGAAATTCGAAGCAAATGTTATTTACTTGTATATAGTGAATTCCAATTTAGGTGGTACATGGCAGATTCACAGACAAGAACTGCAATAGCTGAATTTTATTACTTGCAGGCACTCTAAATGAAAAGATTTGTACTTTCTCATATTTCTACTGAAGTAAGGAAAGGTATGATTTCATGCAAATTTTCGAATTTTCGATTATAATGGAAACTGGGGTTCAATGAACCCAAAAAAGTCGTTTTAAAAAATGCCTATCTGTGGGTGAGTGCGTGGGTGCATTCCTTGCTCTATATCTCCGGAACCCCTGAATAGATTTTTACAGATTTGGTATATAGACGTTTTTTAGTTGTAGGTCTTTAAGCGGAACCGGAAATGAAAATTAGACATGTTTCTAACTCAGAGTTGTAGTGCATCTAAAGGCAGATCAAGTGGGTTTTTTCCGAATGCTATATCTTCAAAATGAAGGCCGTTACGAATTTCTGAAAATTTTGACTTTAATGCTCGACTACTCAAAACCAAAACATCCAATCTATTCAAATTGTCATATTATTAAATAACCCCTAAAAAGTGTAGTCAAGGGATGTTCAAAAATTGTTTGGAAATATGTAAATTGTAAATAAACTTAAAATTTTGGCCTTTAAAAAAAAATTACTCCTCAAAAACTGCCCACACCATTTCTTTAAAACTTTCTTAGCTGATAAAGCTTGCAATGAACTACAAATTTGTTTTTTTACTTGCCTCCCAAGGTACCTCCAGGAATTTTTGAAAAATTTGAAATTGATTAATTTTTAATTCAAAAACAGTTCAGTAGACTATTTGAAGTAGTGTATTAGCATTACCAAGAATTTTCACTTTTTTTTAAACTTACGAAAAGAAATCTATATTTTTTAATATCAACAACGCGATTTCTGGAAGTTACAAGGTTTTAACTATGCCTAGTTAAAAAAAACATATTTTTTATGTTTTTACATATTTTTGATAACTCTGTAAATAAAGTATTTATAAGCATTTCTAGTCCGAATTTGGGAGCGTTAATCTAGCTAGCTCCTTACGTGAGTAGGTAATCCCCAGTGCCGCACTGTGCAAAAGCCTTGGGTTTGGATTGGGCGGCTAGTACCGCATGTAGATGACTAGATGTAAATTTAAATCACTTTTTGGAGCGAGACTATTTAAAACGTAAACAGTATGGAAAAGTACTAGCGACATGTTTTGACCATGTTAGCCGGTCACAATTTATTTGAAAATTTAATACAAATAATGTTTTAAATAAGTTATTTAATAATTGTCAAGCTACTAGTGTATTGATATAAACGGTTCTATAGTCGATTTTCAGATGTCTGCATGGCATGCAGCCTGCCGATAGAGAATTTGGTTCCTAAGCGAGAGATTATGAATTCAAACCTTCATGTGGTCTTACGTTTCTTTTATGTTATTTTATTTAGAATGCGTAATTATTATTTTTTAATATGTCATAACGTCAGTTTCTAACGAACCCCAATTTAACGAAATTAATCGGGTTACACAAAAAAGTTAACGTAAAATTTTTTTTTTAATTCTACTTAATTAGCTGTAAAAAGTTTATCATTAACTTTGAATGTTTTACCTGATTAATTTTGTTACGTAGCATTAAAAAATAATAATTATTCGTTTTAAATAAAATACTGTAAACTTAATTGCCTTTTTACAGTAATTCAAAAATTTAAAAAAAAGAAGGTAGACGAAGGTTTGAACTCATAACCTCTCGTTTACGAAGCAAATCCTGTACCTGCACACCATGGAGGCACCCGAAAATCGACTTGGCAGCAGCATATGTCAATTCTCTATTGGCTTGACTATTATTAAATAATTTATTTAAAGCATTATTTGGATTAACTTTTCAGATAAAATGCCATTCGGTGAAAATTTTTTTTTCTAATTAAGGTAACTGCAACTAATAAAACTCTTCTAGGGACAAACTACAGCTATTTCAGTGTTTGCATGTTAATATGCTATGTTCCACCTAAACTGGAATTCGCTGTATAAGGAAAAATATTTGATAGGAAATGTGTTTGTAGTTATAGATTTATAATACAAATTAATATTTTTAGTGCCTGGACCTCCACAAGATCTAAAAATTTCAAATATAACAGATACAAGTGCTTATGTATCATGGAAAGAACCAGAATCATATGTGGATATAACATATTATGAAATAAATGCAAAAGTTCTTCATACATACTCAAGCTTCAGCACCATAGATTATCGATTTAGATTTTCAAATAATACCTTTGCAACGCTACTTAATTTGATACCCTCTACTAGATATAATGTTAGTGTGCTAGCTGATTCAAAATATGGAACCGGCATTGTCGCTTTTAAAATTGTGGAAACTCTCATTGGATGTAAGAATTGTGTTTTTGTATTTTTATTCTCATTTGTGTTTTAACAGTGATTATTGCTTATTAACATGCTTAGGTCTGAGATGTTTTGCTTTATGTGATTGCTTTGTGTATTTGTGATGTTTTTACCCAGTGCCTGATAACACTCCGTCCACACCAACTGTTTTGAAACGTGGGGGTAAAATCATGATTGTACAATTACAACCTGTGATTAACAATAATGGACCAATTACCGCATATCGAATTGCTGTTATCAATGAAGATATGAATCAAATTCTACAAAAGGAAGATCTGAAATCTTATGCTGAAGCTAGGGAGGTAGGACTGGCTTATTACATTGCTGCAGAAATTTTACCACAGGTATATTGCAATTTCTCAACATTTCTCCATACATATTTTTGTTTTATCTTGTTTTAGGATATAAACAAAAATTTTACTGTCGGAGATGGGCGTTTCTATAATGGCTATGTCAATGCTCCATTAGAGCCTTACGTGCATTATCGAGTTTTGTTAGGAGTTGTCAGCAAACACAATAATGTCACTAGAGTTGTTTATAGCAACTCTACAGAACTGTACGGTGAAGGAGCTGTTAACATATTACCCCTACCAGAACCTGAAGAAGCAACTCCTGTTCTTATTATTGTGTTGTCTGTGGCAATTGGTCTGTTAAGTTGTTTGCTAATAGCTGGCATTATTGGATTCTTCATTCTTACTAGGCGAGTTTCAAATCGCCGTCGACGGTTGACTGATAATCAGGAATTAACTATGCAAGGACCAATTATTGAAATTGTAAGTTAATTTTTCAGAAATATTCAGGTCAGTGGTTCTCAAACTTTTTTGTGCATACTTTGGAAATGTAATATACCGTGTGTTTTATAATTTTGTTTTATTATTATTTCTTCAGTATACTCTATTATTGGTAATAGCTTTACTTCTTCCAATAGTGATTTTAAGCAATTACAGATTAGGGTTTGTAATAATAAAATATATCTTCATTGTTACTCAACTTTCAGGACACACTGTACTTGCACCAATAAGTTATTTGCTTGGTGGCTTATGATGCCACAGTTTGAGAATTGCTGTTATAATAAAATTTATATATTTTAATTTTTGACTTTATACATTAGTTTGGTGATGAACAACAGATTCCTCTACACTCGGGATGAATATGTATATCAACAGTCTTCTTATATTGAAATGGAAATGTCTTCAACGTTTCTCACTTTCAAATAAACTTTGGACAGTGACTTACCCATTATTTATTTTATATACTTACTTGTTGCTAACCAAACATGGTTGTAAAATGTATTTGTATTTATTGACTTTTATATATTAAAACTTTTTAAGTAAAATATTGTTTTTACCTTACCACCGTATCTGGCAACTAACAAGTAGGTGTATTGGACTATTTTTATATGGGTGCCCATAAAATTGTAGTATATTTGGTAGTGAAATTTCTAAATAAATTATCAGTGATATTGTAAAACAAAACTTGAACAACAGACAGCTTTTTCCAGGTTGTTGTAGAGTAACAAATGACAATAGTTACATAATATAATAAGTTAGAAAATTGGTTTTCACCCATGAGAGGAAAATTTTAATAAATAGGAGAATTAAAAGTCCTTTTCTCTCAGCAAAAAGCAAAATTTTTGCTGAGAGAAAAGGACTTTTAATTCTCCTATTTATTAACATAATATAATGTTGACAATTTTCGGGAAGTGATTCCTTAAATCATTTTAAGAGTAAAATGTCTATTGACATGTGACCAAAACCCCCCTTTTGAGATCCAGCCTTCTAAAGATGATGCATTCAAATCACGCTTTATTTTAATTAATATCTCCACTATAAATTTAGATATTTGATTCAAATTTTATATGGATATTTTACTAGTTATGATTTACAACGACACTTGATTACGTTCAAATTTACTAACCAGGGGCGTAATTGTGGGGGGCGCTAGATGCATCTCAACGTATTTTTTACACATTCGAGATTTTTTTTAAATTTTGATTTATAAATCTTATTCTCTATACAAAAATACACGAAAAAGGTACTCTTGTTAAAACCACCAGTTTTCGAGATTATTCCATATTTCTGAAAAATCAAGTTGCTGTGCAAGTCGGTACTTTTAAAATCTAAGTTTGATTTTGTTTAAAACAACCAGTGTAAAAACAAAAAAATTTTGTTAGCACAAGTTCTCAGTACCCACTTTTAATTCAAACTAGCTGAACCCTACCCTGCAGGCAAGCTTTTGAAATCAAGTACTGCGTGGCCCTACGTGAGTGTAACATAAACCTTGGAACCTGCTATATGAAAAATAGCTTGTTGTGGTGTAAAGTTGAGACAGATTCGGATTTAATATAATTGTTATTCAGTAATTTAGTGTATGCTCAATATGCGTTTATCATTACTAATTAAAGAGGTGGCTGTAACTTCGCTACACCGCAGTTGCAGATTTACTTTAAGAAAAATTTAGGTCTAGTTTATCCTGTAGAACGTACTTTGTAAATTATTTGCACGTCCCGAGGATATATCCTCCAGACTTTCATGGCAAATCGATTGTCCATAAAAATGGAATTATTTTAAAAACGTTTGATTTAGTGTCTTTCACAATATAAATAAGATTCAACTAAACATATTACTTAATCTTACTTAATAAATTGACAAACAATGTTAAGTTAACATCCCATGAGTTATTTTAAGTAACAGATAAAATTAAAATAAATATGTTTTTTCTAGGAAAACACAGGTTATGTACCAGAAGAAGATATAATGCCTACAAATCATTATGACAACCTAAAACAGCAGCTATGGAATATTCCACAAAGTTTAATCAAAATTGAACCAACAAATTCCTTGGGTATTGGAAAATTTGGTCGCGTTAATAGTGGCACGATTAGAAAAGATAACAATTTTATACCGATTGCAGTATATACCATTTCAGATAGAAAACTAGGACATGAAAACAAACGTGCTATGTTAAAAGAATTAGATCTTTTATTACGTAGTGGAAAACACGAAAATGTTTTAAGTTTGGTAGGAACGTGTGAAAGTCCCGATACTTTATTTGTTGTTTTGGAGTATGCTTCAATGAATCTTAAAGATCTTTTGTTAGGAAGCCGAGATGCCTTACCTGGTCGTTTTAGCAACATGCAAGAATCTCAAGCTTTAGATATTTCGCTTGGTGTCGCTAATGGAATGAAGCACTTAGAATCTCTACAGGTATGTAATTCTGTTGTCACTTCAGGATTAATTCTCTTTATAAGAAAAGCACTTTTCTTTTACTATGGAGAATTACAAAATTGTGATGTGTACAGTCGACCACTTACCTCTCAATTTATTGTCAGATTAGTAGATCTACAAATATAGGTGAAGAACTTTGCCTGGACTTTTCCATATTTTAATCATTGAAATATTTTTATAGCAGCATTTTAGCCGCAACACTGACTTACTATATAATTACAATAAACCTAATATTTCAGTGCATGACAAATAGCCACAAGTGCCTCAATATATGTAAATAATTGTAGTTAAAATTGATTTAATCAGAAAAAATCAATTTTTACTTTATTTATAAGTTCGAGCTTTACTTCGTTGAAGTTCATTTTAATTTATTGTAAATAAAACAATTCTTAACTTCAACAGGTTTTGTATTTTAGCTTTATACATATTTCGACTTGTTTACACGTCATTATCAAAAGCAAGATTAAAAGTAAACAGTTGGTGTTGCTATAGGAACAATAAATCTTCATAACTTGATCTTGGTTTTCTATATCTGCGTCCAGATGACTTGATTTCTCATTCCAGAACGTCCAATAACGGTGAATTAAAACACCCCCATAAATCCAATTACGCTAAACACTTATTAGAACACAAAGTTGGATAAACTAGAAGCATTTGAAATTCATAAACATAAAATATGTACCTTTAATGAATGAACAACTTGCTCTCTTAAATTCACCGTTATTGGACGTTCTGGAATGAGAAATCAAGTCATCTAGACGCAGATATAAAAAACCAAGATCAAGTTATGAAGATTTATTGTTCCTATAGCAACACCAACTGTTTACTTTTAATCTTGCTTTTGATAATGACGTGTAAACACATCGAAATACGTATAAAGCTAAATTACAAAACCTGTTGAAGTTAAGAATTGTTTTATTTACAACAAATTTTTACTTCCCCATACTTCTACTGAAGTAAGGAAAGTTATGGTTTCATTCAAATTTTCGAATTTCAGATTTTAACTCTTCAAATAAAGCTTTTATAGCAAATTAGGTTCGAAGATTGAAGCGCAAATAATCACCTGTAAGGCTTGGTTATCGTGCTCCTATCCTATGAGGCTAGCCCAAGTTATCGCACTACTATTCTTATACGGTATGCAATATCGTTTTGCGCAGGCCGTGGCAAGTTCATATCATAGCTGAGACGTTACCTTTTTTTCTATTTCTTTTTTTAATTATTTTTTCTATTTAATTTTTTTAAAACTAATGTTATTTAGTCAGTTATTGGCGCGCGAATATTGAAAACGTAAAAGTATGGGAAAGTACCAGTGAACTATTTCCCCCATTTTTCTATTTATCGGAAAATTCACAGAAGGCATCACAGAAAAATTAGTCTATTGGGACTAAAATCATATTATAGCTTATACCTAGCGTTATGTGCCCCAGTTATTGAGCAGGTTTTTTTTTTGAAAATGCTTTCACCTTGCAGCTTTCATTGATTGCATTCAAGCAGGCTCAACTGTTGACTAAAATTCTACTGAATACTTATGACATCAAATGATTACTCAACTGTTACCTGTGATTGCTACCCATTTTTTGGAGCATATATAAACTAGACTGTTTTTTGTTACTGATTACTGTGATCATGATATAATAAATATTATGCATCCGGCGAACAAACATCTTCGCTAAAAGTCTCTAATTATTAAAAAGGTTCCTAAAATTCTCTTTTTTTTGTAAATTGGTCCCTATAAAGTCTCTAATTTTGAAAAAATACTTTTTGGTTTTTGTTAAGGTTTGTTGAAATTTATTTTACTTATAGGTTATTTGTTAGCATTCTAGCTAAATAAAGATGTATTTATTTCTTTATATTTATTTATTTATAAATGAAATAATTACTTACTTCAACAATATTCATAATAATATTAAAAACGGAGGTAGATGTTCTTAGAGACATCCATATGATGTACCGTGAAGGATTAAAGTAGCAAAGCTACAATCCACACAAAGAACAATTGTATTCGTACCCAGAGGGCCACCTGGCGGTTTCGTACCAGCTTGGCCGGTTCACATAATGTTTGTGTGAATTGTAGCTTTGCTACTTCAATCCACCGCACATAGATGTTTCTAGGGACATTTATGGCATTGTTGGCGTGCCTTAAGTGTTTTCGATGCTTGCGTTTACAAATAGGAACAGTCCTAATAAGGACAAAACAGGTTTTAGGTTGTTCCTATTTGTAAATGTGAGCATCTTTTTGTATACAAAGAAAAAGTTTGATATGCCACTCTTATGTGGGGAACCTCCTGCATCATTGAAAATAATTTTAAAATGAGGACTTCTTTGTCACCTACCTGTTTATTTGAAAAAAAATTTCTGTGTCTTTAATATTAAATTTAATATCAAAGGAAATACAACCGTGGCCTCGTTGATGCAATCTATGTATTTGAAATATGATAATAATAAATATAAAAATGATGAGTTTATACTCGACAGTTTTTCTTTGTTTTGTAGATTGTGCACAAACAGTTGTGTGCACGAAATATATTAATAACAAATGGGTTTGTTCCCAAAGTTAGTGGTTATGGGTTAGCTCAATACTGTAATCGTAATATGGTCCCAGATTACACACGCTGGACAGCAGCTGAAGTATTTCGCACACAGCAGTATGTTTCTAAGTGTGATGTCTGGTCATTTGCGTGCCTGTTATGGGAAATCTGTGTGTTAGGTATTCATAAAATACATTTATAATTAACAAAGATAATAATGTGAGGACATTTTTTAGGTGGAACACCGTATGGTAGTGTTCCTAATAATGAAATTCCAGAAAGAGTAATGCGTGGCCTTCGTTTAATTCAACTGAGATACATTAGTGATGAGTTGTACCAACTTATGCTCAACTGTTGGCAATTAGACTTAGATGAGCGTCCAACTTTTAAGGATCTTATGGATGCACTCCATGAAATCAAAGAAGATAAATTAAGCCTTCACTTAAATTTTAATTTGTATTCAGAATTTCAGTATGAACAGTTTTATCCTGATATGGAATTGGCAGCTCGAACAGTACATTGAATAGTGAAAGTCATTTGTAGTATTTACAAATTTCATGATACTTATCAGAGACACCAAAGGAAGTAATTGTTAGATTCTTTTCTACACTTGATGTACAAAACTAATTTCAGAAATGGACTTCTTGACTGTTTTTTATTAATATGTGGCATCTTACTTAATTTTTGTCAGTGTTTTTTAAAGTATTCTTATTTGAGTATTAAAAATGGGTTTTTTAATTGATAAAACTGTACATTTGTACATTTATATCTAAGGAAGACATTCCGTAATGCAACAGACTCATTAGTTTTATACACATTTTTGTAAGCATTGTATTTTAATACTATTGTACTTCACATTGTACCTATTTTTAATATTTTTTACTATAATACATCAGTTTTTCAACTGTAATATTTGCTTTTTTTTAATTGGTGTTTAATATTATTTTTAAATGAGCAAAAACCAGTGTTTGCTGTGTTATAAATTATAATAAGCATACTGCAAATTGCAGATTTTTGTGCATGTTTTTCTTTACTTTGATTTACAGATTTATTTAAATAAGTAGCCCAGCAAATTTTTAATATTTTTTGCTGTAATATTGTGGTGTGTAGCTTATTTCTGACATATGCAAAATCAACATTATCATTGTAGTACGCGGGCTAGTGCCACATTTGACCCCTCTCCACCGGAGTTTTTTGGTCATCATCATAGTTATGTGCCTGCAGAAGATGGTACTATTGTTTATATAAACCAGGTTGACGTTCATATACAAATGTGCAGTAGGCACTCCTGAACATTTAGTATGGAACAGCGACACAAATTTAAAAAAAAGTTACCTTTCAATTAACAGTTCTATAAATGAAATCTATACACCGTTCTTTCTGATTAATAAAATGGTCAAACACTAAATTATTAAAATTGCTGGTGGTTTGAATGATGTTTTTTTAACTTCCAACTTACATATTTTAAGTCTTTTACACCACATTCCCTTATTAGACAAATAAAACAAAATAAAAAACTTCACACCTGCAAATATTGTCAGATTGATTAATTTGTAAGGTAGAAGAAGAGTGGACTCATATTTTGTACTTAAAAATTCACTTCGTAGGTAGACTGATGCGTATTTTTTTATACTCAAAATATGATTGAACGAATTCCTCATAACCAACACTACAAATTTTATTTCGTGGGATGCTAGTTTGTAATTCTATGGCAACTTTTATTTATATGATTACATAAACATCACAATAAGAATGCAGACAGAACTGCAACAGGAAATAGAACAGCATTAAATGAATTAATATCCTCTGTTTTTTGAGTTACTGTGGTGCAAATCCACCTGCCATGGCAGAGTTGTGTAAGTTTTGTCTCATTTGTTTACATAAACGTACTGTTTTAAAAACAGCGGTGCCAGTCTGGGAATTGCTTAAGTTTTGATCACAGCACTCTATTTTATAAAAAAAAAAGTAAATAAATACTTGCGTGTACATCTTAAGTTGGCTCATAGTTAAAATGATTATATTTATTTTTTTGTTTCCCCCCACAGTGTCTTGTTTACCGGTACAGGTGTTATAAGTTTTAGAAGCGTCAGAGATTTTCTTTCGTCTTGTGTGAATTCTGTAAGTAATTTGGCACATTGCATTACTTTTAGGTATGATTTACTTCTATTTGATTTTTTACAGTGAAATGAGTGGAAGGAGAGTGTGTAGTGTGCTTAATTGCGATGCACAACTAGCAGAGGTTACAATGCACCGCTATCCCAAACCAGGTACTGGTCGCTTTTTCGAATGGTTGAGGGCATCAGGAAACAAAAGGCTCCTAGATGTTGATCATGAACATCTAAATAAACGTTATTCAATATGCAGAAAGCATTTTGCCTCTGAGTTTTTGATGCATAACAATAGACTTGCAGTCACTGCTGTGCCAACGCTGTTTCTCCCAGGCAAGTTTATTTTTCTGTAGTTTGTAAAGTGTTGCAATATATATGCTTTATGTTACTGCCAATCTGTGAGCAGCGTTGGCAGAATGCCTAAAGCAAATATGATTAGTAAACTGTTAATAATGATGATAATTTTTTTTACAACTTTCTAGAACCAATAGAGGTACCAACCGTCGCTGATTCGAGCAGTAATCTCCCAACATTAGAAAGTCAGCAAGCAGGTGATATATTGGATCCAGCTGGCGCTTCTACATCGGGACTGCATGCAGAAGTTACAGGTGACAATGCTGAAACAACCCGGTCGACTTCTACTCTTGTACAACCAGATGCAGTTGGAGTATGAAGGCGATTATTTAACGTGCAGCACAAACATAGTACTAGCAAATGTAAGCTATCTTTTAATAACTCTAAAATTATAAATAGGGAGCCGAAGAGTTTAAAAAAGCAATGATCAATTAGCTTTACTATTGAAACATTGTTTTTTTATATATAATTGATAACCTACATTAGATTACCTAACATTAAAATGTACAATTTTTTTTCAATTTTATTTATAATTGTGGATAATTGCTGTGATAGCTACTATAGTTTTTAGTATGCACAAGTATGCAAGAAAGCTTCTTTGCTACTAATTCTGTTATCAAGTTCTCTAACAATATTTGTTATTATTATTAAATTATTTATTATTACTATTTCAATATTTTTTTACTTTGTAAATAACATTTAGATTTTGTACTAACATTTAAGTACAATTATTGTACTTAATAAATTAATATCTTTTCTTTAGTTTTACATTTGAATCATTTTTTACAGGTAGCATATTAGGACTTGTAGGAGAAAATGTTTCTAAGAATCTGACTCCCAAAAAAAAGAAACTATACAACCATATTATCCAGCTAAGGAAGAAACATTCTAAGTGTGTTCGAAAAAATGCATCCCTGAAAATGAAGGTGAAGGAGTGCCAAGGATTGCTAAGTAGTCATAAATTAGATTTTTTGGATGATACTCAGATGGACCCCCTTATTGCAAATTTTTTGAAATCCCAGTATTAAAATTTTTCTAAAAAGAACCGTGGCAAACGATTTACTTTAGAAGATAAAGTTTTGTCAGTCTCCATATATAAACAAAGCCCCAAAGCATATAACTTTTTGAGCAAAATTTTTTGTCTACCCAGTCCTCAAACGTTGCGGGACTTACTTCAGCATGTGCCCATCAAACCTGGCATCTGCGAACCCATTTTTCGAAACCTCGCTATTAGGGCAGCCAAGTTGTCCTTGAATGCAAAACTGTGCGTCCTCATGTTTGATGAGATGTCTCTACACGCAAACTTTCAGTATTCCAAAAGCAAGGATTTTGTTGAAGGTTTCATAGATGACGGGTTTGAACGTCATGATGACATTGCGGACCATGTTACGGTGTGGATGTTGAAGGGTATTTACAGTAAGTGGAAGCAACCTGTTGCCTACACTTTCTGTAAATCATCAGCATCGGCAACAGACATTGTTCACATGTTTAAGACTGTCATTCGGGAGACCTATAATGCCGGCTTCACAATAATTGCTTCAATATGCGACCAAGGTGCCACCAATGCTAGCGCCATCAAGCAGCTCTTGAAAGATACTCGAGGCAATGTTTTAAGGTTGAGTCAAGATGCTCCAACCAAGAATATTATTTTGATAGATAATATTCAAGTAATTACTTTGTTCGATCCACCGCATTTATTAAAGTGTATCAGAAATAATTTAATTACAAAAAATTTAAAGTTTACACTTGATGGCGTAGCAAGGGAGGCAAAGTGGTCTCATATTATTGATGCATATCATATTGATGTTTCTACTGGAGATTTGTGTATAATGCCGAAACTTTCGGAGTTTCATGTAGTGCCGGGAAAAATCAGAAAAATGAAAGTTTCCATTTGTACGCAAGTCTTCAGTGCATCAGTTGCGGCCAGCATTAATAATTACAGTGAAAGTGGGAAATCAGTAGGCACCAGAAAAGTAGGCGTTGAGGGAAAAGATACCGCTCTTCTTTGCAGTTTCCTTGATAAACTGTTTGACAGCCCCAATGGTGGTTTTAAATCAAAAGTTGTGAGGAAAAGTTTGCGTTTGCCTGTGCAAACAACCACAGCATCGCCACAGGCAACCTTTTGGAGTAGGGCCATAAATGTGTTGCAAGGGATGAGTTATGTAAAAGGACTACCGAATGATCGAGCTAGGCCACCTGTTTTAGATAATTTCATTTTAACACTTCGGGGATTTCAGCTTGTTCGAGAAGTTCTTCGTGATCTTGGTTGTAAGTTCTTTGCACCTCGGTCTTTCAATCAAGATCCTGTGGAGAACTTTTTTGGGCAGGTGAGGCAACGGGGGTGTAGAAACATCAATCCTACTGTAGCAGATTTTGGGCCTTACTACAAAAGTTTGCTTGTGAATACAATAAGTACCGTTCATTCACGAGGATCTAATTGTGAAGCTGATGATTCAGGTACCATGCTTGTGGCTCTCCAACATTTTATAACGCAAGGAATTGAAGAGGAAATTGGTTCTGAACCTGATGATGCTTTTCTGCTGCCTCCTGATGACTTAACATCCGTAAGAGTTAATCTTGATGCATTAACTTACGTGAGCGGGTACATAGCAAAGGCAATATTGCCAATGTGTCACAAATGTGATACCTGTTCACGTAATGTAATGCATCAAGGTGAACCCTTACCTGTACATACCTTTACTATCAGTAAAGAATATGAAAACTGTGCATTGGTGAAATGCAATGCAAATTTCATTTCAGCATTGCACAGTATTCATAGTAGTATTTCGTGGTACCTACCACAAATATTATACAGAAAGCATGTGGGGCAACATTTGCAGGACTGGGTGAAAATGCTCAATTATTTCGAATATATGGAAATATGTGAACATGTAGAAACCATAAAGCAAAATGTAGTATGCAAGTTTGTTATATTATCCCTCTTTAATTACTGTAGAATATTAAACAGAATATTAGCAGGAAAAGAAACTCCTACAGATAATATGGATAGTTTTAAGGATTTAGTTTATAAGTTTTACAAATCCCATTTAAAAAAGAAAAAATAATAAGTAATAAGTGGGCAATATAGAAAAATTAATATCGGATATCGATATTGAATCAATAACATCTAGGCTTCCGGGTTGGAGCTGCGTCATTGGTGCATGAACTGCCGACGTTTCGTCCTCGGTTGCACGGGACATCTTCAGGGCTGTGGCCACTTTGGGATCTGGATTGGATCTGGAACACAACAGTTGTGTTCCAGATACCAAAGTGACCACAGCCCTGAAGATGTCCCGTGCAACCGAGGACGAAACGTTGGCAGTTCATGCACCAATAATAATAATAATAATAATATTTATTTAGTCCAGTTGATCACAAAGTGATATAAGACAGGTCACAAATAACAAGTATAATAAATATAAAAAGTTTAATAATAATACAATACAAACAGCAAAATAGCAAAAACAGTAAAACCAACATTTAATTATTTTATCACAGTGTATCCACCATGTATTCATCTAAAGAATAATATGACTTTTGTAACAAGAAATTTTTAACTTCGTTTTTGAATTGTTTTATGGCTAAAGTTTTAAACTTTTCAGGCAACTTATTATACGCCTTAATTGCTAAATAGTTTGGGCTACGTTCATATATTGTTAATTTATGGGATGGAATTTCCAAACTCGCACCGTGTCTGGTATTATAACAGTGATGTCTGTTTAGCGCAGGTAACTCGTTCAGTTCTGATTTAGCAAATAAAAGTAAGTTCAGAATGAACATTGATGGCAAAGTTAATACCTGAAGGATTTTAAAGAACTGTCTACAGCTAGTTTGAGTATTGACTCCTATCATGGCTCTTATTGCACGCTTCTGTAATCTGAATAGACGTACAGATTCACTTGAAAAACCCCAGACAATTATGTCATATGAAAGTAAAGAGTGAACTTTTGCAAAATACAATATCTTTAATGTTGACATATTTACTTCAAATCTAAGTTGCCTTAAGCAATAACACATAGGGGCTATTCTTGTGCATATTGTATTTATATGTGTATTCCATGAACAATTTGATGAGATGTGCAATCCTAGAAATTTTGTTGAAACAACTTCTTCTATACTGGCACCATTTGCTCTTATCAGCAGATTACTGTCATTTGTTAAATTTGATATGTTAAAGTTTACGAATATTGATTTTTTATTATTTAGAATTAATTTATTTTTAGTAATCCAATTACAAATCTCAGTCATCTGCTCATTTGCGCGTCTAGTTATAGAATTTGTGTCCTTGCCACTAATTAATATAGAAACATCATCTGCAAAGATTATGGAATTTGAAAAACGAAAATCATTAATATAAATTATAAAAAGCAAGGGTCCTAGAATGGACCCTTGTGGAACACCTAAAGTTGAAAAAAGCATTTCAGAATTATGGCCATCTTGCTCAACAAAATGACGTCTCCCGCTTAAGTAGCATTTAAACCAATCTAATGAGAGACCTCTTACGCCATATTTTTCTAGTTTACTGAGCAAAATTTCATGGCATACTACATCAAAAGCTTTGCTTAGATCTAAAAAGATTCCTAAGTTTTTGTAACCCTTGTCTAGGTTATGATACAGTTTATTTAAAAATTTTGTTATTCCATTTATGGTTGATAATTCGTTTCTAAAGCCAAACTGACACTTGTTGAATAACTTATTGGTTTCAAAAAAATTTGTAAGACTGGTTGCAGCGAATTTCTCTATGATTTTTGAAAAGGAAGTTAGTAAGGAAATCGGTCTGTAGTTCTCCACAGCCGTTTCCGAACCCTTTTTACTTTCCTATACTTTCAGTATAGGGAAGTATTGATTTCATGCAAATTTTCAAAATCGAGATTTTGACGGAAATACATGTTTTGGGCTTCCAGGATCCTAAAAAAGTGGTTTTTAAAAAATGTCTGTCTGTGGGTGTGTGTGTGGGTGGGTGTGTGTGTGGGTAACGCTCATATCTCCGGAACGGCTGGACCGATTTCGATGTGCTTTGGAATGAGGAGGTATATCAAAAATTCATCGATAAAATAAGCTTTTAAAAAGAATCCGAAACCGGAAGCGGAAGTTAGACATGTTTTTTTGGTAGCATTTTTTTCAGAAACGGAATTTTGGAAATTGGAATACTGGAAATTATAGAAGGCCTTAGAACAAATCAAACGTTTTTTTACCGAACTCTCTAGCTTCAACATGACGGCCGCTACGAATTTTTGAAAATTTCGACTTTAACGCCCATTTACTCAAAAACCAGTTATCTGATTGGAATCAACTACATCTTATTTGGTAGCCCTTTAAGGGTACTATACCATGAAATATCATTAATTTTGAAAATCGAAAAACGATCTCAATGGCACCACTCCAAAATTTTTGAAATTTTCAAAAAAAAAGATCTCAAAAACTGCCCACACGTTTTTGTTTAAACTTTTTAAGCTGATAGAGCTAAGAATCTTCTACAATTTATTTTTTTGCGCATTGCTATAATTTCACTGTGACGCCCTCTGTGAATTTTTGAAAATTGATAATTGGTACCCTTTTATTTATTTAACGGGGGGCAATAAAATATTTCTGTTAAAGCAATATAGCTCATCATTGATAGCAAAATCCGAATATCATAATATTTTTTTGATAATTTAATATTTAGGGGGGCTACTGTTCCCCCTCCCCCCAAATTTTTTCGATAAAAAATTAAAAATTTGGTTTTTTGTTTTGTTTTCTCTAGGAGAATCTTTTTACAAAAAATCAAAAAATTAAATTTTTTGCCCCTTAATAATCTTTTTGTCCTTAGAAGAATTTCACATATTTTCTAGAGTTCTGAACGTTTATGCATTTCTATTGCGCACGCATTCAATAGCCACTTATTTAACAATAACGGGTAGCTCCGGAATAGCATGGTTGGATATGCGGGTGTGTTCGAGTGTACTGCCGTTTTACTGCATAAGTAGTTGTGGGGTCGCGCCTCGGTTGGGGCCAAAAATTTTTTTTTATTTTATAGTTTTTTTAAAACACTGCTTTTGCGTTTCTAGACAGGTGTATATCAAAAGTGTTGGAAAATATTAAACAATGTTAATTTATAAGTATAGGAAAGTCCAGGCGAAGTGTTTCGCTCATTTTTATACAATGGTTTGATTTTCGCAATTTTTAATTTATCTGGAAAGCACCCTTCGCTTATTGAACAATTTATTATTGATGATAGGGGCTCCGCAACAAAGTGTTTACATTGTTTTAAGAGATTGTTGCTGATGTTATCATAACCAGCAGAGTTTAAATGTTTTAAGTCATTGATAATATCAATAACATTCTCAGGTGTAGAAGGTTTGAAAACGAAAGAAATCAGGTTATTTTCAATATCTACATTAACTGTCTGTAGTTTGCTGGTACCTGTAAAATGTGATGTATCATTAAAATATTTATTAAAATAATTTGCAATAGTTTTCGGTTCAGTAATAATTTGGTCTTCAAATTTCAGTTTTATGGGTTTATTTTTAGCATTTTCATTTCCTTTATTTAGAATTTTCCAGGCTACCTTAGATTTATTTTTTGCATTTTGTAGCAGTGAATTGTTATACATCAGCTTCGCTTTACTAATTAAATTTCTATAAATTTTTTTGTATTGATTGTAATATGTTTTTATATTTCTATCTCCTGTTAATGTTAGCATATACAGTTTAGTTTTATTGAGGAAACCCTTAATCCCTTTGTTATCCATTTATTTGTTTTCTTTTTTGTGGTTAAACATTTTGTTTTTATAGGAAAAACCAAATCAAAGTAGTACAGCGTCCCAGTTCTCGTGCTCAAGCAATCTGCAGAAGTAGTCAATCTTTTCGATGTTGTTAACATCCCGAAAACTGACAACTTTTTTATCTATTCTGTTTGAGATTAAAATTAAGGGAAAAACGATCATCTGACCAAAATGATCTGAGAAGCCGTTGTTAATTACTGAACTATTATACCTACTTACTGAGATGCGCATTTACGCATATGTTATCGATGCATCTGTTTTTCCTAGTTGGTTTATTTATGGTAGGTGTAAAACAGTGCGAGTTAAGAACATCCATTAACTGGCAATATTCATTTGTTGGTAGTAAAAAATTTATATTGAAATCACCACAAACTATAATTTTACTGTTTTTGAACTTTTCATTTAATACAGTAAGAGCCTCATTTAGTTTGCCTAAAAACATGTTTTTATCACTTGTTGGTGTTCTGTACACCGCTAATATTATAACATACTCAATTTCACGTACGAAACATTTAATTGCCGCACATTCAAAATCTAAGTCAATGGAGAGTGATTCCATATAGTCCAATTTCATGCAACTTAAACTATTTCTTACAAAAATAGCAACCCCACCCCTCTCATAATTAGTTCTACAGTAATAACTACTTACATAGTAACCCTCTAAATACAGTGATTTTATCTCATCTACTTTTGCCCAGACTTCCGTAAAACATAATATATCACAGATTGTTTTATCTAAAAAAACGTTAAAAAGACCAATTTTGTTATTTAATCCTTGAACATTTTGGTGAAAAATAAATATTTCTTTCTGGTTACCTATGTTATTTTTATTGAGGTTATCGTTGTTTCTTCTTACGTCTCTGGAACATCTGCCTCCTTCATCAACAAAAAAACCTCTTCGTTAACCAATGTGACCGTGCTTGAGTTCGATGAGATTGATGCTGAACTTTCATCTAGATCAGCCTCTTCCTCCAGGTTTGTGAACTCCTGGATCGCATTTATTTCTTCAGGTTTCACGCGGCTCCAACCCGGAAGCCTAGATGTTATTAACAACGGCCGCGGAAGCCTGCAACTTAGATTGAATCTATATCGATAATATTGATAATATCGGTAATACCTTAACGCGTGGACTTCGCTACTAGGCCTAACTAAAGGCAGAGCTATTACTATTTACAATGCTTTTAATAAAAACGAGATAACTAATAATTTAGTCTGAAGTAGAGTAGGCGTTCTATTTTTTTCCCGCTCTCACTATTATATTCCGATTATCTGTTGTGCTATTTTTAGTAGGTATTATCAGAATTACCGGTATGGTTGATATTATCGGTATTTTGGTAGGTAGATTTTGTTTAAAACAATTTTCTTTATTTTAGTAACAATTTTGTCGAATGTTTTATTACTTGGATTTAAATAAATTGGTTGTAATAAGTTATTTACATTGGAAATATCTTTTATAGTTTATGGAATATTCATTTTGTTTATGTGAATCATTTCTAAAAATGTTCTTATTTTTGAATTTTTTTATATTTTTAAGTTTTGGTAAAAATCGAAATTGTGGTTGTTTGACCAATAGTGTCGGGATAATGCCTTGTCTTGAAAATTCGATACTGAAACTTTATTCTTATGTTGAAGGTTCACTATTGCTTTGACGAATCTATACCCCGTTCCAGTCTTTACATATAATTTCATAAATTGTGTGCGATGTGTTTTCGAACTTTCAAACAAGATGATAACTATCAAATATATTTTTATAAATTTATAGTTATATTAGTCTTTTAACTCGACTATGACTATTAATTTTGACATGCTTGTGTTATTTTCTAATTTGCATTAATTGTAAATACATTATTTTGTATTTATACTTTATACCATGTATATAACTATAAACGTACATTTAATTATTTTTGATTTATAATTCAGTACTAGTTGAGCAATAAAGATTATTATTATTATTATTCAGAACTTTTAATTTTGTCAGTCGCCAATGTTAAATTTAATATTACCAAAATTAGGAATAATACTATAATTTTACCTGAAATGTAACATTATTTAGTGCAATAATTGCGATAATTAATTATGGCGATTAGCTGCATTAAATTTGTATTATTTCAGGCAAGATTTTAATAAATAGAACTATTTAAATCTTGAACCTATTTGAAAGTCCCGCCGATACTGCTTAGTGTAGATATTACACACAGGTGGCGTTGTAAGCGCTACTATTCCCGTAATGAACCATTGAGCTTGGCAATCTTCCTAAAATGGTTTGTGAGTAACGCCACTGGTCATAACTTGGGCCATAACCTACAAACTTTTGTTGGTTACAAAACATTATCTTGTGGTAAATTATTACACACAATTCATTTAAATAAGTAAAGCAAACAAGGTAAGTAATTAGTTCAAACGCATCTAAACAATGTATAGGGTAGGAATGGTTAAATTCATAGTTACAGTCAAATTATTTGCAGTGAATATGTCTGGTTCTTGGGAGCGCAAAAGAAAATTTCGAAGCAACAATAACAATAGAAATCGAAATGATTCTTTTAAGAGACTAAGGTATGATAAAAATTTTGCAGTTATTAGTAAAGTGCAGTCTCAAAAGGGAATTCGAGGGCAGCTTGTTATTTTTCAAAATTCTTTTGAAATGCCCTACACAGTGTTGCAAAATGCTGTTGACAGAATTAATGGAATTATAGCTGTAAATAACATCGAAAAGAATGAGTAAGAGTTACTAGTAGCTACAACATTATAGGTGGTAAATTAATTTGTTTTTAGAGGTAGCAGTAAATTTCGATTAATAGTTAATAATGAAATTCTTGCCGAAGAAACTTATGAATCCTTGGGCGAAGCTAAGAGAGGTTTAGCAGAATTAGCTCTAATAAATTTAAGAAAATCATGTTTTACTATATTTCGTGTAAGTATAAATTGTGTTCAGTTACTTTATTTGTTTTGTGATTTATGTATCTAATTGTAGAAGGTTCACCCCCGTGATAGTCCGAAAATAGATTTAGCGTCACCGAGTTGTAGTAAAACTAGTTCCACTAATAGTAGTTCTAGTGCTAATCCACCAACTCAAACAAATCTTCCGTGTATAGGAGGAATAGGTGCTAAAATGATGTTGCAAATGGGATGGTCAGGTGGAGGTTTAGGAGCAAAAGAACAAGGCCGCACAGCTATAGTTCAACCTTATTTACAAATACAGCGCCAAGGATTAGGAACAAAAAATATTGTTCAGGAAGTTACAAAGGTTTTACAAGATTATGCTTCTTCTAGAGACATTAACTCCATTGGTTTTTCTTCTGATTTTACTAAAGAAGAGCGAGTTGTTATACATGAGTAAGTAAAAAAAGACATCTGGTTATACAGTGTGTAACAGACCACCCACACACTATGTTTTTCGGCTAAACTATTGAACCTAGATGGATGGGATGAACAAGTTGTTATATAAATCGTACACGTGGTATTCAGTAACAATATTCATAAATTTTTTGGGGTTCTTTAAAGGGTAGTTTTAGGGGGCTAGAGGGGTTTCTCAAGGTTTTCAAAAACGAATGGTGGGTCAAGTCATACCTCATTTAAAAGTTATTTTTAAACCCAACAACTTAAAAAAAAAAGGAAACATCGATAGCTCAAACTGTTTTAAAATAGCAGGCAGTTATATCAAAAAAGCAGCCATTACATAAATCTTTTTCTAAACGCACATGAACTGTTGTATCAAGAAAATTGGTACTGATTGTATAAGCTCATTGAATTAGCATTCTAACGATGTACCACATGAGGACAAAAATAAATGGTAGTACCCCATCTTCTGTTTAAAAAAGTGGGAACATTCAAATGACATTATGTCAAAAATTTAAAATAGAACGAGCAGTCACGTGATACCTCATTTTAAAGTTCCCATTAAGGTGAACAACTTTTGTATTTAAGGTTTTTCGATTTTTCTCATCGTTACAAAATGGTAGCTCAATTTATAAAAATTTACTTCCTATCGTTGAATGAATCTACCGCACCTGAAGCAGTGAAACAAAATTTTTTTTGCTGATTTATAAAGTCTATTTATTGATGTTTTCAATGGTATACCACATCGTAACATGTAAAATCTTTTTATCATTGCACTGGAACTCGATGCAAGAGCTTCATGTAACTGGACAAAGCTTGATACACAAAACATATTAGGTAATTCCAGAAAATCACCAGGCCTGCTTCTTAGCAATTGCTTTTGTTTAATTGGACCTTTAAAATGAGGTATTGCTTCACCCTTTGTCTTGTATAAGATTTTTGAGATAATGCCTTTTGAATGTTCCTGTTCTTTTGAGGAGAGGGGACTACCATTTATTTTTTGTTGAAAAGCTAATTTAAAGAAGTTTAACAATCTGTACCAATTTTCTTAGTACAATAGTACATGTGCGGTTGGAAAAAGTTTTATAAACGGCCGCTTCTTAAATATAATTGGCCGCCATTTTGTAACGGTTGAGCTATTAATATTTTCTTTTTTTTAAGTTGTTGGGTTTAAAAAGACCTTTTAAATGAGGTATAACTTGACCCACCTTCGTATTTAAAAATTTCCAGAGACCCCCCTAGCCCCCCCCCAAACTAGCCTTTATGGAGACCCAAAAAAGGTATAAATAGTTTTACTGAATACCTCGGGCACGATTTATATAACATTTTTCATTCCATCTATTCAGGTTCAATAGTTTAGCAGTAAAAGATAGTGCGTGTGTGGTCTGTTACACGATTATGTTTCATATATTGTAACTCTTCTTTATAAACACTGTGTCTATAAAGTAACCCCCCCCCCCACTAACTTTTGAACTACTTGATATTTTACCCCAAAATTTGGTGTGCTGTAATGGGAAATTAAAGCCAATAATTAAATTTTGCATTGTTCAAAATGTTCACCATTCACTTCTTGGCACATAAAAAGTCGGTTATGAAATTCTTGCCTTACATTTTCATAAGTTTCTGGAATGATATTTTTGCAAATTTCTGTAATGCGTTGCTCCAGTTCTTCAATTGTTTCTGAACGGGTTCTGTACACTTTCGATTTCAGATATCCCCATAGAAAAAAATCTAAGGGGGTTAAATCTGGGGAGCGAGCCGGCTATTCTACAGGCCCCCGCCTACCAATCCATCTTCCAAGAAAATGTCCTTTGAAAATTTTGACCTGCAAATGAAAAAGTGGACTACTGGATAAAAAAATTAAAACAATTTTGAATTGAGTGAGTCCATTTGTTTTGTTTAAAATCCGCCATTTTGTTATGGCTGAATATTTTTCTTTGAAACTCAAGGATCAGACGCAGAGCTAAAAGACCTTTCAAGTGAGGTTTCAAAATGGCACCCAGCCGCCATTTTGAATGATACAAACTTTAATTATTGACTAAAAAGTAGTATTTAATTTCCCATTAAAGCACACCAAATGTTGTGGTAAAATATCAAGTCGTTCAAAAGTTAGTTGGGGGGGGGGGTTACTTTATAGACAGACGGTATATTTAATTAATACCGTATTAAACGTACAGAGTTGCCCGAAAATTGAATCTCAAATCAAGAAGCTATGGTAAAGACACTGATCGTATTTTGGTGGTACAAAGCAAAGTAAGACCATGGGATTTAATTTATTCGCTTTTAGAAACTGGTGGAGAAAGTGAACAACTAAAGCTGATTTTACCAACAAATTTTGATAAGTAGGTAAGTTCTTAAAATATTGCAGTTTTTATTTTGTGATATACTAATATACATAAGTTACAGTATACATGGTTTTTTTTTTTCGGTTTTAGATACAGGAGATGTTAGTTACAACCAATTACACAATATTACAACACGTTTTAATAATACATATCATCTACCAATAACTTCAAAGTTATACTATACTTCTATAAAAGAAGAATTTAATTGTGTTTGTGAACAAATAATGGATGCTTATTATTTAGATCTCACAAACGTAATAATAATTTTATTAAGCAACAAACAAACGGCAAAAATGATAATTACATGAAGCTTGTAACACAACCAAAAATACATGACAATAGAAAAAAATACTAATACTATGTAGTACATATTAACTTGCCCAATATTTGTCAGGCCATATTAAAACCAATAAAGGATTTATGGAATCCAATTATGGGGAACAGCAAGCAACTCTAACGTTGCGATATTACAACGATTTCAATCCAAAGTATTACACACCATCGTAAACGCCCCATGGTACGTTCCTAACCAGATAATCGACTGAGACTTATGAATGACTACAGTCAAGGAAGAAATACCAAAGTACAGCATGAAATATCGCGATAGACTTAGTAAACATCCAAACAAACCTATTAGACAGTAGATGCGAAGTGCGTAGACTCAAAATGTTTAAACCCTTGGACCTAATAAATAAATTCAATTATATTTAAGTATTTAATTTAGGCTAAGTACTGTAACTCTATGTAGTCACAAAATAACTTAGTTTAACACATTCGCGCATGGCTCCGATCGGGGATGCGGCGCTGCTTCACGAGGTGCGCACGACTCTGATAGGAGCTGTGATATACAAAGTCTTGGTAAAACCCGAGCATTGAACTGAACCACATGTGCCTTTGTCAGCATGTAGGTTACGACTCGGGACTATAAAATTTATTCACCTTTTCCAAATTTTTGTTTTTTGAGGATTTGAGATGGCAGATAGTGAGCAGAGAGCAGTTTACCAAAAAACGATGCCGCACTAAAAAGTCGTATCTGTCAATACATTTTGCAGAATTTTTACTTGAGTCACTGTGTTTCTTAGTAACATCCATATTTTTTGTAATTAATGCAAATTTCTTAGGCGTTTTACTTTACTAAATATACAGATATGATGTTTTAACTTAGTAGGAAAGATGGGAAAGTGTTCTCTCCTTTGTATAGATAACTCAATTTTCATAAAAATGTCAGATACGACCTTTTTGTTTAGCACGGCAGAATATAGCCTTAACAGGGATTTTCTTATACCTTCCATTTGTTTAATATAAAGGAATTATTTTGAAAATTCATAGAGGACGTCTCAGATAAATTTGGCGATTAGAGAGAAACAGAATGAACCCGATCCTTATTAGCTTGCAAAATTTTTAAAAATGGCGTGAACAATTTATGAGAAATTACTACTACTATCTTGACTACTAAGTAAAAAATCAAGCAAATAAAGCCACAGCCATTATGGACTTTCTCCGTGACAATATGGCGCAACAAACATATAACCACAGAAAGCAAACTGCTTATATACAAGACGTGTAAATCAGTTCTGGCGTATGGCGCCAAAACGAACTGAAACACCAAAAACCAAGCAAATAATGAGAACAACTGAAATGAAACCGTTCAGACCTATATCCGGTCACACTCTCAACGATACAATAACAAATGAATTCGTCCGAGAAAGATGTGAAATTCAAGGCGTTGTGAGGTGGGTACAAATGAGAAGAAGAAACTGAAGATATGTCGATAGAATGAAAGAAGGTAGATGGGCAGTCAGAGAAACCCAATCCAAAACGAAATGAAGGAGGACCTTCTAAAAGGTGGCAGCATAATAAAATAAATCATGTTTCTTGCAAGCTTCATCTAATGGATTTATTCCCTTATCTCCTCTCTTTGTTCTTTCTTTTACTTTGGTAAATGAACCACAGTAATTATATTTTGGTAAATGCATTTCCGGAACTATACCAGTTGTATTATTAGAATAGCGCTTTATTTAATACTGTACATCCAAATCGTGAACCTGTTACACGGTCCACTGTAACCAAAATTAATAGAAAATTTAGAGAAACGGGCCACGTCCAAGATTTGGATAAAATTGGCCGCCCAATAGACGATAAAATGTTGGACATTGTGCTTACAGTTTCCGAAAATCCTCATACTTTAATAGACAATTAGCCCTGGATAATAGTGTTAGTCAAGGAACTGTACTGAATATTTTACATACAGAAAAATTTCATCCTTATAAAGTTAAACTTGTTCAAGAATTATCAGAAGATGATTTTGATAGAAGAATTCAGTTTTGTGACGAAATGACGGACAGGTGCAATAACGACCCACAGTTTGTGAATTCTATTATCTTCTCCGACGAAACCACATTTTCTTTAAATGGAGCTGTAAATCGGCACAATTCCCGTTATTGGTCGCGACATAACCCACATTGGATGGAAGAATTACACACACAGTATCCACAAAAAGTAAACGTGTGGGCGGGAATTATAGAAGACAGAATTCTTGGTCCTTGGTCGTGGTCCCTTGAGGTTGGAACTTGTTCCCGCGTTAGCTGTTTTATTTCCAAATGCAGAAAATCCGGACACGCCGAACGATAGAATTTGGTTGCAACAAGATGGTGCTCCACCTCATTATGGCATTCATGTTTGTCAATATTTAGATGGAATTATTACAAATAGGTGCAGGATAGGAAGAAGAGAACATATTGAGTGGCCAGCGCGATCTCCGGATCTAAACCCGCTTGACTTCTTTTTATGGGGCCATCTTAAAAGTGCAGTGTATACAAACAGACCAGACAATTTGGAAAATCTAAAAATTCGTATCCACGA
This sequence comes from Ctenicera cuprea, assembly GCA_958336395.1. Classification (NCBI taxonomy): domain Eukaryota; kingdom Metazoa; phylum Arthropoda; class Insecta; order Coleoptera; family Elateridae; genus Ctenicera; species Ctenicera cuprea. The sequence continues at coordinate 18,588,742 of OY284496.1, forward strand.
GCATATACGAGCAATATCACCTGCTACAGTTCAAAATGCAGTTCGAGGATTTTCTTATCGTATTGCCCACTGTCAGGCAGTGAATGGTGAACAGTTGAACATTTGCTATCTTAAATTGATGTTAACTATGATTTGAAACTAGTTTACTAATTTGTGGACCTGCTATTGTCGTTTGTTTATCTTGCAATAAGTGTACCTGATGAAAAATGTTGCCAGTGACAAAAATAAATGTTTATCGTGATTTTTCTTGAAATTTTTATTATGCAACTGTATATTTATACATGGCTGTATAGAGAATAAAAAGTAAAGGTTGCCATTTAAAAAAATGTCGATGACGTCATAGCTAAAACATATGACAATTGAAAAAAAAATGAAAATGTCAAATTGTGGCAAAAAACTTGATAGGAAACTTTTTTTCGTGAAGTTATTATTTAAGGCTGTAGCATCGATGTTCCTTACTTTTTATTCACCCTGTATGTATATGTCCATTTTGAGTATTAACTAGATGCAGGTCCTTTCTTTGGATCATGATCTCTAAGTATTGCATTGGTTTTGTAAACCAAGACTTTATAATTTTGAATATTGTCTTCACCATGTACTTGTTCAAAATCATCTGGTACTCGTTTCTCTGTTAATTTTAATAGTGGTTCTGTAAGTTTAATTTTAATTGGTATGTTTCTTTTATGATCATGTGCAATTAAATAATCATCAATTGTTATTTTACCATTTTGATCTCCCAACATTAATCCGTCATCATTTTCTCTATCACGCCAGAATCGAAAACTTGAGTCAAGTAAGTGATGCTTGTATTTATTCCATAATGGACCTCCTTCTCTTTGAATTGTAGTAGACATTGAAAATGTTGGTCTGGATTGAGGAGATTCAAATACTTCCTCACAGTCTGATTCAATCTCTCCTTGTGAATAATTTTTTAAAACTTGTAAAATTTCATGCAGCTTATCATTTTGATCATCTCTAATAGGTTGATTCAACCTGCTAACCAATTGTTTGATTTCTTTATTTGTTTCATCTAATCTAGACGTGATTGGTTTATTTTTTTCCTCTAAATCTATACCTTTTTTATTATTTACATTTCTTGCATTTTGAAATGTCTTTGTCAATTCATTTTCAATTTTTTCAACTTGTTCAATTTCTTGTGGAGTTGTTCCTATTATTTCATAAGTACTTTTAAATTTTTTTAAATTCAAACCAGTTTTCATATCTACACGTTTAGGTGGTGTATTTAACAAACATTTGTATTTGGCAGATTTGTATCTGACAACACATCTGTATCCGACAACACACTTACTTTATTTCGCAAGTTTTGTCTCATTTATTTAAATAAAAGTAATTCATTGTTTTTGTGATGGAAATATTTATTATTTGTGCCTGGTGGGCGCAATTCTTAACCTTAGCCTATAGTCAAAAATATCCTTGAGCTGGGCCTGACCATAAGAACACAGTATAGTTAGAAGTCGAAAAAATTTCTTCTTCCTTGACAAAATTATGATAAAATAGGTATTAAAGTAAAGAAAAACAATTACTCTATAACATAATAAAAACTATTAAAAGCTATTATCTTGTTTCTAAATCCTATGTTATACTTTATAAAATAGGAACCTCTTATTAAATGATTATGCATATTTTATTGTAAATAAAACAATTCTTAACTTCAACGGATTTTTTATTTTAGCCTTATGCCGTTATACATATTTCGACATGTTGACATGTCATTTTCAGAAACAAGATTAAAAGTAAACAGTTAGTGTTGCTATAGGAACAGTAAGTCTTCATAACTTGATCTTGGTTTTTTATATCTGTGTCCAGATGACTTGATATCTCATTCCAAAATGTCCAATAGAGATTAATTTGCTCATTCATTAAAGGTACAGACTTTAAATGTTTGTGAAATTCAAATGCTTCTATTATATCTAACTTACGTTTGTCATGACGAAAATTTAAAAATTTTATAGTGTTGTGAGATGCCATTGATAGACGGTGTTCTAATAAGTGTTTAGCATAATTGGATTTATGTGGGTGTTTATATTTGTAACAACGTACTTGTTCCTTGTACCTAATATCAAAATTTCTAATTGTTTGTCCTATATAAACCGAATTACAGTGCGAGCAATTTAATTTGTAAATGCCTGATTTTAGCGAATCATCAGTTTTTGATTTTGCGTGAAAATAGTGTGAAATGTTTATAGTTGTTTTAAAACCCACTTTTTTATTTATTTGTCTTGTTTATAAATTTAGCAATTTTTTCTGATTTGTCGCTAAAATATAGAATCGATATTTTGGTGACAAATCAGAAAAAAGAAACAATTCCTAAAATTCTAAAAAAACAAGACAAATAAATATAAAGTAAGTTTTAAAATAACTAAAAATATTTTAAACACTTTGTTTAATGCAAAATCAAAAGCAGACGATTTGCTAAAATCAGGCATTTATAAATTAAATTTTCATTTTATCTGATGAAGTCGTTGGATAATTTTTCTGAATAGCTAATAAACTAATTAAAGACAAAAATTATAAATTAGCTATTCAAAAAATTTATCCAACTTTTTACATGTTGCCCTACTATATACGATGCCAAATTTTAAATGAAATATGAGCTAAAATTTTCGAAAATCGTAGCAATCGCCATTTTGAAGGTAGAAAGGTTACTGATACAAAGCATTGTAATTGGTGTGATATCTTGTATTTGATTTTATTTCTGTAAAATTCTGCTTTAAAAAAATGATAAAATGCTTTCCTCTTATTGCAACTGTTATCAAAATTAGACTACTCATTCTGAAGATACGAGGGAACGACTCACCCACCCACCCGCTCAGGACAGTTTTCAAATAAAAAATATAAGACTCCAAGCGGTGCTAAAAAACCTTTATTAATTAATTTACCTTAAATAAGAAACATTTACTTACGCGCCTCCAGACGGGTACCTACTTTTTAAAAATCACACTTTTAAATTTACTAATATTAAAAAGTGTTTTTTGTTAAAAGTTACTTCTATGACTTTCTTTTCTGTTATTTATACTGTAATTTTAACCAGGGGTCGAATGAAAGAATTATGCTATTGCTTTTAAAGGTTTCCTCGGAACCTCGTGTTTTATTCAAAATAAATTATCTGTTCCTCTGCAGAATTTTTAAAAAACGTTTAAAATTCATGGAAAATTTATAAATTATAATAAAAGTTCCACTAAAAGAGATGTCTATTACCTAAGAAACCATACTTAAAAATCTACTTCTTTAATTTCAGCTTGATAAGAAAAATAAATATTCCAGCATAACGTGTAACTTTATTTAACAACTATATAAAAGTCAATATAACTCAATAATATTACAAGTAGAAGTAGATAATTAAGACTTATTGTCACTATTTTTTATTTGTGTTTGAAACAATTAAATCAGCGAGAAAATATTCATGAATCTCATTTTTGAATAGATTAAGATTTTTTTTATATTTTTACCGCTAGTCTATTTTATTTATATCTCTACATGTTCATTTTTAAATTTAAAAATACTCATAAAGGAACCTTTATATTTCGAGATCAAAAATATCTCTTCTACATAGCGCTTTTACCTCCACGAATTTATATGAAAAGATTCTATCAAAAACTGTTAAAAAGGACAGAGTATAACAGCTCCATCATGTCTTTCGGATCCTGATTTTACCAATCAAAACTACTTACTAAAAAGCTTCTGATATGTAAAAGGCAGACACTTGACTGATTTACAAAAATGTTTAGTTACCTTTTGAAGATTTTGGATAATTAATTTTATCAATAAACTGCTTTTTTCGAAATACATTTAATTTATGTGGGTATTCCCAATTTACAAATTAAAAAATTGAGAAACGATTGCTATTATCTGTTTGGACATTATACAATAAAAAACAGTTTACTCTGATTTGTAATAGCAAGATATTCTCAGAAATATTATTTGCTAATTCCGTATTAATAACTAAAATTTATTGATATTTCGCCTCGAAAACAGTTTCTTCCTGTAATTTCTCTAATTATTTTAATTAAAAATTTCTTTTGAAAAAGTTTATCTCCTATTACATATCAGATTCTTGGTACTGTATTAAAAACATGTACTACAAACAACCTTGGGTCGTAATGGGTCACTAGCTCAATAATAAACTCAGTATAAGTATATTAAAGCGGTATCAAATGAGTTAAGACAGTAATTTGTGATTAGTCCAAGTGTAAATTATATAAACTAGGAGCGTGATACCATTTATAGAATAATTTGCTTAGTGCTCGAAAAGACATAGTTGAAGTTAGTTGCTCTTAACTTAATTAGGTAAGTTTGTATAATTTTTTATTCAACAAGGACTTGCCTACTAAGGTAATTGTTGTTATAACTGTATATATTAGTTGTTAGTACTTCAATTAGGATGTTACTTTGCTATTCAAATGATTTCTGAAAGATATCTATTTCATTTAAGTATGTTTTGAATTTTTTTTATTGGTTAAAATCAAAACGAGAATGCGTTAATTTTTTTACTTACCATTTGTATTAATTTTCATTGAAAAATAAATCTTGAACTCTCTTTCTTTTAACAATCTTTATGAGAGATTAGAATTAGAAATTGTTGAATAGGTAATACTGATAATTAGATAAAATAATTAAAGAGATTGTTTTACAAAAATGTTTTAATTAATTTTAAGTAAATATAGGTACTGGAAGCAATGACTTGGGCTGTGTTAATTTTATGGTTATTCAATAATAAATTATTTTAATAGTATGTTTTGATATTAACAACGCATTGGCCCTGGATTGAAAAGTAATAAAGGTCAATTTGTTATCAGCAGAAAAGTAAGCACTGTAAAGTATTACGTATACATTAATTTTAATTAACATGTGCAGAGTCTCACAATATATGAGTATGACATACAGGGTATTTAAAAATATGTACAAATATAGAAAACCCACAGTAGATTACAATATACAAACCGGAAAAAAACTATTGTATGTTAAAAGGAGTCTTAAATCACGAGAAAATAATTATTTGAAAATTTCCCCAAAATTGTTTAAGTACTGCAGTATAATAACAGAACTTTGTGTTCAAAGACATGCTATCGCTAAAAAAACCAAAACATAAAGGAGAATTAAGAAATATTGATGTAAAATAGAGGTTCATATCACCTCCAAGGTAAGTTTTTACCACATTGGATTTAAATTACAATTTATGCAACAACAATAAGCAATAGGAATAATTTTGTGAAATTTAAATGTATTTTCTATGAATCGCAGCAGTTCTCAAACAAAATTTTGTTTTATTTGATAATTTAAACTCTAATGATTTTGGAAAAAGGATGGTATTACTGGTTTCTACTTGGGCTAATCTATTATTTGTTTGAATATCGCACATGATATATGACGCAGATATGAACTTGATAGCATAAATAAAAAACTTAATCGCGGAAAATAAAAACTACTTTTCTTTATGTCATACGTATAAACATCAAAAATTGGCGTGCTAAATTTAATTAAATGATGATAAATATATATTTATTTTATTAATAAGTTCTAGCTTCACTTTTTTCAAGTTCATATTGGTAAAATATTAAAATTAATCCCTTTAATTTCATAGTAAAATGGAGGTCAATTTTCACACGTTTTTTAAAAATCTTGTTAGCAGGTCACTAGGGTTGGGCTGTAATTTAGTTGAAATTCTAAAATATTAAAGTAAATGCCTTTTATTCAATTAATGGCGGTCAATTTTCAAAATCTGCCTACAGGATGATTTAAAATCGTGTTAGCTAATACCTTACTATATTACCATAAAATTATTGCTTTTTTATTTAATTAATGCGCCGAATTTGTATTATTGGCGCCCCCCTATGGGTCGTCGTTTCAGTTTTTATTAAACATTGACGCCAAAAATATTTTTCGACGCCGGGAACTAAATTTTTGATTGAAAATGATGTTTTGACGTTATTATTTAATAAGTAATATAAATAAATTACCTATTATTTTGTTTCTTACACTTAGTGTGCTGGGGCCGAATGTCAAAAATTTTAATGAAACGAGATAGTATTAAAATTTAAGTATATTTACTCGTAGTAATATTTTATAGCCCACAAAGGACGTAAGTCCAAAAATTAATAGTTTTTAATTTAACCTGACGCTTTCCCATCAAGAGTTTGAGATGTAAAGGTTGTTTCTATATACATTCACCTCGGGAATACAAATATACACAGTTTATACCGACCAGTGGTAGAACTTAAGAGTACCTTAAATGACATTGACACAAAACAAATCTTTCAATGTCATCCAAGGTGCCCTAGTAAAATTAAATTAAATTCTGAATAGTAGTAAGTAGGTGTATAAATGGAACCGATTTTTATGGGCGCCTCCAGGTATTGCCTAGATTTGCCTGTTCGCAGATAACCTTCTGAATGGGGCTTGCGCGCGTATATTCTAGCCTATTCAAAAACGATAAATTAAGATTAATTTCTTTTTTGGAAGCAGGATTAATTAAGGGGCTACTCTTTTTTTTGTTTTCCTTTCCCGCACTTCATACGAAATGCTTCGTACATTTTTACTTTCCGGACTCTACCATACTTCTACTGAAGTATGTAAAGTTGTAATTTCATGTAGGTGGGTGGGTTGGTGCGTTTGTTCTTCTATATCTTCGGAACCCCTAGAGCGATTGTGCATCCAAAGATAAATCAAACGTTTTTTCCCAATGCAGTATTTTCAAAACGAAGACCGCAACGAATTTTTGAAAATTTTGAATTAAATGCCCAATTATTCAAAAACAAAATGTGCAAATTGATATATAAATTATCATCTTATTTAATAGCTCTTAATAAGTATAGTCATGTGATGTAAAAATATGTTTGGAAACATGCAATAGTAAAAATGCTTCTTAAAATTTTGGAAATTTTCAAAATTTTCAAAAAAATTTGCAGAAACTATCTCCATTTGTTTAAAACTTTACTAGCTGATAGAGCTTGCAGTTAACTATAAATTTATTTTTTACTAATCTCTCAAATTTTACTCCGACACTTCCCCAGGAATTTTTGAAAAATTTGAAATTGATTAATTATTTTTTAGAAATTAAAACGTCAATCAATAAACTTTAAATAGTTCAATAGACTATTCAAACTCAACCCAGTTTATTAAGATAAAAAATAAATTTAAAGCATTTTAAAAATTAAGGGAGAAAGTAATACTTTTCCGTTATCCAGAAGTTACGTTGTTTTAACTACACCTATCCATTAGCTCTAGTTTAAAATTATGCTTTTCATCTTTTCATACTTTTGATAACTTTTCATAAAAACTATTTGTAGTTATTTTTGGTCCGATCTCGGAAGCGCAATCTGTAATTAGCCGTAGGGCGCTTATCTTGCTTTGGTGCGGCTTAGTCGATGCTACTATGCTTACAGTTGCGGTACGAAATCCTATTGCACAGGCTATCGCAAGTCCAAATTCCTGCGGGACGTTACTTTTTTTAGTTCTTTTTTCTTTTTTAATTTTTGTTAAAACAATGTTATTCAGTCATTTATTGGCGCGAAAATATTTAAAACGAAAAAAGTATGAGAAAGTACAAGCGACGTATTTTGTCATTTTTTATTGGATAATATGGCACCTAACAAATATTATAATTTTTTTTTAAGTTGCTCATTGGCGTTTTTTTTTAATTATTTGCCACTGCTATTGAGCAGGCTATAAAAGTTTTTCAAAATTATTTCGTGCGTATTTTATATTCACTGGCGGTTGGGAATGTTGGAAATTTAATCTCGTCTTATTCAAAAATAAATTACCCTCGGAATATGCCATGCAAAAATACCAAAGTTTATATTGACTTTCAATATATTTATTTATGTTATTTTTTGGAACAACATATACATAAATGCAACGGTTTTGTGTAGAATAAATAATGAAATATTTTTTAAATATATCTATTTTTCAAATTAACTTACGCAGGGAGTAATTTACAAAATTAAATTTAGAATTTAGATTTTCCTAGCTGTCTAAACAAAAATAAACCTTGGTAGTGAATGTTTATTTTTTTAATCCACTCTGTCGTTGAAAATGTTTTATTAATCAATTTCCTAAAATGAATTGTAGGATTTCCAAAGAAAAATAGTTTTACAAGCATCTTTAACTGTTGTAGGCGCCCATACTTCTTCGTCGGTAATTAATGCGTGTGTAAAAATACATTTTCTTATTTAGAAAGCTAACCTTGAAACTAGCATTAAAGTGCTCCATTTTTAGCAACTTTCACTAAGCTTATGAAGAGTTAGTTGGGTGTGTGAGCAAATGCAAACAAAAACAGAGGTATAGTTTATTCAGGATTTGTTGACTATAAGATGTTTTATTAAATTAAGGAAATGTTTAAAGTAAAATATTTTGGTGAGTTCACATTAATTTAATCTTTAATTATACACATTTTCTGTCGTTCATTCAATGGTTACAAAAAGTGATAAATGTACAATTAACGGGTCCCGGTATTTTCATTCGTTAGAAGAGTTTAATATACCGAAAAATACTGATTTATTTATAAAAGCACTAATAGGGTGCTCTGAGCCCCCCACTGACACTACGCCACTGATCCCTGTACACGCCTTTACCAAACACATGATATCAAGATTAAATTTGTATACAACCTTGTTTATTTATGTGTGTGCAGCGTAATACTAATAATTGTTTTCTCGATTATTTAGACGTTTTAATTTTTCACTCTTTTAGTATAACTCTTTTACATTAACATTATTTGTCAATTGTATTGTTTTAGGCTTCAGTCGATTTGAAGTTGCATTAATTTAACTATTTTTTATGATAGCATTGTTTTAAACTGTTGAGCGCCTTAGATTACTCTCCCAGCTCTGTCCTTGAAATATATTTTTTAAATTTTATTGTGTCCAGCGAGCGTTAACCTAACCTGATTGTCCTGATGAAACCGTCGTTTTTTTTGAAAAGAGTTACCATAAACGTACCAAAAGCATTATGCAATTTCAGATTTTTCTCATAATCTGATTGTCTTGATGATGAAATCATGTACGTTGGAAGTATCATGACGAGGATATCATTTTGATTCATTGAGCTTAAAAAAGTTCGAAAATAGTAATAAAAACGATTTTTCATAATTGAAATGGCGTGGTAAAAAATAGCAAATATGAATTTTTTTGACAATTATTTGAATATTTAAAAATGTTTTATACGGTGAAATATGTGAGGAATAAGGTTGTTTGAACAGTTTATCTGTTTTTTTACGACGTATCGTAATCACATTTAACATTCGCAATTATTTCAGGCAGGAAGAAAAACCATTTGCAAACCGTAGTTATTAATTTTATTTTCATTAATTAATGTCTTTTTAAAATTTTTAGAATTATATTCAAGAGAGATAAAACTTTGCTACGCGAAAAAATAATGGACCCCTTTTCAAGTTCGCCACTGGCGTCTCTACTTTTCACCAAAGCAGTGAATTTTAGACGAACTGTATTCTTTAAATTAAACTAATTAACGATGTTTACGTAAACCTCTAGGGAATACTATGACAATTAATGAGTTAACCTATTTGAAGTTAATAAGCGGATGTAACGGTTGATTTCATGTTTTAATATTTGCCCTTTTTTCAAGCGCATGCTTGGAATGACGACAACAGGTGCAATGTACCGCGAATCAGAATCCTGGAGCCGTATCTCAAAACGGATAACGTGCCTCTGGGCGTTGTTATTCGTGTTTGTGAATTATCAAAACGTCGTAGACGCCGCGACGACCTACAATAGAAACACACAGACAGCCGTTCGTACCGGTCCTACTTCCACAAGACGAGTCATGGAACCTGCATTTACCAACGCCGGCACTGTACAAGGCCTTCAAATTTGGAGAATTGAGGTAATTGCGATTTATATTTATATTTTATAATTAAACATTTGTTGATTGTTTAATATTACTTTGAGAAATTTTGTTGTGTAAGGTATAAAAAATAAAACTATCAAATATTTTTGAAAATTTAAAAATTTGAGTCTGAGCAACCATTATGTCATGATTATTTTGAATTGTTATGCAATTTCGGCTTATTAAATAATTTTAATAGTAGTAGTTTGAGATTAAAAACAAAAGTATTGATTTGGCGTTTCAAGGTTGAAAGAGGTATTTAATGAATAGTAGGCTAAACTCGATGCTTTTCGTATTAACTTGCTCTTAAAATGTCCTTTTTCCTTTTAAAATATTATAAGGTATAGTTATTGTAGTTTTCCAAGCACTTCAATCATAATTCGTGTTTACTTTAATACAATATTATCTTACTTTTGTTTTAACAATAGTTTTTAAAGTACAAATTAACATTTCGATAATAATCTAAACCCTTAGCTTTGTACTAAAGTTTTTGAAAGAACTTTTACTTGTCAATTTTCATTAATTTTTATAATTTGCAGCGAAATTTCTGAGGGTTTTGTTAGTTACGATCGAAAATTTAAAAATAACACAGTAAGTGCCAAAATTACTCATTAGTCACTTTACATTTATTACACTTTCATACTTTAATATGGAAAATTTTGTTTTCCTAAAAAAATCTATTCTTGGAATTTGATGAAACGTTTAAAATTAACTCTATTTCTGGGTTAAGGCATTTTTAATAGAATCTGATAAAAAATATAATTTTGAATTGTGGGAATTTTCTTTTAATAGCCGTATTATATAAGTTGGTTTTTATCTAATTGTTTATCTTGATTGTAAGGACTACTAAGAAATTTGAAGTTCTTTGTGGTTTCAAATGACTCACACCTACTTAAGTGCTGTCGAATAGTCTCAACTATGTTAAGAATTTTTGAAAAATGTGAAGTTTAGACAATTAAGTCATCGTTAGTCAAAGACATGAAAACAAATTTTAAAAGAAAATTTTCCCTAAAGGTAAAAATCTAGGAAAGCGGAAAATATCACGTTAAATAAAAAAAATCAAATTTAAAATAACATAATTTTTTAAAACAATATTGTTTATTGCATATGTTTTTCTTTGTTACGTTTGTACCATTTTCGCAGTGTTGATATCAAATACATTAAACAAGTTATTTTTGAAAATTCAACGTTTTCTATTAATAATGCCTTGTTGACAGCATGTTTTTGGATGGCGAATCTAACTTTTTGAATATTTCACTAAGTTCAAATAACTTTTATTTTTGTTTGAAAATTCTATATTTACTTCCAATTTACTGCTTTCTTTAAGTTTTACGATAAGGTACAAATGCTTGTTTTTATATTCTTCGCACAATATCATTTCAGCGTTAAGTAGGCAGCTTGTCAAAAGTCGGTCAGAAATGCTTAATGGAATTCTATTTTTGTGAAGACATAAATGTTTTATGAAACGGTGTCGAAATCGTATTTAAACATTTTCCCAGAATGTTATAAGTGTTACATTTTTTACATTAGAAAATAAAACTCGTGTTTTTCGTTGAATTTGTATGTGTACGGATGATCAATTTTATTCTTTTGTCGATATCTTGAATTTGTAATAATTAATAAAAAATAACTAAACATCTTAGATAATTTTGATATAATAGATAGTAGAATACATTTTTGAGTGTGAATGTTTCGACACGTAGTTTTTAATCAACCACTAATTTTGTTATCAATATTTATGACTAGTACCAACATAACTTTTATCACAAAATAAAATATGGATTGGTAACGCAGTTAATGGATATGATGACTGTATGATGGACGATGGTTAATTGTGAAGACATGAAAAAAAATAAAATTACGAACACATCATTAAGCAGTTAATACAAAAATAGAAAAGTCATATGATTTTCCCAGTTGAGGTCAGATTCTTTCCAAAAAGTTTTATTGTCCAAGCACATCTGGAAAACATGTACTTACAAATTCATTTGGCAGCGAATTTCAACTTGTACATAAGCAATATTTTGACAAACTGTTGAATCTATTTTTGTAATGTGAAGGACTTACTTGTAATGGAAACACTAGACATATTTTTCATTTCAATTTGAAATATTACCTCATAGATCTTTGATCTACAAAAATCTTAAAATAACTAAAGGCTGTGAATAATCTGGCATCTGTAAGTTTTAGGGGTTTTTGTCGTACTAGAGAAGCAATTAACTATAAAACACAATTATAGTACTAGAGTTTTTCTTATTTTATTGGTACTTCCCCGTGTTATAAATAATGGTTTACCAAAAGTGTAATAAATTATGTTTTTACCTTAGATCATATATTTACGTATATATGATCTAAGGTTTTTACCGAAACATTAGTACCTAGTTAATATTGCCATTCCTTGCTTTTGTAACATTTCAAGTACTTTTTAAAATGTAACAAGAGCTACTGTTATTTTGATGGTACTTAAAATTTCAAGTACATCGATTTGTTTTATTTGTTCGATAAAATAGATAGAAACAATGAACCAACCATTACAATCAAAATAAAAAAAACAGCCGGTAATTGCAGTGAACCTTTGTTAATTAACAGTAAAAATCGTTACCACTAAGTTTAAGATATTCTAATTTTGACTATTATTGCTGAAAGTTCTATCAATAAACGCTTCTTTTAAATTTGTAAAATTGAAAGCGTAAATTCTTTCCAACAAGGTCTAAAATCATCGCTTCATTGCATAATAAACTGTGCTTGTCCTTTTTTGCTCTTCAATTATTTTTACGTACTGAATCATTAAACCACATCATATTTTTTCACTTTTCAGTGAAACGTGACAATGTGCAATTTTAATTTAAACTATATGAATAAATTCGTTCTATAAAATTTTTAACAGGCTATAAATAAATAATTTTTAGGCATTTTAAAATTTATTCAAGCGATAAAAATAACTGAAGTGGTATTCTGCTAATCATCAGCATTTTAACTAATCAATTTTGTGTGTTTGTAATTCATTGTGAAATCCAATCTTAATTTTTCTTGTAAGAAAATTTTAAATCAAATGTTTTTTTTTTCAAAAATTTTATAAATTGTATTGTAAAATCGAAAGTAGGTATGATAATAATATTTTATAGAATGTTATACATACGTAAAAAACAGTAGCGTAACGCAAACCGTAAGCCCCCTCTCCCGCAATCTTATATAATAGCCCCAACTATAGTTTTGTTGCAGGCAAATTAAAAAAAAACATGCCTACCTTTAACTCACATATGCTCTAATTTATTGCCAGTTTTTCCAGTAAATTTACAGTATGAAACCGAACACGATCTTTCTTAAAATTACCTTGGGTTTGCAAAGGCTTATTTTAAAAAGTTTGGTATAAGTTTACTTTTCCTTGCCTAATTCTCTCTTTTGAGCGTTACCTAGTGGTTTAGACAGATTCATATTTAATAATACATACTAGCGTAACCCTTGGGCTACGCTCCTTGATGTTTTTTGATACCTTCATAGTTCATAACCGGCGCTTGCCGCTCCAAATGTTACCTCCGCTGAGTTGGTCTGAATAAGAGTTGCTCCCGAAACTAAAATCCGTGAAAAAATCGAAAAGAAGGCCGGAGAAAACAGAACAAAATACCCGGAAAACAGTCCCGTAAAAAAATTTCAAAACAAAACCCCCGTAAGATTTTCAGAAGAAACATATCCCGAGAAAAAATCATAGCCCCAGAAAATTTCTAAAAATGAAGCGCGAAAACAATTAGCCAAGCTTATCACTTGTCCTGATTTCCAGGTCCTTAACGAATATTTCCAAAATGTTTTTGGAACTTACAAATACGCACTAAAAAATGTTAGACATTTGCATATAATTCCCAATTTACATACGCCCTTGTTCATATAAACCATAGATGTAATCATACAACTAATATACATTCCCCCGATATCGGCAAGCTTCATGGCACAATCATCTTACGTGGTGTTGTGATGAATAAGTAAAAGTGTAGTTCCTACGGATGCATCTAAAATTTGTAGTAAACACATTGCAAGCGGAACCTAATCCAGATTCCAGTTTGTAGCCAATATATGGTGGAGTTTCTCTGCTATACATTTGTTTGTTGTCAGCGCGATAAATACACATTTCAGACCCGCTAGAATTAAAATACCCATAAATAACCAAATTATACCAACGGAAGTGAAAAGAATTAATAAGCCGAACTGACATGTAAGGGCCCGGGGTGTGTTATAGTTATAAATCTTTTGGAGATGCAAGATTTAGTCTTGTTGTTATGGTGAGACAGTTACGGACTTAACATAGATACTTATAGATACTTTTAAATTAAATCACAATTATATTTTACATTTTTAATTTAGAAGCACGTTTAAGAGGATGGAAATCAAAACTGAACTAATCTTTTCTAAATTCGAGTATCTAGTTATTCCGCCAACATGGGGTTTTATGCTTTTATTTAACCTACATATTATGGAGCTGACTGATGGGTCAGATCATACATTGCGGTAACGGATCGGCGCGAAGTTTTATAACTGGGCCCGAAAAAGGGGTTGCACCCCCCGCGATGCGGCGTTTGTGGGGGTGTTTGTTACGCCACTGGTGAAAAACTTTATTAAAAATGCAAACAACCAAGAGTGAATATTAATAAACTATGAAGGTGCAGGGTGCACTATTAGACAGTTACAGCCTAAGTTTTGGAATATATGTATTACAAAAAGCATTGGCAGAAACACACAACGTTTTATTATTCTAAAATATTTTACAATTTTTGTTTCCTAATAATTAAAATTCATTTGTCATATTGATATAGTATTGAGTTGAATAGTAAATTAAGTACAAAACTTGTAGTATTGACTTGGCAATGTTTATTAGAAATTCAGTACCGTTCATAAATATTTCCTCGCCAGACAGAAATATTAGTGTTAGAAAAAGCTGTGAAAACAATCAGGAAAATATAGATCAAAGAAGAGTAATAGTACGCGTTGAGTGACTAACATGAACGATTTAGCTAATCTAATCTTATTTAATTCTTAGGTAAATATGAGAATTTAAAAACACGAATTGGAAAACAGCATGAGATTAAGGTCATTTAATTAAATTTAATAAATTAATATTTCCAGGAAATTGCTATCTTTAGATAAACTTTTATCAAATATGAAATAACTATTGCGGACAAGCTGTAAAAATTTCGAACTGTCGCTGTACGTTTTATAAAAAAGCAAACTGCCATTGAAAATTTTTAAATCAGAATAGTCTTAATTGTTAATTTGAAAACTTATTTTTTGGGATATTTATACTATCTCGATGACATATTTTTTTAATCGAACATATGGTTATGTTAACATCCCAAAAATGCGTGCGTTTTTTTTATTTGGCAATTAATCCATATGCTTTTTATGTATTTTTTCTGATAGTATTTCCAGATAAGGCACTATCTTTGTATTGATTATTCTGCTGGGTAATCCTTGGCGCTAGGATTATTGTAGTTTATTTTGCAATGATAATGAATAATAATATTGCTAAACTACTTCAACCTGACCACAAACTCCCGACTTCAAATGCGTATTTTCCTCTGAATCACATTTGGAAACATTAGCTTTACCTTGTAGTGCACCTTGTAAAATCAAGGTTAGATACTTAACAATTACTTAACCGGTTCATATTTTTAGCAAGACCAAAGATTGTGAATCATCTAAGTAGAAAATTAATTAGGTAGTTGTTAATGAGTAAATATTGTTTTGAAATGTTCAAATTAACCTACAAGTAACATACATTTATTGAGTCAAAATGTATTTATACAAATAAGTAAATTTCAAATGTACCATCTACATAGAAAGCAGGAACAAATCATAAAAAAAAGTAAAATGAGATTTTAACGTGACACTTTAATTTTATTTTTTTTTAATTTTCTTATTATCAGTGTCCGGATTACTAGTTTAGTATTTAGTCAGTATTTAAATTATGGGGCAATCAATTAATAATAAATTCCCACATAATTCCTTTAAATATATAGTTGTGTATACAGGGTGAATAAAAAGTAAGGAAGATCGATGCTACAGCCTTAAATAATAACTTTACGAAAAAAAGTTTCCTATCAAGTTTTTTGCCACAATTTGGCGTTTTTCATTTTTTTTTCAATTGTCATATGTTTTAGCTATGACGTCATCGACATTTTTTAAAATGGCAACCTATACTTTTTACTCTCTATACAGCCATGTAAAAATATCATACAGTTGCATAATAAAAATTTCAAGAAAAATTACGATAAACATTTATTTTTGTCACTGGCAACATTTTTCATCAGGTACACTTATTGCAAGATAAACAAACGACAATAGCAGGTCCACAAATTAGTAAACTTGTTTCAAATCATATTTAACATCAATTTAAGAAAGCAAATGTTCAAACCGTTCGCCATTCACTGCCTGACAGTGGGCAATACGATAAGAAAATCCTCGAACTGCATTTTGAACTGTAGCAGGTGATATTGCTCGTATATGCTCGCGGATACGAATTTTTAGATTTTCCAAATTGTCTGGTGTGTTTGTATACACTGTACCTTTAAGATGGTTCCATAAAAAGAAGTCAAGCGGGTTTAGATCCGGAGATTGCGCTGGCCACTCAATATGTTCTCTTCTTCCTATCCACCTATTTGTAAAACTTTCCATCTAAATATTGACAAACATTAATACCATAATGTGGTGGAGCACCATCTTGTTGCAACCAAATTTTATCGTTCGGTGTGTCCGGATTTTCTGCATTTGGAAATAAAACAGCTAACGCGGGAACAAGTTCCAACCTCAAAAAATCCAAATACCGATCAGCATTTACTGTGCCATCAAAGAAAAGAGGACCAAGAATTCTGTCTCCTATAATTCCCGCCCACACGTTTACTTTTTGTGGATACTGTGTGTAATTCTTCCATCCAATGTGGGTTATGTCGCGACCAATAACGGGAATTGTGCCGATTTACAGCTTCATTTAAAGAAAATGTGGCTTCGTCGGAGAAGATAATTCACAATTCACAAACTGTGGGTCGTTATTGCACCTGTCCATCATTTCTTCACAAAACTGAATTCTCCTATCAAAATCATCTTCTGATAATTCTTGAACAAGTTTAACCTTATAAAGATAAAATTTTTCTGTATGTAAAATATTCAGTACAGTTCCTTGACTAACATCATTATCCAGGGCTAATTGCCGAGTTGAAGTATAAGGATTTTCGGAAACTGTAAGCACAATGTCCAACATTTTATCGTCTGTTGCTATTTTTGGACGGCCAAAATTTTATCGAAATCTTTGACGTGGCCCGTTTCTCTGAATTTTCTATTAATTTTGGTTACAGTGGACCGCGTAACAGGTTCACGATTTGGATGTAAAATTGTAAACGAATTGTTGACGGGCCTAAAATAGCAACACACTCGCATGTTAGACCTTAGAAGCTTGTTTAGATATGTATTATTCATTTGGCCAGCTGGGGGTGGTTAATTTGAATCTTAAATTTGAGATCCTTCCCCGTAAAATTTAAATAAATTCAAGTAAAATGTAACAACTTTAGAATGGAAGAAATTGCATGGGTTAAGTTAATTATAGGCAAAATACATTTAATTACCAAAAGAACAATTCGATACATTAATTCACTTATACACCACTTGTGTGCATATGAAGAAGTAATCGGGGTAAGTTACTCAAACTTCGTCCATCGCAAATAGCTTCTATTTAACATAAAAGAAATACTTTTGATGTTACAAAATTTTACGTGAATAAATTTAAGCAAACTAGATTTGTTTTAGTTGTTAGTTTTAAAAATAAAATCAATTTGACAGTTTAATGTATTATTCGTAAAATAATCCAATCACATACCACTCGTGAATTGTAAAATGATCAAGGAAAAATCACTCAAACTTTCTGCATAGCAACTTGTGCTTGTTTTGCTTAAGAAAATTTTTTCGCGACGAGAATAATTTTCAAACAAAATATTTTTCATTATTCATTAATTACATTTTATTGTGATCGTTAGGTAATTAGTTTTTTTCGCGATTTGGACTTTTTTCTTATCCAAGTAACATATATCTACCGAAGTGCGTTTGTGAATTAGTACATAACAAAATAATGTTATAGTTAAATAGATATGGGAATAAAGAACAATTACATTTTATTTAAAAATGAAAGTTTCGAGAACTTTATTATCTTTTAAAACATTCGTAAGCAATTAAGCAGAATTCATATTCGTATTTATATTTTCTTTTTATTTTAGGATTTTAAACCTGTTGCATATGCAAAGAATGAATATGGAAAATTTTATACTGGTGATTCCTACATAATCTTAAACGTAAGTATCTCGTTACATAAATTAGAGAGTTGAGAATTTTTTATCTACTGTATGTATTGTTTTGATAGACCAAGGAGAAAAATGGCGTCTTTTCTTGGGACCTTCATTTTTGGCTAGGAAGTGAAACCTCTCAGGTAAAAATCATTATTGTAAATATTAAATTTTGTATAATTTGTATAATTTTTTATTGCACTTTAGGATGAAGCTGGTGCTGCAGCTATTCTTACAGTTCAACTTGATAATCAACTTGGAGGAGATCCAGTTCAACACCGTGAAGTTCAAGAACACGAATCTCAATTGTTCTTGTCTTATTTTAAATCTGGTACTAGATACTTACCAGGTGGTGTTAGCTCTGGATTTACTCATGTGGATCGCAATGCTTTCGAAAAGAGGTTATTCCAGATCAAGGGAAAGAGAAATATCAGAGTAAAACAGGTCGATCTTAGTATTTCCTCTATGAACAAAGGTGACTGCTTCATTTTGGATGCCGGTAATGATATATACGTATATGTTGGTGCCAAGAGTAAACGTACAGAACGCCTAAAGGCTATTAGTGCTGCTAATCTAATCAGAGATCAAGATCATGGTGGACGTTCTAGAGTGCATGTAATTGGTAAGGAGGAATGGTGATATTATGAGCAAATAGCTTTTATTTGTTAAAATTTTTCAGACGAATTCAGTACTGAGCATGAAGTGGAAAGTTTCTTTACTGCTCTTGGAAGTGGTTCGCCAGCAGATGTACCTGAAGAGAGTGCTGGTGGAGATGATGAACAATTTGAAGTAGCAGAAGAAAGAACCGTTGCTTTATACCGAGTTTCAGATGGCACTGGTAGAATGGAAATTCAACAAATTGCTCAGAAACCTCTTAAGCAGAATCAACTTGACACTAATGATTGCTTTATTTTGGAGACGGGAGATGCCAACTTGTATGTATGGATTGGTAAACAGTGCAATAAAAAAGAAAAGGATGAAGCTATGAACAAAGCACAGGGATTTCTTTCATCTAAACATTATCCAGGATGGACCCATGTCGAACGTGTTGTGGAAGGTGGAGAACCATCAGTTTTCACCCAATATTTCCAAACATGGCAAGGTACTGGACAACTGCATCCTCGTCTTGTTCGCTCTGCAGCTGCAAGACCAACACCATTAGCAGAGAAAAGTGGTGGTGAAGTTCCTGAATTCATGCCAGATGATGGTTCTGGTGAAGTGGAAATTTTCCGCGTGGAAGACTTTGAATTATCACCTGTTGAACCTGAAAACTATGGAAAGTTCTTCGGTGGAGATTCTTATGTTATTAAGTATCGTAGTACTAATGGCAAATGGGTCATCTATATTTGGCAGGTATGTTTTCCTACCAACTGCATTACGTATATTTCAAATAACAAATTTGTTTTGTTTTTAGGGTAAGAATAGTAGTTTGGATGAAAAAGCTGCGTCTGCAATTCATGCAGTGCAACTGGATAATGAGTTAGGCGGGAAAGCGATTCAAATTCGTGTTGTACAGGACCACGAACCCAAGCATTTCTTACACGTATTTAAAGGTAAAAAAAATTATTAACTAATTATCTTAATCAGTTTGGTTTATTTTTAATTTTTCTTACAGGAAAATTAATTGTATTTTTGGGTGGTCATGCCAGTGGTTTTAAGAACATTAAAGATCATGATACTTACGTAGAAGGTGAAACACGGATGTATCGGGTGCGTGGTACCAGTGCTGAAGATACTCGAGCATCTCAACAGCTTCCAGCAGCTAAATCATTGGAATCAGATGACGTCTTTATCATAGAAAATGATAACAATGCTTGGCTGTGGTTTGGCAAAGTTGGTTTTTAGAAATAGTCTAGATGTGAATAGGTTATATAATATATAAAAATTTCAGGAATCCGATGAAATAGAAAAAGAATTGGCAAATGGATTTGTTGAGCGTCTTGCTCCAGAAGTCGCACCAACAGTTGTTGAAGAGGGTGAAGAACCAGTTGAATTCTGGGATGCTCTTGGTGGTCGCACACCTTACAATAAAAATTTTAAAGCTACTGTATCATCAGTAACTGAACCAAAATTGTTCCATGTTCATGTACAATCGGGTGGTAAAATCCGTTATGAAGAAATTTATGACTTTGAGCAAGATGATTTGGATGAAGACGACGTCATGGTGTTGGATTCCACTGAAGAAATATTTGTATGGATTGGTAAGGGTGCTACAGTAGATGAGGAAAAAGAAGTTCTTAAAAAATTGGAACAGGTATGAACAAGTTATTCTCTACTTATTTAGCTAATTTTCAAAACTGTGTATTTTGTAGCTCTTGAATAAAAACAATCGTCAAGATGCAGTTGTAATTACTGTTAAGCAAGGAGAAGAACCTGATTTGTTTACATCAATGTTTTCATCTTGGGATCCTAATTTGTCAACTGCAGCATCTGGTTATGAGGCTGCAAAGCAGAGGTTAGCAGATGATAATAAAAATATTGAAGATTAAATATTTAAGAGTTTGTTTGTACACGTTAATAATTTTATAAATTTATAATGCTAAATGTGATTGATATGTCTTGCTTTTATGATCAATAAAGATCTATATTGTTGTATCGTCTAATAGTTCTTTGTGTTTACAGTTTCTGTGTTTAGATTTGTCCCATTCCTTGTATTATAGTAATTATGTACCTACTCATTCGTTGTCATTTTGATATTTGAATTAATTTATACTCTTATTGTGTTGTGGGCAAGTACCTAATGTATTTATATCCTTTGGCATTTGTAGTGGTGTTAGGTTGGATTGCTCATATACGTAAATCTATTCTGCGAGTTGTAAACGGAAGGTTGTATATATTTCTTATCCATCTGTTTTGTAGTGTTTCCAGTGGTTTTAGCACTGTTTGGCTTAATATATTTCTTCATATTATGTTTAGATATTTTATAAATGTTTCATAAAATTGGGAGATGTACCTACACATACTAGTTGGAAAGCCAGATATTGCATGTGAATCATTCACCTAATTGATTTCAATACTTAAAAATCATACCTATGTACAGCAAAGCTCAAAAAGTAATGTAGCAAATAGTAGTGCAACACACCTTTCAAGCAGATTTAAGCAATGACAAACGTTGTAAAAAAGCATTTGTTGTCCTTTTACTCTTTTTTTTTTACTTTGTAACAACGTTTCTCGTTGCTCATGTTTTCCCAAAAAAGGTGTTGTCTACATACGAATGCTATTTGCGTCATTGCTTTTGCACCTTGCTGTACATCTACATCATAATTGTATTTTTTCCTAGGTACTTAGAAATTACAAGTAAACAATGAGAAATACATGTACAGAATGATTAAAATATGAGTATTATCATTGTCCTATTATGAAGATAGTGGGTCGAGGCTCCACTGATGTCATTCCAATTTGAATAACTCGCCAAATACATCAAAAGTTAGAGAAACCTTTGTCTTATTATTTTACAAATGTATACAATTTGAAAATATTAAATAAAAAAAAATTATTTTGTTGCTATGTCTGCTTTTATTCTCCAAAATATATGCTCCAACTTAAAAATGTATAGTAGCTACTATAGTTTTGGCTCATAAAAATTTGCCACGTTTGTCATTTTCCTTGTTGCACATTTATGAGCCAAGCAAAACTTTGTATAAAGAATGACTTTTTTCATAAAATAAAAATTATATTATCTTTATAATTGTATCCATTACATTAATTTCCAAACCTAAATTTATTGGTATCATAATTATTAATTAGAATATTTTCGCACTATAGTTGCTATGTGAAGTGGCGAAATACATTTTCTCGTGGTGGGTAGTCAAAATAAGTCGAGCATTTCTGCAGAAAACAACTTTTTGGAAACCGCTTCTATGCGGCTTGGTTGCCACGTGCATACTATTTTATATTTTGAAAGCGGCGGGATAAATTTTCGAAATTTACTAATGTTTAGTCTATTTTCTCGTGTAGGGTGGTCAAAATCGACCGCGAGTTTTCGCAAAAAGCAACTTTTTAGAAAACCGCCTTCATAAGAGGTACCAGTTGCCACACGTTCACTTTTTTGCCATAAGTTCTGGAAGCGGCGGGATAAATTTTCGGAGGTTGTGAATATTTAGTCTATATTTTTCAAAGGAAAACTGAATTTTTAATATTAGATTGAAAAGTGATTAACCAATTTTGTAACGGTAATTTATTGCATTGCTGTTATAAAGTAATCAAAATAGCCGCTATAGCTGGTGAAATAAAGTTTTTTGAGAAATGCACTTGAAATTTGTACAGTAAATCAACTAAACATACTTAAGCAAGAATATTCGGAATTTTGAATCACAATGTCCTATTTTGAAGATTTTTAAAATCGCTTCCACTTTTCAGAAGTTTTTTTAGTAAAAGTTGTGATTCCTTGTATCCGAAATGTTTTTCATTGCGGCACTCCAAATTGTGAACCATTTTTTCATTTTTAACGAGTCTCTCTGTAAATATTTAATTTCCTTGCCAAATTGATAAGTAGGCAGGACTACGTGACTAGCTTCAGCTTACTAAACGAACGGATTGTTTAATATTGGCAGCCCGACATAGGTAATTTTAGTTCTTATTAATACGTAAGTAACTTCAATTTAGTGTATTGAAAATGTTATTCGGTGTTTCGCTGCTAACTTCGTATAATGTGTATGTGTTTGTTTATATTTATTACACCTATGCATAAAAAATACAGCCCATGTAGTTGTATTTTGGTTTAACAACATTTTTACTTTACGAATATAGTCGAGCTAACATAATGTGTCGTGATGTTCCCATTTGGTTTTGAATTTACCAGGAGTTGCATCAATTTGAGTAGTTGGACAGTTATACATAACCTATGAATAATGATCCATTTTTCAAAGAATGTTGGAGAAAAGGAGTTTCAGAAATATATCATTGGATTTATTTTACTTTTACACATTTTTGTGTCTTTTGCCAAAAGTTCTTCAAATATTGCGTCCAAAAATAAAGTACAAATCGAAAATATACAAGGGTATTCCTTGAAAAATGTAACCAAGCAAATAAGCGACGAAATTAACAAAATAAGTAATGAAGAATTAGGAATATCCGTAATTCAGGTAAACCAGAGTTACTTTTGATAATTATTTTACAAAGTTTCTTAATCGCCATTGGTTTTTAGGGTACGTATAGTAAACTAAAATATACCTTAGTAGTACAAGATGTTGATAAAATAATTAAGAAAATGGCAAATAAATTGGAGAATAAACTTAACGAAACCATCACAATTTTGAACCGAACAAAGGACAGAATTGAAAACTACAGCAAGTTTAACAGTCCACTAATACATTCTGCAATAACACCATGTGGACACAATAGAGATACGGATAAGCAGTTTGACATTATTACTGTGGATCCTAATAATTCATATTCAGAATTACCTCCAACACTTAATGAAGGTTAGTTTTTTCAGGGGGATGTCTCACTAGGCAAAATGGTGTACACCTATTGCCGTATTGCCTTAATTGTCGATGATTTTCCGCTGATTGCATAGTTATTGCAGGGATTGCTGACATTATGGCTCACGTGCTTACCGATGATAGCCGCGAATTTCAATGCATTTTCAATTATTGTCCTGATATATGCTACATTTGTTGTCAATGCTAGTTTTATTAATTTTTTTTTGTTTAAACCTCCTACATCAAAAACAAGGAGAGAATTTTTTTATTGTTCTGGTCTGGGGTTGACTTAAATAGTTTTTTTTTGTAATTTATATAAAAAGTGTTTACCGAATTTATTCACAATTTTGCAAATTCTGCTTCAACCTAATTCGCAAATTGCTATGGTCAAGAAACAGGTTAAATGACACATTTTAGATTTTCTAATCGTAAAAATGTGTTTTACATTGTAACTAGACGACAATCCACCCATTACTGCTAGATTTCACCACGTCGAAGTGAGAAACTTTTAACTAAAAATATCACTTTAAATTTAAAAAAATCGATTAAAATAAGTAAACCTATTTAAATCAAAAAAATCGTTTTAAGAAAAATAAAACTCATGGTTTTAAGCACCCTGGTAGAAAGTGGGTATCCTTTTTGAATGTATTTCCTCCATTTCTAATACGAATCAATAAATAATCAATAACGTAAAATAAGTCTAGTTGGGACTTTATCGTATACTACCCACAAAGCGCTCTGAAACAAGTTGTAGCTGATCCTGATCAGACAACTACTTTTTGAGTAAATAGGCGTTAAAGTCGAGATTTTTAAAAAGTTGTAGCGGCCGCCATTTTGAAGTTAGAGAGTTCGGTAAAAAAGTTTTCAATTTGCCTTAAGTTCTTCTCTCACATCACATTCACAAATTTCCAAAAATTAGTTTTGGAAAAAAAACCATCAAAAGAACTTCCTTTTTCGGATTTTTTGAAAAGCTTAACCAGAACTACAATTTTTTTTAAAACCAATTCTTTGGGTTTCTTAAGCCCCAAAACGTGTATTTCTGTTAAAATCGAAATTTCAAAAATTTTCATGAAATCAATACTTCCATATACCGAAGCTATGGGAAAGTAAAAATGAAAGTGTGAGAAAATTTAAATTTGCGTAAATGGTTAAAATTGACGCTTGTGTTGGATATTCTGATGACAATGAAATATAATTTATTGCTATTCATAGTAATCCTTTCCGGAACACATTCTGTTTGTTGATCACACACGTTCGTTTCCGAGATCGCTTTGGGCGACTTCGGGTTCTGGTTAAATATTTTTGTTAAATAATCGTTCTGAAGCATGCATATTCATTATACCGGCGAATATACATGTATATTTTTGCTGTCACCAGTTTATTTTTGTGCTTGCTGTTGATTTACGTTCTATTGCCGTGATTGCATAAGTATTGCCTGCACCTATTGTCACTAGTGAGACACTCCCCCAGTTTTTTTAGCCTGGAATTGTAAATCCGAAAACAAATATATTTTATTTTAGTGCTTAGTAAACAAAAAGCTAGTTCCAAGAAACTAAAAAGTGCCATAAAGCAACTATATTTGTTATCAACTTGGGATGTTTCAACTACTAGTAATGCCCTCATTTCTAACTGTGGCGATCAAGACCATTCCATTATGTGGAAGCTATATATGGAACTTAGAAAATCTTTGCCACGAACTGTTATGCTTTTACTGGATCATGGAGGATCTCTCAGCAAACAACAATTTCGAATTGTTAAAGCTGTTGGTAAGAAATACGATGCATTTAAGAATTTTAATGTTAAGTGTGTAATTACGATATAAATGGTTTTAGCTAAACAAATGATATCAGTATTAAATAAAGATGACAAAGTAGGTGTTTTGGCAATATCTGATGAGTGGAGTTCGCCTTATTTAACCGATCAGTGTTTGATGCCAAACCAAATTCCACCAATAAGCGATTCGCATGTAATTTCATCTGTAACGGAACATAATAAATATTTATTAAACAAATTCATTGATTCACTTACAAAAGGAAATGGTAAATTGAAATTCTTTTATTAAACTACTTATATTTATTCATTAATTTATTAGGTGTCACAAATCATTCATTGGGTTTTCAACAAGCGTTACAAACCATTAAAGTAAGCAACATATCTTCCAACGAAACAGTAATGGTTTTATATATAAGTAGGGGACTGTTGTCATCCTTAACTGAGGCAAAAATAGTCTTGGAAACCATTTCTTATATGTTTGATGATATCAATAATCCAGTTATTATTAATACCTGTGCTGTTATTGATGGTAATATAACTTTATTTTTAGTATCTAGTATCAAATGTAACGAAATGAAAAATTTCAGAGTCGAAACCTATAATGTATGAGACACATTTTTTGCGAGATGTAGCAGAGCAGAATTATTCCAAATACAATATTGATACCACTTACGATGCCCAAAAGGGCATTATGCTGTCTGTTAATTCAAGTCAAGCTATTGGACTTGCTGTAGCACGATTTTATGATGTGCTGGGCTATTCTGATCATTTTGATCTGGAACCAAAAGTTTCGCTACCAACATGGGATAATATTGCGGGAGGTAATAATGATTTATGATAAAAATTTATGTATGATAAAGTCTAAGTTGTAAATATAGTTTTTTGATTTTAATATACAGCAGTTAAAGACGAATTCTTGAATTTTTGTTAATTATCAAAATATGAACTTAATTTAAATAGTTTTATTGTTTTTAGATCTAAGTGTATCTGTAACAGTACCATGTGGAGTGAAAGGTGAAATTGGATTACTTGGACTTAATTTGTTTTTCTCTAATATTGCTGAAGATGTAACATATTACAGCAACCACCAGTATTATACTTATGCATTTATTATTAATATTGAAGGTACAAAAAATAATTTAAATTTTTAATTATACAGTTTAATGTCAGTACACTAGAAGCAACAGAAAAAACTTGTGTAGAAAATATTTCTCTTAAAAATGTAGTAAAAGTCTTATTAATTAACGCAATGTAGAGATGTGTCGTTCCTGGATGGATTGTTTCTTTGGAACGACTTATCAGTTAGAATTGTATGAGTCGATTCATCTTTTTTACTACCTAATTTTCAAGTAACTCATCTTTATTGAATTTTTTAAGAATTTTTGATTGTTGCTGCTAATTGTATATTACAACTAGGACTGGGCGATATGAAAAAAATATCGAACATATCAATTATATTGCATATATCGATCTTTTGAATATATTGAATACATCTAATCTAATTTTTTTCGATATACTGATATTAATATCGACATATTGAAAAAAAATTCCAGCCCTAATTAAAACTATTGTCTTGATCGTTTTTAGGTATTGCTGTGATGCACCCGTCCTATCCAAGACCAGCTTCAATTAAAGAACAACCAAAATTTGTTGATATTTTGAATTTAGAAAAAATTAAAAACTTCAAGGATGTCCGTAAACTTATATTAGTAGAAAAAGAAGGTTCTTACATACTAAAAACAAAAAATGATACTGTAAGTTTATCTATTAGAAGACTAAGAGTTTAGTTTTGAAATATTTATTGTTGTATAGCTGAAATATGTGTGGAGAAGGATAAAGGACTGGTACGTTGTTTGCGTGGTAATTCGTGAAAATGAAATTGCACCAGTTAGACCTTATAAAGTTACGTGGTTTCCTACTTCCACCAGTAGTAAACTTATTCATCACCGTTTGGATATATTACCTGTTACCAATTTATGTAGACATTTAAATCAAATGGCTACTTTGGGTAAGTTCTTTCTTTAAAACTCAATTTTATTGAGAATCTTTTTCGTTTTGTTTAGATAGCTTCAAAATGTTATTAAGGTAGATTCACTAATACCCATTAGGGGCACTTTGGGCCTAAAATTTTTTCAAAAAAAATTACTTTATATAAAGAAAAATGAAACTTCTTTAAGGAAAATAAAATTTTTTAACAAAATAGAAAAAGAATTTTGTTAAATAAAAAAAAAACTGTTTTGTATTTATTCTTTCTTATTTTGTATTTTCCTTTGGTGATTACAGGAGCTGATGGTTTATATTTTCTGTTCTCTCCTTTTAAAATTTCTTTTTCTTTAACAAGAAAAATTTTTTCCTAATTCTTTTTAAATTTGTTATTCTCTATAAGAGTTTCCTCACCTATGTACCATTTGGCAACCTCGTTAGATGTTGTGTGCTTGCGATTGTAGTGGTTTTACTTTCCCGTACCTTCGGTATAGGGAAGTATTGATTTCATGAAAATTTTCGAATTCTAGATTTTAACGGAATTACATGTTTTGGGGCTCAAGGAACCCAAAAAAATGGTTTTTAAAAAGTGTCTGTCTGTGGGTGGGTGTGTGGATGGCTGAAACCGGAAACGGAAGTTAGACATGTTTTTTGAACTACAAATTTGTTTTTTACTTATCTCCCAAATTTTACTCTGACGCTTTCCAGGAATTTTTGAAAGATTTATAAATGTTCATCAGTTCAATAGACTACTTGAAGTACTTTATTAGGATTTGCTAAAATTTTCAGTTATTTTAAAAGTTTAAAAAAAAGCGATACTTTTTAATATCAACAATGTGTTTTCTGGCATTTAGGTGATTTTAACTATGCCTATCAATTAGCTCTAGTAAAAAATATATTTTACATTCTTTGCATATTTTTAATAACTTCCAAAATAAAGCTAATATAGCCATTTTTGTCCGACATCCGAAGCGGGATTTGTAATCCACCGATAGGCACGGCGGCATGGTGCAGATAGTCGCTGCTTTTATGGGTAGAGTTACGGTATGGAAACCAATTGAACAGGCTATTGCAAATTTAAATTTCCGCTGCTTGTTTTCTTAGAAATCTAATACTCGCTGAACTGTACAACGTTATAATTATTAAATGTTATACTTTTGCAAATACGACAACGGCACGTATTAGTATCTAGTATTGGCTACAATTTGTTTTTTTTTAAGCTTTAATTTTAGTGTGGCGCTTTCTATGAATTTGGATGAATGAAATGGAAGGTTGTAATTGTAATTATAAAATTTACACTTTTGCAAATATGGTAAGTTTTAGTATGGGAAAGTCCACTCGAAGTCCACACTTCAGCTTTTTTAGCTTTTGGTATTTGAAATGCTTGGTTAAAAGTATTGTCATTTGTTTTGTTAAATAGGTAATGGCAAGTGCTTTGAACTAAAAATATACAGGGTGAGTTATTAATTCGAGGTTGTTTTCTGACATCTTTATTATAGCAGTTACAAAAACATTGTTAAGAAAAAAATTGTTTGTTGGGTTACTGTACATGACCTAAAATTATTACCAGTTATACTGAATCTTATGTTATACCTGTACAGTTATTCGTTATTTTAAATAAAACACCCTGTATATTATTGCATTCTTAGATTCTACATTTAATTCTAGAAAGAAAAATATTAAAGTACTGTGATCTTAAAATTAGCAGTTTTCGAGTTAGTTGATTGTTTTCAAAAATTTTTACATTTGTTGAGTAATACTACAAAATTAATATTTAAGATGTGTTCAGAACTTCAACTGTCAATAACTTTTCTTTTTTAAATGGAACCCCCAGTATTTTTTAACACCATCAAATGCAGAATTAAAATCCCTGTTAATATGATATAGGGTTTTGTATACCAAATGTTAAAATGTTGATGGTTTTTTGTATTTTCTTAAGTTTTTAATAAACTGCAAATTAAATTATGTGTGCTATTAAAACAAAACAAAAATCTATCTTATAAAAGTTTTTAAAAGTACTACCTTCTCTTCTATTTCCTGAACTATTTAAACAAATTTGTTCACAGTAAAAGTTGTTTATTGCTTAATGAACTAATTCAGCCACATTCCAAACTTTTCTGTGCCTACTGTAAGGTGACAGCATCAATGACGTCGTCAAAGAATGTAATGTTTTTCTCATTTCCTTGATATACAACTTTCATACTATTATATTATAAAAATTCCGAGAAAAATGTAAAAAAATGATGCAATTAAGCAGGTCGCAGACTTAAATAAAAACAGTTCAAATGCAAAAGTACTAACCTTTATTTACAATAAACAAAAAAACGAAGTTAATTCATTAAATGTTCAAAATTGGCTTCATTGGTATTGATGGCAATAAAGATACTTTACAAAAATGGCTATCATGCATTTTGACAATAAGATCTTTAACTGATAGTGGTTTGTGGACCTTAACTAAAAAATTGCTATAGAAATACAGAAACATTTTTAAGTGTTTTTGTTTAAACCCATGGCCTGCTTACTTGAATCAGTTTTTACACTTTTCTTGAAATTTTTATAATGTAAGAGAATAAATGTATTGTATCAGTGAAAGAAGAAAAAATGCCTAAGAAAATATTGAATTTATATTGTGATTTAAGAAAATTGTTGATGACGTTACTACTCAGTCACGGAATATTATCAATTTATAAACACTATTTTAATTTGCAATTTATAAAAAATAAATTAAAAAAACACGAAAAACTATAGATATTTTAATATTTGGTAAGCAAAACCTTATATCATATTGAAATAGAATTTATTTCTGCATTTGACGGTGTTAAAAAATACTGGGTGTTTCATTTGAAAAACAAAAGTTATTGGCATGTAAAGTTTTGCAACATGGCCATTAAATTATGAACATCCTACGATATAATTTGCTATTTTTAACATACCTCACAATAATTTATAAAGTGTTAATAGTCTGTGCAAAATAGCAATGGGTGAACGTTTTTGGTATCTATTATATTAATTTTGTAATATTAGTCCATAAATGTAAAAATTTTTGAAAAAAGTCAAATAACTCGAAAACCGCTAATTTTGAAACCAAAGTACCCTAATACTTTTCTATCTAGAATTAATTGTAGATTCTAGAAATGCGATGTTCTATTTAAACTAGCAAAGTAATGTGCTATACAGGCTTAACTAAACACCCAGTATATTTGGTAATAATCTTAGGTTATGCAGTCACCCAACAAACAGTTTTTCTCGTAAAAAATTTGTTGTAACTGCTATAATAAAGATGTAAACAATATTGCACTAATAACTCGCTCTGTATATTTAATTATAAACTACATGAATCTAAGTGTACAAGGGTAGTTCACGCCAAAACCTGAATTTGCAAAGTGACAAAGTACTCTATTCTAAACAGGAAATATAACTGTCCACTTGTTATTCAATATGGTTGATACAACTTTCAACTGTACCCTGAACCAGCATATTATTATTTAAATTTTTCGCTAAGGTTTCTCATTAATGAAAAGAGTCAAACAGACTGAAATTTTATGCAATCTCAGTTTACAGTTTCAAAAAAAAAGTATACTTAAGAAGTTACATGTATTTAAATCAGCACCATTTTAAAGTTTGTTGTGAGGTAGTTCATGACAAACCACAAAGACGATGTTTAACAAGGATTTAACTGCAACAAGAGTAATTCCTGCTATCAATAAAAGTATTGTTGGGTTTTTCCACTATTTCAGAGACAGTTATTCGGTAATTTGCATTCATCAAAGATTCAAAACACTTAATGACAGCAGGAATGACTTGTTACAGTTGAACTTCTTCCTGGATTGTCACAAACAGTCTCTTAGCCATTTCTAAAACGGTTAGCCCATTCAAGTACTTGCGACTTCTTGAGTGTAGTTTTTGAAACTGAGCTGAGTCTGCATAAATTTTTAGCTGATTTGACGCTTTCACTAGCACCAACACGAAGAATTTGAATTATTATACCCTGTTTCAGAAAACAGTTGACATTTACATCATCCATGTTAAATAACAAGTGAAGGGTTTTTGTGACAACAATTATGTATTGCTTCCTGTTTAGAGTAGACTACATTTAGTAATGTGCGTAACAAATAATTGCAGATTTTGGCGTAAACTGTCCTCACAGTTACGAACTTGCCCTAGTACTTAGTAATTTTAGTACTGATGGATATATCATAATTAGAAAATATGATTTTTAGATGGTGCTTGATAGTATTATTTAAGGTGTTATGGGTTTAAGGTTTAAGTGTTTTTTTTTTAAAGAATCATGGGGCCGTGCGTGATCACGACTCCATGATTCCCATCCCACCCCCTTACCCGGGCTCAGCGCACTTCGGCGCTGTTCACCGGTCTAACATGCCTCACCCCTGAAAGACATGCAACCCAACATACACACCAGACACACCATCCATGGACACGCCGGATTTAACTTATTCAGAAAAATGTCCGACGGGCAGAGGACTCGAACCTACTGCCGTTGAGAGTCTAGTTTCAAAGCCTGGCACTTTAACCACTAGACCACCCTCTGGCCCTTAAGTGTTTAAGGGCCAGTGTTTAGGGTTTTTTTTTGTATTTTATCAAACTTATCAAAAATAATTTACTTAAATAATAACATCAACTGTTAACTGCAAAACACATTGTGTACATATGAAATACCCACCAGTAGTAAAACTATTAAGTATTAGGGCAAGTTTGTAACTACAATTAAATTCATGCAACTTATGGCTTAATATTAAATACTATACATATTGTTAGTTAAAAGGACTTACCATTAATTATTTAACAAAACTAATGACATTATATTTAAACCACCATGTAAAATTCGAGTTTTAAGAGCTGTAAAGCACACACGCGATATCTGTTGTCACTGTCGAGCATCTCCATGGCAATGTAGCGAGAAAAAGACCAACAGAAAAAGCTTTTATTAAAGAATCATGATTTTTAATGAATAGAGAATAATGCTTTGTTTTTGTCAAAGAAAAAGAAATTTTAAAAGAAGAAGAAAGAATTACGGGAAAATTTTAAAACAAAGAATCAATAACAGAAAGTGTTTCTCTATAACAAAATTTTCTTTTAAGAAATTTTAATTTTTCCTTTAAATAATTATTATCTTTTAAGAAGCTTTATTTTTTTATAGTATTATTTTTCTTTTAAGAAATTTAAATTTTGACCCAAACAGCACTTCATGCACTAAAATGTATAAAAGTCATTTGTTGTAACCATTAAATTAAATAAATGATTTTATTTTTCTGTTAGAAGTAGTTGTAATCATATGGTCATCTAAGGCTGTTTGTTAATTACTTCAAATACGTAATACAAAAATTTTATAATTAATG
Organism: Ctenicera cuprea; assembly: GCA_958336395.1. Lineage (NCBI taxonomy): Eukaryota > Metazoa > Arthropoda > Insecta > Coleoptera > Elateridae > Ctenicera > Ctenicera cuprea. Next base: position 18,621,460 of record OY284496.1, read on the forward strand.
AATCATTTTCAGATGCGGCTTCCTTATACTTAAGTGCTTCATGTTTCCAATCTCCATTTTCTTCTATTCTTGCATCAACAACTGAAAAAGTCTCACAATTGAATATTCAGAGCTACATGGCATATTTAAAGGACAACACCCGGCTGTTAGCAAATCCAGGTCTTAAGGAGGAAGTGCGGGATGACGTAGTAGCCTTAGCTCACATCTTAGAATTTCTGCGTATGCAACATTTAACTGGATTACGAGCCAAATACATTGTCAGGCGTTATGTAACATCACCTATTGGGGTTTTGCAGATATTTCCAGGTGGTTTCGTATCTCCTGGAGTTGAACCAACAAGGCGGACATGGTATTTACGTGCTGTGGAGCATAGATTTCGAACAGTATTAACACCCCCATATTTGGATGCTGGTGGGGCTGGTTACATTGTTACCATAGCATATGCAACTTCTCATGTAGTGACAGCTATGGACGTTACATTTGGATATGTCTACAGGATGATGCTTCAACGTATGCCTTTTTGCACACAAAAAAATGTCAAGTGTTTCATGATGGATGATCGTGGATATCTGATATACCATCCTAACTTAATAGATCCGAATGGACATGGACCAATTGAACAGCAACACATTATTCATAAGGAATCACTGGTGGCAAATGATATTCTTAATCACAAACACTTTGTAAAAAAGATGTTGTGTAATAATTACGCAGATGGTACAATTCAACGGTATTATAGGTTGAATATGAGTTTAAGCGATGTATTAGTTAATGTTGTACATGGAGAACACTGCGTTAAGTACCAAGTCACTGCAGTGGAAGGTACGAATATCTTCGTGGGAGTGGTGAATGCTACGTGTGAAGTGGTTGCCACTTTCTGTCCGTGTAGTATGGTCGATAGGCTTTGCCTTAACTGTAATCGAATGGAACAGAAAGAATGTGAATGCCCATGTGAATGTCCTTTAAATTTGGATACATGCACTCATCCCAATCGCACCTTCATTGTTAATCCTTTATGTCCCGCTTTACCCGAACAAAGTTTTCCAATGCCTATTCAAACAGTAACAAAAGTAGATGCTGAATTAAAATCATGCATACCTGTTATGTGTGAAACCCAGCAGACTTATGAAACATGTCTCGGTGTACTAGGTTGTGAGTGGTGTCAGTTAGATGTTGATGGGGAAAGTTTATTAGCAAATCCGTTTTGTACTTCATTTTCAACTTGTTTTAATGGAATTTTGGGTTCTGTAACTCCTTATGGTGATGCGGTTGGGGGGCCTTCAACTTCCGAAGATTTATTGGGATCTTCATATTCCCCAATTGGTCCAATAATAGGTTCAATAGTTGGTGTTTGTCTTGTATTGGGACTTTTGTTTTTTTGCTACCGTTCCTATAACTCTCCTACAGTGGAACGTTTTTACCTTACAGCAGCTCAAGATAATCAAGTGAGAATGAGTGACTTTAACATGAGCGATGATTTTCAAGAATGTGATAATCATCAAGATAAATTGTTACAAGATACAAAGAAAAGAGAACCGATTTCACCGTATTGTGTGTCTACTGGGTATAGACGACCACTTACTGCAGCTGATTCTGATCATGGATATTCCACTATGACGCCACATGATGAATCTGAGCATTTATCATTCGCTCCTGTTGAAATAGATTCTTTAGAAGACGATTGTACTTCCGATGCCACTTCCATTAACACGTCTGTTTCTTCCAAACAACCGAAGGGAAATACTGTTGATGCAAAAAGTAAAATACGAATAGTGCCCCAAATTACAGATTTACAAATGACTACTATACCTAACAGGATTATTGCACCTGTTACTGTGCACAGAAATATGGAGGTAACACAATAAATGGTAGCTACAATTGTTATTTATTCCTTTGTAATGAAATCATGTACTTAAGTTTGTATTTATGCTTTTACTGTTAATGTTAAATTTTCGTGTCATCCGTAACATCTAATTATTTAATCATAATCCGACAATCATATAACCCTTGTGATATCTTGGTAAGCAATGTGTGACTGAGACTATTTTATAAATTCCTGTACATATTTTATAAATAAACAGTTAATTACTTTATCTAAGCTCTTTTATCTTCTACTGATATTTAGGAGTCAAAGTGCAAATATTTGCATACGAGCTAATTTTACTGTTTTATTGTCAACTCTTAGTTCTTTTGAAGGTAGTGAAGTTTATGAGAATGGTTTCTAAAATTCCTAACTGTGGTGGTAGATGTTTCAGTAAGAGTAAGTGTAAACTCAAGAAAAATTAAATTAATGTGAAGAAAATTGCAGGGCTTCAAGAATTTGACTCGCATATCGAAATACAATTTGAAAATGCAAATAAAGTGAAATTTTACTACGTATGGCTACGAGATCATTGCAGGTAATGTTTTAAATATTAGAACTACTGTACAAAATGAGTTTTTAAAAGTTGTTCATTCAAAGAAAATACTTCATCTAGTGTTTACATGTACATTATTTTCATATTGCAGTGCGTTAGTAAATATTTACTTTTGTGGTTATGAATGAAATTCAATTGGGATGGCAGGGACATAAAAAATATAAATATGTTGAAAGAATTAACTCTACTTTTTAGGAACCTCTTCGCTCCAAATATGAAGAGAGACAGACTGATTTCAATCCTATAAAGATAATACCTATTTTCCAAGAATCTGATTATTGAACTAGACTGACAGTGTCGAGTGTGTCATAAATTGTATCGAGTGCGGGTGCTCCATAAGCGTAATATAATACGTTTCTGGTTTCCATCGACTACGGCTCTTTGGGATCCTGACTGAATGAGCCAATATAATGATAAATAATACTTACTCAACTTGACTAGAAGCCAAAAACTCGCATTTAAAATTCCTTCTCCAAATTTTTTCTGTTGACGGTATTTTTTGCCCCCCCCCTGTATGGGTTCCTCTCTGTGAATATGTTTACTCATTCTCTCAAATCACCCGAATGGATGACCAAACTCAGAATTGCGTTATATCATTATAGTAGTAGTACATCAAAAAGTTGTTTTGAAAATGAGCTTTAAAAAATCGGGAAGCGTAAGTTAGATGGTGTGTTGTTTTTGTCATACAACAAATCCAATGGTCATTACGATATTTTTTAATTCTCAACTTTAACATATTTTTAATAAAAAATGAGATGGGAGGCTAACAGACATCTTGATTTGGGCAGGACAGTCATGTTTTATTGTGTACTGTTCCATGTCACGTGTTGTTAGCAAAATGTCCTGCTAAGTAATTTAAAATTTAAAAAAAACTGTTTTCACCGAGTTTAACCTGTCACAGTGTAACATGTAATGTTTAAATTGCAATATTAGTTTTTAATTATATTTTATTCCATCATAGGAATCTTTTTAACTTGACAAAAGAAAATAATTTTGGCTCACAAAATTTAGCTTTCTAAAAATGTATTTAAAAATTGCTATCATAATATGTAGAACTTTATTTTGCTTTCAAAAACATACAGGGTGTTCTAAAGTTTCAAATAAACTAGTTTTCAAAATGGCAGTTTTCAAGATACCTACTGATAGCAACTTTTTTAATTCTAGGTATAGCTGCCATATTGTTGTTTGACATAAGCAGATTGCATTTGTTTTTCTGATAAACGATCTATAACAACCTATGTTTAAATTAAAAACAATATTGAATTTATTGATATTTTACTTTACAATCAAGTTAGTCCTGAAAACGAAAGAAATAAACAAAATGTGTCAAAACACACTGAACTGTCAGGATATGAATCGGTAAGAAAAACTGCACAACATTGCCCATTTAACTTACTCAATATTTTTAATAATAACAGAGATACTCATGCTATGCTACTCCATTTGAGACACCCTGTATATTTTTAGATATTTTTTCAACCAAAAACAGAAATGATGAGAAACAACCTGAAAATACAATAAACTAAAAATTCTAAATACAAGATATTTATTTATGTGGTCGCTTTTTTACATTTAAAGTTGTAGTTTTTACAATGATTATTCGTTCTCGAAAGTGTATATTTTGCTGGTGACTATCTACATTAAAACATCTGTAAAAGGAACATCGGAACTGTAAATACTATAAGAACCATTTTAAATGAAGAAGATTGATATTAATGAAGGTTTATAATTGTGCCACTTTTAATGAAAAATGTATGCTTATTACAGCTTTGAAGTATTTTCATTTATTAATTATTGCAGGTGTTCACTATGTTACAACACGAAGACTTACCAAATATCATCTAATGTACTAGACGTTCCATTAGATATTAAGCCATCTACATGTGAAATCACTGAGAATTTTTTAAAGCTAACGTGTATGATTGTGATTTATACAAAGCGTTATTATACAGAATTTTAATTAAAATTTCTAATTTTTAGGGAAGGATGGGCACAATACTGAATATTCATTGCAGTTCTTGGAATGCATTAATTTTCCTTTGCGTAGTAAAAAAGAAGTTGTGTTATGGAATAAAAACAATGTTTCAAGTTTCCAAGACATGAAAGTGCCTGTTGGAGTATATCTTAAAGATGAAGATGGACCAAAGCATTTATTAAAAAGCTTACTAAAATATGGTTTTGGGTTTGTAACAGATGTAAGTATCAAGACGAATCATTGTAATAGTTAGTGTACCATAATGAAGGGCATTACAAATTAAAAAATTGAGCCTAACCTTAACTTCTAGATGAACCTATGTCAGTTTGCTATTACTAATTTTTTTTTCAATAAAGATAAAGTCAGAGACCATTGCATCTTTAACCTTTACTCAAAGTAGACAGTCAAGTGGAAATTAATGTTGTGACTAAATATAATTAGACTGAAAAAATACCATTTATAGCTGGCTTAGATAAGTTAGGCCTGATAAGATACAGAATTATTGGATCAAGGTAATAACACAGTCTACTAAATGAACTAGAAAATATTTACTTTTATTCATAAACAAGTTTATACATTTATTGCTGAATATAGGATAGTTACACAGTTGATGGGATAAAATTTCTTGTTTCAATGTTACATATGAGTGAACTCTAAGAAATTGCATTGTACATTCGCACAATTAATAATAAAATAAGTATTCTGTCTGTAACAAGTTCTTACTACTAAAATATAGCATTAAAGTGCACACAAAACAAAGGTCAAAAACAGTACCTAACTAAATTTCTTCAAAATCAAACCCAATGGAGAGTGCTACTGAAAGTAATCAAGACACAACTCCCGTTTTTACCATTGTCAACAATGATTTAAAAAAGGCAAATGAACCACTTTTCTAAAACCTAATGTAAAGCTTATTAATACTAAGAACACTGGAAACATAAACTAGTAACTGGAAACTTATTGAGTGTACATACAAAAATAAAGCAAACACATTAAATTATTAAACTGCAAAAAACTTAAGAGTGTACACACAAAAAACGAAATACAAGTCAGTAAGGCATCAAAATAAACATCCTGCATTAAGAAACAACAAACACATTATTAAATGTAAGAAATAATTCTTGGACGATACCAATAACGCCTTATAGAGGAAACAATCTTAATAATAATAACAAAAAAAAACAATTTGTTTTTCACAAGTCTTAAATTCTTATGCATCTTCCAAATCCAAATGCATATCTAACATTGCTTTTAATTTTCAAGCCCTTTTCGATCTAAATGAATTAAATCGACTCTGCTTTCATCATTGTCATAAATTCTGAAATAAATTAAACATTGGTTTATTGTATAGGATTATAAGGCTACATACTTACTTTTCATAACAATCTAATGCAATTGCATTATTACTGCAAATGTACTGGCTTGCTAAATCCAAAACAAACACTTTTCGATCTGTAAAAATAAAAAATTCATTATTTTTTTTACGATAATATAGTATCCAAAATATACCATCAGCACAATTCTTCACACATTTGTTGAGAGTTTTTAGTTTATAAGAAACGGTGGGGCAGGACTTAAGGTTTGGTAATGGTGGAACAGTTAATAATATTATCTTATTAGTCTTCATCTGAAGTGTAGATACAATTGATTTATAGCATTCAATTATCACTGCTATTGGAGTATCCTGCAAATAATATTGAAACATTTACCAAGAGAAGTGAAAAAATTTTAAAAACCTACAAATAAAATATCGTTGGTGCCTATAAGCATCACTACATTTTTTGAAAGTGTGTATTCATTTTGATTTAAACGGTATCTCAAATCCTGAATTTTTTGCCCACCTACACAATAGCCAAGACCGCGCCAAATCTGCTTGTTCTCTCCCATACCTGTATAAAGAATAAGAAATATGTATTGTAAATATAATAGTACTAATGTTTTTACAGACGATATAAATAAGAAGTTGCTTAAAACTCTGTAATACTTGAGTCGATATTATTAAACATATTTTTTAATAAATATTCAACTATTTAAAATTAATAGTATATTAATAAAACAAAACACTTGGTAAATTGTTTCACAATTTGTTGGTATTTATTTACTCGACTCGAGTTTCAACCATCTCGGTTATCTTCAGGAGTTTACAATACTAACTACCTAACTAAAAATCTAAAGATGTACAAATTGCCTATTTCTAGAAATTCGGTCGTCACCGCCCTGATTTTAAGCTTAGAAACACATGTGGTAACACTTAAAATCAGGGCGGTGACGACCGAATTTCTAGAAATAAGCAATTTGTACATCTTTAGATTTTTAGTTAGGTAGTTAGTATTGTAAACTCCTGAAGATAACCGAGATGGTTGAAACTCGAGTCGAGTAAATAAATACCAACAAATTGTGAAACAATTTACCAAGTGTTTTATTTTATTAATAATCTATTACTATTTTAAATAGTTGAATATTTATTAATAATGTTTCATCAAGTGCCTACCACACAATCAATTCAAAATATTTTTTAATTGTTAAAAGTAATTTTTGGCATATTTTTATTATGTTTTAAAAAATTATACAAGGCGAGTCAAGAAGTCGATGTCTCTTTTACTATTTAAAACACAGAAAAATGTTTCAAATAAATGTTTTAGGAGACTAAGAGGAACACATTTTAAAATTATTTTCAATTATTCAGGAACTCCACATAAGAGTGTCACATAAAATAGGTTTTCTTTTAATAGAATACCTACCCCGTTTATTTTTGCATACTCTTATTCGCCTTTTAATTGCCTTTCTGATTATTGTTTTTGAAATTCCATTGTGGCGTTGCCACTTTTTTCGGAAATTTGACATTTACAGACTAATAAAATCTGCACAAGCCGCATTTCCTAATATTTAACAAACTTTTTCTGTTAAACCTTAGTCAAGACCATGTGCTCCAGATATTTTAAAGTTGAATTTCGTTATACAGGGCGTTTGTTGCAGCAGTGCAAAAATGTCTAAATTTATTTTGTCATAACTCAATTTTTTTTAAATAGAGTACCCTGTATACTTTTAGATAGTTGGATTGAGATCTCTTTGCTCTATAAATTTTATTTTATTTTAACTCGAGCATTTTAAAGTTTATTAAAAATAAATTTCTTACATGAATTAAAACAATGTCCGCAGTTGTTACTTGGAAAAACAAAAACAGACAGGTCTCAATGCCTCCTATAATAGTTGGATTTTAAGAAATTATCTTATTTTTTGCTTACAATCTCATTTTCTCGAAAACTGTTGGTTATGTATAACTATTATTTAATAAAATGTATAGAGCGCCGAAATTTCTATTCAACTATCTGAAAATATACAGGGTGTTCTGTTTAAAAAATTCTAGTTACGCCCCATTAGAGTTAGAAATTTTTGCACTGCCGCAACAAACACCATGTACAACCAAATGCAACTTTAAAAAATTTCGAGGATAGTACATGGTGTTGACCCAGGTTAAATAGAAAAAGTTTGTTTAATGTTGGGAAATACGGCCCGTGCAGTTTTTGAGTGAGGTCTGCAAATGTCGAAATTTTCAAAAGAAAGTTGAATAACTTGGCAATACCGCAACGGAATTTCAAAAACAAAACATATCAGAAAAGTAATTAAAAGGCAAATAAGAATACGCAAAAATATACAGTGTTTTATTAAAAAAATAAAAGTTTGGTATACCACTCTTCTATGGAATAATAATTTATTATTAAAACATCCTATAACTTTAAAACTAAGCCGTTTTGGACAGTTATTCATATGAACTTTTATGATCAAAATAACCCCAGGAATCAGCCCTTAAAATTTGTCGCATATATTTAGAATCACCCCGTATAGTAAGGAACTTTCTTAAATAGTCATTTTACTAGGTACAGAAAACTAACTAGCTTTAAACTGAATATTGTACATTTTTGATTACATAATGTAATAGTCTTTAGAGATTTTTTTTATAGGTTGAACCAACATTGGAAGCAACTGAAGAGATAGTGAAACACATAGCACCTATCCAGAAAACGCTGTTTGGGGAAATGTGGACTGTCTCTAATAATTACCTTCACAGTGATACAGCTTATACTAATATAGCATTAAGTGCTCATACTGACAACACTTACTTTATTGAACCAGCTGGGTAACTATATGTATGCATAAAAAATTTAATAACAGCATTGCAAAGTTAGTTAGTTTGCAGATATTTCATATGCTGTCTCATGAAGGAACAGGTGGTGAAACATTGCTGGTAGATGGCTTTAACGCGGCAAATAACTTAAGAAATAGAAATCTAAATGCATTTAATAATTTATGTAACTACCCCATACAATCGCAATACATTGAAAAAGGATACCATTTTTCCACTATAGAACCCGTCATTAAATTACATCCTATTACAAACGAGTTATTTCATATTCGGTAGGTAATAATAAAAAATGATAAAATTTATGATGAAATGGTACATACATTTTAGTTACAATATATACGATCGGGCAACATTAAATACTGTATCACAAGAAAAAATTTTGGAGTTTTACGCAGCATACCAGTCTTTAGGAAAAGAAATATGTGATTCTAAAAATGAACTGTGGGTCAAATTAACACCAGGTTCTGTAATATTCATTGATAATTGGCGAGTTTTACATGGACGTGCTGCTTACACAGGTATCAGAGATCTTTGTGGATGTTATGTAACAAGAGCTGAGTGGTTAAGTAAAGCTCAAACATTAGGCTTAGATATTATCTGAATACTTTAAAATATTTAAATGTTTGTTCATAGTTAAACATTATATAATAAAGAGCTTTATTTTATTTTTCTGTTTTTATTTGGTAAATAATATAATACTAGCCGTGGTCTATGTATGACCTACGCTTTTTTGGTAACTTTTCTTAAAATGAAATAAATAGGTAAGCGGTGTCGAGTTGCACATGTTAAGAATGCATCCCGCAGTACTTTATATTCTCAAATACAAAAAGTCGGTGACTAAACTGAACATATATAACCAGTGATGTGAGTCTCAGTATTTTACCAATCGGTAAAATGGTATTCTACCGGTAAAGTAAAATCACATTTTACCGGTAAAATGGTAAAATCATTTCGAATTGCCGCGCGTGGATATTCGTCCTACTCCAAAGCAAAACATTATTTTTCTTGGAAAGGGTCAGAAATGTTTTGTGGTAGGAAACCTAAATAAAGATTAATTTCTTTAAATCAATCATATTATAATATAATAATACATATTATATATATTTTTTATTTTTGTTATTGAAAGTTATATCAATTACATTTATTAAGTTTGTTTAACTTTATGTTTATATGTATATAAGATTATTTTATCTAAATGTTTATTTCAATTTACATCTTCATATTTTTAATTTTTGTTATCACATTTTGCTTTGTATTTAATTTAGGTATACTTTAATAATTATAAGTTATAACTGTAACTGTAAGTTACATAACCGTTATATTTTTATAAACTATAAATAATTGTATTTTTGTTTTCATATCAAGTATTAAGTAGACCTGTCGAGTATCTAGTATCAAACTAAATGGTTTTTCATCATTTTTGACGTGAAATGAATTTTACCGGTAAAATAATGATTTTACTTACCGTTTTTTATTTTACCGGAAAAGTCACATCACTGTATATAACTGTTACCTAATGCTGCAAATGTTTATTGTTTTATCCTTATCTAGCGTGATCGACATAAATCATTAAAATAAATTTACCTACTTTTCCTTCAAATTAACGTTTTCAGTTAAAATTTTCACATTAGAAACTCTTCTAACTGTAGAAATGAATGTCCGTCCTTCATTCCTATTAATGGTGATTGTGGACTACTGGACATTTCTAAAGCGATTAGGTATCTAGGTAAAACAAAAATTTATCGAGCCAAATAATTTACTTTTACGATCCGGAACTGGAAGTGGAAGTTAGGTGTTTTTTTTGGTATTATTTTTTTTCCAAGGCAAAATAAGGCAAATCGAAAACTTTTTGTGAACAATCTAGCTTCAAAATGGCGGCCACTACAACTTTTTGAATTTAATACCTTATTACTCGAAACCAAGAGGCAAAATTTGGTATTGTAGTAGCTCTATAGAGGCACAATGTTACTATGTAAGGGAACTTTTGCAAAAACAAAAACTGTCAAGTAAAAATACCTTAATAGTGTTCAAAAACCGAAGACACGATTTTTTAAAAGTTTGTAGGTTTATAGATCTACAAATCAGCTACAACTTGGTGTATGAATCAGTTAATTAACTTCTTTAGCAGGCTGTATGAGTTTTTAAAAGACGAAAATTCATTTATTTTATTTAAAAAACGGGAGACTATAACACTTTTCTGTTTAAGTTAAATTACTTATGAGCGACAGTAGAATAAGATTTAAAACTTAATTTTTGGGTGCAGCAATATTTAGGGGGTTCTTTTTTTTTCCTTCCTGCCCCATTTTTGCTGATGAATTTACTGTATTGTCTCTGGTTTTCTTTATTACCCAGGAAATTTTATCCAAAAAAATCTTTTGTTTCTCCAAAAAAACATTCGGTTGTAACATGCTCAGGTATACTGAACAGACGTCGTATGCTTACATACAACACACAAGCCCACTGCCCCGCCAACAAGTTATACGTGGTATGTGGTGTTTAGAGAGCCGGTACAATGTTATACAGATATACTTCTGCAAATACGATAAGTAACAATACCTCAAGTATGGAAAAGTCCGGGCAGTGCTTTGTTAATTTTGGACTACAAATATCTATACAGTCTCGATTATCTCAGATTACATTTTAATTTTAACTGATGTTTTAGAAATAACATTACCAACATGAGGAAATAATAAAACAGTTGTTATTTCAAAGTGCACCTTTACTTGGTTTAAAAATGGCATATACAAGAATTGTAGAAAAGATATTAAAACCCACTGTCCAATTCAATAGTTACAAGTGGTAACAACATGACTAGCAAAAGACAAAATGCCAATTATGTAGGGATAGAAAATATTATGAAATCTGAATTATAGTTGGCACGTTTTTAAGCCTGCTTTTTAAAGCAATTTTTGTTCTCCCCTATCCCTATTGTACTTAACAATTATTAAGAGAAGTAATAAATTTTGGTGAACTATGAGAATTCATTCGTCCCATTTACTTACTTTGTACTTTAAAAATTACTTATGAAACTAGTTGTAACTGATTTTTCACAATTCCTAATAAAAGAAACCTTTTATTTTGTTTTAAGAATTCCAGCTTAATTTAAGATAAAATGTGTAAAAAAATTTTAAAATTTTTTCACAATTTTAGCTTATTCTAAAAAAGAATTATTAAAACAGCGCAGTGAAAATCAGTTTAGCGTGGCACCAAAATTTATTCCTATCCATTTAAAAACATCAAACATATAAAATTACAACACATATTAATATAAAATTTGACAAAAATAAAATACTTTTTTTGAGATTTTTAATATCACTAGTATTTTGAATTTTTTTTTAAATTATTATTCTTATCACTTTCTTTTTTATTCTATTACTCCAGAATAGTGCGAAGTGTAGTAAAATAATGCCAAGATGGTTTTGTGGCGTACAACGTTCGCGATGAGTAGCGCCACTGTAAATGCTGGCGAGGGGATGCCTTTAAATAGTTATCGTACTGCTTCAAGGTATCTGTGATTTTCTTGTGACAAGACGTGAACTCCACAGGTACAATCTGGTTTGAAAATAAATTGTTAAAAATAATATTGCTTAAATTATGCAAAAACATACCAAGCAAATCAATTGAAGATCAACTACAGTTGTTAATAACTGCAACATTTCGAAGGAATAGTATGAAGATTTACCAGGAATTTCATTGGAAAGGAACCGTTCAATTTCTGCCTGAATTAATGCCAGTGCTACTACAGCCGGTTTAGCAGAGGCACACTCAGAATCACACATGACAATTTCCAAATGAGTCAAAAGTACTTCCGTCTGTAAACAATAAAAATATATAATATACAACTCATTATCAATAAAAAAAAATGACAAACCTTCAGCATCATGTCAAAGAGTGACTTGATTCTAAACTGTACAGCAACAGATTCTAGAAGACCTCGGAAGTGAGTGAGATAGCTGAACACGCTCATGAGCTGTTTACCAGCTCCTAAGTCCAACTTCTTCCGTATGATTTCGCTCATGCGTTCCATATCTTTAACTGAACACTTGCTCTGGGATATAGTGACTAGACTCTTTGGATCAATATTAAACTGGTGCATTTCCGCTGCAACATAAAGACAACTAACCACAAGGCAGGCTAGGTATCTTCGTTGCACCTGTAACAAACATCACTCTATACATATGGTTTTTACTATTCTATACTTTCAGGATACGGAAGTATGATATCGCAAATTTTCTAATTTGAGATTTTGATGGATATACATGTTTTGGGTCTCCAGGAATCCAAAAAGGTGTTTTTAAAAAATGTCTGCCTGTGGGTGGGTGCCCTTTTTAACCCCACTCCAATTTCGATAAGCTTTGGAATGTGGAGGTGTATCAAAAAACCATTGGTAAAATAAGCTTTAAAAAAATTTCAAAACTGGAAGCGGAAGTTAAACATGTTTTTTGCTACTCACGCCCCTTTCTTACTTTTTACCTAACAAATTTTATTTATTTTATAATAAATATTATAATTCCATGATTTATGGGCCTTGTCAGTCCCAAACAAATTTATAAAATAATTTTTGTATATATAACAAAAGCGGTGCTAAATGTGACAATTAAAGGTGCCTTTACATATTACTAAGTCTGGTTGGGTCAAGTATGTAAGATATGACTAATAGACTACCCTACCCTTTTATCAGTTATGTAACAAGCCCAGTAAGTAAACATTTACAATATTCAGAATTATTATGGGTATTAAACACTTAAAGTATTACACCTCCTAGTTAAGTTAATGTTTAACAAGTTTTTCTCTAGAATAAAATTTTCACAATTTTCTGAAGTTCAAAAAAAGCACAATGTTCTATTTGTCCTTGTCAAGGGAGTGGTCTCATGTCCCCGATCTACCCCTAGATCTGTCCATTGCACGACTTCAAAAGTATGGGAAATCCAGCTAAAGTACTTTGTCCAATTTTTAAAATTATTTTTTTATACAGGCCAAGTCAAAAGATACAGGTTTAAATATATTTCTGCTACTTGAGATGATAGGTAAAAAAGTTCCTAATAAAAGTTGTGTGAACTGACAAGTTTTCAAAAAAACGTTTCTTTTGACAAGTACTACATGGCTCTGAAATTTGGTACCAACTTTTTTCAACACCCTGTATATTTATGGAACTGTCAGTGTATTTTCATACAGTTACCTGTTTGTTAATTTGTGATACCTACTCTATAACAACATGGGTATCGGAGGCGATGGTCGGTGGCCCTGACCCACCGCATTGCTGGCCAAACTCCTTATTGGAGTGTAGTGCCACCGACTTTACTTTCTTTTGCTAGATAACACACTCCAACAGAGAAGAACCTGTCACGATGCATTTCATAGTCACGTCACTAGCTCTTCTCTGTTTGAGTTTGTTTTACCTCTGATTTTTATAAGAAACAAATTTTTTTGCCATGTTAACAATAACAATATACTACAAAATTTTTTTTTTGTTAATTGCTAATGGATTTAAAGATTTAATTCTATTTATGTTTGTAAAGTGGTAGTGCATTTATTTATTCCTATAGTATACTACTAACCCGTCGAATAGTTCAAAGTATCCAGTCAAACCAAATACTTCTATTAATGTGCCGGGCAGGGAATAGTAACCAGATATCTGTTAACATCACTAACAATCTATTTAAATTTATTGATTTTTATGGATCTCTAATTCCAAGATATTTTCAGTAATAGTGGCAATAATTAAAACTATTCTTTAATGTTTAACTTAATATCTATATTTAAAAATGTACAAGCAAATTTACCTTCATTTTAGTTAAAAACCGGTCTAAGATATTGGCAGCTGTAAGGAACACAGTGCTTGGCAAATTAAACCAGAACTTGAGGAATCTCAATAAATGAACGGCTCCATCACGGTCTGCTAAAGTAACCTCTCCGAGTCCCTGATTAAGGGAAACGGCTACAAGGTTAGTTTCAGACTCATTCTCCCGAATGAGTGCGATTTTGATTTGGTGTATAGCATCCGGAACAGGCCAGTCCCTTTCTCTGCGATTAGGAGCCATAATTGAATAGCGATGTCTTGTTTGGTATCAGTTTTCAAAAACCATAATCATCGATAGGAGCCTTAAAAGCAAAGAAGGAGCAGGCCTGAATCTGGAACAAGGTAATAGAACAGTAGTAGGTACAAAGTTTAAAACATAAATCTCCAAAGAACCAGTTTAAAAATTTAACTTACCCGGATGCTATAATAAGCAAAACAGTTTTTCTTTTTGTCTTTCTTTGAAATTTGTTTAATTTTAACACCTTTAGATGCACAAAACGTATATACAGGTACAAAGACAGTTGAAAAGGATCGACCTTCGCTTGGTTATTTTACGACGCAACTATTACGCAATTTTAAAAGTTCTTACTCATCCTTGATATAAGGTTCACAGTGGTAAATATTTACAGTCGTAATAACGACACCTAAAACACATCAAACTTTACATCATTACAACACGTACTTTTCAAAAATTACTACGTAAACAATGTATTTTCTTCAATCTCATGAGTATCTTCAAGTTGGCTGCTCTGCAACTACCTAGAGGTTAGAAAAACTGCATGGAGCAAATATAAAACAGTAATTTTTTAGCACATGGCGCATCAATATAAAATAAACTACACTAAAATTAATACCGAATCAGAGAAATGGGAATGTAATATTCAAGGGCAACTCGCGAAAACTACTATTTATATAAGAAAACTTTTACTACTCCCGATAACAATGATTTAATAGTTCTTCGTTATTAACAGCCATAGGCGGACGTTAGTTCTTAGTTACGGGGGGGCTTACAAGCTCCTAATTGTTTACGTTTTCAGCAACTTTTTTTTAATAATAATGTTTATTTAAAAATATAAATTAAACACAATAGAAAAAAAGCATTATTCAACAAACAAAATTACAACTGCAGTGGCGACTTATAGGGTCACCCAAAACCTGCTCTATTCGCCCAAATTGATGTTATGTATGCGACGAGACTTTGTTAAAACTTACTGACGTAAAATGTACAGATAGGTGAACAGATAGCTTTCGTGTTTGGGCATATTTTAATAAAATTGGTCAATTGTTAAAATTTACATTTATAAATTTTTTTAATAGGTAAGTTTATAGCGAATAACGACGAAATATGAATATAATCAATAACAGCAAGGTGGGTAATTGAGTCAATGACCTACTGTAAAAACCTTTATAAAAACGCTGTGACGTCGGCGACATAAAAATATTGTCCCACTGTCAAAAGTTTTTATAATAACTGTTTTAACGCAACTATCCTCTATCATGGTAGAGCAGAACAAAGCCGCACGAAATTTAGTTTTCACTTCTTCATTTTTTTTTTATCTTGGGAGAAAAACGTTGTTCGGTCGTTTTGACGGTTAATTTCTAACGAAGTAGCACATGAAAGCGGTACCTATGTAAGGAAATTTAATCGTGAAATTTGCGCGCGAGATATTGATTTGAGGGTGTAGCATTAAAAACAGGTTCTTATGATTTCCGTGCATTGTTTTGGGGGCAATGCTAAACGGACTATTATTATTATTATTTTTATTATTATTATTGTTACTGTTATTATTAAGTTAGTTATTTGGGTAATCAAAAATTAAAAATAACTTTTCTTTTAATACCTAATAATCTTAAATTCTTACAAAATGTCTCCAACAAAAAATAATGATTTTGGACTCTATACATACATATAAGTTTTTCTCTAACATATAATACATCGGCGAAATAGGTTTTAAACAGGCCACGTCCCTTTTTCAAAATAATGTTCTAGTTTTGCATTTTTAGATACAATGCTAATACTACATCAGTATATAAATTCGTACTTACTCACTAGTTAGTTATATACCATGTGTATACCTTGACTACAGAACATAGGGAATCCCCATGACGGTTTATATGACGGTTTTAAACAATACTTTAATCATAAAGTAAACAGCTTCGCTAAGCTATTTACTTTATGTTTTAATTTATCTAATTCAATTATTACATTACTTTTAAAGATTTTCAATGAAAAAAAAAAAACAAACTAAAAAGTATGCTGCCGTGGAATTCGAGCATTGACGGTGCCTTGTTTTGTTTGCAACTGTCACTTAAAATTAAGATTTTGTTGCATCATTTTGTTAATTGTCAAATAAAATAAGACACCGCCGGTTCTCGAATATCATGGCAGTTACTATCTTTTTACTATATCTTTGTTACATATACATAGTTTTTTATTTATGAGAAAGTTTTAAAAGCAATGTAATAATTGAATTAGATAGTTTAAAATATTATCTAAAACTTATATACACATATGTGCACTTTGGCTCTAAAACAAATACAAGTCAGATATTTTTACATTAAGAATTTAACACGGGATTTCCCTATGTTTCGTAGGCAGCGTATACATATGGTATATTAGGTAAATTTGAAATACATAAGACGATCTATTATTGGTAGATGGGGTTCATCGTATGCAAGTAATTCCATTTTTATTTATTTCGCTATGCAACACCATTACAAAAGCTTCTGCATTAACTATATTCTTAGATTAGTCACAATATTAAATAATTTATACTGTAATTAAAAATAACAAGTTTTTCGTTTTTCTAAACTCACAAGAAGCCAGAATAGCGTTCTTCTTTTCCGGGAAATATACAGAGCTTCAACAAACTATTAAAGAATTTGGAATTAAATCGGTTACTTCGTGGGTTTCGGAAAATATTAATTCTAAAGATATCTCACATTTTCGTCAATTTTTACTATCATTTTGAAAGTGTGAACGTTCAAAAATTGGCATGTAAAACAATTGTTTTGCATTAATTTGCGTTAGTTTTAGGATTAACTGGCATACTATGTAGTTATGGTTACAAAATTAGAATACTTTTCAAATTTAAATATTTTTTGAAAAATACAACTAAGACCTATTTGCCAAGTAGGTTTTTCCTTAATGCTTAGCACAACAGCTATTATTTGAAAATTTGAAAATTAATACTCGGTTTTAAGAAATATTTGACTATAGCTATACCTCACTTTTATGTAAATAATTATCTTAGTTACAAATTAAACTTTTTTGATACGTTTTTTAAGTACCTATTGAAAATGGCAGACGGTCAATTGCTATCGCGAGACTATAAAGTCAAGCTAAGAATGATTGGGAATTTTTTAATTCCGTTATAAAAGTGAATTATTTCTGTGACTGTATAATGAATATTTATATCCAATGCAATTTTATTTTACTTAAAAAAACTTATAATTTTCTTTATGTAAGGTTAAAAGTAGTTGATTATTTCAACAAAATGCATTGATATTTTGAAGGTTATCAATTCTCTTCGAACTCGCTGTTAAACTCTGTTTTGGTAAAAGACGTTTTATACTTTTATTGTTTCTTCTTCTTTTTATATAAAACTCATATGTTTTTTCTGTGTTCTGTCTGATTTTACAAACCAAGCTTTTTAAATAACTGGGAATTTTTAGTATATGGTAATAACTAATTTTTTTGACGTCAAAAATTGATTTTCAGACTTCAATAAATGATTTTTTATTATTATATACAGGGTCGCTATTATGTATGAACCAATACTCTCCTACTGAAACGGTTTTTCAAATTCTTTAACGTTTAATTTTTTTTTAAATAAGGCCCTATCTTGATTTTTTAAATGACTGCAGAAGTCCTGTAAGATATCATTTTAACGCCAAATTTAATAAAGCACTATGTAAAGAAAAAAAAAAGATTTACAATGACATCTCACGCGACCTATACTTCCGTTAAACACACCAAAATTGAGCCTTAACTTTAAAAAGTTGAAGTTTAAAAAAATTGGACAACTCAACACAATATTCTCAAGTGTTTTCTGTGAGTCCCTAGAAATGTTGTAGTTCTTACTTCAAACCGTTTGCTGGTAGTGTAAATGTAGCAGTTTGCTCCTAGCACGGTTGTTACTGTAACTCGAGCTTCCAATATTTGGGTCAAGTTTAGTTTATGTTTGGTAATTCTTAGGTTATGTATTTTTAAACATGAGCGTAATCTAGTCCGCACACGATAAACAAAATCAAATCGGTTTATTCCATTTTATTTTAGAATTGAAAGAGCGAAGATCGTTTTTAAGGTAATTGTTCAGTATCTATTTGTCTAATTTTTGCTTTTACTTGTACACATTTTTAAATTTTAATATATAGCTTAGCGTCATTCACAGCACAACTTAGTAAAATGCAACGTAAATTCGCAATAAAGTTGCATTGGGGCCTTAGATTAAAACGGCTATGTTCCCGCCGTTAACGGCCCCGATGTAATGTTCTCAGAGTATATTTTTGTAATGACGCTATCGATACCAGCCGATTATGTTACAATAACACAAACAAATAGTAGAATCCCAAATTTGCTTATCTGTAGCGGTCTGCTGTATAAAGGAATATGCGCCTTATATAACGGACGCGTAAATATGTACGTTCTCGTAGCAGGAGCCCCTCATCATTAAAAATTCAGACAAGTGAAAGGAATCTGGATTTAATATGTAGGTAAATTGCAAATCAATAAATCTAAACATGCCAAAAGTTAGTTTCTGCTGCTATCGGTTTAGATTTTCAAACTTGTATCCAAAAGTAATTAATTTCAGTCTGATTTAAAACTTAAAGTTTGAGTTTTAAATTAAATTTTATGTCAATAAACCTCAACATGTGAAAAGAATTTTTCTGATGTATCGATTTAGTTTGTTCAAACCCTATTCTAAACATTTCAAAAAAATTTCAAGGCAATAAATTCAAACTTGGCAAACGTTTGTTTCTGCTGTAATCGGCTTAGATTTTCACACCATTCCAACATTACAAAAGATAATTAATGTAGATATTTAAATTCTTATTTAATTGTAATTAATTTTAATCCAATTGAAACCTTAAACTGAGAGTGTTATAATCGGATTTTTAAATACATAAAACCCAATATGGCAAAGGATACTGCAGCATTAACTTAGACGCCTAACGGCGCTGAAGCGCCGCTGCGTATTTCTTCACGACACCGTTGGAATGACTGAGTGTGAAGCTGTAAGCGCGGGAACTAATGAAGCGAAGACCGACCGCGCACGTCGGCACCCAAAAGCTAAGACAGCCAAAGATTACTGCCTTTAATATACAGCATGTGCCAAAAGATACGTATCTGTTATTCGATTATTAATACATTTCTGTTATTTGAGAAGATAAGTAAAAAAAAGTTACTAATAAAAGTTGTGCGAACCGACTCGTACTATAAACTGATGTATGAAAATCTTATACAGGGTGTCACATACAAAAAATATTTATAAGATAATACTTTTCCTAAGAGAATGCCCCATACTTTTTTTTATCTTAATGGTAACACCGTTTAATTCTCAACAGAAAATGTAATTTTTGTTTGTGAATGCCATACTTTCGAGAAAATAAAATAATTTCATTAGATATTATCATACAGCTCGCGCGTTCAGGACCACGCGCAAATAAGTGAATTATGGCGCGCGGTACAAAACAAATGAAGTTGACAGGCGTATTATTCAGTTTTATTGCATAAATGTCATATTTTGCATATTTTTAGTGTGGCATTTTAATTAACTAACTACTACTATTAATATTTCACAAAACATAAATACAATGTACGAACGAATAAAGTAAAAATATGACATTTGCGTGATATAACTGAATAACACACCTGTTTACATCATCCGTTTTCTATCGCCACGATTACGTTATTTGCTTGTGAACCTGTGCGCGCGAGCTTTATGAAATTATTATTTTCTAGAAAACTATGACATTTACCAAAAAAAAAATTGTTTAGATTTTTTGTTGGGAGTTAAATGAACTTGTTATTAAAATAAAAAGCTATAGAGCATTCCATTTAAGAAAAGTATTATCTTATGAATATTCTTTGTATGGGACACCCTGTATAAGTTTTCATATGTCAGTCAGTTTATAGTACGCGTCGGTTCGCATAATTGTATTAGCAAATTATTTACCTGGAACACAAGTTGTGTTCCAGATCCCAAAGTGACCATAGCCGTAAAGATGTTCTGTGCAACCGAGGACGAAACGTCGGCTGTTTATTCACCGATGACGCGGCTCTAGCCCGGAAGCCTAGATGTCATTAACAACGGCTGCGGAAGCCCAACTTGGATTAATTTATTTACTGTTTATAAATACTTTTTGCGTTCTTTTATTCTTTTATTTTTGCCTAAATGATTTTTAGACATTAAGAAATGATTTTCTGCCCTCAAAAATGAATTTTTGGCGTCAATAAAACAACTTATGATTTAAAAAAATTAATTATAGGATTTAATAGACAAATGTTTTTATTCGAAATTCCACGATTTTTAGTCGTAATAAAATTTCCGACGTCGGAATACAATTTATGACGTCTAAAGTTTAATTTTTTGACGTCAGAAATTATTCAGCGATTTGAAGAAATTGTATTTTTGGTTTCGATAATTCACAATAAAAAGTAGAACAGCGTTTAATAGGAAAACATGATTATTTTCTTAATGAAATCTTAATACCCAATATTTAATTGGTTTTATCATAAAATCAGTATTAAAACTAAACCGAAATAACTAATAATTAATTAATTAATAATTACCGTTATTTAATAATTAATTGCTAAAATAAGTACAAAAGCCTATGCACATAAGAAAAATGTTTGGCTTTTGTTGATTTTAAAATTAGTATTTTAACGTGTTTTACTGAAGGTAACGAAATGCGCATTATACATATCTATTTGTGAATATATAACAATTCCAGTAATTACTGAAATACGATAAATTTAAAGCAACTTAATTATACACATTTGCAAGGTATTAATGATAAACTTCAAAGCTACTGTTCGTTAATGTATTTGAAAGTAGTTCAAAGTGTTTTAATGAAATTTCTGGTAGTTTAAAATTTTACGTGAAAATGGCAGTAATCTTTGTTTTATTTCTTTTTTTGGGTTTAATATTGGGAAGTTACCTTTACCATTACATCAAATATAAATATCGTTTTAGATTAATTGATAAAATTCCTGGCCCACCGTGCAAACTTATATTTGGAAATCTTTTGGATTTTCCTAGAAAGCCAGGTAAGTTATATTAAATTGGTATTGTGTATAATTTGCTAAAATTTATGTTAATTTACAAATTGTTTTGTTTTTGATGTTTTTTTAGTATTTTTTTAATTTTAAGAACAAGTATTGAAAACTATCTAAAAATTAATTGCTTACCGCCACCTTTGGGTTTGTTTGCTCTATACAGGTTGGTTATAAATTTAGGGCCAGTTGATTTACTCATGTATTATTAGCGGTAGAAAAGAAATGTATAAATAAAAGTTATACAGTTCTGACGAGTATTTTGAGCATACGAAACAAAACGGCCGAATTCCGGTTTAAGCGGAAGCGACTATATATCTTTATTTTTTCAATAGAACACGCTGCATTTTTTAGGCTAATTCAGTTGTATGATAAATTCTGTTTAAAAAACTATAAGGCAACTGCAGGCCTACAGTTATTAACAAGCCGATTTTGATTTAAAGCAATGGTAATGATAATAAATTGATCGTAAGAAGCTGTTGTTACAATTTGCCAATCGAGGCGCTTTTAGCTGTCAACTCAGCTCACCTGACCTAACTTCTATAGATTTTTCGTTTAGAGGCAATTAAAAAGTGTCGCCGAAAAACAGTGCCGTGGAAAATATAAATTAAAATTCAATATTTAAACATAAACACAAGATAAATATAAAAATTAATTATAGACACGGACAAAGATAAGATGGTAGTAAGAAATGCCAAAAAATCAATAAAAAAAGCAAAAAAAAAACAGGTGGTCTGTCAAGGAGTTTGGACTGGGGTCACCAGGTTACAAGACTCCGCCTTTACCGTTAGACCAAACAACCGTTTAATATTTTTCCATTATGTATATTAAATGGGTCTTAGTTTATAACTGACATTATTCATGCATTTTTGCAAAATAAAAATAATAAATATAAAAAATATATTACTATGCTCACTTGGGAATTGTTAAAAAATGTTAAATATGAGCAAATTCGGTAAAATAATAAACCGCGCAACTATGATAATATCTCTACGATTTGCAAACTAATCATCGACATCACGTGTTAGTTTCAAAGGCGACTGCGTATTTTTATTTGATTGCTCTGTAAATCGCGAGATCGCGTTTGTTCTAAAAGTGCATTCTTTAACACTGGGAACTACTACATTGAATTCTTATTTTGAATTTAAACTATTGGGAGATTTAAAAAACCTTAAAATAGTAATACAACAAATACAAATTAAATGTATTATTGTTTCAATTAACTGTTGCAAATGTTTTACCTCGTTAATAAATTATTTATTAGTCGCATACATGTAACAATTTGTATTATTTCTCTTGAATTCTTAATTATTAATGATTTTTTCTGACTAATAAATGTTTACTTATTAGAAGATTTTTGGACCAGAGTGAGATCGTTTAGCAAGGATTATTATCCCATATATCGTGTATGGGGTAGCCATGTAGCTACAGTCAATTTACTCTGCCCTGAAGATATCGAGGTAAATATGCTTCTTTAGTAATATCAGGAAATGACGATTGCACACCTAAATAAAATTGTAGTCGGTGTTGTGAAGACTGCTGTTAGAAATATGATGTGTGCACTCTAAAAAGTAATAAATGATCAAAACTAGTGGGTATTGTGATTACCTTTTCACATAAAACATTTATTAACACTGTCTTTCTGTATAAGCTAGAGACGTTCCCTAGGGCGCTTTTTACTGCTCTATAAGCAGAGTACATTCATTCTCCATCAAATCAAATAACACAGTAAAAAAATAGATTCGTTGGAAACAAAGACAGCTAACGGAAAGACAAGTTCGACCGCTAAAAATTTGGGGGAAAGGGGAAAATTAACCCAACTAACTATTGCTCTACCTAAAACCTGCGAACCTTAATCCTCTATTACTCATGAGCAATTTATATTAGCAGAAATTTTTTATTAAATAAATGGGATTTTTTGAATTTTCAAAAATTCATAGAAGACATGACAGAGAAATTAGTGGACTAGGACACGAACCAAATGGTAGCCTATCACTATCTCTATAAGCCTACAATATGAAAAAAATCGTATCGAATTTTTTTGAAAAATTCTAAAATTTTGATTACGTCACATTTTTTATTTGTATCAAAATTCCTTTACATGGTGTTTCCCTAGAGCTATTAGTTAATATCAAAATTTTTAAGTATTTATAGTGGCCGCCATTTTGAAGTTCGTAAGTTAAAGAAAGCATTCGATTTGCCTTAAGATCTATCAGATTCCGTTATTAAATGTAGAAAATTTGGTTTCTGTAAAAAAAACTGACAAAAAACATGTCGAACTTCCCTTTCTCGTCTAAGATTTTTTTAAATATATTTTGTCGGTTAATTTTTGATATAACCCTATATTCTAAAGCTCATCGAAATCGGACTATCCGTTCGTGAGCTACGAGGCGTCACACACATACATACATTCCACAAACAGACAGTCATTTTTTAAAAACCACTTTTATAAGTTCCTGGAAATACATAAGGGATATTTTCGTCAAGATCTCGAATTCGAAACTTTTCATAGAATTACTACTAAATAAGCTGAAGTGTTAACTTCGAGTGGACTTTCCCATACTAGATATTAATACTTACCGTATTTGCAAAAGTGTTAAAAAGTTTTCGGTTTGCCTTAAACTCTTCTCTCAATTCACCAAATGTTAGATTTCTAAGAAAACAATTTAAATAGACAACCCTACGATGTTGCATACCGTATAAGAATAGTAAGAACAGAACCTCCCGCCCTACAGCTGATTATATGCGCTTTGGATTCCGGACTAAAAATCTATATAAATGGTTTATTTAAAGAGCTAACACAAATATGCAATGAATGTAAAATATGTAGTTAAAATTACGTAACTGCCGGAAAACGCGTTGATGATATTAAAAAGTATATTGTTTTTTTTTCTTAATTTTTAAAATAGTTGAAAATTTTTGCAGATTCTAATAAAATACTTTAAATAGTCTATTGAACTGATGAAAGTTTATAACGATCGGCTTTTGCGTCTTTGAATAAATAAATAATCAATTTCAAATTTTTCAAAAAGTCCTGGAAGGTGTCGGAGTAAAAATTGAGAGATTTGTAAAAAATAAATTTGTAGTTCATTGCAAGCTCTATCGACTCAGAAAATTAAAAGGAAATCGTTCTGTCAGTTTTGAAAAAAATATTTTTTTTAAATTTTTTAAATTTTGTAATTATGTTAGGATTTTCAGAAATTAAATTTATTTCATCGTATACTGCCCATAAGGGCTCTTAAACTAGTTGTAGCTGATCCCGATCACAGACAAATGCTTTTTTAGTAAGTGAGCGTTAAAGTGGCGATTTTTTAAGGTTGTAACGGCCGCCATTATGAAGCTAGAGAGTTCGGTAAAAAAGCTTTTAATTTGCCATAAATTCTTCTCTTAGATTCCGTATTTAAATTTCCAAAGTTTGGTTTTGGAAAGACACGCTATCAAAAAAACATGTCTAACTTCCGTTTCCGGGTTTTGGATTTTATTGAAAAGCTTAACTAGAACTACAGTTTTTGATTTAAAATTTCATCAAAATCGGTTAAGTACTTTCGCTTCAGACACCCTTGTTGTCCAAGGCGGTGTGTGTATGTGTTTGTGTGTGTCATTGTCATAAAGCATTAATGATTTTTTAAAACAGAAAGTCAGATGCAAGTATAATACGCCCTTTACAATTTATTTTTTGACGTCAAACAGTAAATCGACATAAATGCTATTCTTTAAGTATAGCTAATTATTTAATGATTATTATTATTTTTAGACGTTTTAAAAATAGTTTTGATTCCGCAAACTACATTTTTGGCCTCAAAAATCATTTATTGACG
Organism: Ctenicera cuprea; assembly: GCA_958336395.1. Lineage (NCBI taxonomy): Eukaryota > Metazoa > Arthropoda > Insecta > Coleoptera > Elateridae > Ctenicera > Ctenicera cuprea. The sequence continues at coordinate 18,646,893 of OY284496.1, forward strand.
TCGGCAAATGCTGCCATCTAATGGCGCATCGGCTCTTTCTTAAGCATTAGACAAAGTGTTTGAAATTTTGTTTTAAAATTTACACGTTTTGGCGATAAATCAGAAAAAGTTATTAAAATTATTAACAAAAAATAGACAAATATAAAGAAGTTTTAAAACAACTACACATTATTAGAACACAATCATTTAAGGATATCTTATGAAATTACAACGTTTGTACAGTTTTGGAATGATAAACGTAAATTAGATATATTTGAAACATTTAAAAACTGCGCCTTTAATGAGTAAGCAATTTATGTCTTAAATTCACCATTATTTGAAGTTTCGGAATAAGAAATCAAGTCATCTGCACACATAGATAACCGCAAAATCAAGATTTATAGATGAATGACTTCTAGACGTTAAAAAATGAATTTTGGATGTCAAAACTACAACTTCGGACGTATGAAATTCAATTTGTGACGCGTAAAATTAAATTTTTGACGTCTGAGTTTATTTGGCGACTTAATTTTACATAATTTTGTTTTTCATATTTGCTTAGTTTGCAGTGAGGTAGCTACCTAAAAACAGTTTCTAAAAATATAAGAAACTTTTTCCCTAAAATGCCAATACTTTTCCTTGTTTAAACTAAATGCACATGTATAATAATTGAATAAAACAGATTATGTGTAATAATGTGTAAAATATTGTATTTTAGCTGATCTTATCCAACACAAAGCACAACAAAAAAAGTTTAGTTTATCGATGTCTGCAATCTTGGCTTGGTACTGGCCTTTTGACAAGCTCAGGTAAGGCAAAACTAAAATTGTTTTTTTTTCAGGATCTAGATTTACAGCGTAAGACAAATGATACAGGTTTTAATATATTTCTTCTATTTGCGAAAATAGGTACTAAAGTTACTAAAAAACGTTGTGCGTACCGACACGTACTACAAACTGATATATGAAAATACAGGGTGTCCCATAAAGAAATTATTTATGAAATAATATTTTTCTTAAATATAATGTTGTATATCTTTTTATTCTAATGGTAAGTCCATTTAACTCCCAACAAAAAATCTAAATAACTTTCTTTTGTAAATGCCATAGTTTTCGAGAAAAAATATTTAATAGACATCGTCATACAGCTCGCGCGTTCACGGTCCACACGCAAATAAGAGAATCGTGGCGCGCGATGAATAAAGTTGACAGGTGTGTTATTTAGTTTTATTACATAAATGTTATATTTGTTTTTTATTCTTTCACACATTGTGTTTGTGTTTTGTGATATATTAATAGTAGTAGTTATAGTTAATTAAAACGGCACACTGTAAATATGACATTTATGTAATAAAACTGAATAACACACCAGTTAACTTCATTTGTTTTCTAGCGCGCGCCACGATTCCCATATTTGCGCGTGTACCTGAGCGCGCGAGCTGTATACAATTATTTTATGTCTCGAAAACTACGGCATTTACAAAAAAACAGTTATTTAGATTTTTTGTTCGTAATTAAATGTTCTTTTCTTCAAGATAAAAAAAAATATGGGGCATTCAACTTAATAAAAGTATTGTTTTATGAATAATTTTTTATGGGTATACAATTTTCATATGTCAGTTTGTAGTACGTGTTGGTATATGTATTTTTTTTAATTAAAAAATATGCACTCTAAAATTTCGATTAAGTGTAACACCATAAAGTATTTTTAACACTGATTCCAAATATCCAAAAATATATAGGGTGTTAAAAAACAAAAGTTATACACCGTTGTGCAAAAACAGCAGGCGTTGTTTAATATTGGCATACGGCATTTTGTGCTATACATTCTCCCATTTAAAAAAAAGTTTATTTCGATATCTTTATTAATAGCAAAGTTAAGGCTGTAAAGCGATTTACAAACACCCTGTATATAAATTAATAGCAAATTATTTTCAGACGTCAATGAATATTTTTTTGACGGCAATAAATGATTTTTTTACACCAATAAATGTTTTTTTGCTGCTGTCCTCTAACGGTATAAGTACGGTAGTAGTGTAGACTAGAACTATCCTACAATACTGACCGAGAGGGTAGTTAACTGTCAAAAGAGGGCTCACTTAAATTCGCACCAACTTGTCAAAGCTCACTGGATAATAGTTTAGTATAACGTGGCATGTTCACTGGGGGTGAATGGAGAATTGCATGTTCACTGGGGAATGGGTGATGCGTAAATAATAAAATCACAATATAAAATAGCCCTTGGGATAGGACCTAGAAACATTCTTTGGTATACACCTTATTTAAACCCAGCATAAAGCGCACTTTTGTAAAAACTAGATGTAATACAAACAAATAAGTTGGTGTGGCGACCGACTAAGACTTTGATACCGCGCCAGCCGTTCCGTTAGATGGCAGAATTTTCCGACGTCAACAAATGGTTTTTACAGCAATAAATACATTTTTAAAGTCGAAATAATCATTTAATGACGTCTGAAAATAATCAATTTTGTTGAAAGAATATTAATTATGTCAATTTATTATTCAATTCTCATTTGTGTAAACGATTTTCAGACGTTAACAAATTATTAGTATTTAACGTCATCCAATCAATTTCTAGTGTCACAAAACAATTAACGTCAAAAAATCTGTTTTATCTATAAATAATTAAATAGTTTTTCTTTAATTTACTAGTTAAAAATAAATTGTAGTTGTTTAAAATGATTTCTTGAAACCAAAAAATCAATTTTGCCGTAAAATATTGTATTTATTTTTTACGTCGTCGTCAGCAAATTTAGTCAAAAGATTATTTAATGACGTGCTAAAATAATTAATTTTGGTTAAAGAATGGCGTTTATGTCAATTTAGTATTCAATTTTAATTTGTATAAGCGATTTTTAGACGTTAATAAATGATTTCTTGACGTCAAAAATTTAATTTCTGACGTCAAATTATTATTTTTAAAGTCACAAAAACCAAATGACGACAAAAAATAAATTTAAGACGCCAAAAAAACTATTTTGTTGTAAGCAAACGTTTGTTGACGCCGAAAACATTTTATGATGCCAAAAGAACATTGTTTGACGTCAAAAATGTATTTCCTAACGACATAAAAATTAAAACGGCTTTCCATAAAAATATGCACCGCTGTACCATTACTGAAATTTTTGGCGAAATTTCGTAAAATGGAATTGTCACGTTGGAAAATTCTTTCAGTAAAGTATCGTCTTTTTCTAGCAGTGTAGTGAACCAAATTATTATATAACCAGAGGTTTGCCGTTGGTTTTACATCTTGTGGAATTTTTGACTGTAGATTTATAATGCGCGAATGGTATGTGGCCGTAATTTTTGTGGCATTTTTTGTCGGCGGTATTGTTTGCAACACAATTATTATTTTCTAATTTTTTTAACAAAGTTTTACTCGAAGGCGTTTTGCTTGAGGACGTTTTGTCCAACGGTATTATAAGGGAAGGATATACAATTGATACGCACGGTATGGTTTTCTTAAGATTGTTCTGATGTTTGTTTTGTGTTCTAGGCGTCAAGTGGCAGACTAGAAGAAAAATTCTAACATCTGCATTCCATTTCAGTATTTTGCAGCAATTTATAGGAGTTTTTGCGGAACAAGGAGATCTTCTCGTGGAGCGTTTAAAAAGCGAATCTACTAAACCTTACACCAAGATCTCTCCCTTTATTACTCAATTTACACTTAGCACTATATGCGGCAAGTATAATAATTTTGGCATAGTAGAAAATTTAGGCCATATTTGTGATTTGTTTAGCTATGCTTTTTTTATAGAAACTGCAATGGGAACTCGCTTAGATTCTTCGAAGAAAGACCAAAACGAGTATGTGAAAGCAATCCACAGGTTAGGAGCTAATATTATTTTTTTTAAACTAAAACATTATTAATTTATTGTAAATAAAACACTTCTTAACTTTAACAGGTTTTTTTTTTATTTTAGCATTATACGTATTTCAACGTGTTTACACGTCATTATCAAAGGCAAGATTAAAAGTAAACAGTTGGTGTTGCTATAGGAATAATAAATCTTCATAACTTGATCTTGGTTTTCTATATCTGCGTCCAGATGACTTGATTTCTCATTTCAAAACGTCTAGTAACGGTGAATTTAAGAGATCAATTTGTTCATTCGTTAAATGTACAAATTTTAAATGTTTATGCATTTCAAATGCTTCTAGTATATCCAACTTACGTTTGTCATCACAAAAGTGTAAAAATTTTATAGTGTTATTAGATGTCATTGAATGATTGTGTTCTAACAAGTGTTTAGGGTAATTGTATCTATGGGGGTGTTTGTATTTGTAAAAACGTACGTGTTATTTATACCTAACATCAAAATTTCCAATTGTTTGTTCTATATAAATCGAATTACAGTGCGAGCAATTTAATTTGTAGTAGCCTGATTTTAGTAAACTGTCTGTTTATTCTTTAGCATTAAACAAAGTGTTTAAAATGTTTTTTTTTTGTTTTAAAAGTTATTTTACATTTATTTGTTTTTTTATAATTTTGGCAATTTTTTTCTGATTGATTGCCAAAATATGGAATTGAGGCGTATTTCATTTTATCGCACTGTAATTCGGACAAACAATTAGAAATTTTGATATTAGGTACAAGGAACACATACGTTGTTACAAGTATAAACACCCCCATAAATCCAATTACGCTAAATACTTATTAGACCACAATCATTCAATGACATCTAATAACAGTATAAAATGTTTACACTTTTGTGATGACAAGCGTAAGTTGGATATACTAGAAGCTTTTGAAATTCATAAACATTTAAAATCCGGACCTTTAATGAATGAACAAATTGATCTCTTAAATTTACCGTTGTTAGACGTTTTGGAATAAGAAATCAAGTCATCTGGACGCAGATATAGAAAACCGAGATCAAGTTATGAAGATTTATTGTTCCCATAGCAACACCAACTGTTTATTTTTAATCTTGCTTTTGATAATGACGTGTAAACACGTTGAAATACGTATAAAGCTAAAATAAAAAACCTGTTGAAGTTAACAATTGTTTTATTTACAATAAATTAAAATGAACTTCAACGAAGTAAAGCTCGAACTTATAAATAAAATATTATGTTGTTGCAGAATGGGGGAACTTGTAGTTCATCGCATTGTACGCCCGTGGTTGTTTTTCGATAGCATCTACAAGCTGACTTCAACTTTTCGTGAAGAAAGAATGCTCGATAAAACGTTGCACAAATTTTCTATGACTGTTATCAAACAGCGCGAGGCTAATTTTAATCCTAAAGAAATATCTAAAGACAGGTATTCCCACAAAAATCGTTTAGCAATGTTGGATTTATTGATTTTAGCCAAAACTAATGGGGAATCAATTGACGATACTGGTATACGAGAAGAAGTTGATACGTTTATGTTTGAGGTAAAACAAAGACAAAATTTGTTCTTGAGATATTTTTTTATCAATTTTAGGGACATGATACAACTGCTGCTTGCCTTAGTTTCACGCTTATGTTATTAGCGTCCCATAAAGATATTCAAGTAAGTTTGTCTTTTAAGTTGTATTTATAATAAACAATAGTCTACACGATTTTTTGGTAGATAGTTCAAGTATGAGTTGTTGCAAAATAAACATTAAGAGCAAGGTCAGTGTAAGTGATAATATCGTACATACTGTCTATGAAAAACATATTATTGATACATTTTTATTTTTAATACGCCGATAAGACCAATTGTTATTACGTTATTGCTTACTATTCATAAACATTGACAAAGAATGAAATAAAAATATAAAATTCAAAAGCTATGGTGAAATGAAATTGCTGCATTCTAATTACTTTTATTTTGGTTATGGGGTTTAGACAGGGTTGGCGCTGTACGTTTAGGCAAAACATTTTAATGCGCGCTCGTAGGTATGAGGTAGGGCCGTAACCGGGGGACCTGGGGGGTACTCCGTATTCCCCAGCCTAGGGAAGTCCCCCCACACCGCAAAAATTTTAGAAATTTTCAGGCAAAATACGCACCAAATTGGCGAAAAAACCACAAGTTAAAAGAAATGGCAAAGCAATAAAGAAAATAATCGCTACAAATTTAATAATTACTACAATATTGGGTGAGCCAAGTGACGGAGACGGGCAGTATGTTTTAATAACAGCACTTCGTTTGCCGCAAATTTTAATATTTTTTTAAATATTTTATAAATTCAACTTTCAATTTAACATTGGTTCTGCAGAGACTGCCTTGCAGGTTCTATTTATTTTAAGTTCGAAGAATTTTGCTGTAAAAACCTTTACCTCGATTTTTAATAAGAAAACTTTATCCAACATTAATGTTTTTCCCTCATTTCAACGGGCGATTTAATAAAATTTTAGGTAGGCCATACCTCAACCCAGGCTCACCCTTAGTTACGTGACCGCAACTTTCAGAGCTGCTGAATGACAAATAATTCAGCGCTTTGGGGCGCTTGGCGCCCTTCTCAATGTGGCGCCCAAGCCAGAGGCCTGCTGCGCCTATCCATTAGCGCCGGCTCTGGGTTTAGATTCGGTTTACGGAGAGAACGTTCCTTTAAAAAATCCCCGGAACAAATTTGCCTGGAAAATTACACTTCCAGAAATAAACAACTGGAAGAAAAAGCCCTGCTAAATATATTAATCGGAAAGAAATAACGGTATACAAAACTGATAAAAAAAGTCCCCTAAACAAAAGCACGTGTTTTCTTACTGATTGATCACTGTGTAGCTGAGAAGAGAGCTTTCCCCGATAAGACACGTGTTTTTTTCGGATCGATTAAAATTATTAAGGGGGTATTTCATTTTTGGAATTATATGTAAATGTCTAATCAGATTTCTTAAGTGCTAACTTATAAATTAAAAACATTTTGAAAATCTACCGTTAAAGCAAGGTTTAAATACAGTAACATTCTTTTTTTTTGGATTTTTTCAAAGGTTTTTTTTTCTTCTGGGATTTTTCGGTAATTTTCTTAAGATTTTTCTTTCCTTTGTATTATTTTCCGTGTTTTTTTTCCAAGGCCTCTTCTTTCGGCTTTTTTGCTAAGAGTTTCTTTCAGGTAATTTTATTCTATATTCCCCGATTTCTGAGGTTGTTAGAAACTTTAAGCTACTTCAGTAAACATTTGCGTCACAGAAAACCAATTAATAAAAGAAAACAATTATGCGCAAAGTTTTTATTATCTAAAGTCATTAGGAAAATTAAATTGGTTAAAAACATATACCTAATAGGAATTTACGCAAACTTAAGCCACTTCTTTATGCAGAGTTAATTTAAATTACAAAGTCAAAATATTCTTTGTAAAATTACGTGTGGGGTCTGACTGCATTGTACCACACTAGGACCACACTAGGACCATGGCCCGGATGCCCCCCCCCCCCATGGGTAATCCACTATGATTTAGGAAATCCAAATTGTTTAACGGACTCATTAAAAGAAGTATTATACTAAAGAATGTATTGTCTTATTAGTATCATAAATATTTTACTTATATCTTGTCTGTGTTCAAAGATAAAATACTGAGATGAAAGTGCAAATGATATCATACGTTTAAAAATTGTTTTTCATAATGATTTTCAGGTTTTGCTTTATGACATCTACATACCAGTTACTACAATTTTTTTGCTCATTGTGTGTTGTACAAAATACGTACTTAACTTGTTTACATGATAAACAGTTCAAAGTTCCGCGTATGTTTGTTTTTATTCATATCGACCTCATACTTTCAAGATTGAAATTCATATTTTCAAATATCGTTCATTTATGGTAATAATAATAAAAATAAAGGGCTTTATTGTCACATTTAACACAATAAAAATTACAAGTTATGAAGGAGACAATAACAGGAACAAAATTCGATATATTATGTGCTTATTGTGTGAAACATAGAAAATATAAGTAATATAAAAAAAATTAGAAACAATAAAATAAACGCATAAAAATTACATTAAATTATATACTTGAAGTCGTTGTCCTCGCCCAAACCCAACACAAGAGATAAGACTAAAAAGGTTATTTCCACTGCAATCTGGCAGAGAATATCACTGTTGCTATCTCGTCTAGATATTAAAACACAAATCTTAACAATTTTGGGTTTATCTTAAATACTTCAAGACCCTCTTGTCTCAGTTCAAGTTTTGTATCCTTATAAATTTTGATTAAAGGATCTAAAAATGTAAATGTGTTATCCGTGTACAATGCGTTATTTTTACAGCAAATAAAAAAGCTGTAGGGCAACTGCCACGGGATCTTCTTCGCATTTATTGAAATTTTTGAAAACTTTAAAAATATTTCGAAACTTTTGACAATTTTATGGGAATATATAAAAATGCAAAAATTGTTGAAAAAAATTTAAATATTTTTATACCGTATTATTATTTATTTACTTAAAAACTTACGCTTTTAAAAATTTTTGGAAAATTTTGATTATTATAAAATATTTAAAAAATTTAGGAAACTTAAAACATTAAAAATTTATTTTTGAATAATTTGATAATTTTGAAATATTATTGATATTTTAAAAATTTTCAGAATTTTGCAAAGTATAAATTTTTTTTAAATATTAGTAATTATGAAAATTGCTTGTTTTTGTTTCTAGTATTTGTTAACTACAAACAATATTTATTCGTTGAAATCTAAAATCGATTACATAACTTGGTGATTTGGCGATTATTCAATTAAACTGTACAGGTAAACGACCAAAAGCAAACCTCCCAGAGGTGCTCTTTCAATGAACGATTGTACCTCTTGTGATTTAACATGTTCATACTGATTTTGCAGTCGAATCGATAAATCGTTGGTATGGGGACACTGGGGGTGGCAGGAAGATCGCGTTTGTGCAGATCGGTTATTCGACATTTGTAGAATACGAATCTGATCTTCTTTCTCGAGCGCGTCTATTTTCAAGTAGAGCACCTCTCCCTCGCCACCTAATTATTTAAACCAGTCACCTTCGGGGTAACCGTTTCTTAGCGATTACTCAATTAAACTGCTTAGGTAAACGACTAAAAAGAAATGACTCAGCGGTGTTTTCTCAATGGAAAGTTGTTTCTATTGTCATTCAACATGCTTAAACCTACTTTGAAGTCGAAATTAGTAAATGTTTTAAAAAACAAAAAATCGATGGTGGGAGCAGTGGGGTGATAGGGAAATCGCGTTTGCGCAGATGGGCCATTTGCCATGCGTAGAATACGATCCCTGTCTGTTTTTCCAGCGCGTCTATATTGAAGTAGAGCACCCCTAGTTTCTCAAGCAGTCGAGTCGTCCAGTTTTATGATATTTCGTGTTTTCTAGTTGCAAACAATTAGGACTGGATATAATTATCGATACCTCGATAATATCGAATACCGATATTTAAAATTTAAATATTATCGATATATCGATATTATCTATATACATTCAATACCGATATTCGATACTAAATTTTTAATATCGTCCAGCGCTACAAACAATTCATTGAAATCTTAAAATCAATATATTATGTTTTGTACACCTTTAGCTGATTTTTGGCGATTATTTAATTAAACTGTTCAGGTAAACGACCAAAGAAAAATCTTTCAGTGGTGTTTTCTCAACGCAAAGTTGTTTCTATTGTTATTTAACATGTCGAATTTCCTAAAGTTTTAAAAAAACAAAAAGTCGATGAGGCGAGTGATAGGGCATCACGGTGGCGTAGGTCGTCTCTATTCGACATGCATAGATTACAAATTTAGGGTTTTCTTTCGAGCGCGTCTATTTTGAGACAGAGTTTTCATTTTTTTTGGCGGACCAACCTATTTTTCTTGCGGTTTCGTCCCAGTGGAACTACCAATCTTAGAGCCAAATTTGGTTTTTATGCGTTAAGGCGTCTGGACTGTAAAGTGTATACAGGCAGCCACACAGCCAGACACACACATACTGACACCAGCACAGCGTCTGTTTTATCGGTCTCCCAAAGCCCTAAAACCTGCCTATTATTCAAAATGTCTAGGTTGAAAACGTTTGCCATAAAATTACCTTTCCTTTGGGCACTCGTATACTTTGCTGAATGATCGCATTTGCTCCAAATCCTACATGACGATCACAATACCTTCCTCTATAGCTATACTTCGTATAGCAAGAAAGGTAAAAATCGTTTAAATAACTTAACACTTAGATTAAAAAATTAAAAAATCTTTATTTTAAAGATTTAGTTCGTTATCTTTATCAAATATCAACAAACAACAGAACATATAAATTAATATTTAGAGCAAAATATAATGTTCGACGAATTGACCTTCTATACACCATACGGGAAAAATTTATTTTCTATATGCTAGGTCGATTCTACTTTCTTTGATAACGTAACATCAGTGCAAATAGTCGATTATATTGCTGTACAATTTATTACTTTTTTAAGGTTTATAAACTATTTCTATTTGTTTTTCGGAAGAATGTCTATTAAATTTGTCTTTAAAAAGTTGGTTCACGATATTTTCCATATTCGCTGCTAAATTAAATAGAAACTTGCTTGGTGTAGTATAACATACACTGCACGCTGCATGCGATTGCCGCTGACTGACCGTTCTCATCCTGATCCAATAAAAAACTAGGGGTAGTCGGGAATAGGCGCGCTTATTCAGTGGTTACTGAGGCGTGATATCCCTACTATTTCCTTGCATCTGATTATTGCATTATTTGACCAATGTGCATGCAGAGGTATTACGAATAACAGATTGGTTGATTGTTTGGTAGCTGGGAGCTTAAGGCTCGCCTTCGCGTGTGCAAAACAGTGCTTAAAGGCAGCGGTTTATTTAATCGGCGCCCAATTTTTATTGTTAGACGGTGGCGTTTAAAAAGTAAACGCCATACATAAGAGTAACTTTTTTTTATTGCAACATAGAATTAGAGTTTTTTCTATCTTTTTACTATCTACCTTGCGTAACAGGGCGGACCGTCACTGCTATTTTTATTAGTTATTGGGTGTCTAGTATGTATGAGTGTTGTTACTTGTTACCATCCGTCATTTTTGTTTGGAAAGTGTTAAAAAAAACTATGGTACGTAGCTACGCCTACGCCACTGTTTTCTAGCTTCACTCTTTTTGCAGTTAACGGTAACAGAATATGTAATGACAAACGTGACAAACCAAATATAATTTTTGAAATTTTTATTACTTTGGAAGGAATTTTAAAGATACATATTTATGTAATAAGCGATTGTTAAAATGTGACTTACTATCCGGCATAAACCAAAATTGAAATTGTTTGTTATTAGTGTTTATGTTTGCATTTGTTGTTATTTTATTAATATGTTCTGAATTATTGAATTACCACATTTTTAGGTATATTGAAATTTCAAATTATAATGGAGACGATTGATTTCGGATTGAGTAATAAAAGAGTAGAATAAAATTTTACTTGATTTTAATAGAAATTCAGTTTATATGTAGTTTTTGATATTTTTTAAAAAGTAAATGTAGATATGTAAATTTTTCCATGCAGATAAATAACTGCTTCAAACAACAAAACAATAAATGCATGTAAACTCATGACTCATCCAACAATAAACTAAAAAAAACACCAAGATAAATAATATTGCATTTTGTTTAAAGTTCAACGCTGATCAGTTATTATTGTAATATTGTAATATATTTACGAATGCACCAAGCAGATGTTTATCGGTCAGTATCAAATTTATTACTGTAAAACGTCTAAAATAGACTGAAAATGCCAAATCCAGTGTGGAACAAAAGTATGGAAAAAATGTTATTACTAAAAAATGCCGATGGGCTCCAAAATAAGATTTTCAATATTATATTATATTATATAACCCCTTTAAGAGCTTTTTGAGATAAACTTTAATTACGAGGATTAGCGAATTTGTGCCATACTTTTTATTTCACACCACATATTATTTTATAATTTGTATGTATTGATATTACGGCCAAACAAAATATGACTTTAAATTTAAATCAATATACCCCTTCAAGAGTTATTGCGATAAACTCAAATAATTGAGAGTATACTAGCGAATGTTGTTCCCGTACCGTATATAATTTTATAACTTTTGTGTATTGAAATTTCAAATTTACTAACTACCGCTATAGTATTACTGAAAACATTTTTTTCTTTAACTAAACATAGTATGTTACAGGAAACTATAGTACAGGAGTTACGGGATGTCGTTGGAGATTTTAGTCGCCGCTTAACCTATGGCGATTTGCAAAAACTAGGATATTTGGAAAGAGTTTTGAAAGAGGCTTTACGAATGTACCCTAGCGTTCCTTTCATTGGAAGAGTTACTGGCGAAGAGGTTAAAACCTACACAGGCTACACAATTCCTGCAAATTGCTACGTTAACATTCATATTTACGATTTACATTACAACCCTGAAATTTATCCAGAACCACATAAATTTGATCCAGACAGATTTTTACCGGAACATACCAAAAACCGACACCCGTATGCGTATCTTCCTTTCAGCGCGGGACCCAGAAACTGCATAGGTATTTAATGAAATTGCAAGTTTGTTTGCGTTACATTTGATATATTTTTAAAGGGCAGAAGTTCGCTATACTAGAGTTGAAGAGTGTCCTATCGTCCATTCTGAAACATTACATTTTGGAACCTATTACCAAACCATCCGATCTGATTTTAGCTACAGATCTAGTTCTTCGATCTGTTGGAGAAATTAAAATCAAGATACGGCCTAGGCTTTAGCACTCTACTTAATGAATCAGTTTAATGTTTGATTTTATTTTAACCAATATAAACGTATACATAATAAAAATAGGCCGAGGCTCCTTGCCTGGACTTAAAATAATTACCTTCTTTGTCGTCAAAAATGTTTTATATCATATAAGTACAGGTATAAAATGTAGTTTAAGAGTAAGCTACTACATAAGATTAAATGCTTCGAGCATTCGGCATGCCGCTCCCTCGTCTAAGGTCCAACAAAGCGCTCGCTATAGCCCGCAGGGTAGCATTTTTGTGAGAAAAAATCAAGTTTTTGAATTTTTGGAAAAAGATTGTTTGGAATTAAACAAAACCGGAGCCAAAGACTACATTCGTCAGCCAAAAATGGGAGAGACGGGGGAATCCCCCTAAATATAAAATTATATACAAATAAAATTATATTCTTATTCTATCATGAATCATGAGCAATTTAGGTTAAACATAAATGTTTTATCGGCCCTGGTTTATTAAATAAGGGAGTATACATGTTGGTTTCAGAGAATAGACACCAACCAGTTTTTGAAAAATATTTTTTGAACATGTCAAAATTTGTTATCGTTTTTACTTTCCACTTGTCATGGTTTAAAAATGCTCGTAGTAAGTAAATAGCATTAGGTACCCTGCGGGCTATATAAAAACACATTTTTTTTTGTCAATCTGACAACATTATGGTGTAAATAAGAAAAATTACAAAAATTCATAGAAGACGTCTCAAAGAAAATAGTAGATTGGGACACCTACCAGATTGTAGCTTATTACCTAGTTCCACCACTCAACAAAATTTAAAAAAATACTGTGTTTGAACAATATTTCTTTTTAAATACTAATTTTGAAATTTCATTACTTCACAGTTTTCGAGATATTAAACATGCTTTTACATATAACACTGTGTACCCCAACAGCTATTATAAAAATCAAAATTCATGCCAATTTGAACTCTTTTTTGAGTAAATAGGCGTTAAAGTCAAAATTTACAAAAATTCGTAGCCGCCGCCATTTTAATGCTAGAGTGATTGAAAAAAGCTTTTTATTTGTTTCAGCACTATCATACCTTGTTTCTAAATTACAAAATTTCGCTAAAAAAATAAACTAACACACGCATATACATGACATAGACAGACTTTCTAGAAACCACCTAAATCGAAAATTTAAAAATTTCCAAAAATTCCTGGAGGGTGTCAGAGTAAAATGTGGGAGATAAATAAAAAACAAGTTTGTAGTTCATTGCAAGCTCTATCGGCTCAGAAACTTTTTAAAGAAAGGTGTGGTCCGGTTTTATTGGAAATTTAGAACATTTTTAAAATATATTTTATACCGGATGTTTTTCTTAATTTAAACATTCTGCTTTTTGTTCAAAACTTTTGGTTAATTGTGTTTAAGTTCATATTTTTTTTTAATTAGAAAGGATAATGAAAATTTTAAAAAATTTTAAATTTTTCAGACATTGAAAAGTATTGAATATTTCAAAATTTTTTAAAATTTTGAAAATTTAAGAAACTTCGAGCTTGCGCAGATCGGCTATGCGACATGAGTAGAATACGAATCTAAGGTTTTTTTCTGAACGCATCTATTTTGAAGTAGGCCTCTCCCCATTTTTGAAGATGTCAGGTGGCACCTAATGTTTGTCTCCTGAAATCACAAAACCGATTTCATAATTTGGCGATAACCTTTTTTTGGCGGTTACTCAACTAATTTGTTCAGGTAAACGACTAACAGGAGACCTTCCAGTGGTGTTTTCCCAATGGAAAGTTGTTCCTAGTGTCATTTAACATGCTCATACCGATTTCGAAAACGTAATTTGTAATTTTTGCAAAAAACAAAGAATCGATGATAGGGAAATCTCGTTTACGCCGATCGGTCATTTGATATGTGTAGAATACTAATCTAAAGTTCTTCTTCGAGCGCATCTACATTGAAATAGAGCACCCTTATTTTAAAACGCAGTTGCCTGCTTTTATGATATTTTGTGTTTTCTAGTAGCAACCAATGTTTATCCATTAAAATCTCAAAATTCATTTAACATGCTCGTACCGATTTTAAAGCAGAAATTCGTAAATTTTGGAAAAAACAAAAAATTAATGGTGGTGGAAAGGGGGAGAAATGGGAGAGAGTGACAGGGAAATCGTTTCTTTTTCGAGCGCGTCTATTTTGACATGGAGCACTCCTCCCTTCCCCCTCTAGTTTTGGCGGAGTAACATTATTTTCTTGCGGTGTCATCCAATTACAATTAGCAATCCGGATCCCGAACTGGATTTCAAACTTTCTAGCTTGAAGATGGCGGTAAAAAAACTGATTTTTTCAGGAATGACTTCTTATATTGTATACACTAAAAAACCGTCGACTTCCACTAGCTTTAGCGCTTGCGTCATCCGCCATTTTGAATTCAAGATGGCGGATTCGCCTAAACTTTATTGCGCTATATCTCCGCACCCAACAGTCCGATTTAAATAATTTTGTTTAGCTTTGTAGTAAAAATTTTGGAAATTATTTTACTTTATTAACGGTTTTGTCGAAAATGTAGATTGAAAAAAGACACGAGACGATTTTAGGTTTTAAAAATTTTCATGTTTTTCATACCATAAAAATCAAACTAATAGATATATTGAAAATCGGTTCGAATAAAAGATATAGCTCTCTTTCTGTAGATAATTATTTATTTTTATATTTAATCCTACGAGAATTGTTTATTAAATAAATCGACTGATACTGCCGATATACACTCAAGCCGCCGCGCCGTACCGTTGCGGCGCGCGTCAACATATGCCTTCAATCATCGATACCATACTACAGTTAATTGTACAAAAGAAACTTTCTAATAAAAATTTTAAGGTGTAGCCATTTTCATCTGCATAATTATACACGTACATTATATATATTTTATATTGAAGTTTTTATCAATTTCAAATTATTTATTGTTCAGTTTAACATGATAATATATGCTCTCAAGATTGAGATTTGCAAATAAAACCACTGGATGTAACAAAACAATTATATAATATTGTTTATTTAAACGTGAATAGAAAGTAAAACAACATAGGTACATAGAAAGAAAAATATTTCAAGTAGGTATATGTCACATAATGAAAAAACTAAATAAATATTCGTTAAAAATCTTCCAAATGTAAGCCTTCGTTTTCGCGAGTAGGTCGCGATTTTACAAGACCTTAGTAGTTTTTACACAAGCCACTACAGATCCAATGTGAGGCGGCCATTATGGCCTACCTCTTTAGTTTCACGTGGCGGCACCTAGCGTGAGCCTTATCCACCACGTTCCTCTTCGGGCCGGATTGAGTTACGCTCAATCAGCGAGCTTGCTGAAGTTAACAATTGTTTAACAAGAACAAGTTACCAGTCTTGACATCAGGTTGCGAGCCTTAAATCCCCACTGATCGGAGGAGATCACCTAAATATCTACGGATTCTGCAGATCAGTGCCCGAGCTGAAACGCAGCTCACCCGTCGAACCGCACCAAGATGGCCTTAGCCTGCATAGGCTTACTAATGGCACCACGAGTCCTGCACCGTGACCAAGACGGGGGCTGCTATTCCCCCGCAGGCTCGAACTTGGTCCCCGTGGTACCAGTGAAAGAAGTCACTGGTTTGACTTTTCGGAGCAAGCACCTGCCGAAGCAGTACTACCCCTACCAGTTTAGGCTACTCGCAATCACAGTAATGGTTTGATGTGACCAGTACCTTAACATCGTCCGGTGTAGCTAAGCACGAACCCTCTGGGTACTTGTAAAAAAATTGCTCATTAAATGTTCAGGTTCTGCGGTTTTGGTTGTTGTAACCGGGAAATAGTTTTGGTTTTGTTTAAAATAACCCCACTCTAAGGGATTCAGGTTGTTTCCCTTCCACGTCTGTATCTGCAAATAAACTGTGTACATATGCTGGTCAGCAGCTTCTTTGGTCCGTTCTTCTAATGTCCTGATTGTCAGTTAAAAAACAACTTTTTTTAGCACTCTTTATTTGGATTTTTACTGGCAGCATCAGTTTGAACTGTATAAAATAATTTTTCGCCAACCCTGCACAGGTTTGTTCGCAGAAAAACTATCAAAAATGGTAATGTGACTTAGAAATGCTTTATTTTTTTTCTAACAATCTAAATATTTATTGCTTTTCATTTTTGTATGGATATGAAACTGTGTCACATCCTGTGAACGACTATGACAAATCTTTTTTCAAAAAACTTCATATTTTCAAAAAGTTTGTAGTACTATTTTTTAGGGATGCAACGGATATTCGGTTTTTATCCGTTATCCGGCCTATCCGGCCATTTCACCGAATATTCGGTTTGGCCGGATAATATGAAATATCCGGCCGGAGATTTTTCTTTAAGTAAAAGACATTATGAATGCAATTTTATTTGAAAGTATAGACTAAAACAATTAAAAGTAAGAGTACAATACAGTATCGGGTACAATTACTAAATTTATATTATTGAGATCAGCATTTATGCGAGTCAAAAATTTGAAATGATTTTAAACAACATAAATAAGTATTATTTATTAAAACCACGACGTAACATACCGTGTGGCCGCGAGAACAGGTAACAAACGGCCATTTTCAGTTTTTAAATTATTAATTTCAAATTTTTTCTAGGTAACACACACATAAAAATGCATATTACGACATAAAACGGTGTTAATTTGGACTTCCGGTTTAACCGGAAGTGATAGCAGTTTTTTTATTTTTAATGGAACACCCTGTATATTTTTTCATATTTGTTATATGTATAACATAAAGAGGATACATGAACCGCTTATTGCTATGATATGCAGGTCTCAATTTTGCAGTACATGTGACAGAGAACCAAGACAAGGAACCTATAAAATGCACTTGATCGTCAATCGTCAGTATTTTATTTAAATATCGATAAAAACCATATAATGTTAGGTTATGTCAGTTGATTTCTTGATGGTGTTGGATTTATCAGTACAGAACATGTTTTAGTTTTAACAAGTGTTAAAAATTATAAATTCTTGTAACAATCAAATTCCTTGACAGATTTCCAATATTAATTGTGAACAAAAAACAATATTAGAGCTAATTAGCACATCCTTGAAATAGTACATTTAGTAGTTTCCTTGTCTCGGTGCTCTCTCTCTAAAACACTACAGAATAAGGGTTATGGTATGCAGGTAGTGACTCATCATCGCTTAGATTTATGATACTTTTAAGCAGGGGCGGTTTCCGCTTTTGATAACGACGCGGAGGGAAGCTATACGCCGCAACGAAAGTTTTCTCAAACTGGGCGCGATCAACTTAAATGCGTTTTAAGAACATCTGACAATGTTAGGGTCAAACAAAAAAATCTTAAAATAGTACAATTTATGTTGTAAATAATAATCCGCACTCAACCGCACCGACAAGTAAAATCAAGAACCCAGCACAATCGGCTTTTCATAGGAAACTGACAAAAATTAATAAAACTGCTATCCTCAAGCGCATCGGTCTTATCTGTTATGAGCACGACGTACTGAAAATTAGGAAAAAAGAAGCCGACAATTTAAGATGTTTTCGTTGTTGAGTTAGAATCGTATGAAATGTGACATGAAAAAACGTCACTACATTTCTAATTCAAGCAGAATTACAAGGTGTGTTAGCAGTTAGCTGAGTAGGATAACCCTTAAAGCTAAAATTGTGTCTATAAAAACTGTTTTCGAGAATCTACCTAACAAAAAAAACACATTTTTTTCTTGTCATTGTGTAAGTCGAATTTCACGTCTTTTACCTAATATATTTATGGAAAACTTAGAATTAATAAATTTTTACATATGAGACGGCATTAATTTTTGGATAACAAAATTAAAATTTGTTAAATAAAAGTTGCAATTTTTCCACTTCTTTCGACGGTCTATTTTTAAAAACTAACTTTACTATTTTATTTTTAAAACTTGCGCTATATAATATTATTCTTCCCTTCACTCAAGCCGAACACTTAATAAGGTGATAAAAGTTGTTTTGACACTAACTGTCTAATATTTAAAAATTCAGAAGCTGAAAAACTATTTATGTATATATAACCCCTAAAACCACAGTTTACAAATTTGTCCCTTATTGATCTTAACCTTAACGTCCGCATTTATAATATAAAACCCTCTAGAACACGTGCAGAGTTTCTACCTGAAAGCCAACGAAATTTATTAGGTGTTAAGTGTAATTTTGACACTAATGATTGTAAAATTTCAAGTTGAGTATAAAAACTGCAACCGCAGAGCGGCCGGTATCGGTCTGCTTCTCGCCAAATGCAGGTAGGTACAAAGAAACGTTTAACTTTACGATCGTGTTATTAGCTAACCACTCCAGTTTTTGCACCTTTTTTGCCTGGGGTGTATGCTAGTTATATTTTGGCGGAGTTCATGGTTTAGAATTACCCTTTTAGTTACAGAAACTTATAACTAATTTTAACAAAAAAAATAGTGACTTGGACGCTATTTCGCTTGGCAAAAAAGTGACCTTTTAGTGACCTTGCTTAGGCCTACAAATTAATTGTACTACATAATGTTCAGCATTATAATCGAAGTAATAAACAAAAAAGTATAAAGCGGTACATCTTTTTAAGAAAATAAATTGCATGAAAAACGTTTATTTACAAAGATTTTATTTAATTTGCAAAAAAAATTTTATATAAAATGTATTATAAAAAAAATGTAAAAATGCGAACAAGAAATAAACAACATTCGTATAAAAATATAAAAATACAATATTCACACGAAAGAACACGAGTAATACTGGATATTATAAAATTTACTAGATTAGAATATATCTTTTATTAAAAAAAAAACTGAACAATAATTCAACTAAAAACAAATTTTCAGTAAGGAATCACGGACGTAATTATACGCAACTATAATAAAAAATATAACTTTACTAAAAACCAAAGTATTAAATTTATTTAGTAATTAATTTTTGGCCAGTTTTAATTTGGGAGTCATAATTACAAAATCATCTAAACTGCTTTTCTTTTTTTTTTCGGAAGCTTGTTTTTTGTAGTTCCTCAACTACCTAGTTTTATCATTCTTCTGCTCCTTTTTTGTGTTTTTAAACTCTTAGACTCTAGCAATGCCTTTGCAACAACCACATCGGTTGGGTTGGTTGTTAAAGATAATAATTTTTTTAGCATATACTAGTCAACTTCTTGTTACAGTATGGTCTACCTTTTTTGCTTTTATGTAATTCATTTAATCGGTTTTTAATTTCTAATACTTCTTGTTTCTGTGCTTCACTATTTTTTATGTTTTCGTTTCTTTCTTCGGTTTGTTCTTCTTATAGCCTTTTTTGCGTTATATCTCCGACATTGTTTACACGTTTTAAAATTTTTAATTGAGAATGGAAGGCTACAGCCATCTCAGCCACTTCTTAAACCCACGCCTGCTTTAAGAATACAGGTATGATATGTAATGTGCCATAAAATAAAACCAATAATAATTTTTCGACGTTTTTCAGACAAAATAAAACCATGAACTAGAAAATAAAATCTGTTAGCCACAACATGTAACGACTATAAGTACTAACCTCTTCCCCACTCTGCCCTAAAAATTATTACAGACAAAAACATGTTTACAATATTTGATTTTACTATTACAAATGAGCAATTGTACTCAAACATGAATTTTAGTCACTTAACCCCCTGTTACCATTAATTTCCAAGTTTCAAAAATTCGTAGAGGACTTCACAGTAAAATTAGAGCCTTGGCCCCTCGACCCTTGAATTTTCTAAAAGAATTTTTGGATATCGTCTTCTTAAAACCTAAATTTTACTGCATTTAAGCTGAAACAACTACCAAAGTAAAAACTATGACGGATAATCCGGTATCCGGTTATCCGGCATTTTGAAAAAGTACTGCTCGCTGCATCCCTACTATTTTTATATGTAAGCTTCAGTATCACGTAGTGTGTTTTTATAATATGGCCATTATGCAGCTATGCTTTTGGTACAGTAGTAAGACTGGTACGACGTTATTGCAGTCAATGTTGTGGCGTGAATCGTTAGTAATAAAATACTTTTGAATATAATATAATAAGTAACATCTAAAGCATTGGAAAGTTCAGGAGAAATACTTCGCTCAGTTTTTTGTAGTTTTTAAAAAATTAATATGCATCGCGCGCTCCTTGGGTTGCATAATATCAACTGCAGTCGTATTCCTCTCAAGTTGAGACAGGTCGAAGGAATCTGGATGTAATACGTAGAAAACAATTGGAGCAATTGCTATATAATTCGTAAAACTAGTACTTCGATCTTGCATCCGCGGTCCTCTACACTACCTACTTAATTACCTTATTTATTGTTAAAAAACAGAAACAAAAACATTCGGAGGGCGTAGCCCACGGGGTTTGCTAGTTTCGTATTAATTAAAATTTTGTTAAATTATGTTGATTTCTGCATTTGATAAAAATTCAGGGTCTTATGAGACATCTAAAAATTATAGTCAGGCTTAAATTTCAAATATTTTGACACAAATGCAATATCTTAATCTGAATGTGTTGAAATAAACAGTTTGTTTTTAAATCTTTAATACTTTATTTTTTTTATAATTGAAAACCATAAGTATATTTATTTTTTTTATCTGAAACACAAATATGTGATAAATCAACAATTCTAAAACAAATAAGCAAGAGTCTATTAACGATCATGCAACGTTTGATTTTCAATATAATTTTGTTTAATAAGAAAATCATATTCGAGAAGGTGAACGTCTTGTCAGATAAACTGTTTGTAGTGAAGGAGGAGCAAGTCCTTAAAAAAATTGATAACATACAACTTGGAAAAATAAAACATTTCATAATTTATATTTTTTAAAAACAAAGTAACGTCAACTTAGATTAGTTCATGATAAATTGTTGCAGATATTGTGAGTAGCTTATGTAGTTTTAAACTCAGCGCAACCTTCAGCATCTCTCGTTGCCATTAAAAAAGTTTGGTGCAGAGTGGTTTATATCTTCTTATATGTAAATTTTCAAAGTAAAGTTGGTAAATAATAGTTCAGGTAAGTACTTGGCGATTAAGGGTTTGGTTAATTTAAATATTTTTTATATGAACATTTTATTGTAGATAAATAATTTTTTTCAATAAAATGCTTTTCACATCCTTGGTAGTATGGGGTGCTGGAATAATAGCAATAGCGACTATTATCTATTGGGTTCCCTGGTGGATAGTCACTATGATTACCGTTAATAAAATTCCTGGTCCTCCAGCTTACCCTATTATTGGAAATTTGTTGGATTTTCATTTGCCATCAGGTAGTAATTCTTAATTTCAACATAAAAAATAATAAAAGTAAGTATTAAAAAAACAACGTCTTGTAGATAAACTGTGGGTACTTCTTCGGGATTTAAGTAAAAAATACTATCCAATTTATAAACTGTGGAGCGGACCGTTGACAGCAATTGCTTTTCTTTGTCCGGAAGATATAGAGGTAAGTCTTACAAAGTGATTGGTACAATACTGTTTTATTGGTAATTTGATTACAGTTACTGTTGTCAACCACAAAACACTCCAAAAAAAGTAAACTGTATTTTTTATTAGAACCATGGCTTGGAACAGGACTTTTAACCAGTACAGGTGTGACCTAAAATAGTTTGTTTATAACTTAGCAAACTGTTTATTTCGTATTCATTTTGTTTTTAGGAGAAAAATGGCAAAATAGACGCAAAATTTTAACTCCAGCTTTCCACTTTAGTATATTACAACAGTTTTTACCAATATTTACCGAACAGAGTGAAATACTCGTTAAACGTTTACGAGAAGAATGTAATGAGTCATATACAGAGATTGTGCCTATTATTACCAAGTTTACTCTGCATTCGATTTGCGGTAAGAGTTGATTTTGATAAGAATAACTTCTAAATAAGCACAAAATTCAGTCAATAGGGATGTATTAAATAATTGTAAATTAAAGGAATATGAATAAGGTTTTTAATAATTCTTATTGTAGTATATTTCGCTAATGTAAGTTTATCGATAAGGTATGTTTATTGTACCACAAGCAGTAGAGATAAAGTTCGGTAAGTTCCATGGATACTAGGTGGTAACGTAATAGATATATTATGTACATATAAATATTGGTTATTAATATCATCGCCGGAAGTCAACGTTGACTTAAATCAGAATGATAAAGCAGGAAATTCCACATTTTTCTAATGGATTAAGCGAAAAATCATCAAATTAGGATTAAAGTAATTTGTCATTGGTATACAGCACACTGAATTTGGTTAATTGTAAGTTTGGACGATAGATTAGAATGCTTTGGGCAAAGGGACGATAGTATCCGATTTCTATTAGAAAAATACTTATTTTGGCGGCGAAAAGTAGGAGTATTTTTTTTAAATATTATTTTGCGTTACTGCAAAAATCAGCAAATTTGACAGATATAAAATGTGTAGTAACCGGTGTTGTTCTTCACATTGTTTATGTGTTACAGAGACTGCAATGGGAACTCGATTAGATGAAGGAAAAATAGGGCAAAAGTTATACGCCAAGTCAGTTTACAGGTAAATAATATATTGCCAAACAATAATCAACATAAACGTTAGAGCTGTTTAGGTTAGGACAACTAGTAGTGCATCGTATTTTACGTCCATGGTTATACCTTTATTCACTATATATCTTCACACCGCAATATTGGGAGTTAAGAAAGTTAGTGACTTTTCTGCATACATTTTCCAGCAACGTTATAAAAGAAAGAAAAGAAAATTTCAATGACAGAGATTTTACAAAACAGATTGAAGATGATACTTTTGTTAAAAAGCGTTTGGCCATGTTAGATCTTTTAATTTCTGCACAGAAAGCTGGAGCAAATATCGATGATGAAGGCATTAGAGAAGAAGTGGACACTTTTATGTTCGAGGTGAGATCTTATATTTTTCAACTTTGAATATTTCGAACTTTCTCTTTAAGCAGTTACACAAGAATATTGTGTTTAGGCAAATCGGCTATTTACTATCCGTAAAATACGAATTTGACACTCCTTTATGAATGCGCCAACATTTAGCCAGAGTAGCCCTTCCCCACTCCCTTATGTTGTGTGATAAACCTCCGACAATTTTTATGAGGTGAAATCCTAAAATAGACTTTTGCTCCCTGGAGGATTTTTTTAGCGATTGCTCAATTAAATTGATCAGGTAAGCGGTCAAAATCGAACCTGCCGGAAAGGTTATTTCTATGTCCATTGCAGTAGCGTAACTATGGGCTCACGAGGCCCGTAACCGCTGGACCGCCCGATTATATTAGGTCGTTTTGGGGGCCCCAAACTTCGACATTATTTATTTTTCTTTCATTCATAATTTTAGATAAGGAAGGCCCGATAATCGGTACGGAGTTAATTGTAGTTACGTCACTGGCCCTTCGTTGAACACCTACATATCGAGTTTGAAACCGAAAATCCTAATTATGAAAATATCAAAACTGGTTGGAAGATGGTAAGGATATCGCGCCTGCGTAGATCGGATATTTGATACCCGTACAATACGAGTCTGAGCTTTATTTTCCCACCTAGTTTATTTGCGGTTTCATTCGTATGTTATTACCAATCTTTTGAATCGAAATGAGTTTTTCTGCGTTTAGGTGTCTAGAATGCAGAGAGGCCCACACACCAACCAAACACACTGAGGCAAACACACGCGCACACACACCTACGCATGCGTGCACGCGTACACTTACAGAAACCAATCACTAATAATTGTGCTTCTTATTTATTACGACACAATAAGACAGTCGTGTAACTTAAACTGTTTTTATAGGGACACGATACCACATCTATGTCAATATGTTTCACACTTTTGCTACTGGCTAATCATCGAGATATTCAAGTAAGTAGATACTTAATTTAGTACTTATTTATAAAACTATTTTCTTCCTTATTTACCTCGATTAAGGATTTCTTGGTAGTAACTAATATTGTCTTCGAAAAATTACAGGATAGGGTAGTAGAAGAACTTCGAGAAATATTTGAAGATTCAGATCGCCCTGCGACTTTTCAAGATTTGCAAAATATGCATTATTTAGAAATGGTTCTTAAAGAGTCGTTGAGAATGTATCCTAGCGTTCCATTAATAGCAAGAGTAACAGACGAAGATATTCACACACATTCAGGATATGTAGTGCCTGGTTGGGTTTTTGTTCACGTCTACATTTATGATTTGCATCATAATACAGAATTATACCCCGAACCGGAGAAATTCGATCCTGACAGATTCTTACCAGAGAATACTCAAAAGCGGCACCCGTTTGCTTACCTTCCATTTAGTGCTGGTCCTAGAAATTGTATAGGTATGAGAAGAATAATTTAATAATTTCATTTGTTTTTAATTCTAATTTTTAACAGGCCAGAAATTTGCAATGATGGAACTAAAAACGGTGATATCTACTATTTTAAGAAAATTTGTTTTGGAACCTATTGACACACCAGCAGATATTGTACTAATAACGGATTTAATAATACGGCCGCAAAATGGTATCAAGATTAAATTTAAACCAAGACAAACAATTTTCTGTTAGATATTAAGTTTTTACATAAACTGAACGCAAGAAGCGAAAAAGCTATACCGTGTGTCCACGAAATTGCGGAACATAGGAAAAATGCTGTGTTAAATGTTCGACACTATTATACTGCAGGTTAAGCATAAACAAATTTAATACCATTCTTGTTTTTTCCTAGGTAAATAATAAATAGCCTTGTCAACTTTGCTTGCATTTACTGGTCATGTGTGACTTGTCAAAGTTTGTCTTTGTAGTAATTATTGATTAGAAATTTATTTTACCGTTCAAGAGCAGAACACCGCTAAGACATATTTTACATTCATGTAGAATGTAGGCAACTCAAGTAACACATATTGTGGAACAGTTGTATAAAACATTCAAAGCGCTTGCGGATGTTTTCCTAAAACGAATATCTACTGTTTTCTGTGTTCTGTAATTTCGTGAACACACAGTATAAAGTGTGACACTTTAAACTACCCAAGCTGATATTAAGTCGCACCTGCTTTAATTTTACTCTTTAAAAATGTTTCGAACATTGCATCCAATGCTTTTAATTAATTATAATTAGAAAGTTTTTAATATATTTTTTTCTCTGCGACATTTTATATGAAATTTGGACATCAGTGCTTTCTTATTTAGTAAACAGTAAACGACAAAAAATCTTTGTGTAAATTACTTATCAGTTATAATAGAATAAGATTTTAAACGCAGCTATTACAGTACAGCAATATTGTAAAAGTAATAATAATTCAAGTTTTGCTTCCAGTTTTAGATTATTTAAAGCTTATGTGGGTAAATATTTTTTTTTCAACATATAGTGTTAATAATATTGATAATTTAAGGATCAAATTTTGAGCAGTAACAGATTTCAACTAGTTATGGACAATGACAGTAATGATTAAACATAAAATTATATTATGCATTATTGGGAAGCAGAATTATACTACAAGTAGTTTTATAAGAATTCTATTTTTAGTGATAATAATCTATATAAACACTGTCTGATGTTACGCCAAGTTGCTTATAATTTAATTAATATAAAGGTTGGACAAAAGATTGAAATTTAGCAGACGTACAAACCTTATAGATGGCGGTAATTTACAAATATCTTGAATATTTAACAATTATTTCGTTATGTTTTAAAATATCCGAGACAATTTAAAATAGACCAATACTCAATTATCTAAGATGTTTTAAAATAAATCAATATTTAAATATATAATTAACTTATTTTGATAATATCTAACATATTTTACATTAAAATTATATCAAAAGACCTACAATATCTCTATAAAAATTAAACTTTTTAAAATATCTATAAGATATATAAAATTCCTTGAAAGTATCTTTGAAATAGTCCTAAATAGTTAAATTCGAATTATCCTAAATACATTTTTAGTTATTTATTAATATCCTATAGATATTTTTAAAACATTAAAAATTTACAGAATTTTTTTTTTATTTTAATATTAAAAATAACTAAACCATTATTAAAATAAAAAAATTATTTAATACATTTCCAATATGTCTATTAACAAAATTCCCAATAAAAGTTTTAATCAAAAAAAAAAACACGGCGTTCCATAACAATTAGTTTTAAACTCGTGTAACTTAACATAAGAAATGGTTTTTACCAGTAATGATTGAAAGAACAAATCTGCTGTTGTCGGTGATGTTGTTAGTGAAATTACCCATACACGTATAATGTATAAAAAATAGATGTGTGGGTTTAACATCTTCCGAAAATAATGAACAGCTTTTGTTAATCATTACAATGGTTTTACATGACTACATTTATGAAACATGTGAAAATGTTAATTGTTAATGTATATTGTTGATAAAAAGTCTATACGAAAATGTAAAACGACTTATTGTACATGAAATTACAAGCATCTGTTAACGCAGTTGTTAAATCATATAACAGGTACTATTTAATATTTTAATATTCTATTAACTCAGTGTCACGTTCAATCCCAGGGTCACAGTTTATTGGTTTAGTGCCACACTGGTACAACGGGTATGCTGCTGTTGCAGTACTACATCCCGGTTCTGAAATGCTGTTTGTTGATTCCCTGCTCTCTCGGTACAGCGAACATGTTCTCAATTCTTCAGCAGTGTAATTTTGATATATTAACGTTTCTTGTGGTTGGCCTAGATCGTTTAGAGTAGTACGTTCAATAAAATCATTTTGAATCATAAAATTTAAAGGTTGTGCTGTATCACTTTGAAAGTCTGTAATTACATTTCAATTAATTAATTAAAACCTAACATTAAATATATTTAGTATTAATTTTCGCGTTATAAACAACATGTTACTAGTTTCCAGTGGCGGTTCCAGACTAGTGTCTTGGAGGGGGTAATCTTCAAGAAATTCTGTTCCCCAAAAAAAACGAAAACAGTTGAAATAACACATTTTACTACATCAAAATTATAATACATTTTTACGCTAATGCCTAATGAATAATTATAATAATAATAATATTAATTTTAATCAGAAAACAGAAATGTACTAAAAAATTAACCTTGCGGAAAAACAAATTCCCATGAAAAAAATCCTCGGAAAAATATCTTTGGTAAAAAATCGTTGGATAAAGACAGGCGAAAAAAGTCTCTGATAAAGTGACGGAAAAAAAGTCCACGGAAAAAAAATCCCCGGAAAACAAGTTAGATAAAATGCCAACGAAGCTTGTGGTATGCAAAATTTTTTAAGACCAGTTGACACAATTCGATTTCGATGAGTTTAAAACATCGACTTTCTTAATGTATTGGATTTGACTTTTTATTTGTGTTTTATTTTATATTAGTTAGCTCAGATTTCTTAAAGTGTGTAGTTTACTACAACAATAGTAACGTTTCCGTTTAACTGCATACTTTAATTTCTAAATCTATCAAAACTAAAATTCTAAAACAACTGAAAACAAATTACTAAAAGTTTTTGACTGGATTTTTTACAAGGATTTTTTCGTAAAGATTTATTCCAGGATTTCCGAGGATTTTTTTTCGATGATTTTTTACTAGAGCATTTTTCTACCGACGTTTTTATTGCCATGCCAATCGGTTTTAGAAGTGTAATTGTGAAAAGTCCATCCAAAAGTCGGCTCCTAAAATTTTAAAGTTGTTTTACATCAAAGCAATGTTTCTTGCAAATGAATTTGAAGAAGGGACAATAAGCGGATTCACTTGATTAAAGAAATTATACGAATTTCTGGGGCCCAACTCGCCCCGAAGATTATCGATGCCTCTTTCTTGCAAAGGGATTGTCTCAGGTATGAAGCCCAACTCGACCTCTCTGGTTTAAAATTGCCCGTTGTGAGTTTCTGCGCTCTTGTAAATTTGGCAATGGCTAATATCTTAAATTTTAAATTTATTTGTATTTGCTTGGGGGGGATTACTCCCATTACCCCCCCCCCCCCCCCCCTGTAAACGCCATTGCTAGTTTCGGTTACACCGGAAGTGATGTCAACTTTTTATCTTAAATAGCACTTTATATTTTTTCTGATCAATTCTGATGGAGCATTAAATTCAGCCATCTGTATAAAAGTTACTCAAAAAGTAAATAAATTAGCCGCTAGAGGACGTGGAAGTTGACCTTTGAGAAAGTTAGCCAATAAACAGCTCGAAAAGACTAAATAAAGACAATTCTCCATTAAATACTTAATTTTGTTAAGACACGCGACCGCTTCAAAAATTTTAGCATTAAATATGGAATTCGTAACCTACTTGAATTATAAGTTCAACGCTCTTTAGCGACTAACCGTTTAACTTTGTGAATAACTTTTTTACATGACTGAATAGAGAATTAATGCTTAATCAGAATCCACCAAAAAAAGATATAAGATGTTATTTACGAAAAACGGTTGGCTTCTCTTCCTTAGTAACCTGAAGTAGATTCGCGTTGTGTATAGTTCGAATTTAAAGGTTACAAAAGACCATAAGAACATGCAAAAATCAATTATGGCATCTTCAAAAGTAACTGAAATGTTATGTTGGGACATCTAGGCTGAATCACCTGGTATAGTCCAGGAGAATTGGGAAGAAAAGTAAAAATCAATTCATATGAAATTTTTTCCTTCCCAGAGATGTTTATTTTGTCGTTCTGCACGACATACTAAAAGTCACGATCAATTGCACATGTGCGTTTGCCGCCATCTTCAGAAAATGGTGTAAATGTTTGCTTTTTGCCGAATTCCTCACTTATCGCTGGTACTACGGTAAAATGTTAAATAGAAACATTAAAGAGCATAAAATTGTGTTTTATACCTAACCATTTTTTTCTAGCCTTAACCATTGTTGCGTCCTATGAATCAATGGCGCATATTGTCAAACTACTGACTGTTTATTTTTGTTTCCGGAGAAAGTGCGTGGCGAGTTATATCATTGATTTTTTTTTAAGAATCATGAAGCCGTGCGTGAGCACGACCCCATGATTCCCATCCCACCCCCTTACCCGGGCTCAGCACACTAAGTGCTCTTCACCGGTCTAACATGCCCCACCCCTGAAAGACATGCAACCCAACATACACACCTACATACACCATCCATGGACCCGTCGGATTTAACTTATTCAGAAAAATTACCGACGAGCAGTGGACTCGAACCAACTGCCATGGGGAGTCTAGTTTCAAAGCCCGGGACTTTAACCACTAGACCACCCGCCGGTCCATTGATTTTTTAAACATACATCGACCTGAATTACGCATGAATGAAAAAGACTGTTTTCTTCACACTATTTATGTGGTATCTCCATTCTTTCACAAAGTAGGCCTTCTTTGGAAGTTTTCGTGTTTTTGCCTCTGGATACTACCGGGATGTCAAAAAAATATCTTGGTCGAGAGTGGTCATGGATTTTTAATCAATTGTCGTAGCTAGTATCGTGCATTTATGTCAAACTTTTTTGATTGTCAAAATTTGTCAAGCAGTTCTGGCGAAGTTTTCTTGCTATTGTAATCTTAAAGATGATATAAGCTAAGACGGATGTTTTCCATTTCATGACCACTCTTGACCAAGATAATTTTTGACATCCCGGTAGCAACCAGCAAACTACCAACGCCGCTTAGTCGAGAAGGTTGTCTTCGTCGTGTTTTGATCTCCGGTTACAACATCTGCATTGAAAATATCTTTGTACATGGTATTTCCTGATAGTTGCTGCAGATTATAGAGCAGTTCAACTTAGATTCCTTGCAGCTGCATTAAATACTCCGTGAGTTCCAGAATTTCTCACTTAGTACTCTGCAGGTAAACTGATTTCTCGACACAGCTGTACCTGATGGTGGACGAACTGTATTCATGTAGACGGTTTTGTTGGAGGAACCGTACCAAGTTTCATATCGCTGTTGGTGTTAGCGACAGCTTCGATGAAGTTGTTGGTGTGGTATTAATTTAAATCTTTTTTTTGCCTGCTGTGTACAGTGCCAGAGTTAACGCTTCTCTGGTTTTGAAGGCGTCATCCGGAGAATTCTTTTTGTTGGGCACATTCAGTTGTTGGCGAAGATGAGAATTTTTTGGTTCTTTTAGTAACTGCTCGAATTTCACTTTACCCTTTTGGGGAGAAGAGGTGGCGTCGCACCCGTTAGTAGCAGGCATAAAAACTAAATGTTCTTTAATGGGTTCTGATATGCCTTGGAAATGTGAAGTTGAATAACTTGGGGTTCGTCATCAATTTAGTGGATGTTACTAAATTTGAGGATGCGATACACTATCTGCCCCCCGCCTCACGGAGTGGAAGGTGATATGAACGTTGACCATGTGTACGACGAAATCTGCATTTGGTCCAGTCCCTGACCGTAAGGCCTGCAGGAATTTTGAGGTAGACGAGTTTTTTCTTCAGTTTTTTAGCAACTATGTCGAGATAAGGAAACTTCTGCAGAAACAGACAACTCAAAGTACATCATATGCCAATCTTACACAGAGAAAGTGTTCCTCAAAAAGCAGAGAAGAAATGCTCTCCTGCAAGAGAAACCCACTCACTAAGACAAACATTGAATATGTAAAACGGCAACGTTTCTTGCTGCGGCATTGTGTTTTGAGGGCGATGTATACGTCAGAACATGCAATCTTGAAGAAGAATTTGCTCTCTTTGGTGCAGATTTATGCTTCCATAAGCTCTATCTCGAAGCCTATCTCTAAAGATTTAAAAAGTCAGCAAAGTGATAAACAAAGAACATCATACAAAGGCTAAACTATAGAGGATAATAAATCACTTGTTCAAGACATTCTGGATAGGAACTAAGGTGTAATACTCGGTGAAATTTGAAATTTTTCCAATAAAAAGCCTGAGAAGAAAACTCGTCCGATTTAAAATTCCTACGTGGTTTATGGCCAGAGACTGTATTAATTGTTGAGAACGTTCTGTGAGAAGGCTCCTTGAAAAAGATGAATTGACTTCTAATTAAAAACCGAATTAGTTCTGTTTACAAGGGAAAGGAAGCTAGTGGGTTTAAAAAAAACTATCACTCTTCGTACTTTTGGACGTGCAGACGCATTTTTAGTAACACGTCGGGTCGTAAACCGTACATCACTATGTGGATGTACACTGCGGTGATAAGACCCCTCATTACATACGCAGCGCTTGTATGGTGACCATTAACTGGCCTGATAAATACAACAGATCAATGTAGTCAATTCCAACATCTGCCATATTTAGGAGGGACAGGAGCAATGCGCACTGCATCTATGACGGCCCTGGAGGCACTTCTGGGGCTCGCGCCTCTTCACATAGTGATTTAAGCTGAGGCTAAAAAGGCGGCTTATTCTGTAAGCTGGCTCCTTTGCCTACTGTAAAGGACATTGGGCAAATGCAGAAGTAATGGAGAAAAGCAGCTGACGGAGACTCATGTAATATTTAATTTAAGGAGTGACCGTAGGCTAAGCACATTCTTCTTCTATATACGATACAAAACTGTTTTTCCAGTCAGAAAAGACTGGAGCACCTATAACGAGAGCCTCCTGGTTCCTAAGGGTGTTATTTGGTTCTACTGACAACTCAAAGACGGGGCTGTTTATCCTGATACACCAACAGCAAAGTGTACCACGAGTAAGACATTTCTTCCCTCTTGAGCAGTACGTCACCGTTTTCCAAGCCGTGGTATATGTTATACTGGCCCGTGCATACAAAAACCTTATTAGAGGTTCTACACTCAAAAATATTTGTCACCTCAACAAACACTTGCATAAGATTCATATTGTCAACGATCCTGCAGTCTGTGTGGTGAATATAAAGAATCATTGTTTCATTCACACCAATGTGTGAGACTTGTGACCCTACGCCTAACATACTTTAGATCCGGATATTTGAGTCCTGAGGAAACGCGGTTCATTCCTCTATGCAAGGTGCTAGTCTTTGCGACCGGCACCGGCTTATTCAGGGAGAATATTTAATGAACGGTACGCACAATAGACCTCTGGTCTGAGTGCTGTAGGACTAGGACTTGCACCGCTATAAAAGAAGAAGAAGAAGAAAACCGTCTCAGTTTCGAACGACATAGCTTCTTTGTGCCTTCTCTCCGCGCGAAAACATCCAAGATGAACAGAATATACACCATTGTTTGTTTCTTACACTTTCGGTCCGATTAGACTACAAAACCAAGTCGAGTAGACGGAAGGAAGGCTGTAAAGCTGCCGCAACGAAACAGTTCGTATCTTCGTTACGGTTAGCGTACAAGTTTATGCCCTTCAACTTTTGTATTTGACTTTCTTCTGTTATACTAACGATAAGTGAGTAAATTGCAAATCGAAACAATTTTTTCAAGATGGCGGTGAACGTACTTGTAATATCGGCAATGACTTTTAGTGTGTTTAACACGCCAAAATAAGCATCCTTACTAAGAAAAAAATTGATATTAATTACTGATAATTTAATTTTTTTTCTAAAAAAATACGCTTGTATTGTTATTAAATTGTTTTACTTTACCTTGATGTTGTAAGGTATACAATGGAAGTATATTCAGCTCTTCAACAGTGAGGCTTCCATCATCTACAACGTGCTGCTGAATATTTTCTTCGTTTTGCACGTTGGGCGTTTGTTGCCTCCTCTGCTTTTTGCATTTAGTTTCTCCCTGAGCCGCCATTTTTCTAAAAGAAAAATTATTAACTGAAGATTAGAGAAGAAGCTGTAAATGTAAATGTAAATTCTGTGAAAAGTATGCAAACATTTAGAAAGAAGATTTCTTCAGAACAAAAAATATATTTATCTGTATAGTACGTTTTATATTAATCAATTAATCAATCATGTTTTCACTAGATTATTCGTTCAGCTGATTTTAATGATTTTATTTTATTTTCTTAAGGCAGAAATAAGATACTCACTTGTCGTTTGCCCTTTGATTTTTCATCCAATGGACAACTTGCCGAACAGTTAACCCCGATCGCCTGGCAAGACATTCTTTTTCACGTAAATTTGGATATTTGCAGTTAGCATAAAATTCCTTAAGTATGTTTCTGCTAACGACTTTTCTATTGTAAGTAACTTCCTCACCGTCCCATATGGTTCTTGGGAAAGGATACTTCTTACGAAGTCTGTATTTTGTTACCGGTCCTGTAAAACAATGTCGGTATATGATTTCAGTTCAAGTAGTAATGTTTTAAATATGTAGAGACCAAACAAACACTACCTAGTTTTTCGAATAATATTATTTATATTTACCTAATGGTGTTCCTCGCCTTCGCTGAGCAATTCTGTAGTGCATTTCATGCCATAGATATTGCAATTTGGGGTACCAACGAGGATGAAAAGTTGCCGACTGCAAAATTTGGGTAAGCTCGTCATAAGACTCCCTATGAAAAACGACTACTGCCCATGCTACCCGAACACTTTCGAGGTTTTTTACAAAATCAAACTGCTCCAAACCACGTACAGTTTTTTCGAGAGCTTCAATATCATCACGCTTAATCAACTCTTCTATTAAGGTGTTAAGCTGTAAGAAAAATGAGCTGTATAACGAAAGCAATAATTTAAGTTGTGCGAGTAAAATGGAAAATGTCAAGTACAATAGCAAATTCAAGAGTATAGCTGAAACTGTTTGCTAATAGTAAAAATATATCAGGTATTTCACCCGACTAGTAACAACCAATCTCTTGAAAACAAAAAGAAATTTTGGTGACGTAACTGTAACTACCTAAAGGCCGGGACACAAATGACCGCATCGCGTCCGCACCGTGCCCGCACCGCAAGTCGGCCGACTGTCGGTGACGATGACGGGAAACCACACTTGTCCGCACGTGATCCGTGTGTCGGCCGTGCGGTCTGTCTCACGATTGCAGTTCAGTATTCTTTTTGAAGCTTATGCAGTTCTTTCGTGGAGACAAAATGTTGAAAAGTTTTACAAATAGTGAATTAGGGATGGTAGCACTTGCTTTAGAAGAAGAAGATGTTAATTGGAGAAGAAATCATGGCAGAAATCGGAGAAGAATGTGGGTTCACATAATAATATATTATATTAATACTCATCCATTGTGCAATTCTCTCGCCGTGCGACGTCCAACACACGGGCGTCACACGGTGCGGGCGCGGTGCGGCCATGTGTGTCCCGGCCTTAATTCGTATAAAACTAACTGGTCTTTCAAATTTTTTGGTATATTAAACATTTACCATCAAAATAAGCTGAAAAAAACTAAAATGAAAGCGAAAGTTGTTTAGTTTTTTTTGTAGATTTTTCGTTAACAAATTTTTTTTTTAAATCTGAAAGCAGTATTTAATAGGGCATAACGCTTTATTCCCGAACTTCTAGCTTCAAATGCCTTATTACTGAAAAACGAGTTTACAGATTGGGTTGGAGTTTGGAATCATAATATCTCTATGATAACACAATGTCCGTATGTAAAAGAATTTTTATACAAATGAAAATTTTGAAGTGGAAGTGTGTTTCAAAAATTTAAAATTTTCAGGAAAATATTGCTCAAAAACTGGCTACACCATTTTGTTAAATTTTGTACGCTCATAAATATAGATATGTATATGCTACACTTTGCTTGGCGTTCCAATTTGCTATTATCTCTGTGACGCCTTCTGTAAATTTTTGAAAATCGAAAGTTGAAGCCTCTTTATTTAATAAGTAATACACTGGAGATCATGAAACATTTCTTTTAAGATAAATAGCTCATGAGTGATAGTAGAATTAGGTTCTCAACTTAATTTTCAGGTGCAGAAATATTTAGGGGAATGGAAGTTAGTGTTGCTCCTCCCACAAAATTTTTGACGGACGACAGGGTTGTAAATTTACATTTTTTGGTCTTATTAAATATTGGTTGATATAACTTTGGTTGTTTATTTTTAGTAGGCATGTTTAAATTA
Source organism: Ctenicera cuprea (assembly GCA_958336395.1). Taxonomy (NCBI): domain Eukaryota; kingdom Metazoa; phylum Arthropoda; class Insecta; order Coleoptera; family Elateridae; genus Ctenicera; species Ctenicera cuprea. Next base: position 18,682,318 of record OY284496.1, read on the forward strand.
AATAAATAATCTGTATCGTTTTTTTTAATTTACAGAATTCCATCGTTCCATTAGGGATGGTAAACGTTTAAAAAAAAATCCGAACAAATAGGTTGTACTTATTTTAACGCGGATATTAAAAAAATATTTAAAAAAACAGATCAGCCCATTTAAAATATTTAAGTTATCCCACGCCCCTTAAAGTAGAGTGGTTTTTCAAAACTCACTATCAACATAAATTTTAAAAACTTTTGCTCAATCTTTAATAGTTTCGGAGATATCAGCTTGTAACACTTCAGTTGTCTGAGGATGTTGTGGATATACATTGAGAGTAGCCTTAAGTAACAGCAATGATCCATTGTGAAATGTTATACAAAATAAAAAAAAATGTATCAATATGCCAGTTTTAATCCATTAACATGCTAATATGCTAAATTTGTGCGCGCACGTGGCCCCTGTGCGCTTGTGCACTTAGCGCGTGTGTGCGTGTCCGCATGTGCGTTTCTGCACTTAGCGCGTGTGCGCGTGTATGGGTGCTCGTGTGAGCGTGTGCGCATGTGCGCATGTGCTCGTGTGCGCCTGAGCGCGTGTGCGCGTATGCGTGTGGGCGTGAGGACGTGACGGCGTGTTGGCGAGTGGGCGTGTGGGCGTGTGGGCGTGTGGGCGTGTCGGCGTGTGCGCGTGTGGTCGTGTGCGCGTGTGCACTTGCGCGTGTGTGTGCGTATATAGTAAATAGCGAATTTTCAGGGAATTGTCTGGGACATTAACTGCCTGGTCGTTGTTTTTGGTCATGCTCATGAGCAATTTCGTTTAGTTTAAACTTTTATATGCTATCGTCCCCGTTTATTGAATAAAAGAGCATGAATTTTCATTTTTTCAACAATTCTTCTACATAGTAACATTCTCTTCTAGAGCTATTATACAGTGAGTTTTTCTTTTTTGTATACATACCAGCTATGTATACTTTTGTAAAAAACATGTCAATGCATTGTTTTATTGCAAGCTGTAGGCAACCAACTATACACTAAATTTTAAAGCTTCAATTTTTGAAAAGAATAGTCTTCTGTGGAAACAGTAATCAAATTGTTTAATGTTAAATTAATAGCAATTAGTTTTGATTTTTTGAATTAAGCATAAAATTTGTGTATTGTTGATATTTTATGTTTTTAAATTTATAGTTTTATTAAAAATTTTTTGATATTTAAATGAGTTTGCGTTTTATTCACAAACATACTTATTGAACATAACCTCACACTATGAGGAATAACCTTTCTCTCTCTATTATTTTCTGTACAGTTGGTTGCCTATAGATTGCAGTAAAATAGTGCATTGACATGTTTTTTTATAAAAGTATACATGGCTGATATGTATACAAAAAAGAAAAACTCACTGTATATACACAGGGTTATTCAAAAATAAGGTTTAAAATTCGTATTTCTGCAGCACGTTGGCTTCTGAAAAAATGCTCGGACACTTAAATTGATTTAAATGTAACTGCAGCTTTATGTAACATCTTTTGTTTTCCAACGTCAACCTCCGCTTCCCCAGCCACCTTAAATTATTTTTTTTAAATAGCTATCTCTACTTTGTGTGTGTAAGTTAGAAAGCTTGCGCTACAGAAATACCAATTTTATTCCTAATCTTTGAATGACCCTGTATAATAAATCAAATTTATGCAGATCTGGCAAGTCGTTTTCGAATATTAAGGCGTTAAAATAAAAATAATAGAAATCGTAGTGGCCGCTATTTTGAACCTACAAAGTTCCGAAAAAATCGTTGGATTTGTCAACAGCGCTTCTATCAGATTATGTTTGCTTGCGCATTCGCCCATTCAAAATTCAGACGGCTGTAGCAGGATATTTAAATGCAGATGTGGTAGTTACACAATGCAATGTCTAATACAGGGTTGGGCAAAAGTACGGAACTATGCAAATATTTTTAATACGGCAACCGCGATTTTGACATGAATTTGTACATGAAGGTTTCGATATACGGCGGATGCAATGAAGGTATTAGCGGTTTAAAAAGATTTTCGGTTTAACCGGAAATGATATCAACTTTTTTATTTTAAATAGAACCTCGAATAGAACATTCTGTACAGTTTTTGAAATATCGATAGAACTCTTTTCTGCGCGTTCAGTGATATAAGGTTTTATGCCTTTATTTTCAATAATTCTAGAGATATTAAACAATAATGTTTCTTAATTTGTTATCTAGTAACGAAAGTTGTCAAATATGCTTGGTTCGTGTTGTGTTGTTTCGATGTTCGATAGATTGAGCAGTGTGGTTGCAGTAATCAATTAATTAACCAAAATTAATTAAAACTGCTGAATTTAACATCAGAAATGGTCCAATTAACAGAAAGGGAACCAATTCTTCTTCTTCTTCTTTCTCCCCTTCCATATTACCCTCTCGGGTGTCGGATTTGGGTTAGTTTTCTTTAGTCTCCTTTATCCATTTTTTCCATTCCTTCCTGGGTCTTCCTCTTCTTTTCTTCCTGTGATTTCTTGCCCCTATGTCTTCTTCACTAGTTTGTTTTTATCCATCCTTACCATGTGGCCGTACCAGTTTAGTTGTCTTTCCTTTATTTTATTTGTTATCGGTTCTTGTTTGATCGATTCTCTTATTTTTTTGTTTTCCACTCCATCCCATTTCGTCTTCCCTGCTATTTTTCTTAAGTGCTTCATCTCCATTGCATTTAGTTTTCCGATGTGTTTTTTCTGTATTGTCCAATTCTTGCTTGCGTATATTAGTGTCGGCAATATAATGGTGTTGTATATTTCTATTTTTGTTTCCTTATTTATTTCTTTTTTCCCAAGTATTGATTTTAGAGCATGGTATAGTTTATTTGATCTGCTCATCCTGCTTGCCAGTTCTGTGTCTATGTTTCCATCATCTGTTATGATGCTTCCCAAGTAGTTAAATGTTGTAACTGTCTCTATATTAATGTTATTGCATTTTATTTGTGTGATATCCGGTTCCTTCTCGTTTATGAACATTATTTTGGTCTTTTCTATGTTTATTTCCATTTTTAATTCCCCTATCTCTTCCGTCCATATGTCTACTAACCTTTGCATCTTCATCTTGGAGTCTGCTATCAGTACTATGTCATCTGCATACATTAAGGTGTCAATTTTAACTGGTTCCAGATTTTGGTATCCTATTATTGTTTGTATTCTTTTCGTTCTTTCTCTAGTATTTCTAAGCAGTTTGTTCATGACTAGTATGAACAGCAGGAGGCTAAGACTGTCCCCCTGTTTAATTTCTTTCTTCCATTCAAAAGCCTCCGATCTTCTCCCCGCTATCTGTATTTTCCCTTGTGCCCTTTCGTATGTACTGCGTGTGATTTGGATGAGGTGTTTCGGGATGTTCATGTCTTCTACACTTTTCCATATTACTTCCCTCTCTATTGAGTCGAAAGCTGCTCTGAGATAAATGAATGCCAGTATAAGTTCCTCTCCGGTCTCTAGGCTTCGGTCTATTAGGTCCCTTATTATAAATATGTTGTCATTTGTTTGTTTTCCTGGCATAAATGCGGCTTGCTCTTCTTCGATCTCGTTTCCTACTGTTTGTCTTATTTTTTTTTCTATTATTTTTGTGTATACTTTAAAGCAGGTGGGTGCTAGTCATATAGCTCTGTAGTTATCGCATATTACTTGTTCTCCTTTTTTGTGTATCGGTACCATCAAGTTGTTCTCCCAATCCGCTGGAATTATCATTGTTTCCCAAGCTGTATTACATATTTTCCAAAGCCAGTCTACTCCTTCTTTTCCTAGGTATTTTATCATTTCAGGGTCTATTTTATCTCCCCCCCCCCCGGCTTTTCCTATTTTTATTTTGTTTATCGCTTCTTCTACTTCTTCCCTTCTTATGTTTTCTATCCGTGGTATCTCTTCTCCTTGTTCTTCTTGTTGGTCTTTGTTTTGTTCTTCTCTATCTGTTTTGGGGTTAAATTTGTCCTCGTAATATTCCTTCCAAACTCTTAGGATGTCGTTTATTTTTGTCTGTAACTTGTTTTCTTTGTCTTTGATTCCTCTAATTTCTTTTCTTTTCTCCTCTTTCATCGCTCTTATTTTGGCCCAGAATTCTCTGTTATTCGTTGTATAGTTTTCTTGCAGTTCGTGTCCGAATTCTTTCCAGCTTCTTCTCTTTGCGTTTTTAGCCGTTTTCTTGACCCCTTTGCTCAATTTGATGTATTCTTCCTTGTCCTGTTCATTCTTTGTCTCCAGGTATCTCTTCCATGCTCTTTTTTTCTTTTTAATCTCCATTCTTACCTCCTCGCTCCACCACTGTGTTTTTTTGTGTGTGGGATTGTTACTTTTCGTTCCGCAGGCTTTTTCTGCTGCCTCTTTTATTGTGGCTTTGAATGTGGTCCATCTTTCTTCTAGGGTCCATTTTCCCTTCAGAATCTCCAAGCTTTTCAGTTTCTGATCTGTTTCTTTTCTGTATCTCTCTTGGGTGTTTTTCTCTTTTAATCTTTTAATGTTTATTTTGTAATATTTCTGCCTCTCCTCTGTCTTTTCTATGCGTTCTTTTATTGTTGCTGTGACCATCCTATGTTGTGTCGATAGTTCTGGTTCTATTTCTGTCTTTATGTTTTCTATTACTTGTTCGAGATTTTTGGTGTATACTATGTAGTAGATCAAACTCTTCGAATTTCTCTCCTCTGCCACGAAGGTGTATTTTTCTTCCTCTTTCTGTTCCCAAAACGTGTTTCCAATTATCAGTTCGTTTGATTGACAGAAATCTAGCATCTTCTTGCCGTTTCTATTTAACGTTTCCTCTCCAAATCTTTCTAGGCTTCCTTCTCCTCTATTGACATCTCTTCCCACTCTTGCGTTCCAGTCGCCAATTATTATAATTTTCTGGTATTGTTCTCTTATTTTATCTATTTCAAATTGTAGTTCTGCGTAAAATCTCAGCACTTCTTCTTCCGCCGTTCCTTCTATTGGCCCATATATCTGTATTAACACCATTATTTCTTTTAGTTCTAAATATATTGTTATAATCCGGGATGATATTGCTTCATATTTGATTATTCTTTTTTCCATTTCTGTGCTTACGATTATTCCTACCCCTCTCTTCGATCTTTGGTTGTGTGGTTCTCCTGAGTAGTAAATGCTGTATCTTTCTGTTATTTGATTGTGTCCTTTTCCTTGTTTCTTAGTTTCACTTATTCCTATTAAGTCTATTTTCCTGTCTTCTATTTCTCCTATTAATTCTAGCTCTTTCCCAGTTAATGACGTTATATTCCATGTAGCAATTCTTATTTCTTCCTCTTCTTTCATTTCCTCTCGTTTGCCAGGGTCGTCGTCCTTATTTCCGTCCTTTTCTTTGCCTTTAGTTTTTTGTTCTGCTTGTTTTTGTTATTCTCTTCAATTGCTCCTCTATGTCGTTTGATTCCGGGGATCTTACGCTTGTCTTCCTTTTGTTGTTCCTGTTGCTATCTCCCTCTTCTTCTGTTATTTCTTTTTCAGTTTCCTCTGGCGTCTGGTTGTTCCATTTTTTCACTTCGTATGTTTCGTTATTTATTATTAATTTGCTGTAGCTTAGGTATGCTTTTTGGAATTTTCCTCTTGCCTCCTTTAGTTTCGGTATTAGTTGTTTCCGTTCTTCTAGTATCTCCTTTGAGTAATCTTCATCAATCCATACATTTGTTCCTCTTAGATTCTTTGTGTTTCTTATTATTTCGTATTTCTTGTTAGTTTTCGTTAATTCTATTAGTATTGGCCTTGCTCTTTCTTTATTATATCGCCCGATTCTCCTGATTTCTTCCACCTCGTTCTTCATATCTATTTTTATCCCCATTTTTTCCAATACCGTTTCTACTTTTCCCATGGTTATTAACTCTTCTTCCTTTTCTTCATCAAGGATTCCTTTGATTATCAGGTTTTTCTTTCTAATTTGTTTTTCCATCCATTCAATTTTTTGGTCTTGTTTTGATATTTTTCCTAGTAACTGCTTGTTTTCTGTTTTTATATTTCTGTTTTCTAGTGTTACTTCCTCTAGTTTGTTATCCATTTCCTGTAGTTTATTTTCAATCCGTTCAAGTATCTCCTGTAATTTCTCCATTGCGTTTTCTTTTTAATGCCTTATACGCTTGTGGTGTTTTTGCTAAATCCTTTCCTTAATTTTTCCTTAATACGGCTCTGTTGGTTATTTGAATTTGGCCCGGATGGTTTTTGCGCTTATCGTGTTGCCGCGTGCCCAGCTGGTCTTGGCCAGGTCGCCGTTATCAGTGTGTTTGTATTTTGTTTGAGTCTATTTCCTATTTAGATCTACTCCTACCTTGTGATTTAGTTGTTATATAATTGGATTTGTTCTTATTTAGCTTCCCACCGTTTCTCACTAAATATTTAAAACTATTTTTCACTTTATTCGCGAATTTTACTGAGGTGCAATTCACTTATGTTTACACTCTAATCCAGGACCGGTTATGTTTTTATTAATAATTAACAGAAAGGGAACCAATTCAAATTTTAATTATGGTTGGTTTTGGTCAGCGTCGTAGAACGCAGCAAGAAGTTTGTACTTTATTTAACAATTTGCAATCTTTCTGTTAATTGAACCATTTCTGATGTTAAATTCAGCAGTTTTAATTAATTTTGGTTAATGAATTGATTACTGCAACCACACTGCTCAATCTATCAAACAACACAACACGAACCAAGCATATTTGACATTACATACCTGTTGAAGCTTCCCACATTTTTTTGTTTTCATAAGCTGATAGATAACAATTACGAAACATTAATGTTCAATATATCTAAAATTATTAAACAAGAAAATAAAGGCATGCAATTTTGTATCACTGAACTCGCAAAAAAGAGTTCTATCGATATATCGAAAATTATACAGGGTGTTCCATTTAAAATAAAAGAGTTGATATCATTTCCGGCTCAACCGGACGTCCTTTTAAACCGCCGATACTTTCATTGTATCCGCCGTATATCGAAACCTTCGTATAGAAAATTTTGTCAAAATCGTGGTTGCCGTATTAAAGATATTTGCATTGCTCCGTACTTTTGCCCAACTCTGTATATTGTTTACAATGTAAAAATATAATAAATTAAATAGGCTAAACGATTTCTGCTTTCAAAAAAATTTTTCTATATAAAAATATTTTTATATTAATTTGAACGATGCCCCCCAGCGTTTGTGTCTTGTATGGAGCACAACTCATTCTACGTGTAGGAAGTGGTGAAAACTTTTATAATTATTTGGTGAATCTGGCACTCATAAGCAAAAGCAAAGTTAGGCGCCACTGGATGGCGGTCTATTTTCTTTCAATGAATTTAGAAGTGAATTGGAGAAAAGTAGTCCCGTCGAAATTGTACACAAACTAAAACAAAAATAAGCTCAATATTCAACGTTGTTGTGATTAGGCAAAAAACAGTAAAACCTCTATAATTAACATTCTACGAAATGATAATTTTTTAATAAGATCATCTTTCGAAAAAATTAGAAATTTGATATGCTGCACATGGTAAGTTAACCCGTAGAAATGTTCAGTAGATAACAGAAAAATGTACAACAAATACAATCATTAAACTACGCAGTAGCACGTGGCAGACTGGCTTAGATATTTGTAATCTGTAACACGAAACTAAATTATAATGGTCTTATGTACACAATTTGATTTCGATATAATTATCAAAACAGTATCTTAAACACGTGAATATTAATGCATTGGTCATTTGTTTAAAGTAATTCCAGATAACTTGAGAATGTATTTCTCAGACTTGATAAAGAAGTTATCAAATTTAATATAAAAAACACCCCTAGAACGCAGCGTTTAAGATATAAAATAATAATTTCAACGTTCCGCCACAAAAATATTGGGGCACCGTCAACATTTAAAGAACCTATCGTAGACGGTAGACAATTTGTTCTGAAAATTTAATTTTTGTCTTTGAAAGAAATGTTACTGTGATTGCATCATTTGTATCTAGTATTGTTGCATATCTATCACGACTTGCCAAGTTTTTGAGTATATTTTGATAGCAAAAACGGACTTTAGGTATCTTCTTTTGTTTTCAAGTTAAGCGTCAAAAGTTCGTTTCCACTATCGAAATATACTCAAAAAATTGGCTCATAACGTGTCTATCAGTTTTTTTCTAACTGCAATAATGACCGAGATAGCCTGCAAAACCAACGAATTCAGACCACCCGGTACGATCAACAGATAATTTAGGAAAACAACAAAATTTTTTGCTGAAATGGCTAAATGGCGACATAAAAATTGTTTATTGCTAAATCATGGCGGAAATTGAACTACGAAGGCAAGGTGGATATTACGCGATAAATGGGGTGAAATATTGCAGAACGTGAATGCAAAAGTTGAGGTAGATATTAGAAAGTATGGCAACAATTGCACTTTTCTCGGTCAAAGCGAGCGGTGGTACAGGAGCCGGGAAACGCTGTGTATATTTGCTACTTTTTAAGTAAAGTAGTATCTTATAAAAACATATTAAAAACATATAAAAACGACGAAAAAACGTGGATCCGAAAACGTTTGAATGTTTGAGCATTTCGCGCGCATTAAACGAATCTATGCGAGGGTCATATGGCTGTTTGTCCACAATTCAGCTATACGCCACCGAATAAAGCCGCCGGCTTAAAAGGCCTTTTAATGAATAAGAGTGAAATAGAAAGCGCATTGCGGTAAAATTCAAATTACACTAGCTAAAAAATGAAAGAAGCTGGTGCGCATTAGAGACTTCAGGGTCGATGATCCCAGTTTCTGATTAAATGAGTAGAATGACAGCGCATGCTAATCACGTGTACTTGGTGTATTTCTTCACACGTTCGTTTTATGTTGGTATGACACAAGGTTAGTAACAAACTTTCTTTGTGTAGAAATAATTGGGGATTTTTTCGTAGATTGGTTTTGTCTGTGATGTGTTCTTATGTAGTAAATCATAATTGTGTAGTAAATCTTTATTTAGTGCTATAAAATGTCTGTGCAAAAAATAATGGAACTTAAAGCTCAAAGTGGTTTAAATTTTAAAGAACGTTTAAAGTTAAAAGACAACGGTTGTCCACAACCAACCCTAATTATTAAACAAATAATAACATTGTATAGAAATAAAGAGGTTAACAGGTATTTTAATGAGTCAATTCAATTAGTTTATCGAATTCAATTTGTGGGTGTGATATAAAAAACGCTTTCTGCTGTTTCCCGTGGTTGTTATACTGCGATGACGCAATGTGGTGTAAAAACGGCGGGATTGACTTAAAACATTTAAAAATTAAAATACAAAAACATTTTTTATCAGCAAATCATATGAAAAATTCTATGAATTTTGCCACATTTGGTAATGTGGATATCAGATTGCAACTAGACCGTGCTTATCGATAATCTATTAAAGATTTTAATGAAAATGTTGATAAAAAGAGGTATATTTTAAATAAAATTATAGATTGCATAAAGTGTTGCGGAGCAATATAGAAAAAGTTAGGCATTACATTCTTAATAATTTCGTGCCAGCTGCTCCATTCACATGCAGAAAAAGAAATAAAATAAATGAAGATTTAAAACTTCGAATTGCAGTAGAAATTTGCGACACAATTGTATCGGAGTTTGAACATACATTTATATTTTCTAATCATGTAATTGTTTTGCAGTTATTTCAAGCAAATAAATTCGAAGAACACAAAAAATGTTTTCCACAAAATGTTTTTAAATTAGTCAAGACTAGTTACCCCGTTATAAACGATTTAAAATTAAAAACCGAACTAGAAGTGCTATACGATCGTGGGACTTTTTATGAAAGTGCTGGTGCTGTTGCAATACTACAATTATTTATAAACAATAATCTTTGTCAGGCTTTTACCGAGAGTGTAAAACTTATTAAAATGTTGTGTACTTTGCCGATGACAACGGTGGAAAGCGAGCGTTGCTTCTCTACTCTAAAAAGAAAAAAAACATTTTTGCGTAACACGATAGGGCAAGAAAGGTTAAGTGCGTTAGCTATGTTAAGCATCGGAAAATCGTTAATTAATAACATTGACAATTTTAATGAACTAGTGATAGATTATTTTTCCAACGCGAAGGAGCGAAGGATCGACTTGAAATATAAATCTACCTAAAATTTGTCTGGGTAAGTACATTTTTATCAAAAACATATTTGGAAATGACCCCCCAGTACGGCACACCACGAGCCGCCACTGGTTCATACATACAAGGCGTTAGTAAAGTACCTATCGATACAGAGGTATACCTCTATAATTTTAAATTTCTTAAGAAACTCCCACCACGGCAATTTTTGCGCATGTTTTGCTGTATTTGAAAATATTTCTCTTATAATATATTTCTTATTTCGGTTTTGGTTACTTTATGGGATTTCTTTATGGTTGCATAACAAAAATGTCGGGATTTTTGATATTTGCCGTGTTGTCGTAGAAACAACAATTTCAGTTCATTTGATCAAGGAACCCGTGCAACAGTTTACCAAAAAACAAAATGTAGCAAAAAAGTTAGACTTTCAAATCAATTGTTCGAAATGTCCACTGTATAGGGGTGGGAGTATTTATCGATATATTGATAATATGGATATTATCAATAATATCGAATATATCGATGATATCGATAATATCGATAATATCGATAGTATCGATAATATCGATTATCGATAATATCGATATTATCGATAGTATCGATAATATTTAATCAAATACAAATGAATAATAATTAATAATAGACAAATATAGTAACCGGAAGCATATCAAAAATCTTGCAAGTTTTTCTATGCAACCATACTAAAATTTTAAATTGTCATAAAGACAATACCATAAGGCGACCAACAAAAATTAAAGATATATAGTGTGATTTATAAAGCACCGTGCTGAGGTCAGTACTTCAAAAAGGAAGGAAGGAAGGATTTTTTCAAGTGCACCGAATACGCGCAGAAATTGATAGTTTCTGCTGTATCTGATGTTTTCTTTTGAAGACCCTTAAATTATTGAGATACACGCTTGTATTCATTACTTTATTAACACAGGTATGTATGTACGAACTGTTTTTTGATAACTGGATATTTATGTTTTTGCAGCGTAGGGGACGCCAATTTGGGGCAGATTCGAACAATTGTTTTGCTGGTTTTTGTAATTTAGTATATCTGAATATTGTAATTTTGACATAAACGTTTTTAGAAATCAATAGGGCAGTTTGTATACAATTCTTAGCTCCGCCACTTCAGATAAAAATGGGCAAGTCCAATCTAGTTGTTAACTGCCAAATTATCTTCTGAGTAATGGCTGTGCAAACATGAATTAATCGAAATTTTGATTATCAGTGGTTATGGTGAGCGGTCGTACGAAGAACTGTTTACATTATTTAATAATATTCGCCCTGATTGGCATATCAGTGAGTCCACTGTGTCGAGAACTATTTACAGGTATAGGAAAACTTGTAGTGTGAAAGATTTGCCTAAACAAGGACGTTCAAAATTAACAAGCGGTAATTAATACAATTTATTTATAAGTTCGAGCTTTACTTCGTTGAAGTTCATTTTAATTTATTGTAAATAAAACAGTTCTTAACTTCAACAGGTTTTGTATTTTAGCTTTATACGTATTTCAACGTGTTTACACGTCATTATCAAAGGAACAATAAATCTTCATAACTTGATCTTGGTTTTCTATATCTGCGTTCAGATGACTTGATTTCTCATTCAAAAACGTCCAATAATAGTGAACTTAAGAGATTATTTTGCTCATTCATTAAAGGTACAGATGTTAAATGTTTATGAATTTCAAATGCTTCTAGTATATGCAACTTAAGTTTGTCATCACAAAAGTGTAAAAATTTTATAGTGTTATTAGATGTCATTGAATGATTGTGTTCTAATAAGTGTTTAGCGTAATTGGTTTTATGTGGGTGTTTATACTTGTAACAACGTACGTGTTCCTTGTACCTGATATCAAAATTTCTAATTGTTTGCCTATATAAACCGAATTACAGTGCGAGCAATTTAATTTGTAGATGCCCGATTTTAGTAAATTGTCTGTTTTTTCTTTAGCATTAAACAAAGTTTTTAAATTTTTTTTTGTTATTTTACAAGTTACTTTACATTTAGTTGTTTTGTTGATAACTTTTTCTGATTTATTGCCAACATATAGAATTCAGGCGTGTTTCATTTTATCTGATGAAGTAGTTTGATAAATTTTCTGAATAGCAATTTGTTTAATAATCGAAATTTCTCTATTATAACTAATTTCATCTAAGGGACCGTCAAAACTTTATGTATCAGGGACCTGTATGCTGCTAATTTATGTGTTTTATGGTGACAAGAATCGTGTGGTATTGTAATGTCTGTTTGTGTAGGTTTTCTATAAACTTGAATATTCTGTTTATAGAAAACCTACTTTTAACTTTTAATGCTAAAGGAAAAATAGACAATTTACTAAAATCAGGCTTTGCTCGCACTGTAATTCGGTTTATATAGGACAAACAATTAGAAATTTTGATATTAGGTACAAGGAACTCGTACGTTGTTACAAGTATAAACACCCCCATAAATCCAATTACGCTAAACACTTATTAGAACAAAATCATTCAATGACATCTAATAGCACTATAAAATTGTTACACTTTTGTGATGACAGACTAAGTTGGATATACTAGAAGCATTTGAAATTCATAAACATTTAAAATCTGTACCTTTAATGAATGAGCAAATTGATCTCTTTGAATTCATCGTTATTAGACGTCTGGAATGAGAAATTAAATGATCTAGACGTAGATATAGAAAACCAAGATCAAGTTATGAATATTTATTGTTCCTATAGCAACACCAACTGTGTCCTTTAAATCTTGCTTTTGATAATGACGTGTAAACACGTTGAAATACGTATAGAGCTCAAAAGAAAAACCTGTTGAAGTTAAGAATTGTTTTATTTACAATAAATTAATACAGTGTTATTCATTAAAAGTGGTTTTAGGCCAACTTTTAAATTTGAACAGATTAACATAAAGCTTTCAAAGCAAATTTAATGAGTACTTCTCAACTAAGACAAATACGAAAAAAAATCGGGTTTTCGTTTTCAAAGTGCCGAAAAGGCAATATTTTCTTAAATGAAAAGGCGGTATTTTTTACAGAATCTGATAATCTCCTTTGATTCTAAATATAAAAGTGTAGAAGCAATACGCCAATACAGCGAAAAGCTAACCGTTTTCCATGTACAATTTATTGTCAGATGCTTTGTAAGCTATAAATGGTTATTTAAAATTGTTTTAATTAGAAGTCTTTAAGTCACCTATGGATAAATCAAACGAGAAACAAAAGAATCGTATTTAAACAGTCAAACAGCGATGAAAACAATAATAATAACACACAAATAGTTAAAAATTACATTAAATGTTCAACAACTGATTTAGCCATTGATTTTTACACAAATGTACACGCCCAATCTAACCCTATTGATTTATATTTAAGCTATTTAAAAACAATAAAATCATATTGATCCAGAGTCAATAGTCGATCTACAATAAAATATAAAACTAGGAATCAGGAACGTAACATCCCAAATGCTATCAAAGATGAAACCAAATGTTGTTAATCGTGTATGTTGGTGTAAAAACCAAGACTTCAGTTTGAACACTATAAGGAAATGTTATGTAATGGAGTCGTTTGTGCGTTATTTGTTTATAGCGTTGTTTCAAACATTTTCAAACATATGTATGTATGTAAAAACCGTAAATAGTTTACCTGAGCTTCGTCTTCCATCGTAGAGTTGCGTTCCATGTCTATCTCCTTAAATAAGTCACCGCAATAAATTTTTGATTATAATTTTTATTGTTATTAAATTCGCTTCCAAATTTTATACACTGTATTACTATAAACAGATTTAATTATTTAGCGTACAATGATAAAAAGACACTCGCGGTTGTTGGATATGAAGACCACCGGCGCGTAAGCTGGAAGGAAATGGTATGGCACTAGCGCCTATGTGCTTTTTCTACAGGAGCACGTATAACTATGTGGGCCGCCTATATGATAATTATTGCAATGACTATTCCTTCTACTTTTAATACAGGGTGTTCCAAAATTCGCGAACACGGCGGTATTCTACCATAAAAACTGAACAAAAAGTTTCTCTGGGATTTTTCGATATGACTAATATTTTTGGAGTTTTAAAAGTTTTGAAAAATCTGATAATAACCAAAAAAAACATTCATACTCAAATTTAAGTGTTTGTTCCAGTACTGAAAACAAATCTATAATAGGTACATAATTAGGGTTCCCAACCCTCCCGGATTGCCCGGGAGACTCCGGTAATAATGGTTAACCTCCCGACCTCCCGGGATGCAATAATTTCTCCGGTTTTTCTAAAATTATACGCATCCGTCGCTCGCACGTCGCTACTCGCTCGCTATGCGCGCGGCGCTGAGCGGCGCCGCTGCCAGTTTTGCTCGAAAGCAAAGTAAATATAAATTTAAAAATTAATAAATGATTGAGATTTTCTTTCACCCCCCCCCCCCACTCGATTTCTTAAAATTCTCCCGGGTTGGTCCTTTCGAGAGTTGGCAACCCTAGGTACATTACAAAAACAAGAGATAGTTCCAAACGATAATTGAGCGCAAAAATTACAAATGTCGTTTAAATGCCTGAAAAACTTAAATTTACGTGTTTTATTAGGCAGTGGCAAGGTATTTTTTCATAGTTCGTCATTTGTTTGGGTTTTGTTCCTAATTTTGCCAATTATTATGTTGCAATCGGTCCACAGTGGGAAAGAATGGTCGCGTATAAACGTACTGCTTGTCCTGTTTGTTTACTCGAAGCTCCCAGTGCCATCGGCATATCGTTATACTCTTGGTTCCAAAATTTGCGGCCATTCTGTCGCACTTTAGAACTAAATTCAAACAAATGGCGAACTATTTAACAAGTAAATAATAATGTGCTGTTTTCAACGGCCAATAGCGTGCCACTGCTTAATTAATTGAACACGTAAATTTGAGTTTTCAGACACTTTAAACGATATTTGTAATATTTTGAATTGATTGTGTGGTAGGCACTTGATGAAACATTATTAATAAATATTCAACTATTTAAAATTAATAGTATATTAATAAAGTAAAACACTTGGTAAATTGTTTCACAATTTGTTGGTATTTATTTACTCGACTCGAGTTTCAACCATCTCGGTTATCTTCAGGAGTTTACAGTACTAACTAAGTTAGTATAAATAAATACCAACAAATTGTGAAACAATTTACCAAGTGTTTTATTTTATTAATATACTATTAATTTTAAATAGTTGAATAGATATTTGTAATTTTTCTTCTCAATTATCATTTGAACTATCTCTTGTTTTTTGTAATTTGTTAAATCGAAAAATCGTAGAGGAACTTTTTGTTCACTTTTTTTCTTAGAATATCGCCTCAAGTGCGCGTCTGCGAGTTTCGGAGCACCCTGTATAAACCAATTCAATTTTAGGTAATTATTAAGGCTGGGATTTATATACACTTAAAATTTTCAATATATGCCTGTATTTATGCAGCATGGATGTATTAAATATGCACTTAAAATTAGCAATATATGTATTTATAAGAAACAATTTTGCCGAAATATGCACTTAACGAGTTTTTGTTTATTTTTAATCAATAGTGGTTATAATTTGTTCAAAAAACAACTGCGCGCCAAAGTTTGGCTGTATTTTTATTTTAGAGTCAAAAGAATATAAAAAGTAACAAGAAATAATAATAAATACATTAAATACTACTGGTAATTTTTACCTTACCATAGCTTCGGTATAGGGAAGTATTGATTTCATGAAAATTTTCGAAATCTAGATTTTAACGGAAATATACGTTTTGGGGCCCAGGAACCCAAAAAAGTGGTTTTTAAAAAGGGTCTGTCTGTGGGTGTGTGGGTGAGTAGGTGTGTGACGCCTCTAAAGGCGAAAGTACTGGACCGATTTTAATAAAATTTTAAATCAAGAGGTTTATTAAAAATTGTAGTTCCAGCTAAGCTTAAAACAAATCCGCAACCTAAAACGGCAGTTAGACATGTTTTTTTGGTAGCGTCTTTTTCTAAAATTAAATTTTGAAAATTTGAGGACGAGATCTGAGAGAAAAGGTTAAGGCAAATCGAAACTTTTTTTATTGAACTTTCTGGTTTTAAAATGGCGGCTGCTACAATGTTTTGAAAATCGCGACTTTAACGCCCATTTACTTAAAAATTAATTGTCTGATCGGGATCACTTCAACTTGTTTGAGAGCCCTTTGTGAGTAGTATACGATAAAGTACATTTTATTTAAAAATCCGAAAACTAACGCAATGGCGCTGATTCAAAGCTTTGAAAGCATTGAAAAACATATGTTTTCAAAAACTGCTCACACGATTTTGTTTTAAACTTTTTGAGCCGATAGTGCTTGCAGTGAACTACAAATTTTTTTTACCAATCTCTCAAATTTTACTCTGACGTCTTCCGAGAAATTTTAAAACATTTGAAATTGATTAATTATTTATTCAAAAACGCAAATGCCGATTGTTATAAGCTTTTATCAGTTCGATAGACTATTTGAGGTACTTTATATTAGTATCTGCAAAAATTTTCAATATTTTAAATATAAAGAAAAAAACGATACTTTCTAATATCAACAACGCGTTTTCCGGCATTTACGTAATGTTAACTACGCCTACCAATTAGTTCTAGTTAAAAAATAAATTTTTCATTCTTTGTATGTTTTTGATTACTCTTCAAATAAAGCTATTCTATTTATTAATTAGCTGTATGTCGCGGCGATTATCTTGCTTTCGTGCAGTTAAGTCGCTGCTACTATGCGTACACATACGATACGGAAACCAATTGCACAAGTTATTATCGCAAGTTCAAATTTTCGCTGCTTGTTTTCTTGGAAATCTTACAGTCGGTGAACTGTACAACGTTATGATTATAAAAAATTACACTGTTGCAAATACAGTAAGTAATAATATATGGTGTGGTAGTCCACTCGAAGTTAACACAAAAAAAATTGTACCTCCATGTTTTACGAAATTAGGTGTTTTGCGATTATGTCAAGACTGGATTAATATTTTAAGCTCAGCATAAACACACTTATTTATGGTTTAGGTAAGACATATAGTTTGCTATTTCTTCTAATCGCAGAAATGTTCAGCATTAAAAATTGCATGTTCAAATATAAATTTGCAACAATAAAGACGACAAATCAAAATTGCGCCATTCTAATTGATTCAAATTTTTCAATTCCCCGCAGCCTGAATTTAAACATTTTTTGATGTCAGACTTAAAATATATGGTTACATACAATTTGACTAAATCACGAAAACTGTTCCCGATTTTTAATAATAAAATAAAGATAATGAATAACATGACAAATAAAGGTGTTGGGAAAAGCACGTAAAATCTCTAGACAATAGTGGACTGACCCTTACTGTTACTACACTAATCCTTTGAGAGTCGTATTTTGTCAGACCAGAGATGAAGTTTTACACCAGAAAATCTTGAAAAATGGGCGAAACAGACCGCTGGTACTTTCCCATACATTTTACGTTTTAAATATTTTTACGCCAATAAGTGACTGAAATTTACATCTAGTCATCTCCAGCCGGTATAAGCCGCCCGCTCCAGACCCAAGGGGTTGGTTACGTACAGGGCGCGCTTGCCATCTACGTTCTAAAGGTAATAGGTAATGCGCGGATCGAAAATTGTTATAACAACGTTATTTATAGAATTATCAAAAATATGCAGAGAATGAAAAATAAATCCGAAAAAACGCGTCAATTTCTAAATTATCAAATATTCTTGGAGGGTCAGTGTAAAATTTGGGAGATAAGTAAAAAATAAATTTGTAGTTCATTGCAAGCTCTATCGGCCCAGGTAGTTTTAAAAAAATGGTGTGGCCAGTTTTTGAGGAATAAATTTTAGAACGTGTTCAAAACTTTGAGCCGCTAGTATATTTACAATTTTCATATTTCCAAAAATATTATTACATCACTTGAATATGCTTATTAAGTGCTATTAAATAATATGTAAATTTGTATTGATTGGATATTTTGTTTTTGAGTAATCGACCTTTAAAAAAAATTTTAAAATTTCGTAGCGGTCTTCATTTTGAAGATTCAGCGTTTGAAACACGAGCATTTAATTTGTCTTTATATGCACTACAACACTATGTAATCAAACTTTCTAAAAAGTGTTTAGAAAAAAACTATACCAAAAAACAGTCTAATTTCTGTTTCAGTTTCCGGTTCCGATTAGTAAGTTTACAAAGAACTACCTGCAACTAAAAAGCTTCCACACACCAAATCTCATAAAAATCGTCCAAGGGGTTCCGGAGATACTGGGGAACGAACGCACCCACCCACGCACTTACCTACGCACCTACCCACACACAGAAGTTTTTGAAAACCACTTGTTTGGGTTCCTTAGACCCAAAAAAGCGTATTTCCGCTAAAATCTGAAATTCGATAATTTGCATGAAATCATAACTTTCCTTACTTCAGAATTATGGGAAAGTAAAAATTGGCGAAACACGTCGCCAATTTAAGTTTTTAAAAAATTTCTGGACAACGCAAGGGTAAAATTTGAGAAATTAGTAAAAAACAATTTTGTAGTTCACTGGAAGCTCCATCGGCCCAAAAACAATGGTGTGGACAGTTTTTGAGGGATCGTTTCTGAAAAATTCTAAAATTTTGAGAAGCTTCCACTTTTACAATTTTCATAATTCCAAAAATATTTTAACATCACATGATTATACTTATTAAGGGTTATTAAATGATAATTTTTATTGATTGGATATTTTCTTTTTTAATAATTAGGCAAAGCCAACATTTCCGCAGCGTCCCTAGTTTTGAAGATACCGTATTCTGAAAAAATATTTGATTTGCCTTTGGATGCACTACAACTCTATGTTGTAAATTTTCAAAACAGCTGTTGCAAAAAAATATACCAAAAAACCTGTATAATCTCCGTTTCCGGTATCGATTTAAAGCACTACAAATAACTACCTGCAACTAAAAAAACTTCCACATACCAAATTTAATAAATATCAGTCAAGGGGTTGCGAAAATTTAGTGGAACAAATTCACTTACCCACACACCTACCCACAGACATTTTTTTAAAATCACGTTTTTTGGTTCCTTGGACCCCAAAACGCGTATTTCCGTTAAAATTTGAAATTTGACAATTTGCATGAAATAGTAACTTTCCCTACTTTAGTAGAAGTGTGGGAAATCAAAATATGGATGAAACAGGTCGCTGGTACTTTCTCATACTTTTTACGTTTTAAACGTTCGCGCGCCAATAACTGAGTGAATAACATTGCTGTTACAAAAATTAAGCAAAAACAAAAATAAAAAAAAGAGTAACGCCCCAGCATCGATTTGAACTTGCGACAGCCTGTGCAATACGATATCGTGCACCGTCTAAAGTATAGCGCTAGAAGTTCGGCTAGCCCCATGAGATAGAAGTACGGCAACCGACCGCGCTTTACATTTGATTAGATGTGTTTCGGACTTCGGACTAAAATCGCCGTAAAATATGCAAAACATGAATAATGTTTTTTTATTAGAGCTAATTGAAAACCGTAGTTACAATCACGTAACTACCGGAAAACACGTTGTTGATCTTAAAATATATCGTGTTATTCCTTAATTTTTAAACCAATTAAAAATTTTTGCGAATCCTAATAAAGTACTTCAAATAGCCTATCGAAGTAATAAAAGTTAATAACGATCAGCGTTTGCGTTTTTGAATAAATAATTAATCAATTTCAAATTTTTCAAAAATTTCTGGAGGGCGTCAGAGTAAAATTTGGGAGATAAGTAAAAAGTAAATTTGTAGTTCATTGCAAGTTCTATCGGCTCAGAAAGTTAAAAAATGGTGCCGGCAGTTTTTGTGGAATTTGTTTTTGAAAATGTCTAAAATTTTAAGCCGCTAGTATATTTACAATTTTTGAATTTCCAAAAACCTTTTGACAACACTTGATTAAGCTTATTAAAGGCTATCAGATAATACAATCATTTGTAATAATTGGATATTATGTTTTTGAGTAAGCACGCATTAAAGTTAAAATATTCAAAAATTCATAGCCGCCTTCATTTTGAACATACAGCACTTGTAAAAAAGGCAATTGATTTGTATCTAGTACGCTATGTCTTTAAAACTTTAAAAACATGTTTGGAAAAAAATCTATACAAAAAAAACAGGTCTAATTTCCGTTTCCGGTTCCGATTAACGACCTTAGAAGAAAACTACCTGCAACTAAAACACGCACCAAATCTTGTTGAAGTCGATTAAGGGGTTCCGGAGATATAGGGAAACGAACGAACCCACCCACCCACAGATAGACATTTTGAAAAACCACTTTTCAAAACGCGTTGTTCCGTTAATATCTGAAATTCGAAAATTTGCATGAAATCATAACTTTTCCTTACTTCAGTAAAAGTATGTGAAAGTAAAAAAGCACTGCACAGAAAACTTTAAAATATAAAAAGGGCATTTATAACTAGGGCTGGATTTTTCTAGTAAAATAAAAATGTGCTTCAAAAAACAATTATTTACCAACCAAAGCAAGAATTGCAACACTAAAACATTATAAAAAATATAGCTGTAGTGCCAATAGTTCCTTAATAATTTAATAATGTCTACTGTTGCTATAGACAACAATGAATTTCTCAATATAATTTTCTGAGGATAAGCTGTGACTATTGTACGTAATCTCGGGATCCCTCCCAAAAGCACCTAGTATTGTTATACACTGTGTCCATAAAGTAACCCCCCCTCAACTAACTTTTGAACGACTTAATATTTTACTGCGAAATTTGGTGTGCTTTAATGGGAAATTACATACTATTTTTTAGCCAAAAATTAAATTTTGTATCATTCAAAATGGCGACTAGGCGCTATTTTGAACTTTTTTTAAATGAAAAGGGGGATCGGGCGCCGTTTTGAATTTTTCTTTTAATAGAAAGGGGGGTCGAGTGACACCTCATTTGAAAGGTCTTTCAGTTCTGCGTCTGATCCTAGAATTTGAAAGAAAAATATTCAGCCATAACAAAATGGCGGATTGTAAACCAATGGATTCACTCAGTTCAAAATTGTTTTGATTTTCTTATCCAGTAGTACACTTTTTCATTTGCAGGACATCTTCCCAGAAATATCTCAGGTGGCTTGAAATAATATCGAAAACGTTATGTTCTAACAAGACGGTGCGCCGCCTCATTATTATAGGCCTGTTTCTGACTCCCTTAACAGACATTTTCCTGGAAGATGGATAGGTAGGCGGGGGCCTGTGGAATGGCCTGCTCGATCCCCAGATTTAACCCCCTTACAATTTTTTCAATGGGGATACCTGAAATCGAAAGTGTACCGAACCCGTCCAGGAACAATTGAAGAATTGGAGCAACGCATTACAGCAGTTTGCAGAAATATCACTCCAGAAATTTATGAAAATGTAAGGCAGGAGTTTCATAACCGACTTTTTATGTGCCAACAAGTGAATGGTGAACATTTTGAACACTTAATTTAATTTCTTTTAGCTTTATTTCTTAGTTTTTTAATAGACTTCTTTATTTTCACACATTTGTCATTTTGTTATGGCTAGAATATTTTTCGTTGAAACTCTAGTATCAGACGCAGAACTAAAAGACCTTTCAAATGAGGTGTCACTCGACTCCCCATTGCATTTAAAAAAAATTCAAAATGGCGCCCAGCCGCCATTTTGAATGATACCAAATTTAATTATTGGCTAAAAATAGTATTTAATTTCCCATTAAAGCACACCAAATTTCGTGGTAAAATATTAAGTCGTTCAAAAGTTAGTTGGGGGGGTGGGGTGTTACTTTATGGACACAGTGTATAATCCGCTACAGTATATTACATAACGAGCATGAAAAGTGACACTTAACACACGAGTGCGGAAATAACACGAGTGTATTTGTTACTTTCCAGCGAGTTATGTACAACATTTTTCCCACGACGCAAAAATATACAATTTCGTGCCTTTGCTGCAACTTTTGGGTAATAGCTGTAACGAACAATTTTTGCTGCTTTGACGACACTTGGTGGAGTATATTACATAAAATCATCGCTACTTGAGTTAATATTCATATTTTTATATTGAAATTGCTTAACGATCAGAAATACTTTTAATAATGTGTAATGTGTAGGGTAATTGTTGTCAATAAAAAATACATTATAAAATAAAACTTCAAGCCTTTCTTCATAAATTTATTATATAGATCATGCTATATGTACATTTCGATTACGATGTAATCATCTACAGTAGCAAATGCTAACTAACTCTAAAATCTAAGGCTGAAGCAATCATAACGGAAATTTTTAAAGAAACATTTAAGAAACATTTACGGACTTGTGATTTATGAGATAACGGTATCCAATTACACTTCTAAGGGCAAAAAAAGGACAACTTGTGAAATTTGCAGGTCAGTTTTCTGAAGTTTAAATTAAATCTAGTAAACGGTTATTTAAGGGTGACAAATCAAAATTTAAAAGGTCGTTTTCGTGTTTTTTCATTTCAATTGCTTCTAACATATTTAAATTATGTCCTTTACTTGCCTTTAGAAGTGAAAGGTTATGGGTATTGAATTTATGACCTGTATCTGCAAAATGGGCAGCCAAAGCGGATTTGTCAATATTAATATTTTTGATATGATAGGTGTGCTCTTTGAATCGCGTAATTTCCGAAATTTTGGTTTAGGTACGTAGATGACATTTTTGCTATAATTGACAATAATTTTAATTTAGATAATTTCTTATCGCATATAAATTCTCAATACTCTTCAATCAGATTTACTCATGAAACTGAACAAAATAATCAGTTACCTTTTTTGGACATTCTCATCATTAAAGAAAATAATACATTAGCTTTTGACATTTACAGAAAGCCCACACACACTGATAATTACATACAACAAAATTCAAACACCCCCTTCCAGCACAAAATCGCGGTATTCCATAGTTTAGTCCACAGATTATTGACAGTACCACTTTCAGAAATCAGGTTCAATAAAGAATTACAGCACATACGGGAAATTGCTGAATCAAATGGATACAACAATAATATTATTAAAAAAATTTTAACAAAACACAAAAGAAAACTGTTTCGGCAAAATTCTACTACATTTTCACCTGAACCAAAAAAGGCGTTCAAAAAACACAAATTCACTTACCACCCAAAAATAGAAAGAAAATTCAAAAATTTATTTAAAAAATTTAATATTGACTTAGCTTTTTCAAATAACAAAAACAATTTGAAAACTTTACTCGGCAACACCTTGGATAAAGAAAATGATAATGACAAATCAGGCATTTACCAGATTAAATGTAATAATTGCTCCAAACGATCTATTGTTGGCCAAACTAAGAGAAAAATAATTACGCAATTCAAAGAGCACACCTATCATATCAAAAATATTAATATTGACAAATCCGCTTTGGCTGCCCATTTTGCAGATACAGGTCATAAATTCAATACCCATAACCTTTCACTTCTAAAGGAAAGTAAAGGATATAATTTAAATATGTTAGAAGCAATTGAAATGAAAAAACACGAAAACGACCTTTTAAATTTTGATTTGTCACCCTTAAATAACCGTTTACTAGATTTAATTTAAACTTCAGAAAACTGACCTGCAAATTTCACAAGTTGTCCTTTTTTTGCCCTTAGAAGTGTAATTGGATACCGTTATCTCATAAATCACAAGTCCGTAAATGTTTCTTAAATGTTTCTTAAAAAATTTCCGTTATGATTGCTTCAGCCTTGGATTTTATAGTTAGTTAGCATTTGCTACTGTAGATGATTACATCGTAATCGAAATGTACATATAGCATGATCTATATATTAAATTTATGAAGAAAGGCTTGAAGTTTTATTTTATAATTTATAATATCTTCATATAACTCACAACATTGATTAATAAAAAATACATTTGACATTTGAATTATTGATACGTCTACAGCGCTTCGACCAATCGCGATGCTTGTAGTGCTTTGTTTTTTATTTTCCTAACACAGTGAAATCGTCCATTTTCGTACCTACTGTAATAAATGAATATGGACGCCGGGGGGTGTCGTGGGAAAATTTCTAGATTTTTGTGGCTTGTTACGCCTAATTTTTTGTTTTATGCCTATTTTGGTACTATTTTTATTAAGTTTTTTTATCAAAGTAAAAAATCAATGTCGCCTCCATCCGCAATACAAATTAAATCAATTTTTATGTATAAACCCGTGTTCTCGAGGTCGGTAAAGTAGGTATTTAATTTTATTAGAGTAACATTGTTATTAGAAGCGTAGAATGTAAAATATACGTTATTCAACATTACTGCTAGTGTCTTACCAAATGTTAAATACATTTCAGTTACTTCCTTTGACATAGCAAGATCTTTCTAGCTTTTTACAATGTACTAGCAGACCCGTGGGCTATGCTCCACGATGTTTTTGTGTCTGTTTTTTAATAAATATAATAATAAATAAGCTAGTTGAGTAGGTAGGGTAGCGGATCGCGGATGGAAGTCCAAGTGTTTGAATTATATAGCGATTGCTGTAATTCTTTCTATATTATAAATCCGGATCCCCTCGACGTGGCTCAACTCGAGAAGAATACGGCTGCAGCTAAGATTATGAACTCGAGCGACGTGCGATGTGTAATAGTATTAGTTACCGAAAACTAAGCGAAGTACTTTTCCTGGATTTTCCAAAATTTTATGTTTTTACTTATCTGTATTTAAAACCGGGAGCCTAGCTGTATACTAGTCATATTATAAGAACATACTACATGATACTGAAGCTTACATATAAAAATAATAGTGTAAACTTTGTGACATTCTGAAGTTTTTTAAAGGAACATTATATATAATATTAAAGAAAACTAAATTGAGAGGACCAATTAGTCTGCCAAAAATTAGGCGTGAGAAAAAATTAAACCCTCTTATTTTTGCGACACCTAGTAATTAAGTTGTGAACTTCATGCTATTATTCCTCATGAGTAATTTAGCTTAAACAACACTTTTATTATCCCCCGTTTATTAAATGAATAAATTTTCGATTTAAAAAAATTATAAAGAGCGTAACAGAGAAATTAGCGAACTGGGACCTACCAAATTGTAGTCTACCCCTATCTGCCTAAGCCTATAAAATTTGAAAAAATTGATAGCCAGGTTTTTGGCGCAATATGTTTTTGAAAATTTTTACGCCACAATGTTTTATCTATATAAGAATTCTTTTAGATAGTGCGGTTTTGCTACCCTACAGCAATTATAGTACTAGTATATTGCATCCCTATCACTTACTCGTTTTTGAGTAAAAATGCGTTAAAATCAAAATTATCAAAAATTCCTAGCAGCGGTCATGTTAGCATTAGTACGTTCCAAAAAAAGCATTCGCTTTACCCTAAGGTATCAAAAAACTTGTTACTCTTGCCCTGCTTGGCAGTCTTTAAAGTCAAATTCTTGTAGGAGGTCTCTGAAGTTCATCTTTGAAATCGAACCATCAAAACCTTCCGCACTTGTGTTGTGCACTTTTGACGTCATCTCAATCTGTGCAGGTGGTGGAACTCTTATCGTGCAAATTTTAGTTAACAATGCAGCTATAATAAATATTTGAAGATAAGACTGTATATATTTTAATGTTTTTGAAGTAATTTCAGTATACACAATAACTAACAAAAACTACACACGAGATATTCTGCATTTGTAATTGTATGCCTTCTTTCGTAGAAAACACGTTATAAAGTAAATATATACTTTTGCAATTTAAGAACTTAGTAAAAGTTTGCCGCCCCCTCGAATAAAATGAAAAATAATGCTCTATGGGAAATCCCGAAAAAAATTAACGGTCGAGGAACTTGGCCAACTGTATAAACATTAGTAGGATTGAATTATCTACGTGCACTAAGCTTCAATCAGCTGTTGCTCACATCGAATAAAAATGCTGTCGGGCAACCGCCACGGGACGGATTTTTTCCTCGCATTTATAGAAATTTTTGAGCACTTTTAATTTATTTCGATACTTTTGACCATTTTATGGAATGTTTTATACCGGATGCTTTTACATAACTTGATAATGTTTCTTTTTTTCCAAAGTTTTAAAGATTTTTGGTAATTAAGAAAATATTTGAAAATGTAAAATATGGCTTTTGAAAATTGAAAATTTTGAAAAGTTTTATGAAATTTTGAAAATTTTAAAACTTAAAATTTTTAAAAATGTTGAAAGTTTTGAAAATTTGATAATTTTTGATTTTTTTTTAAATTTTAAAAGAATTAAAATTTTTGTTAATTTTGAAAAATCATGAAAATGTTTAGAAATTTATAACTTCTTAAAAATCGAAATTCATCCGATAATAGAAAATAATTTTTTATAAATTAAGCCACCATTTTGTAACGGTGAGAGATATCGAAAAACTTCAAATACAAAAGTTGTTTACTTTAATGGGACCTTTAAAATGAGGTATGACTTGACCCCTCGTCCTATTTAAGATTTTTGAGATAATATCTTTTGATTGTTTCCACTCCTTTAAGGAGAAGAGGAAGTACTAACATTTATTTTTTGTCCTCATGTGGTACATTGTTGGAAAGCTAATTTAATAGACTTTAATCATCAGCACCAATTTTCTTGGTACAATACTTCATGCGCGGTTGGGAAAGGGTGTATGTAATGGCCACTTTTTTGTAATAATTGGCCGTCATTTTGAAACGGTTTGAGCAATCGATATTTTCTATTTTTAAGTTGTTAAGTTTAAAAAGTCTGTTTAAATGAGGTAGAAGTTTACCAACCTTCGTATTTGAAAATCTCGGGAAACCCCCTAGTCCCTCCAAAACTACCCGTTCCGCAGCCCCAAAAAAAGTGTAAATATTTTTAGTGAATACCTCGTGTACGATTTATATCAGAATTTTTTATCCCGTCCTTGAGGTTCAATGATTTAGCCGTAAAAGATAGTGCGTGGGTGTTCTGTTACACACTACAGTGTGTGGATAAAGTATGGAACAAATTCAATATCTCTCGAAATATTATATTTTTGTAAAAAGGCTCGGACACTTAAACTTCAGTTTTATCCCAGCCACATTTTAAGCATATTGCTGTTGTTAAAGGGTCACGTGACATGGCGCGGTGACTCGATCCATATTTTTTTTAAATGGAACAGTATGCCGTGTGACGGCTCATTTTAAATCTCTTTTCAAGAGGAATTCAGAGAGCACCGTTTTCTTTTGCCAAATTTTTACCTATTATGTATGGATAAATATTGAATATCTCACAAAAAACACCTTCTTTGAGACAAATCTAGTGTGCGATTTTTAGTTTTGTATTAATTTTGACGTTTACTTATTAATTAATATGAGTAAACGTCAAAATTAAAACAAAACTAAAAATCGCACACTAGGTTTGTCTCAAAGAAGGTGTTTTTCATGAGATATTTAATGGTTATCCAAACATTATCGGTCAATATTTAGCAAAAAAGACTGCTCTCAATTCCTCTTGAAAAGAGCTTTTAAATGAGCCGTCACACGGCATATTGTTCCATTTAAAAAAAATAAGGATCAAGTCGTGACGTCTTACCAACACCAATACGCCTAAAATGTGGAATAAAACAGAAGTTTAAGTGTCCGAGCGTTTTTACTGAAATATAATATTTCGGGAGATATTGAATTTGTTCCAGACTTTATGCACACACTGTATGTATAGATATACTACATAAAGTGTTGGTTGTTTCAGTGGCGCGCTCATGAGGGGTTTTGCTTTTTGAGACCGCCCCCTCCCCAAAATTAATCAACATACGTTTATGCTGCCAAATACCAAAACAAGACTGCATATTATATTAGCGATAGTTTTAAATATATTATATAATAGCAGTCTATATTATAATACTAATGTAAAATGTTAAATTTGTTTAATTTTAAAACAATTTTAATATTTTTTGACTACATTTAGTTTTATTATTACAACCAATATATTGCTGTGATATTATGACCACACTGGCGAATTATTTATAAAAACATCAATTTTAAAATATTTATTTGATTACCTTGGCATGACGACTAGTTCAGGAATTCTTTAATTTAAATTAGATAATTGGATTGAATAAAAATATAATAAATTGGTGTGGTTTCATTTTGATATATTGAAATATTTATGTAAGTTCGATATGCTAATAAAACATGTATAATCTTGGGGGGAGGAGTTCAAATATGTAAATGTGTTAAAACAGTAAATAGTACGAGGCTGAAACAAATAATTTGACAAAGCTTTAAGAAACATTAAATTGCAAAATGTAGTGAGTGCGGTGGACATAAAGTGTAAAAAATGAAGGAGTAAGAAGATGGTTTCAGAAACGTTTATAGTAGCGAGATAGTATTTAATAAGGGTTTAAAAGTTAAAAGTTTTAAAAGTTATTAAAACAAAGTTATTTAATTGTTAAATTATATTTTATAAGTGTAGAATAAGTTGGTTTGGAAATAAGATAAAAAGAAATTACTTTTAAAAGTAATCAAGTTGTTTTTTTTGGTCAAAATTTAGTTCTTTGATTTAGGTTACTATAGAAACGAGGAGCTCAAAAAGAACATCGAAGTGAGATCAGACGTAAATTTGTAACGCTCCTAAAGAAATGTGGGGCCGGCGGGTGATCTAGTGGTTAAAGTCCCAGGCTTTGAAACTAGACTCCCAATGGCAGTTGGTTCGAGTCCACTGCTCGGCGGTAATTTTTCTGAACAAGTTAAATCCGACGGGTCCATGGATGGTGTATGTAGGTGTGTATGTTGGGTTGCATGTCTTCAGGGGTGGGGTGCATGTTAGACCGGTGTATAGCACTGAGTGTACTGAGCCCGAGTAAGGGGTGGGATGGGAATCATGGGGTCGTGCTCACGCACGGCTTCATGATTCTTAAAAAAAAAAGAAATGTAAAATATTGTATAAAATAATTTCATAATATTAATTAAAAGTCTTGCCTGTTTATAAGACAGTGTTTTTCTTGAAGTCAGGTGTAATAAAGCATAGTTAGACGACGAAGAAGGTTGTAGAAAATTTTATATATAAAACAATTGTTTTGACATTGAAAGCTGAGACGACAAGTTGCTAGGATAATGTGATTCTTCGTTTAAAATAAATGACATGGATAAAATATTAATAAATTTCAAACATAATTGACAACTCAGAAAGAAGATTAAGAGAAAGACTACGTAAGCAGAAGATAATTACTATAAAGAAGAGAAATGCGACCTACATAAGGGGAAAGAGCTACAGCAGAAATTAAGGTACTGTGTTAAAAAGAAAGGTGAGTGAAAATAAAAAAAAAGAATAATATCTAAAAACAGAAATAAAGCTTTGTTATACAATTTAATTTTAATTGTCAAAATTGTTTGGTATTAATTGTAAAAGATTATGCATGAATGTTTAACGTCATTTTAAAAAGAAAGAACCAAGGTCTTGCAATTTAAAAGGGAAGCCACGTTTTGTCGTTAATACAAGTAAAAGAACCCTGAGAATTTAAAACAGTACTGAAGCCGACATAATAATATAGTTCAATTTGTAATAAAGTTTATTTAAATCATTAATTTCCACAAGTGTGGGGTATTACATAGCAATATACTATAAACTTGGGCCCCTCCCAATCGAGGGCCCCAATGCAACCGCATTGGCGTAGTTAAGCCACTGTGCACGCATTTAGTTCATGCTTCGCAGCTTAAAACAACGTATTTATTATTATTTTAAAAGAAATTGCCAAAATAGCGTGGATCGTAGCCAACGGGGACTGCTAGTAATATTATTAAAACCCAATTTGGTGACAAACATGCGAAACCCAACTATCAAAAACATCTTAGTAACGCAATCATGTATCCACTCCAAATTGTTAAAAATTGACATTTGATATACTGTGATTCTTTTTAAATTGCCAACCGAAATTAAGTTTTACAACGGGGGAACTAAGTAACATGCATCTTAATTATGAAGTTATCAGTTGTGGTTACACTTCCTCATGATAACTCTCTATTATCAGTAATTAATAATATAACATAATATTTAGGATATATAACTCCTCCCTTATTAAGATGGAATTACATAGTTTTAATTATGTAATTACATTTATAAAAAAATACTTATTTCATATTAATAATTAATATTCTTCATTGGAAATACACTTTCTTCATTTGTTATATTTCCTTTTGTTTTACGTCTAAATCTTTCCTTTATTTCAATTTTATTAATCAACTTCATTTTATAAGCCATGAAAACAATTATTATAATTATTATTATTATAATTACAAAACTTATTAATATATGGAAACTCCTTGAACAATTTGATAAGGTATTGAATCTAATTTACTTAATTCTAATGTTAATTTTGACAATTGATCCAATTTAATTGATTTGAGATTAAACTGAATTGGTTTTATATGTGAATGTACATAATCTAGGTAAATACACTGGTTCTTCTGGTAACAATGTTTCAGTATTCACATATTGAAAATCTTGTGCCGTAAATGAACAAGAATATGGTACTTGGATAAAATATACACCTAATAATTCGTGTACTTCCTCATGTTTACATTTTTCATGTATTAACGTTTTCTTAGGAAATATTCCTATATACCTTTCTGAATTTATACTTTCTATAAGCGTTTCTGTAATATTTACTCTAACATTTACACTCTACGCTATTCTTAATTTGTAATAAATTTTTAATACATTTATCTTCTTGAAAATTACGTTCAATTTCATTTGAATTACAAAAGAATTGATTCTGTAAAAATTTACACTTTTCTTTTAAATAATAAACGTTGTTTCCTGTAATTGCAACATAAGGTGTTGGTGAAATTATGACTGTTTGTCGAATAGTTGGTACCGAATACATATGATATAAATTATATGTATTCTTATCAAGAATAGGTACATTTAAAAGAAATGCTATGTGATCTTCAGTTATATAGAAAACCGATATTGTTCTTGTAAAAAGTACATTATCATTTTCATAAAATTCTTTTTCTGAATGATACTTCAAAATTTCATTTCTCGTAACACTAACTTGTTTTTCTGTAATTATACTTAAATGTAATACATTGAGCATAGCAAAACTTAATGCCGTTTGTATTTTTTCGATTAATTTTTGAAAATGTGTTATTATTATTCTTAAACTGTTTGTTTTAAAAATTGATTTTGAACTATTTGTACCGTTTTATTTATTACTTCAAAGGTATCTGAAATATTTTAAAAATAATATTATATTCTTGAATTAATTCATGATTTAAAGATATTATAATTTTTAATTATGTTCCCTTGATTAACCGCTAATGTTCTAATTGCGTTATCGTATCACCGTCACTTGCGTCTAGATTACCTGATATGAACTTAAATACTGTTTCTAATCCATTTATTAAACCACGCTTTTGTCTATTTTTTATCTCTGTATTAAAAATGTTAGGATGTATAAGTGTTAATTCATCTTTTATATGATCTAATTGATGTTGTACAAATGTTACTTCTGTTTTTACATCATATCTTGTTTTAATATCCGTAATTTTATCATTCTTTACCTGTATGTCATTTAAACATTGCTTTAATTTATAAAAATGATCTCTTATTTGATTTAAGGGATAATTGTATATAAAAGTATGTTGAGATTCCTGAATACGTACATTAGCTAATTTTAATGGAAGTATTCCTGGATTATTATCTAATTTCTTAAATTCAATTCTATCTGCCTGTTGTTGACTTCTTGTTAACATAATTAACACTATTATTAGAAGATTAAATAACTTCATCTGAAACAATAAAATTAATTAATTTTGTGATTTCCGTAATGATTTAAGTTCCTGTTTATGATAAATTTTCCCTGTTTGTGTTTTAATTTTGTTTTCTAAATTTTCTTGCACTATCGCGTTTTTATATCGGGCTGCTTTCTTATCTCTAGGAAGTTGTTTAATATATATCTTTGTTTCTGGTTCAATTTCCTTAAATGATTGACTTTGCTTATTATGATAATTAATATTTTTTTCTTTAACTTCCTGTTCCCTTTTATATACTAAATCCTAGAATTTTTTAATTTTATTTTATAATTCACTTGTATATTCGTGATAATAATTTTCATCAAAAATTCTAATAAATCTTTTGCTTCTAAATGATCGAAAAGTAATTCAATTGGTTTATATTTTGTTACTGAATGTATCGTTCTGTTATATATGATAACCGCATTTTCAATTAAACATTTTTCTTTCGAATTCATAATAACTCTAACAATTTCAATTAACGTACCATGAACTCTTTCTATTGGTGCATTGCTATTTGGATGTAAAGCAGTAACTAAATGATGTTTTACATTATGCATTTTAAACCAATCTTTTATTAAAACTGCATTAAATTGATTATCTGTAATTATCCTTTTTGGAATTTTATAATGTGAAAATAACTTAATACCTGCGCCTAAGATATCTGGTAAATTTTGAGATTCTATTTGTTGAAACATGAAATATTTTGAAAAATCGTCAATTGCTGTTACATATTTACATTTATTAATTGAAAATATAGCCATGTAAACAGTTTCAAATGGTTCTGTTAATGTATGTGTTAATTTTAATCTATAATTTATTGGATGTCTTTCATATTTTGACTTTTGACAAATTTCACATTCATCTACGTATTTTTGACAACTTTTAAACATATTTGGCCAATAATATTTTCCAATTATTTCATTATGTAATTCTTGCGCTCTTTTATGACCTGGTATATGATTATTTTGTAAAATTATTTGTTGTTCTTGCTCAATTGTTATATCTTGCAATACCCTATTAGTATAAACTATTTTAACTTTGTTATCAAATATTTGATTTACAATACGTGCAAAGTCTTCGTAAAGTTTGGGTGGTTTTGCTGTAATGCAATTTATTATATTTGGATTAATATAAGTTTGTAACATATTAGAAATTTCATTGATATAATTTTCTCTAGTAATTTGAATTATATTTTTTATCTTTCCAAACACATTTTTACTTTTAAAACTTGGTTTATTATAAAATGTAAATATAAATTGTTGCTTGAAATGATTTATAGGTTGTTCTGTAATTTCAAGGGTTGCATTTATATTTTCTGCTTGTGAATGTTGACTAACTTCAGATTGTACATCTTCATTATTTTGAACATCTATAGTTTCTAAAACTTTAGGAATAATTACCTTTTCTTGTTTACTTTCACCTGGTTTTATTTGAATATCTGATAAAATTTTAATTTTATTTTCTTTCTATTTAACCACGTTATCTAATTTTTTACTTACATTGACATCGTGTAAATATTCGTCTAATTCGTTAAAATCACTCGTTTCACGCGTAAAATATCTCCCGGATTATTGAACATTGATAATAAATCATCGGATGTTTCTACTTCGGTTGGAAATGTTTCTAATCTTGACAAAAAATCTGCGTTAAGATTTTGTATTCCCTTTTTACAGTCTCATATTCAAATTCTTCTAATTTTAACCACCATCTTATTAATTTAGAACTTGGTTCATTAATATTAAACAGCCATTGTAAAGGTTTATGATCTCTTATTATATTAAATTTTCGTCCGAATAAATATGGTCTAAGCATTTTTGTTGCCCAAATAATTGCTAAACATCCTTTTTCTATTGTTGAATAATTTATCTCTTGTGAATTTAATGTTTTACTTATAAACATTATAGGTTTATCTTGTTCTATTTTACCTTGTGATAAAACTGCTCCTAATACCTACATTTGATGCGTCAGTTGTTACATTAAGTGTTTTTGTAAAATCTTTATAAATTAGAATTGGGGTATTAATAATTATTCTTTTTATATTATTAAATGCGTTGACAAATTCCATAGTATCTTACTATTCTTTTTTAAACAATTTGTTAAAGCTTTAGTTATAGTTGCATAATCCTTAATAAATTTTTTATAGTATCCTGCTAATCCTAGAAATGATTTTATTTGTTTAGTTGTTGTTGGTAATGGCACTTTCTTAATTTTTTCCACTAATTTTGGATTTTGTTTTATGCCGTCTACAGTTATTAAATGTCCATTATATTCTAGTTCTTCCAAATAAAATTCTGATTTTTCTAACTGTACTTTAAATTTATACTGCCTTAATCTTTGAAAAACTTGTCCTAAATTTTGAATATGTTCCTCAAAATTCTTTCCTAATATTATTATATCATCAAGATATACAAAACATATCTTGTCTAATAATCCTTTTAAAATATTGTTCATTACTCTAGCGAAACATGCTGGTGCGTTTTTCAATCCAAATGGCATTCTCAAAATTTGATAATGTCCGTCGTCTGTTGAAAAAGCTGTTTTAAGTCTATCTTGTGAATCTATCTCTATTTGATAATATCCACTTTTCAAATCTAATTTTGAAAAATATTTTGAATTTCCTAAAAGATCTAATATGCTTGTAATATTTGGAATGGGATACTTATCCTCAATTGTTTTCTCATTAATTTTCTAAAATCTACTACCATTCGATACGTTACTTGGGATTTTTGTCTGGCTTTTTAGGAACTAGAAATACTGGTGAACTATAAGGTGAATCGCTTTCTTCGGTTATATTTTGTATTCTCATGTCATGAATTTGTTTTGCTAATTATTTCTTTTGAACATATGGAAATCTATATGGTTTAGTAAAAACTGGAATTTTTGAATTTAACGGAATTCCGTGTTTTGTTACATTACTAAATGTTAAAATATTTCCTTTTTTATAAAATATTTCCTCATATGTTAAACATAAATTTTGAATACAATTTTGCACCTTTTATTTAAATTTTTTAATCCATGAGTTAATTTTATATCTAATCTATCTTTTGGATTTATTTCTTTTGACATATTACATACATTAATTTGCGTTTCATCAATATGTTGTGCTTTAATTAAATTTTGTACTGCATTAAAATTTATTTCAACTATTACTGGTACCTTACATTGATAATTATTGACTGTTGTAATAGTTTCTGGAATTGTTACGTTATTTATTTCTTGTTTAGGAATTAAAACCGTTCCTTTTTTAATATTAGTAAAAAAAAGTTTCTATATTCTGCCTAATTTTTCTTTTTTTATTTTCATTTGAATTTTCAAGTATAACTCCTTCTTTATTTACTTTAGAGGTATGGCTTAATAATTCATATACTTTTCCATTTAACGTTATTGTATCATTTTCATAATTTATAACCGCTTTCATTTGTTTTAAAATATCTGACTCTAATAATCTATTTAATTCTTCATGAAATTTAGCTACAAAAAATTTTAATCTTTGATATCTATTAAATAACCTTACTTTTAAACATTCGTTATATTCCTTATTTGTATTCATTGAGTGTATAGTAAAATTTTCTTCAAATATAAATTTTGAAAATACTTTATGGGCTGTTTCTGGATTCATTATTGAATTTGTTGCGCCTGTATCTACTAATGACTTAATTTTAGGTTTCTCTAATTGTATATAAGAAAAACTCCCATACATTACATATTCATTAATTTCTACTGTTGGTTTCCCTATCCCTAGTGATTTTCCGAGGCTTCTTTTTGAAAATTTACATCTACTTCTTCATCACATTCATACTCTATTTCTGCAATTTCTAATTCTGGAGTATAATTTTCATATTCATCAAAATCATTCTCATACTTTTCTTCCGGTGCTTCTACCTGCATATGATTTATTTAAGGTTTAGGTTGATTAAATTTTGACATTTAGAATTACTTATTGACATAGGAGTTGGTTTATTCGTTTGTGCGTTTGCCTGACTATAATACCCTTTTGGTTTAAATATATTTACTTCATTAGATGCGTTTTGATTCGTTTGATAATATTTTGGATGTTATTTATTAAAATATTGTTAAAAAATTGAAAAATTTAAGGATTTTCGTTTTGTTGTATTTTACCGTAACTTAAATATGTACTTAATTTTCTTTCCTAATTATTTGGATTTTTCCGCCAATCTGATTGACCCGCAAATGCTCCAAAATTTCGCATTTCTTTTTTATTATTTTGTTTATTTCTCTGAAATGAATTATTTCCTACAAATTTTGATTTTTTCTCACTTTGTTCTTTATTTACATGTTTAGTTACATACGTTAAAATTACCGGAATAGTTTTTTCCAAAGTTTTCTCTTCTTTTACATCTAAAATTGTTTGTAATAACGATGGACAATTGTTATACAAAACTTCAATACTTGTTTGCTCACTAACATCAATGTAAACTAATTTTTTGTGCTTCTGTTAAATTATCATCCGATCTAATCTTAATATTTAATCAATTTTCCATAATTTTAACTCTTTCAATAAATTCATTGAAATTTTCATTATAACCAATTCTTAAATTTTTAAACTGTTGTGCAATAATTTTCCTATTTGTATAATCTCCAAATTTTCTTTGTAAAGCGGTTTTAAGCGTACTCCAATCTCTAATATCTGCTCTTATTGTTAAAAATTCATTCGCTTCTCCCACTGATTTACTACATATTAAACAAAATACGTAATTAGTTAAAGTTACATCTTCTGTAGTCCCGGACCTAGTATAATACTGATCTACCTTCCATATAAATGAGTCTAAAGCATTTATTTTACCGTCGAATTTTGGTAAAATGTCACTATAATGCCTTGCTGCTGAAATTACCTGTTCAGTAAGTGGTAATGACCTTTCTGGTGGTGCCATTATTTTACATTTATTTGAAATTATTAAATTTCTATTAAGTGTTTCAATTAATTCAGAATCACTTTCGCTATCAAAATCACTCATATATTTTGACTATGTTAATTCTATCTATCTGTAGTTATTTTAAAATACAAGAAAATTACTTTATACAAAGTTTGCTTACTTTTATTTTTCTTCTTTGAAGTTTTGCTTCTTCTTCGAAGTTTTCACCTTCTTTGTCTTCCTTGCTTCTGCAGGAATTTTCTTTTCTTCTTTTCGTTGTTCCTTTTCTTTTCTTATCGGTAGCAAGGTATCGATTTAAATTTCTTGCACCAGCGATCTTCCTTAGGCTGCTTACTTTGGTTCTGATGTTGTACCAGCGATCTTCCTCAGCTTGCTGTCTTTGGCTCTGGTTTTTGCAAAATTTTCTTTCTTCCAACTTCGGATTTATCCACGTAGAATCGTAGAACTTTCACCAAAATTTTTGAAAACACAATTCGACTATCCGTACGACTGCGCCTATTAAGTTTTACGACGGGGGAACTTCAGTACGTTAGAGTATTTAGTTCTTTTTAAAGCTTTATTTATTTTATTTCAAATACAATTATTATGCTAATCGTGCCTTAGCAAAAGTATACTAAAAACTAAGTTACATGCATCTTAATTATGGTTATATATTAGAAAGTTATTAGGTGTGGTTACATTTCTTCATGATAACTCTCTATTATCAGTAATTAATAATATAACTTAATATTTAGGATATATAACTCCGAAGATGTCTTAAAAGATCTTTTAGTAAGTGCAACAATCTCTACTTTTTTTTTTGTAGAATGAACCAGATCAACAATATATTGCTATGATATTTAGAGGTGTATGTTTTTACTGCGATATTGTAGTTCCTGGAAGGCAATTTTTGGGATGCTTGCTACAATTCAATTTGAGATTGGAGGTTTGTGAAGGCTGTAAGGATTTGATATATTAATGTCATTATGGATGTCAGTGTCAATGTCACAAATGTATAAAGGAATACACATTGTCATGAGATTTATTTGTTTGTTCAAAAAAATGGGAATCAAGAAGCAAGACAAAAGAATGGAAAATTTGTTTAGTTAGTTACGACTCGTCTTTGTAAACAGAGACAGATAATTTTTAGATGCAATGGATGAATAAAAAAGAAAAACGAGTTAAAAAGTAATGTAAAAGTAATTTTAAATATAAAAGAAGAAAATACAACTAATTATCAACGAATTGTGGAAAGTCCAGAAGAGTAACAAGTATAAAGCGATCCAGAAAGTTTTTCCAGTTGTGATGGTGGTCAAACCAAGTTTAAAATAACATTAAAGCAGTCCAGAGGAGGATTCAAACTAAAGGCGAGTGTTTGTGGTTACTTGAGGAACCTGCAAACTAGTGAAATAGAAGTTGGACATTCATCGTTTGCTCGAACAAAGGACATCTCTATAAGGAGACATTAAGATAAGTGTTCTCTTTTTAAAGGACGATAGTATTTAGTAAAATTTATTTGATTTTTCGAAAATTTCATTAAAAAATTTGAGTTATTGAATAAAACCTTTTTTGTAACGTTGATATTGTTTTGTGTTTATTCTATTTCAAATTTATTTATTAATAACTTATCTTGCAAGCTAAATAAGAAAGTTAATAAAAAGTCTCATAGAAAATATAATTTAATTGCGTGAATTGCGGGCATTTAGGGAATTGTTTTCTAGTAAACACAAGACCACGCATATCATTGCAATTAAAATAAAATCGTATCAATTTGATTGTGTTTTTCTTTCCTTTCAGTAAAAACAAACCTCACAAATATGAAAAATATAAATTATTAGGATTTATAACAAGAAATTACAGCAATAATACGCAACCCTGAGTTTAAAAGTTAGAATATCAAAACCTTACAGCCTTCACAAACCTCCAATCTCAAATTGAATTGTAGCAAGCATCCCAAAAATTGCCTTCCAGGAACTACAATACCCCTGTAAAAACATACACCTCCAAATATCATAGCAATATATTGTTATACATGGTTGAGTTGTAAATATAAAATTAGCATGACATTATTAATCCTAACTTAGAGGCAAAATTGACGCCCATCGCTTATTAATTATTCTAATTATTGAGGTCCAATAGTTTATCTTGCGGTAGTTTTCTTCTTAGCCTTGTATGTATGTTTAGTTGACCAAGGTGTGTCTACTTACTCACTGGATAATCAAACTTTGTAATTCTATCCAGTGTAGAGTAAACAAAAACGCCCAGTGAAAGCTAGAGTACTATAAAACAATAGGTTTTCAAAGAAATATTTTGAGTGACTTATTCAAAGAATTCTAGCTACCTAATATGAAAATTGATCCGTTTTTTGTGGAATGTGGCGTTAAAAACTTTTGTTGTCGTAAATTGCTATTATATCTGTTATAAGAAGGAAACTCATTCCTAGTAATAGATAAAATTACTCATTAACGAGTTATGACGCTAATGATATAAAAATGAAAAACGAATTAGCAGATTCGAATTGAACATTTCGGATATGCATTAGATATTATGCAGTATGCATCAATTCAACTCCAAGCCACAGGTAAACTAAGGTCATATAACTGTGTTGAAATGCTTTAGGTAGTTAGATGGACACATGTATTTCCGGCACCGATAATCCCTTAATACCACCCCAAGATTTAAAACCCTTTAATCTGGCATGTATTTTCCGCACCAAGAGTACGTGAGGTGGGCGACCGATAAGTTGTAATTAAGGGGGGCGTGCATAAACTGGGCACTTTCTCAATCCCTTAATCTTCTGAACTACTTTAACCTTTTAAAGTTACCTAAACTGGGCACTCGGTCATCGTTGCAGGTCATTAACGTTATCGCTATCCCCTAGCCCATCACATTTATGTTTAGAAAATTTTGTCAAAATTCCAGCCCTTAGTTTCTTCCAATACATACTAGAAAATTTGATATTGATTTGATCTTGGCATTTACGTTTCTGTAATCATACTTACGCTTGCTCGTTTTTGTGAT
This sequence comes from Ctenicera cuprea, assembly GCA_958336395.1. Lineage (NCBI taxonomy): Eukaryota > Metazoa > Arthropoda > Insecta > Coleoptera > Elateridae > Ctenicera > Ctenicera cuprea. Next base: position 18,721,938 of record OY284496.1, read on the forward strand.
GGAGCCGACTTTGATTGATTTTCAAACTGATACATATGGTAAATTACAAAGCATTTATCAAACAACTAGAATTAAAGATCCTAAAGCAAAACTCCGACATGAATTTGTAAGAACAAAAATTAGTCAGTATAATGAAATCGGTAGGCTACAATATTTAAAATGTTTGGGGTATTTTTACAAAAAATAAATCAGAAAATAGAGTCGTGTTTTTTTTGCAGATATAATTAATTCTGAGTATAATTTTTGTATGTATCTATTTTTTATATTTAATCAAACAACAACCTTAATGGTAGTTATATTTAAAATTTCAATCATTCTCGTAATGGAGACAAAATTAAATTTTAATGATTTAATTATTATTAATGACTTGCAAGACAGCAAACTCAAGATTTTCCGTAAACCGATAAAGTGCCCAGTTTAGTTGTAAACAATTTCTAATCCGGAGTCCAGTGCCCAATTTAAGAGGCAAGATTAAAAACCAGGTAGACAGTGCCCAGTTTAGGGCCGACCATTAAGGGTAGGGGGTAAAGGTAAAGCAGGTAATTTTCAAAATCAAAATCAACAAGATATGTTGGAATACATATTTATTACTAGTGTTGGATTTATCTCTACCAATAATTGATTGCTTAACCAAAAGTTCATTTTCTGCTTATAAAAGGGTAAAATCGTGTTTAAGAAGTAATTTAGTTCAGAAAAACCTGCAAAACTTGTCTCTTTTGTTCATTAACAGTTTTGTGTCGAAAATGCGAGAAGAAAGCAATTAGTTTAAATCATTATTTTATTTTGAAGTTTAATTAGTTAAAGGTTTTAGTTTTGTTAAAATTCATCTTCTATTTTAAAACTAGAATTTTGTTTAATAAAAACCGCCAAATGTAAAAACAAACCGCCATTTTATAAAAACAGCAATATGTATACACATAATTTTGTTTGACGTCGTCGAATGAATAATCTATTGGAATGCAAATAAACAGCACTTGTTTGATAGCAACACAAGTCAACAACTGCTACCAAATGACTTCATATGTTTTAAATTGTAATCCAGTTTTGTGCGTATAACAAGACCAGAATAACCAGAAACGCATATTTTTAAATTTTGAATAGTTTACGGCAATTTCCTTTTCATCAATAAAACACCTTAAGAAATAATTAGTCTTAACATCAAATTAAAGCCCTCGACGTTCCTCAATTATTTTGAAAAAATATTCACTTAATGATCTTGACCATTAAGTACAATTTATCAAATTTGAACATTTTATCTTAAACCGTTCGGACAATATAAAAAAGACAATTATTTTCTTCGCATCTTAGAAGGACTGTGACTTTGTAGCAATGCACTTTTTAATATAAGTAAATTAAGCTTAATCGTCCTAAATCCCTTTTAAAGTTCAGTTAACTTAATTAAGTTAAAGAAAGATGAAACTAAGGAGCAGCCTGAAACTGGTTTGAAGAAATTTATGTAATAGGTTGCAAAAAGCGAAATGCGGGTAATTTTTCTCAGATACCGGAGAAGTTAAGTTAGGAGTGCCACTGGGAAGTATAATGGGGCCAATGTTGTTTATCATTGTTTGCAGATGATACTCTGATTCATATGTCATAGTAGAAAGCCCGAGCGGTCAAAAGACGCTTAAAAGTAACTTCTGTGGGGGAATCGAAGTCACAAGATGAAACCTACATTTATTGGAAGCTCATATCATAATAAATATAAATCCAGAAGTAATCAAAAATTAGAACGGGTAAAACGGCACTACAATCAAAAGTTGAGATGGCCACACCACCATCGTGTAGAAGAAAACATACGAATTTTTTTGGTATAAAATACATAAGGCATTTTGCACGAATTATTTTTTTTTAATTTGCCGAAATTCCAAAAATACGTTGGGTCTTACGGGAGAAAAAATTTAAATAATTCAATATCTCGGTTCAAACCTTACAAAAATCGAATACAAGTCTTTCGTCTTTTATCTTTACACCGCTTTTTCTTATAAACGTAAGCATAAATAAACAAAATTTTATTCTTTAAAAAAGTTTCGCTAATGTTTTTAGAAGGTGTTGATGTATTAGTTATATTTTTTACATGAAAATAAAACCAGATATGAAATTAAATGTAAGAAAAGTGAATTTCAGACGGTCCGCGCGCCGACCTCGTAGTTCGAGTCTCCACCCTGCGAGACTCGCATCTCATTAGCATCTCCATCTCAGTTTCTCCATCTTATCTAGCAGTTATTTGGAGGGAAAAACAAAAAGTACTCATATGTAGGTATATTCAGTGGCGTAACTACCATGGGGCAAAAGGGGCAACGGCCTCCGGGCCCGAGGCCTTACGAGTCCCGAGTTTTTATTTTTTTAAATTTCGGATGGAAAATCGACGATGATAAAATTTCCTCTATTTTAACAACTCTTCCTGGTTTTCCCCAGCATTTAAACGTCTTATCTTTCTTATCTTCGTGTGAATGCAAGACAGGTAAAATTTATTTTATTAAAAATTAGTAATCTGAAAATTACCAGAATTTTTTTACAGACTACAGAAACAAACGCTGTAGATGCAAAAGCAATCAGATGTGCTGCATTGGATCGTGAAAATGTATGGCGCAAAAATCATGCCAAAACAAGCTAACTGTAGCAACAATTCAGTCGTCAATGCAAGAGGAAGACAGTGACACCGATGAATAATTCACAGTTTATTTTTTTATTAACAAATCCCAAAGTAAGCTTACAAATAAAAAATAATATACCTACATATGAGTACTTTTTGTTTTTTTCTCCAAATAACTGCAAGATAAGATGGAGAAACTGAGACGGAGCTATGGAGATAAATGAGATGCGAGATACTCTCGCAGGGTGGAGACTCGAACTACGATACGAGGTCGGCGGTCTAAAATTCGCTTTTCTTACATTTAATTTCATATCTGCTACCATTTTTATGTAAAAAATATAACTAAACATCAACACCTTCTAAAAACATTAGCGAAACTTTTTCAAAGAATAAAATTTTGTCGATTTATGCTTTCGTTTATAAGAAAAAGTGGTGTAAAGCTAAAAGATGAAAGATTTGTATTCAACAAAAGACAGTGTGGAAAGCAACAAAGACGATAATGATTCTGAAGAACAGTAATAATTTAAAAATGTAAAATATTGATAATAACTTTTGGAGAAAGATTTTTAGACTACCTAAAGGAACCTAGAGAGAGAGAGAAGATTAAAAATGATTTAACTTATTATTTATACTTTAAATTGTAACAGCCTTATAAATTGTATTGCTGAAAGAGAAAGATAATTAATCAGTAAATAAATAAATAGAAACCATTAGTAACAATTACATATATTATAATATAATATTGCACGAAATTCTAATTCTTGACCAACTTACGCCTCACAACGCTGTACACGCATTGAGGCACGGTGTATGTTGATAGTCACTGCTAAAATATAGAACACATACATAAACAACATGTCATTCGCCGGCCAAACTTAAATTGCCGGTAAACTACGCTGCATGTTATGCGATTATGGTATACTGTATACCGGCAAAATGTGGCCAGCCGGCACCGGCCGGCTAGTCACTGTTATATATCGTAGGTAAATAGTGTAATTAAGAATTTCATGGTCTCAGTAACCAGCTGCGGATCCACGGAAGAAGCTGTAGAGGGGCTGTAGCCCCTCTTGATATTCAAAAAAAATAATTTTGCTAAGAATAATTTATAAATTGGCCGCCAATTTTGAATATTTTTTTAAGTAACTACCTGTTTACGCGCTGTTTCCAAAAATTTTAAAGCAAATTATTGTTTGTCGATGTTACAGTATTTCTGAATTTTATTAGCATTAGTAGTTTCTCAACAGTGTTGTGTGATTGTGTGTTATTAGCTTCCTACACTTTCAGTAAGTATGCCTTTTTGTGTGTGGATGGGTGAGTGAATACTGTTTTTATCTCCCGAACGGTTTAGCCGATTTCAATGCACATTGAAATACAGCGGTACATCAACAATTCAGCGACAAAATAAGCTTTTGAAGAAAATCTAAAACCGGAATCGGTGTATGTGTACTCTTTAATCGCATTTTTCACACAAACTGAGAATTGAAGTTCTAAGCGGGTTCTGAATGAAGACCATACGGCAAATTCAACTCTTCCTTCACAAACTTTCTACCTTCAAAATGACGGCCGGTACCATTTTTGTTGTTGCAAATTTTGACTTTAAAGTTTTGTTACTTAGAAATGAGTGTACAAATTGTGATCAAATTTCATATTGTAGTCGCTCCAGGAAGACAGAAACTTACTATATAAAAAAAAATTTGTACAAATGAAAACTGCAAAGTGATAATTATTTTCAAATTTGAGATATTATCAAAAAAATGTTACTTGAAGTGTGGTAACACGATTTGTTTAAATTATAGGCTTATACGGCTATAAATGAGCTATAATTTGGTTCGTTTCTGAGTCCGCCAATTTTTTTGTGACGCTATCTATGAATTTTTGAAAAGCACCAATTTATACCCCTTCCCCAAATTTTTTCTGATGCATTTGTCCTTCCGCTTTTGGTTTTCTTTAATCCCAAGGAAAATGTCTTTAAAATATCAAATATTAGATTTTCTTTCGCATAAAAAGCTATAAAAAACTTTCGGTTTCTAAATACATTAGGACATGCCCGTACTCATAGACGGCTACGTACACGTTGGCGAATATCATGGAGCGGGTGACTATAGGGCAAACTGGCTATGAACAATTAGATATTTTTGTATTACATAACGCCCTGCACACTAGAGCTGTATGCGAGCGAGTTACAACTAAAAGTTTACCAGCGTACGCATTGCTTACCGAGCCGGTATAGTGGCAGCACTGGTGCGACCTTACAAATCATTGTTTATGCGCATAAGGTTGATACAAAATTACAGACATACTTATGAGATATGATAAGACAATTTCTGAAGTATAGAAAACCCAGGCAAAGTGAGTTGCTCATTTTGTGTTCTTGTAGTGGGGATACTCTATGCAAAACCGGTCAAGCATATGACTGTCTTTCCAACATGATAAGAATGTTTTTAACATCCTTTTCTCTCCCGACCGTCATTTCCACAAAAGCGTCCCTGGACGCGCCTGCATAAAGAAACTCCCTCTTCCCTTTAGAATTTCCTAGATCCTCGCCTGTCAGTTACATAAAGTGTGTGTTTTGCTTTTTATGACTTTTTATGACAATGCTGTCATGTTTCCAGGGTTTCCAAGTTTGTTAAAAGAGAGTTTCTTCAATTAATTAGAAAAAAATCTTATATTTCATGATCTGTCTGGGCATTTCGTTTGAGTTTACAAAAAGATTACGACTTTTACAGTCTGTTTTATGAAATAAGCCAACCACCGTGGTAGCTACTTAATTTTGATGTAACCGCCAGCAGCAGGTTTTTCTATAATTTGACAAAGCGGAAACTTTTTTCAGTGCCGCCAATTTTTCGTGATAACTTCAACATTTTTTTTATTGCATAGCATATTTTTTCCACATAATCATGTCAACAATTTTCTCTGCTTTTCATGAGGAAAAACCAAAAAATACCGGCAACCGTAAACGATACCAAAGTTTTTAGTAGAAATAAACCGTAACTGAAATTTAAAAAAATTAAACCGAAACGTTATATTTTTTCGGTTCACGTCCCTGGTTTTGCTACGAGCTCGTTTTAATCACATGCATAAACTAAATTTGATAAATACTAATTATTATTAATATTTAAGGAAGTAAATGGCGACGAAATGGTAGACGAAACTTTTCATTTCAATATTTTACAACAGTTCTTTGGAGTGTTTGTTGAACAAAGTGAATTACTGGTGAAACAACTTCAGAAGGAGTGTAATGAACCATACACCGATGTTGTACCAATTATTATTTCACAATTTACTCTAAACTCAATATGTGGTAACGTACCTACTGTGTTTATATCAATAACGTGTTAATTTTGAATTTTTTTTAGAAACAGCAATGGGAACTAAACTAGACGCAACAAACAAACACTGGCAAGAATATGCAAAGGCAATATTCAGGTACTCATATTTCCATTTGTTTAAAAAACAAACGCAATTGTTTCTTTGCAGAATGGGAGAAACACTATATCGTGTTACTCGTCTATGGTACTTCTTTGATGCGGTATTTTCGTTTTCAACCGCATACCGAGAACAGAAAATGCTTTTGAGCGTAATCCATACGTTTTCTAAAGTAATCATTGAGAATCGTAAAATAAATTTAAAAAAATCAGAACTTTCAAGATCCCAAAAATTTAAAAATTGCGTGACAAAGAAACGTTTGGCTATGCTTGATCTTCTAATTTCTGCCAAAAATGCGGGACAGCCAATTAACGATGAAGGTATTAGAGAAGAAGTCGACACTTTTATCTTTGAGGTATAATTTAAAATTTGATATTTCACTTTTTTTATACTGTGCTGTGTACTTTCAGGGACATGAGACAACAACAGCGTCTATTTCATTTACTTTATTGTTACTGGCTTCTCACAAAAATATTCAGGTAATTTCATTATTGAAGTGGTTACTGCAGAAAACTTTCAGTAACATACACAAAGGAAAAAAAATGGTTCCTTTTTGGTTGAGTTACACAATTTTTCATGTACTGTTTTTTAATTTCACTCTTTTCGGCTTTAACCAAATTTAATTATGGGCACACTGAACAATTCATAAGCTATAGTCAAAAAAACTTAATAACTTTTTGGTAAAAAAAATATTTACAAGAGCTAACAGGGGCTAAGCGTCCACTTATGAACCAGGAGTACCCAGGTTCGATTCCGGTATTGTCATGGGTGCGAGTTAGTGTCATAGTTTAAATGTTATATGGGAATTAATAACCATTAACTACAGCAGTTGGCGCGCTCTTGGTACATATCCATTGAAAAAAATGTTATTTAACCTGAATCCATATATGAATGTGAGTGTGACAGAGTGGCACATTGTGCTGAAGATTTTGCACCGTTGCAACAAACACCCTGTATAACCACATTAAACTTTTAAATAAACGGAAAACAAAAATATGCCCCATTATATAAGGTGTTCAATTTAAAATACATAGTTGCATAGTTACATGCCGGTTGACAACCAGGATGTTCTCGAAATTTATTGAATCAATTAGAAATTTTTATAAATCAGCAAAAGAAATAAGTTATCAGTGTTTGGTCTGCTAAGTTGATATTCATTAGCAGACAAAAACTAGGATTTCTAGAAATAGTCTCTTATTAATTACAACAATGTATATATAATAAATCCCTTACTGTCTTACCATAACACAACGACGGGCCCTTAGATCTCCACGTAGTTTATCGATTGTTTTCAGCAACTGTTTATGTTGCAGTCACTATGTTGGTATAGTATTATTATTTACGGCCTACTTTAATTCTGGCGGGTTGAAAAAATTAACGATAAACATCTTCCGTTTAGTGTATTTATCGCGTTGACATAAGAATCTCGTGCAGCACATTTTATATAATATCTTTCTATAACAGGCAACTAATATAATAACAGCAGTGCAGAATAATTATACAACTTTATTAGAAACGGTATTTATTACGAGAGCTGGGATTTTTTGGCATTTTTATTATTAAGAAGCTGTCAAGAGAACGATTTTTGCTCATAAATGTATAAAATAAGTAAATAAGCACGCTCGGAGTATCACACTTTATTGACTCAAATATTGGAAACTTCAGTTACAATAACAAATGCACACAATTACGTTAATTAAAGCGGTTGAAAATTAATATATAAAACTTTCTAAACCTGTGGACTACGCCCCACGGTTTTTTTAAATGGCAGCAAATTTATTAGAAGAGATATAATGATATAAATAATACTTCCAGTAGGTATCGGAACCCGTAAATGTATTAGATAACCTATGTGGTGATGTAAGGCATGTTACTAAATGCACGGTTACTAACAATTGAGAAAGGAGGAAGGGGTTTGGATTTAATATATAGAATAATACCGGGTGATCGTAAAAAAAATGATTCAGAGCAGGCCATGACCGAAGAGTTAAAGTTGGCAATACTTAATATAAGCCAATTGTCAAATGTTGACAGCTGTAAAAAATTTTGGTTAGATACATTTAACTTAATGTATCTAACCTGTTGAATAGCCGGTTCACTCCCCAGATTTAACTTTCTTAAATTTTTTTCTATGGGAATATCTGAAATCGAAAGTGTACAGAACCCGTCCAGAAACAATTGAAGAACTGGAGCAACGCATTACAGAAGTTTGCAGAAATATCACTCCAGAAAATGAAAATGTAAGGCAGGAATTTCATAACCGACTTCTTATGTGCCAAGAAGTGAATGGTAAACATTTCGAACACTTATTTTAATTAATTTAAGCTTTAATTCTTAGTTTTTTTAAATAGACTTCTTTATCTTCAAACATAGTCATTTTGTTATGGCTGAATATTTTTCTTTGGAACTCTAGAATCAGACGCAGAATTAAAAAACCTTTTCAATGAGGTGCCACTCGACCCCCCTTTCCATTAAAAAAAATTCAAAATGGCGCCCAGTAGCCATTTTGGATGATACAAAATTTTAATAAGGTTTGAAAGATAGTATATAATTTCCCATTACAGTACACTAAATTTTGTTGAAAAATATCAAGTTGTTCAAAAGTTAGTTGGGGGGGGGGGGAGGAGTTACTTTATAGACACAGTGTATTTTTTGGACACGCGACAAACGTTTGGTAAAGTGCGGACTTCAATAACGCTTAACTTTTTATTTCATGATGTCGATTCTAATTTTTTTTTTGTTTACCAGTTAAGGCTGTACGAACATAGGCTTTTATATAACTTATACTCGCGTTTCAAAAATAAAGTTTTTAGAACAGTTTTTATGGAGCCGTGTCAACTGAACTGCAGCAATCACTGCAAGTGCGAAAGAGAGCAAGTTATATATTAACATGCGCATTGGATAAGGAAGCCTGATCATATTAGTAAACTGTATTCGGAATAAAGTCCCATAAAAAAATGGCAGTAAAACGCCCATGGAAAAAGTCTCTTGGAAAAACGACATCGGAAAGAAACCTCTTGAAAAAAGTGTTTTTAATTCCGAAAAGACCAAAATTTATAAAATGATAGAAAGTTTTTTTACTCATTTTTCTTTCTTCGCTGGTACTTTCCCATACTTTTTACATTTTAAATATTCTCGCGTCAAGAAGTGATCCAAAGTTACATCTAATCTAGCCGGTAAAAGCCCGCTGCAGACTAAAGGCGTTGCGTTGGTTACGTTTACGTTACGCTTTTACGTTTTAAATGTTCGCGCGCCAATAACGTTGTTTTTACAAAAATTAAAGCAAGAAAAAAAAATAAAAAAACAATATCGCCCCAGCGTCGATTTGAACTTGCGATAGCCTGTGCAATACGATATCGTGTACCGTCTAAAGTATAGCGTTATAACTTTGGCTACCCGCATAGGACAGTAGGTCGGCAGCCGACCGCGTCTTACATTTGATTAGATGCGCTTCGGACTTCGGACTAAAATTGCTGTAAAAGCTTTACTTTAAGAGTTATTAAAAATATTCAAACGAACGCACCCAGCCACCCACCCACACACGCAATTTTTAAAATTTTAAAAAGTATAAAATTTTTGAGAACTATTAAATACTCATCTAAGTTGCAGGCTTCCGCGGCCGTTGTTAATAACAGCTAGGCTTCCGGGTTGAAGCCGCGTCATCGGTGCTTGAACTGCCGACGTTTCGCCCTCGGTTGCACGGGACATCTTCAGGGCTGTGGCTGCTTTGCAACCGAGAACGAAACGTCGGCAGTTCAAGCACAGATGACGCGGCTCCAACCCTCAAGCCTAGATGTTATTAAATACTCAATTTTTAAACAATTTAAAAAATGTGTAGAACGCAAATCTAAGTTTCTTTTGAAAGAACGTCTATATTGTGGTAGAGTAACCTTTCCCAACCCCCTTATTTTTTAAAGCAGTTCTCTGGTTTTATATCTGGTATTTTGTAATTACAAACAATGTTTATTCCCGGTTAATGGTTGGTGTTGTTTCTATAATCATTTAACATCTCCATATCGATTTTAAAGTTGAAATGAGTAAATTTTTCAAAATAGAAGATGTCTATGTTGGGAGGGACTGGGGGTAGGAAAGATTGCGCTTTTGTAGGTCGGCTATTAGACATACGTAGAATACGAGTCTAAGCTTCTTTTCCGAGCGCGTCTATATTGTACTAAAATACCCAGCCCTCATTTTTAGTTATAAAATTTGATATTTTGTAATTGCAAACACTGTTTATCTGCTGAAAAACGAAAATCAATTTTCAACTTCTTATATGTACTTCTTGGGCTGATTGTTTTTTAAAATGTTCCGGTAAGCAACCAAAAGAAAATATCTTGTAGAAACTTTTTAAATGGGAGGTTGTTCCATTATGATTTAATATGCCCATACCGATTCTTAAGTCGAAATTGTACTAAAACATTTTTTCCACCTCCCTTATTTTTTGTTAAAGTTATCTGGTTTTATGAAATCTGGTATTTTGTGACGGTGGGAGTGACCGGGAGTGGTAGAAAGATCGCGCTTGCGCAGATCGGCCATTAGATATGGGTAGAATAGAAATCTGAGCTTATTTTTCGAGCACTTCTATATTGTACTAGGACGCTCCTCCCTACCCCTACTGTAATTTTGTAATTGTGAACAATGTTTTTGTTGAGAGTCGAAAATCAAGTTTCAACTTCTTTTACATCTTTGGCTGATAGCAGTTTTTTTCAAACTGATTAGGTAATCGACGGAAAGCAAATACCCTATAAGTTTTTTCTTAATGGGAGGTTGTTGCTATGGTCATTTAATATGTCCATACCGATTTTGAAGTCGAAATGAGTAAAGTTTTGATAAAACAAAAACTCAGTAATGAGAGTGCCTCTAGCGAAGAAGGTAAAAATCATGTGGCTAGTTTTGAGCAATAATATTTTAGAAAGTTCAAAATTTTAAAAATGCTCTGCATTTCACAGTATTCTTTCTTTTAAAAATTCTCTAATTTGGAATAAAATTTTCATAATACAGTAAAGTGTTGAATACATACATGTAAAGCAGGTAAGTAATATGAGTTTACTACATGAAAAGTACAATACTAGAAATATCATAGAGCCAGCGGATGGTCTAGTGGTTAGAGTCTCAACCTCTAGAACTAGACACCCAACGGCAGTAGGTTCAAATCCTCTGCCCGTCGAAAATTTCTCTGAATATGTTAAACCCGGCGTGTCCATGGACGGTGTGTGTGGTGTGTATGTTGGGTTGCATGTCTTTCGGGGTGGGGCATGTTAGACCGGTGAATAGCGCTAAGTGCGCTGAGCCCGGGTAAGGGGGTGGGATGGGAATTATGGAGTCGTGCTCAAGCACGGCCTCATGATTCTTTAAAAAAAAAGAAGAAATATCATAGTCAAAATTTAATGCATACTATTTTCACAACACAGCTTTTAAAAACAAAGAAGCAAACGCTCTTGCTTTAACAAAAAAATATCGAACTGTAGGTGGGAGCAACTGAAATAAAAGCAAAGTAACTAAAATTAAAGAATTTAAAAATCTTAATTTTTTCGAAGTTTAAAAACAATTCATTGATATTATAAAATACGTTAGCTGTTAAGAAAGTATTAATTTTAAAAATTGAATTTTTAATTTAAACATTACTGCATTTGAAATGTTGTTGTAATCTTTGAACAACATGTTGTTTAATTTTATAACTACATGTAAGGACTTCTGATAAACGGTCTAGTGTGAAAAATATGATGCAGTAGTTGCATTAATTCTTGTGCTCTAAGAATGTCTGGCCTGAAATACAACTATGAGTAATAATGAAACTTATGTTTGTATAAATAAATGTACAGTAAAGCATTATAAATGAACAAAGTCGATACGGTAATTTTTAGTTCTTTAAAATTTTCCCCACGTAAATATTTTCGTCTTAAACCCATTGTTATACGCATGAACTTCTCCTATAATTAAAAAATGTCACGTGAAATCGCAAAACACTCCCAAAACAGTGGCGTAATTTAGTAAAGAATGAAGATAACCAAAATATACTTTAACAAAAATGCCATTCCGAGTTGATTTTTTAAACCATCTTAAAAGCATATTTTATGTCAATGAAGTTAGCTAATATAACTTTATTTTCACCTAGCTTACTTTTCCAATTAGTAATTAGGAGTTGAAGAGCAGGCACAACAGTGCCGTTTTCAAAACCCCCATTGAGCATAGACCAATAACAAATTCTTTTCAAAATTTTTAGTGAGTTGCTGGTATGCCACAATTTCTAATTTATTTTCTTTTTTAATTCGTTTATATCAATGTTCTAAAATTGCATTAGCTTAGGTTGATTGACGTCATTTATTATCTTTAAGTAATTTACCTCAACATTCTGATTCATCGAAGAACAAACTCCTCTTTAAAAGTCTTTAACTATATTCAATAAACTTTCGATAAAATATTCATTAAGCTTGTCCGAACTATAAGTTACCTTTAATTTAAAATTCTCAAAATTAATATTATTTTTAAGAGTAGCTTTACGTTTATCTACAATTTTATTGATTTTAAATGTCTTTCACATCGGTTTTGGATTATGAGACGCTAACTCATTCATTTCTACATTTTATTGTAACATAGCCGCTGTGTGTGTGTGCGTGTGCACGGGCACGTGATTGTGCGTGTGTGCGCGTGTATACGTACTCGTCTGTGCTCGTGTATGCTCGTGTGTGCTCGTGTGTGCTCGCGTGTGCTCGCGTGTGCTCGTGTGTGCTCATGTGTGTTCGTGTGTGCTCGTGCGTGATCGTGCGTGATCGTGTGTGCTCGTGTGTGCGCGTGTGCGAGCTTGCGTGCGAGCGTGTGTGTTTGTTCGTCTTTGTTTGCATTCTAGATCGCGCTTTGTTTGAAGTTCTAGTACCTTTTTATTAAACCATGGTTTTAACAGTTTTTTTGTTTAAATATTGTTAGCGCAGCTGGTTCATTTAAGACATTAACAATTGGTTTATATTTAGTGACCCCTTAACTTCACAATTTATTTCATTTATTTGCGAGGTATTGATCTGTTTTTCGCAAATAATTAACTAGTTTGTTTTCAGCTTTTTCGACTCAAAAGTTGTCTTCGAAACTTCATTATAAAAATTATTACATAAGATAACATTTGTAATATCTATATTGAACTACCATTGTTATTTAGAAAAATAATGACTTTCGATAACACTTTCAAATTGTGTGAAATAAATAGATAACGAAATTTTTTTGACATATTACATTAAACAATACAAATAATATAACTTCATTTGTATTGTTTAATCTAATATGTCAAAAAGAATTTCGCTATCTCTTTTGCAACACTTGTAGCGTGTTGTATAAAGTAATTAATTTTCTTTTGTGACAATGAGAATTTAACTTAGATATTTGATATTATAAACGTTATCTTATGTAATAATCTAAAACAATTTGTAAATTCATACTTCTAATCTTCCATCTATTTATTAAATTCGGAACTGTTTCTACTTTGTGCGACGACGGGCTATGCCCTTACATCTGGACACAACTTTTTATTATTTTATTAGCCGGCTTAGATGTTTATGATAGTCATGTAGGTACGCGGTACTTATTTTAAAAGAAGTTATTATTAAAGGCGTGGGTCGTAGGCCACGGGTTTAGCTAGTTTATAATCAAAAGCGCAGGTTTTCAATATTGTTAATGTTAGATAATTTGTGTCATATTCGTTTCATTGTTTAAAATATTTAAATTAGTGTTCGTTTTAGCACTAATTGTGATTATACCATGATCAGAAATCTTTGGAGAATCTGTTACTGTGACATCAATATAGGGGTTGTTTGTTAATACAAAATCGATAAGAGTGATGTATTGTGCATAGTTCATGTAGGTGGTTTTACCAGCTTTTTGCATTACAGTTTCTAATCGCTTTGAATAGGTACTTTGTTTCAGGAGATCAATATTAAAATCTCTTGTTACAATAATTTAACCTTCAAAATTACGTTTAAAGTTTCTTTAAGCAGTTTTCGAAATACCTAAAAAAATTAATACTAGAACTGAGTGAGCGATAGATATCCCCGACTCCTAATTTGTTAATAGTAATTATTAAAATTCAGTGGCTATTACCTATATGCTGTTTTTGCAAAAAAATTGAATTTACTATTTACAAAGATATAAGTACCACTTGTGAATTTGTTTCCTGAATGACATATTACCCTAGAATTAGTGCATGCAATCCCGGACCAAATTTTCAATCCCGGGATTTCGCGATCAAGATTGGTTAATTCCGGGATCCCGAGATTGATCCCGAGATTCTAAAACCACACGATCCGACATTGTATGCGATCTTGCATAAGAAAAAAATATATGGGCGTTCGCATGCGATTGCGGGCCCCATGTTTCGACAATTGAAGACTTCATGAAAGAAAAATTTATCGGATTCATTATAAAATTTTAATAAGTTTTATTTGCAAAATTATACATAATTATTTATATTATAAAAGTAAAAAGGTAGATATTAAATGTTTTCAATAATTTTTAAACCAATTTCTTAATAAAATGAGTTTGTCAAGGGTTTTGTCCCCAAGCCTTGATCTAATTTTTGTGCAAAGAATACCCGCTGCTGAAAAAACTCTTTCAGCTTCGAAGCTTGTCGGAGGTGGTATCGACAATAAATAATCATACGCAAGTTGCAAGTTTAACCCGCGGGTTCCATCGTTTTCAAATAAATGCATTTCTTGTTTCAAAGTTGTATTTAAGGCTTCCCTTAATCTTTCCGTGAGTGTTGAGCTGACTTCTGTAGGTTCTGTTGCAGTTTCTGTTATCGTCCTCATCATCTTCTTGCTCTTGACTGTCTGAACTTCTCAAACTGTTTATCAGTTTCTTTAACACGAGCCTAATAATTTTTTTCTTTGGAATCTCAAAAAGTTTGTCTTGAAATTCTCTGTTATTGTCATTAGGGCGCAGAATTCCCTAAAAACAGTGCGACGTTGTTTTATTCTTCGCTTTAGTGACTCTTGTAAGTCGGCGCTTAAGGGTGAATTAACTTTTTTAATTTCCTATAGCATTAACTTCAGGGCCGTGTCCGATGTGCACAGGTTTGCGTCACGCTGACATAGAGCTTCCACTGTCTATTTAACAGGCTCCAATAGCGCGGCAAAATCTTTTAGGAGCTGAAATTGAGGGTCTCATAAAAGCGCCATTTTCAGATCAATCAGTGCTGTTTTGATGCTATTTTCCAAAAGCACAAAACGTTGCAACATTAGGCTCCTATGGCGCAGAACTCGAACAGAAATCAAGGTTAAGCCAATACCGAAAATCCCGGGATTGACTGTAGGGTAATCCCGGAATTTTTGAGACCAGAAAATCGGCCGGGATCCCGGGATTAGCGATCCTGGGATTGCATGCCCTACCGAGAATACGTTTTTAATATTTATTTCACTAATTAATGCAATAGAGTTTGCTCCAGAATTGTTTAAAATTGATACTCTAAATCAAGGCTGCCCAACCTTTTTAACAGTTGGGCGAAATTGACGATTTAAAAATCACTGGCGGGCCACTGATTACTGACGGTTCCTGTTTTTGTTACCTAAGCTTTTTAAAGTCTTGTTTTGTGCAACAACAAAAATCAACATTTTGAAATTTAATTGTCGTTTATTAAAATAATAAAATAAATAGCATCTACTGCCAAATAAGAAACAAAATTTAATGTAATGAAAATCTAAATCCAAGTAATTGGTACAATCAATGTGATTTCTGACATTGTTTTTGTTTTAATAATTTTCCTATGTTAGGCGTCAGGTCAGATGTTGACAGTAACAACAAATCAGATATATGTTGCTCAGTTAGAGATGTGCGGTATTTATTTTTTACAAAATTAAGATTTGAAAAAAACTTTTCACAAAAATATGTTGATCCAAAACTACTTAAAAATTGAAAGGCCAGGTCAGTTATTGCAGGAAAGTCTTCCTTTGGCACCAATGTCCAAATTCTTCTGAAGAAGTTTGTGACTTTGAAGATATTTTTTCTGCAAAAAGGTTTTTAGTGCAGAATAATTTTGCAGTTCAGTGAGTTCCAACTGAATATTGGCAGGATAACTGATTATTTCAGTCAAACTGATTGTGAAAGGATTAATAAAAATTTGTAAATTTTGTTTTGTACTTTCAAAGTCCTGGAATCTGCTCTCAAATGACTGTAATAAGCATCTAATTTTAGCTACGTACTTAGTACAGTTGGCAATATTGAGCTTCTCTTTCAAATCTTTGAGTATGGGAAAAAGGTCAACATTTTCGTTGGCTAAATTAATTAAAAACAAAACAAAAGGTCTCACTTTCCGAGCGGGATAGCTAATCACGTGACCGCGCGCAAGGCGCATCGTTTATTTTACCGCGGCGCGCGACACTTCTTCGAATTGGCGGGAATTTTGAAACTGTCGGGCCACTTATAATTCGTTCGCGGGCCACAATGTGGCCCGCGGGCCTGGGGTTGGGCAGCCTTGCTCTAAATGTTCTATTTTGTCTTTATGATCCAAGTAACTTTGAGCGTTCATATGACATTTTTAGGAATTCAAATAATTGAATTTTTAGCAGGGATATTATTTAAAACGTAATTTAGCCGTTATCTTGAAAAAGGTGCGTTTATGTGATGTGATCGTGAAAATGTCCCGTTATGAGATTTTGACGCGCATACATGTTTTAGACCTCCAAGAACACAAACACCGATTTATATAAAATGTTGGTCTGTCGAGATGTAATTTGGTATTATAAAAAGTATGAAGTGAAAATTATGTTCAGAATTTAAAAATTTTCAAAAAAATTTTGTTAAAACTGAAATTTCTCAGTCGTATTCATAAGGAAGAATTGTTGAAAGCCAGGAAAATCAAACGTAGTTTTTCTACAAAAAACTTGGATCTTTCTTCTGGGACATCGAACCCCATTTTAATTAATGAATCGTCTGCTAACAGAAAGGTATTTATACAGTGTCGTGACTATAAGAAATACAAGAGTATTAAATAGAAAATAATCGAGTTTACGTAATTAATTCTACTGCCAATTTTGACTCCTTTATCAATCATGGCTGGCGTGCCTCAAGGTTCAAATTTGGGCACAATACTCTACTGGCTGTATACATGCAACTTGAAAAATTATATTGAGCACTGCAGATATCAATTATATGCCGACGCTACACATATACAGCTCGATTTGAATCTTGAACATGTTATTCTAGCAAATCATCAAATTAATATAGACATTGATAATCTTGTAAGAATTTGTTTAGTAAAAATATCTTTCTCGGCCAGGATGTGAACCTGAGGCCTCCAAGTATGCCGCTTAGTGCTCTACAGCTGTTCGTACCGTCTTTGATAGCTCACTGGTAGAGCACTAATCCGGATACTTGGAGGTCTCACGTTTAAATCCTGATCGTGGAAGATATTTTTAATAAAGATTTACTGTTCTAATTGACGTATGGCTACGAAATTTATATTAATTTATACAGTGTCTATAAAGTAACGCCCCCCCCCCCCCAACTAACTTTTGAACTACTTGATATTTCACCACAAAATTTGGAAAATTAAATACTATCTTTCAGACCATATTAAAATTTTGTATCATCCAAAATGGCGACTGCGCGCCGTTTTGAATTTTTTTTATGGAAAAGGGGGTCGAATGACACCTCATTGGAAAGGTCTTCTAGTTCTGCGTCTGATCCTAGAGTTTCAAAGAAAAATATTAAGCCTTAACAAAATGGCGGATTTTAAACGAATGGACTCACTCAATTCAAAATTGTTCTGATTTTTATATCCAGTAGTCCACTTTTTTATTTGCAGGACAAATTTTTTCCAGAAATATCTCAGGTGGCTGGAAATAATATTGAAAACGTTATGTTCCAACAAGACGGTGCGCCGCCTCATTATTATAGGCCTATTTCTGACTTTCTCAACGGACATTTTCTTGAAATATGAATTGGTAGGCGGGGGCCTGTAGAAGAGCCGGCTCGCTCCCCAGATTTAACCCCCTTAGATTTTTTCTGTGGGGTATCTGAAATCGAAAGTGTACAGAACCCGTTCAGAAACAATTGAAGAACTGGACGCATTACAGAAGTTTGCAGAAATATCCTTCCAGAAACTTATGAAAATGTAAGGCAGGAATTTCATAACCGACTTCTTATGTGCCAAGAAGTGAATGGTGAACAATTCGAACACTTAATTTAATTTCATTTTGCTTTAATTCTTAGTTTTTTTAAATAGACTTCTTTATTTTCAAACATTGTCATTTTGTTATGGCTGAATATTTTTCTTTGAAACTCTAGGATCAGACGCAGAACTAAAAGACCTTTCAAATGAGGTGTCACTTGATTTCCTATTCCATTAAAAAAAAGAATTTAAAACGGCGCCTAGCCGCCATTTTGAATGATACAAATTTTAAATATTGGCTAGAAAATAGTATTTAATTTCCCATTACTGCACATCAAGTTTTGTGATAAAATATTAAGTCGTTCAAAAGTTAGTTGAGGTGGGGGCGGTTACTTTATAGACACAGTGTATAATGGTTAAGGGCTTAAGGCTACATGCATAATGAATTTACTACGTGTAAATTTTAAGGCATTGTGATATTACAGACTAAGTACTTTATACAGATTAAGAAATATTTCCGACAAAAATTGTTTTATTTTATGTACAAACAGGAGTGCTCGGTGTGTATATAATACACAGTGTGTGGATAAAGTTTGTAATAAATTCAATATCTCCCGAAATATTATATTTCAGTAAAAAAGCTCGAACACCGATACTTCAGTTTTATCCCAGCCACATTTTAAGCATATTGCTGTTGCTAAGGGGTCACGTGACACGGCGCAGTGACTTGACCCTTATTTTTTAAAGGAACAGTATGCCGTGTGGCGGCTCATTTGAAAGCTCTTTTCAAGAGGAATTCAGGGCACTGTTTTTTTTGTCAAATTTTGACCGATAATGTATGGATAAACACTGAATATCTTACAAAAAACACCTTTTTTGGGACAAATCTAGTGTGCAATTTTAAGTTTTGTTTTAATTTTGACGTTTACTTAATTTACTCATTAATTAATTAATTAATGAGTTCATTTATAATCAATTGATTAATTAACGTGTGCGTGTGAGTGTGCGTGCGCGTTCCGTGCGCGTGTGAGTGTGCGTATGCGTGTGCGTGTGCGTGTGTGCGCGCGCGCGTGTGTGCGTGTGCGTTTGCGCGCGTGTTCGTGCGTGTGTGTAAGTGTTTCAATATCGGGAAGGCAATTTGACTTTGCGTTATTACCAATTATGCTACGATGGAAAACGATATACTATATAATATCTATTATTATTTAATGAATTTGCTTAGGATTCGTAAGCGTAGAATAATTGTTTTAATAATTGTTATTGCATGATTCAGACATTTCACTTGTATTAAAAATTAAATCGGCAATTATATCAACTTCAATTGCGTATTGGAAAGTTTTATCTGACGTGATAAGAACGTTTATATATATACTTGATTGTTTAAAAATGATGTTGATATGCAACATTACTAAACTATATGTGTCGTTGACTACCCATTACAAGTGCTTATTGCTGTGGATTTAGGTAATTGCGCTTAAAAAGTAAAGTAGGTACCTATTTAACTTACAAAATACAAAAAGGTATTTGTATAGTGCTTTTCAATACACTAATTTTAGTGATTTTTGTGTTTTTTGACAGAAAACATCATGTTACAATCAGTGGTTCTAGTCATACTTGGTTTTATACTGATCCTTCTGTTGGCCAACTGGTTGCAGAATACAAGTACGCGCAGAAAAATAATTAACAAAATACCCGGCCCCGCTGGCAACCCCATCCTGGGAATTCTGTTAAACTTTCTGATTCCGCCAGGTAGCTAAAACTCTTTTTATTAGGTGTTTTTAAATTAAACAATTTTCTACGAAATTAGATAAATGATAAAATATTTCATTGCAAGTTTATTGGGTTAAATTAATTGATTTAAGTTCGAAAACTTAAGTGACAATAATTATTTCGCAAAGTGATCTTTTAATTGTTATACAAATGTTAAATTATCATTGCATTTTCAGAAGACATATGGAATTATGTGAGAAAATTATCAATCCAATATTATCCAATTTACAAATACTGGCAGGTTGGAATACCCGTAGTTAACTTATTGTGTCCCGACGATATTCAGGTAAATTCCATTAAGTCAATTTTACAATTTTTGTAAGGTGAAATTTTACAGATTGTATTATCAAGTACAAAACATTCAACAAAAAGTGATATTTATAACTTACTGCACCCATGGCTTGGGACAGGGCTTTTAACAAGTGCAGGTAAATTTTGCTTCTCTATATGAAGACAGTAGTATTTTCAAGATTTTTATTTCGAAGAATTTTGCTACAAAATTCCGTCTTGCGAGTTGAATTCTGCTTTAACTGCTCTATTTTAAAATGCATTGATGGTTTTTAATTGAAATTTTAAAATTCGTATTATTTTGTATAGCCTAGATTTTATTTAATAATATTAAGTGGAAAAACTTCTTAATATAAGTGGAAATGAAACTTTTTTTCAATAGCTGTATAGCTGTATAGTACAGGGTGAGTCAATAGTGCGTTCTCCTTCGATATTGGGTGAACCGTTAGAGATACGATAATTTTCAAATACAAAAGTTTTAGGGTGTCATAGTATCTGTTATTCAAAATTATTTTCACTTCTATAGGGTGTTTCATTTTTGCGTCACAGATTAGTGATCAATTTTTTTAAATGGGACACCCTATATTCAACTGCATATTCGAATGCACCATCAAAATTGCTACAAGACCATATTTTGTTTTTGGAATTTGGCTGCACGGTTGCCAAGATATTTAACTTTTCTTGAGATTTACTGATTTTGCAGAGTTCCCATCAAAAAATCATTGTGACCTGCGGTTAGGAAATGGAGCAACACAAATTCATGTGAGTAGTTGTCAAAGTATGCCCTACCTCTTGTTACTAAACTAGCTCAAAATATAGAATACGCTGTTTGTGACAGACGGGTGAACTTGACGAAAGCGAGGGCGTTAAAACTTGTTTTTTTCAAATAGACCACCCTGTATTTTTTTACATTATCAGTTGCAGATCTTAATTACCTTTCATTTTTGTAAAGTATGTCCTATACCTAAATGTTACCCTTTTCGATATAATTTGACTTTTTTCCAAATATTCATAAATTTGGCCAAAAATTAGGCATTTCTTCTTTCGGATTCATCAAAGTAGTATTCTTTACAAAAAAAACAAAGCAATGAGCATTGACAATGTATTACATGGTATTCAAGAGAGTGCTAGAAAGAAACTTATTGTGGTAAAAAGCATATTTTCACAAAAACACACAGTTTTGAATAAATCCCAATATTTCTTTTCATCAAGAATGCCGAGACGAAACAAAAAAAAGTTTGACATACATATCAATAAGTCAGTTCATCCATTATTAGTTTCGAAGTGTATTAAAATGAATTTTTCTCAAGAGGAGTGTGTTGATATGGTGCTCGTTCTTGGAGAAGCCGAAAGGAATTCCCTTCGGGCTTCTCCCATTTATGCACAGCGTTATCCTGAAAGAAGACATCCGCATCAAACTGCCTTCGAAAGACTGAAAGAGAGATTTGAGAGAACAGGTAATGTGGCATACAACAAAGAAGAAAGGCTCAAGATTGCCACAAATGAAGAGTCTCAAATGGAGGTGGTTTTGAGTGTTACCGAGGACCCCATGGAAGTACTAGAGAAATCAGTAGAGAACTTAATATAAGCCAGACATCAGTGTCGAGAATACTCAGAAAACATAAGTTTCACCCGTATCACATTCAGTTGGTACAAGAGCTACTCCTAACTGATTTCGAGATGAAATCTAATTTCTGTTTATGGGTAATCAACAAGACGCGACAGCCGTTTAGTTTTTTTTATTTCGTTTTGTTTAGTGATGAATTAACTTTCCATAGAAATGGGTTTGTTAAAAAACATAATTGTCACTATTACGACACTCAAAACCCCAATTTTGTCAGAACAGTGGGTTACCAGCATCGATGGTCTATAAATGTATGGGCAGGAATTGTTGTAGGACATCTTATTGGACCACATTTTTTTGACGGCCATTTGAACGGACCGATGTACTACGATTTTCTGCAAAACGAGTTAGAGAGAATGATAGATGATCTTCCACTAGATATAAGTCGAAGATTATGGTTTCAGCACGATGGTGCGCCCGCTCATTTTTATCTTACAGTGAGAGAATATTTGAATGCCAGATTGGAGATCATTGGATAGGACGAGGAGGACTTGTTCAATGGCCACCAAGATCTCCCGATCTGACATAACTAGATTTTTTTTGTGGGAATATGTTAAAGACATCGTGTATAAAACACAGGCTACGACGAGAGAAGATATGATGCAGCGAATCCGCCAAGCATTTCGAAGTGTCACTCCAGTTACACAAAGTTAGCAACGCATTTTTACGGCGAATAAGAACTTGTAGACGTCAAAATGGAGAACAGTTTGAACATATCTTGCAATAGGAATTTTATTCTTTTGTTCTTATTTTTTTTTTATTTTATTGTTTGTCGTTACTTATTCATTGTACTTCTACATTTCTATGAATAAAATGATTTATTTTTCCAAGATTCAATACTACTTTGATGAATCCGAAAGAAGAAATGCCTAATTTTTGGCCAAATTTATGAATATTTGGAAAAAAGTCAAATTATATCGAAAAGGGTAACATTTAGATATAGGACATACTGTACAAAAATGAAAGGTAATTAAGATCTGCAACTGATAATGTAAAAAAATACAGGGTGTTCTATTTGAAAAAAAAACGAGTTTTAACGCCCTCACTTTCGTCAAGTTCACCCGTCTGTCACAAACAGCGTATTCTATATTTTGAGCTAGTTTAGTAACAAGAGGTAGGGCATACTTTAACAACTACTCACATGAATTTGTGTTGCTCCATTTCCTAACCGCAGGTCACAATGATTTTTTGATGGGAACTCAGAAAAATCAGTAAATCTCAAGAAAAGTTAAATATCTTGGCAACCGTGCAGCCAAATTCCAAAAACAAAATATGGTCTTGTAGCAATTTTGATGGTGCATTCGAATATGCAGTTGAATATAGGGTGTCTCATTTAAAAAATTGATCAATAATCTGTGACGCAAAAATGAAACACCCTATAGAAGTGAAAATAATTTTGAATGATAGATACTATGACACCCTAAAACTTTTGTATTTGAAAAATTATCGTATCTCTAACGGTTCACCCAATATCGAAGGAGAACGCACTATTGACTCGCCCGTATATCTTAATTATTTTATTTTTTATGTAACGAAAACGCAATTGATCTCTATTTTTGCAAAGTCACCTGAACCTATTATTGAGGTTAATAATAATAGTTAATAACAACCATTAGAACCAATCTTCTTTAAATGCTTTTGTTAGATCATTTTAATACGGCACGGAAGTGTATAACACTTAAGTTGTGTAGACGGTAATATTTAACGAAAAATCGAACAAATTTGGAAATGCATTCAAACTTAAATGTTTTATAAAATTATATCATTTTTATGTCAAACGATTTTAAAATAATATAAACAAATATGTATTCGAAGTACGCCGATACAATCACAATCACAATGCCTCTAATAACATTTTGTTAGCTCTAATTGGTATTGTATTCATGTACCCCAAAAATAAGAGATATTTTTGATACTAGAAGGGGGTTGCCTGTTTTAGTGTTAAAATGCGCCTAGAAATAAAATTTCGGGGCACTAAAGGTGAAAATCCGTGTGGCGGCAAAAAATCGTATTCAGCATTTTGTGCTTCGTCAACAGTAGCCTCTCTGACTTTTGTACCTTTCACAAAAAAAAAATATGAAACTTAGAAAAATGCATGAGTTCTTATGAACATAAGTGCGATTTTCTCGAAACATGAAATTATCATATATTGTCATTTTTCGTTTAACTCGCAGTATCTATAAAATAAACTGCAGATATCAAAAAATTGCCTTGTGGAAATATCTTTCACATATTCTTTAGCAGTGTACTGGTTTTTACTTCTCCATAACTTCGGTATATTTTAACGGAACTTTTCAATTTGATCTTTTGTTTTTGTGAACAGGGGTTTTAGTGTATTGTGGCTTTTGTTTGCTATTTTTATATTGTATGGTTTTAGTATATTTTGTATTCGTTGTGATAGCCCAGGTATATACGGAATTGATGTGAATTGAACGTTTTCTTTTGCTGTTTTAGTGTTTTGTTTTTGGCCGTTAAGAAATAATAAACAAAACTATTGAAAAGGAAACTTACAAATACTATAATAACGGCCAAAAACAAAACACTAAAACAGCAAAAGAAAATGTTCAATTCACATCAATTCCGTATATACCTGGGCTATCACAACAAATACAAAATATACTAAAACCATACAATATAAAAATAGCAAACAAAAGCCACAATACACTAAAACCCCTGTTCACAAAAACAAAAGATCAAATTGAAAAGTTCAAAACAACACATACAGTTTATACGGTCCCATGCAACAATTGTCCAGCCACCTACATAGGACAATCAAAACAGTACCTACAAGATAGGCTCACACAAACAGTTGCAATGGAAAAACCAAAGAAAAAACAGCCCTTAAATATCACGCTCAAGAAATGTCTCATTCCTTCAACTTTCAAAACACAAAAATTCTCACAAAAGAAACCAATGACAAAAAAGAGCTATTATGGAGATGATTGCCATAAAAAAAGACACGAATTCTATCAACCACCGCACGGATATTAAAGGCATCACCAACCTCTATGACGAAATTTTAAAATAAAATAAAATACAACTAACTAACAATCACACAAACGCAACATTAACCACAACAACAAATAGTTCAAAAAAAAGGTTTACAGATACAAATATTTTAACGTGTCACATTGTAATTGTAATGTTTTAATTTTAATATTAATACTAATGTAAGTTTTATTCTATTATATTATATTATCTTGTTCTTAAAATACATATTACAGCAATAAATTCCTCTAAAGAAGGCGAGGTTATCACCGAAACGTAAGGAAGAAATCGAAAAGTTTAGTTTAATTTATTAACGGATCCTATTCCCAACTACAAAAGTGTAATTAAATATCCAAGGATCAACAAAAAACATCAACCTTATTAAGGACTATCAAACAATATGAAAATTTGTATCGATTGGATATTTTGTTTTTGGGTAATCCGGCATCAAATTTAAAATTTTCAAGAATTCGTAGCGGCCTTCATTTTGAAGATACAACATTTGCCTTCAGATGCACTACAACGCTATGTATTTAAAATTTCAAAAGAGTGTTTAGAAAAAACTCTATGCTAAAAAAACTGGTCCAATTTCCGTTTCCGGTTCCGGTTGCGATTAACGACCTTACAAAGAGCTACCTGCAACTAAAAAACTTCCACACACCAAATCTTATAAAAATCATTGAAGGGGTTGCGCAGATATAGGGAAACGAACGCACCCACACACGCACCCACCCACAGATCCACGCACCTACCCACAGACAGACATTTTAAAAAAATCATTTTTCGGGTTCCTTGGATCCCAAAACGCGTATTTCCGCTAAAATCTGAAATTCGAAAATTTGCATAAAATCATAACTTTCCTTACTTCTGTAGAGGTAGTATGGGAAAGTAGAAATGACCGAAAAAATCACAGAAAGAAAATTTCGTCAAAAAGCCGAAGGAAAACCCCGGAAGAAACAGCCCACGTTAACAAATTTTAAGAAAGACGCACCCTAGTAAAAAAGCCCCAGGAAAAATCTCCAGAAAAAATACTAGAAAATTCCTATTCAAATTCGTTAAAAAGCAGGAAAACGTAAATTAAACTTAGCACGTTTCCCAATTTCCAGGAGAGTGCCTTAATGTAAATTTTGAAAATTTTTTTGGAAAAATAAATACGCACTAAAAATCTTGTCATACATTTGCATATAATTCTTAAATGGAATTCGCCCTTATACGCATAAATCGATCAGCAAGGAAAAAAACACTAATCTTTTTCAGGAAAAATTCATTCTTAATTATGCAGTGATTCATAAGCAAGAAAATGCATACGATATTAAGATTATTATTAAGACTAAAATATTCAAACAAAAACAAGGCAGAAAAATCAGATAAGAGAAAGAAACGTTTAGAAAGTTACGGTAGAAAATTAAACAAAAAATATAAAAAAAAATAATACAAAGATTTTTCGTTATACCCTGCAGGTTTCCTCAACTTTCTAAATTATTTACAGGTTTTTAGAAATAAGCTTAATTTTACGTCATTTCTCGCATATTGAATTTAATTTCTACAAAATGTAAGTATTTACAGCAAAATAATTCAGTATAATATTTATACAGTCAGTGAAACCCAAGTTCCCTAAGCAGTCTACAAACCTTAAGTTAAACCGAACCAACTTATTCTATTGTGTAATTTGTTTTACAATTTTCGGTATGAAAATATATATTTTTTAAGTATACATTTTGACTAAGATTTTTTGTAAAATACCTATTATAATAAATAAACTTGTATTTATTTCATCAGCGTACAGACAAACCTACAGATGCCCATTTAAAAACAGTTATTACAGTACATTTTTAACCAAACTTTCCCGCTGTTGGCGTTGTAGGAAACCGAGCGCGTCATAGGGCGGTACTAAGTTGTGATTGGTTATTGAGGTATGAGGCAACCTGTACAGTTTAGAAAATTTGGCCTACTCCGTTTTTGAACTCACGGAACGCCACTGATGTTCTATCATTCAGGTGTATGCTTTCTCAGTGTTCTACCATCCTAACTTAGTATAGAATTTAAGCTAAGACTCTTAGGCTAAGAGTAGTACTAACATCTATGGACATGAGAGTATATGTTCCATGATGGCGATGTGACTGATATATTGACGTAGAGAACATTTAGCGTTCTACTATATAACGCAATATTTTGTAATACAGTAAATTTTTGTTAATAAAGTTGATGCTCTTGTGTAACGTCTTTTATGAGTGAAACATGATTATTTATTTAAATTGTCGGCGCGCGTCCTCGTATCTTTAGCAACAAACAATTTATTACCAAAACACGGCTGATAAATTGGAAGTGTATACAATTTATTACCAAAACACAGCCGACAAAGTAATAGTATATGCAATTTATTATTAAAACACGGCTGATAAGCTGAATCGAGATGTTAGAGCCCGTCGTCGTGTATGGTGAGACAAGGATTTAATATAGATTTAATATAGATAAGTAGATAGGTAGATGGATAGATGGAAAGATAGTTGTAGTTTTTCGCATTGTATCATTGTGTATCTCCTCTTTTTTAATTACTTAGGAAGCAAGTGGCAGAGTAGACGAAAAATTTTAACACCAACTTTTCATTTCAACATCTTACAAGAGTTTCTTGGAATATTTGCCGAAGAAAGTGAATCATTGGTGCAAGAACTTCACAAGGAATGCGATAAATCCGAAACAAATGTTGTGCCAATTATCACGCAGTTTACCCTACATTCAATATGTGGTATCTAACATGTACATATATCTAGTTTTTATTTTGATCGTGTGTTCTCTCTTTTAGAAACAGCAATGGGAACCAAACTAGAAAAAACTGACAAAAAATGGCAAGAATATACAAAGGCAATATATAGGTAACACGACACTTAACAGTAGTAGAAAAACCAAAGTTTACTATGTTATTACAGAATGGGAGAACTTCTTCTATTTCGCGTTATTCGACCATGGTATTTCTCAGATATCGGATTTTCGCTATCGCCCCAATATCGAGAACAGAAAAAGGTTATAAACATACTTCATACGTTTTCTAAATCAATCATCGAAAATCGCAAAGCGAATTTTAAAGAGCCTGAACTTCTAAGCTCACCGCAACTTGATAAAGGCTTACCAAAAAGACGGTTAGCTATGCTTGATCTTCTAATATCTGCCAAAAATGCTGGACAGCCAATTGATGACGAAGGTATTAGAGAAGAAGTCGATACATTTATGTTTGAGGTAAAATTCAAAAACTGTATTTTTGTTGTATTTGTATATTCATCCTTTTAGGGACACGATACTACAACGGCATGTCTTTCGTTTACATTACTGTTACTGGCTTGCCATGAGGATGTTCAGGTAAATTTTCAGCAAAGTAGGCAAGGAACATAGGGAATACCATGTGAAAGAAAACGTTCCCTATTGAAGTAAAAGAGAAATTGTATTCAACAGAACAGAATATTGGAAGAGGTCACTTTATTCCTGTTTTTTCGGTTTTAGTACTTTTTAGTTATATTCTTTGAGGCTTTCGCGGTTTCTCGAACTGTCAATATTACAATTTACTTTCGCCTTAGACCGCGTCGTCATTTGGGAACTATACCCAGCGTAATCAGGTAAGGACCGACCTGTAGCTTGTCTGCTTTTACAAGCATTTGCTCTAGAAGTATGACCAATATTTGTAACAGTGAATGTGTTTTATTTACTCTGAAGATGCAAGCTGCAATGTCTTGCGAAACGTTAGTTTGTATGAGTTCACAAACAGCTAACAGGCATAAGCCAATTAAGTATTCCTGTCTTGACAAGATACAATAAGATAATCCTTGTCCGCCCCAAGGTTTAAATAATCTAAGCACACGGCCCTGTTTAGGCAGACAGGGCCTACGAACAAATATTGCTCAGACTTCTAGAGCAAATGCTTGTAAAGGCAGACAAGCTACAGGTCGGTCCTTACCTGATTATGCTGGGTGTAGTTCCCAAATGACGACGCGGTCTAAGCCGAAAGTAAATTGTAATATTGACTTTTTAGTTAGTTTTCACAATGAATTGTTGTGGTGACTCCCATAAAAATTATTTTTTTTGTAAAAAAAACAGCAGTCAAGAGGGTTAGGAATTGAAGGTTAAGTAATCAAAACTTATCGTTTTAGCAGCAACTTAAAATAGTAGCTTTATACCGAAAGAAATCAATATAAAAAAATAATAGAACTACTGCCGTAGTTACTTTGTTGTACTGCGAAAAAGTGGTACAGAAAATAAGAAAGTTGAATTCCTGCATATACCTGATGTACAATTACAAAAATTTACATGAAAACCCCTGCATGCCGATCCTCTTTTTTGTATCTATCTTTGTGACTAAACGTGAAATGTATTCGAAATTCTATATAGTGTATTGCGTGAACAACAGCATCATGCAGCACCAAGTTGCGCTAATTCTTTTCGCTTTATCGAATCTGAATTATGTATGTAAATACACTATATGTGCTCTTAAATCATACAAGTATGAGTTGCATAAATTTTTTGCATATTTATATTCGTAATATTTCGATGCTATTTCTATGATTTAAACAGTAAACTGTTTTTTTTTTATGTTGGTTATACTGATAAAAATTCAGATTCTGTTTAAATACCGTTCTGTTAAATGCCAGTTCTGTCATACGCAAACTCAACCAAAGTGCGTGTTGTTTCGTAGCGTTTCGGTACCAGATCGAGTGCAACCGGCTTCGCTCCTCAAAATGTCCTTGGTATCAAGTATCTCTTTCGCTCCAATAGGAAACTGGAACGTATGCTTTTTTTCACGTAGCATTCCCTATGTTCTGTAAAACGATTCTACACCGTGTATATTATTTGAATGGTTATAATAAAACAGTTTTGTCAAACTATAATTTCCAGTAATATCTTGTTATATCTATATTCATTTTGATACAGGAACTGGTGGTACAAGAACTACAAGAAGTATTTGGCGATTCAAATCGTGCCCCTACATTTCAAGATTTGCAAAATTTATGTTATCTAGATAGAGTTATAAAAGAATCTCTAAGATTGTATCCCAGTGTTCCATTTATTTCAAGAGTAACTGACGAGGAAATTCACACCCCTTCTGGATACACAATTCCTGCTAATACTTTGATTCAACTGCACATTTACGATATGCATAGAAGCCCCAAATTTTTTCCTAAACCGGAAAAGTTTAATCCTGATAGATTTCTTCCAGAAAATGTGAAAGACCTTCATCCGTATGCGTACATTCCATTCAGTGCTGGTCCTAGGAATTGCATAGGTATACAGTTAAAAGTGTTATAAGAATGGATTAAATTTAGTTTTTTAGGACAAAAATTTGCAATTTTGGAGATTAAAACGATGATATCTGCAATTTTAAGGAATTTTGTTTTGACACCAATTGATACTCCATCTGATGTTACCATGATTGTTCATTTAGTACTTAAAACCAAACATGGAATTAGAATTAAATTTCAGGAAAGACTAAAATCTTAACTATGAATATATAATGCATGCCTAGAACGATTGTTATTACCTAATTAGTTAGCATACTGTAATTACAATTAGAGGCATAAGTAATGATTTTAGAAATATATTTTAAATTAAAACTTGGGGAAAGCAACTGTTTTTTAATGTTACATCATGTCATTACTCGACGCATAATCGAGTACTTGTCTCAACACAAAGTGAAAAAACGGAAACAAATCGACAACAATATTGTTGAAAAGAAACTAACAAAAAAAATCGAAAAAAAACGAACACTAATCTAAAATTTATGTTGAGTTCAATAGATATGCAGTAAAAAACTTTAAACATGATACTTTATGTAAATTATACGTAAAACTTAATTCTTATTAGCACACGGTTAATGAAATTGTACTCCAAACCACACTATAAATGTAGTTGCACAAAAAATAAAGCATATACCGGGTGTAAACAAAATATGGACCACCTGTTGATTTCTTTAATTAAGATAAAGAAATGAAACGTGTGTTTGCTACATATTTGGATGCCTCCTGTATGATAAAATCAATTTAAATCCTTTTTTACCAAAGATCTCAGGCAACCCCTGTATAAAACTACCGATTTATTAATAAAAAACACTTGGGTAAGTTAATACCTTTTAAACAATCTTTTATAACATAAGGACTAAAGACCGGACTTTTAGTTGCAAAAGAGCAAAAGATTTCGTTAAAATTCAATAAATAAACAAAAACCATGGGTCTACTCAAATCCATTAATTTATACGTGAATCATATACACTGTGTCCATAAAGTACCCCCCCCCCCCCCCCCAACTAACTTTTGAACGACTTCATATTTTTCTACAAAATTTGGTGTGCTGTAATGGGAAATTAAATACTATTTTGCAGACCATATTAAAATTTTGTATCATCCAAAATGGCGACTGGGCGCCATTTTGAATTTTTTTTTAAATAGAAAGGGGGGTCGAGTGACACCTCATTTGAAAGCTCTTTTAATTCTGCGTCTGATCCTAGAGTTTCAAAGAAAAAAATTTAGCTATAAGAAAATGGCGGATTTTAAACAAATGGATTAACTCAATTCAAAATTGTTTTGATTTTTATATCCAGGGTCGAGTGAATTATTCTGGCCTGACATGGCCATTATTAGCAACACCCCAACCGCGGATGTCCTCAAGTTCATCCAAAGAATTGGGTGACTCCCGGGCTGAGGAGCTGCTGTGGAGGCAGCACAATGGGCCCGTTTCAGCGGCCTAAGTGCGTGTACCCGTACGGGTACCCTCCAACCCAAAATCCAGATCCAGAATCCAGGCTCGAGGTCTTTTAGTTCTGCGTTTGATCCTAGAATTTCAAAAAAAAATATTGAGCCATAACAAAATGGCGGATTGTAAACCAATGGACTCACTCAGTTCAAAATTGTTTTGATTTTCTTATCCAGTAGTGCACTTTTTCATTTGCAGAACTAAATTTTACCACAAATATCTCAGGTGGCTTGAAATAATATGGAAAACGTTATGCTCCAACAAGACGGTGCGCTGCCTCATTATTATAGGCCTGTTTCTGATTTTCTCAACGGACATTTTTTTGGCAGATCGATTGTTAGGCGGGGGCCTGTAGAATAGCAGGCTCACTCCCCAGATTTAACTTTCTTAGAATTTTTTCTATGGGAATATCTGAAATCGAAAGTGTACAGAACCCGTCCAGAAACAATTGAAGAACTGGAACAACGCATTACAGAAGTCTGCAGAATTATCACTCCAGAAACTTATGAAAATGTAAGGTAGGAATTTCATAACCGACTTTTTATGTGCCAAGAAGTGAATGGTAAACGTTTCGAACACTTAATTTAATTCATTTAAGCTTTAATTCTTAGTTTTATTAAATAAACTTCTTAATCGTCAAACATTGTCATTTTGTTATGGCTAAATATTTTTCTTTGCAACTCTAGGATCAGACGCAGAATTAAAAGACCTTTCAAATGAGGTGTCACTCGACCTCCCCTCACTATTTAAAAGAAAATTTCAAAATGGCGCCCAGTCGCCATTTTAGATGATTCAAAATTTTAATACGGTCTGAAAATAGTATTTAATTTCCCATTACAGCACACCAAATTTTGTAGAAAAATATGAAGTCGTTCAAAAGTTAGTGGGGGGGGGGGGGGTACTTTATGGACACAGTGTATATAAGTAGTTGTTGTGTACTGCAATTCTAAAGTTTTTTATTCCACGGTGGTTTTCCGTCCTTTATGAATATTGATAGTCTAAACTTTTTCTTCGTAGAAACTTTCTCGTTGTATTATTGAATTTACACGTTCTGTTTTCATCAATTCATGGTTCATATTTTACAATTCAATTTAAAAAAATGTTTTTGCAGTTTCATAAAATTGTTTTGTGAAGTACTTTTAAATCTCACGACCATTCCTGTTCTACGCTTATGAACCCTGTTTTACTTTATTAAAGTATTACACAAACATCAATTCCGGTTGACCAAATAAATAATAACTACTTGCACAATGTAAATTAAGGTCAAACATATACTATACATTTAAAGAAATTATGGCAAAAATTATTATTATTTGATTGCCTCATAATTTAAATACTAGACTAGAAATCCGGACTATAATTACATACGAACATACCCAATTTTTGTAAAACTAATTGTTTTGCGTGTTACGAGTAGCATAAAATGATTTCTGAGGCAAATTATCGTTAAAAAATAATGAAATATAAAGTTTATGTTTTTTAGCAGGTTGCCGAGTTAAAATTAGTAAAAACAATTTTTAAAAGTTAATTTTTTTAATAGAACAATATTTACTTTAAAGAATGGGCGAAACACGTCGCTGGTATTTTTCCATACTTTTTACGTTTTAAATATTCTCGCATCAATAAATGACTAAACAACATTGTTTTAACAAAAATTATAGTAAAAATAGAACTCTAAAAGCGCATCTGCTGTGGCGAGGATTTAAACTTGTAATATCCTGTGCGCTAGCATGCAGTGCCAGCGTTTTCCAACCCTGTACTACTATATGCCGGAGTATAGCGCCCTGCGGCTAAGCTTTAATTAGATATTGAATATCGAACCAAAAATCGTTATAAATAGTTTGTTTTAAATATGCAAAGAATGAAAAATATATTTTTTAGCCAGAGCTAGTTGGTAGGTGTAGTTAAAATCACATAACTGCCGGAAAACACGTTTACGATAATAAAAAGTATGGAGTTTTTTTTTTAATTTTTAAAATGGTTGAAAATTCTCTGTTGTCCTAATAAATTACTTTAAATATTCTATTGAATTGTGTAATATTTATAACGATTGGCGTTTGCATTGTTAAATAAATTACTAATCAATTTTAAATTTTTCTGAAATTTTTGGAGGGCGTGAGAGTACAATTTGAGAAATAAGTAAAAATATATATTTGTAGTTCACAGCAAGCTCCATAGGCTCACAAAGTTAAAAAAAATAATATAGACACTTTTTGAGGAAAATTTTTTGAAATTTTGAGAACGTACCATTTTTACAATTTTCATATTTTCAAAAATGTTTTTACATCGTATGATTATAATTATTAAGGGCTATTAAATGACATGATAGTTTTTATTGATTGTATATTTTCTTTTTAAATAATCGGATATTAAACTCAAATACTCCAAAAGTTCGCAGAGGCTTTCGTTTCGAAGATACAGCATTCGGAAAAAAGCATTTAGTTTGCTTTTAGATGCACTACAGCGCTATGTTTTTTAAGTTTCAAAAAATGTTTACAAAGAAATTCATACCAAAAAATATGTCTAATTTCCGTTTACGGTTCCGGTTAAAAACCTTACACAGAACCATCTCCAACTAAAATACTTCCATATACCAAATTTGATAAAAATCGGGACACGGGAACATGGTGAGGGTTGAGTATGCACAATATGCGTAACCCATTTTGTATTCGAAATTGAGTCCTATACACCAAACGTTATAAAAATTGTACGATGCAAACTTCGGCAGTGGTCACGACATTCGCCCCACGCCCCCTAAGCCCGTAAGACGACAGACAATTAGTGCAATGTATATTTTTTACATTTTTTAAATGTTGTTATAATAAAATTAGGATATCTTGAATCACTACCTACAGTTTCTATGGGGGCCGATGGGTAGAGTCTCCAAAAGCATGGTAAATATTTGGAAGCAGATAAAATAACATTAAAAAAAATTACTTAAACACGAGTCCAGAAATGCTTCTTTACGGAGTTCCAACCTCCTGCAAATGAACCAGTTCAATCACGCTTTAATTAAAAACTCATAAATTTAGGATATTTGATTCAAATCTCTTAATGCATTTTTAACACACTTAAGATTTACTAACTTTTGACTAAAACAACTTCTCCATACAGAAATACACAAAAAATGTGCTCTTGTTGAATGACGCTAAATGCAGCCGTTTTAGAATATTTTAATGTTTGTTAAAAAAACGAGTTGCTGTTGAGTTCTGAGTATTTCCTCAAAATGCGAAAATAGTTTGTACAAACTTTTAGGGTAAGTTATACACATCAAAACAATAAAAAAAAGTTCTTACAAACATAAACCGGTAGAAGCTTACAATGTTACAGCTTTCCAGGATCCGGACTGTGTTCTCTTCCGGAAGGTTCTTTATTGTTTTCATTTGTAAAGCTAATCCTTAAAGACTATACAAACTATTTGCACAACTTGAGGAAATACTCAAACTTTCATGGCTACTCGATATTTTTACAAAAAAACTGTTGAATTTAGCTAGCCACTTTCAAAAAGACTAGCTTTTTGTGTTTTTGTATGGAGATTGTCAAATCAAAAGTTAGAAAATCTTAAGTATATTTAAAAAATACGTAGGTA
The DNA here is from genome assembly GCA_958336395.1 of Ctenicera cuprea. Taxonomy (NCBI): domain Eukaryota; kingdom Metazoa; phylum Arthropoda; class Insecta; order Coleoptera; family Elateridae; genus Ctenicera; species Ctenicera cuprea. Next base: position 18,757,039 of record OY284496.1, read on the forward strand.
GATACGTGGAATCTACGCTCTTGGTAAATAGATTTAAACGAAAACAAGTGGAGATGTTAACTATCTATAATAAATTAGCCATACAAAATTTAAATCAAATATCTAAATTTATACCGGAGATAGCAATTAAAGCGTGGTTAGATTGTTCCATCGTCGGGAGGCAGTAACTCCGTAAATAAGCTTTATATAAACGTTTCCTAATATTCTTTGATCTCATGATCTGCTTTATCTGTTCTCAAAGTATTTGCTATGTACTGCATAATTCTGTATCAATTTTAAGTCATGGAAAAGCACCAATAAAATCACCGCAGAAAAACTTTATGATTACGATTGTCGATTAGGTACTTTTTCATTTACAACGAATATCAAAGGCCAGTAATGAAACAGATACGATAACCATTTTAATAAATTAATATAATGAAATCTTAATACTTGAAGTACTCGATAAATATTGTTATAAAAAACATGTAATTTAACTGGCAGCGAACAAGTTGCCTACAAATATAAGAAATATTGTCCTTGACCAAATCTTGTAAAACCGCATTAAAAACAAGTTTCTCGTGCTCTATCAAGATATTATACAGGTATGTATGTATGTATTTCAGGTCTTACAGCACTTAGGCCACGTTGTCGGGCCCATTGTGCGTACTACCTTACATACTAAGTCCTTAAAAACTACTTAAATTATTCTATGTTAAGAGGTTTCCAGGAGCTGACAACTGCCCCAGCCCGGATTCGAACACCCGGCTAAATAGAGCCACAGACTCCCGAAAGCCTCTGTGACCTTGGCTGCAAGCGCCTACTACACTCGCCTACCGAGGCCCCTTGATATTATACAGGTACGTATGTTTATTTATGTCTAACAACATTCAGCTTGTACCATCTATATTTACAAAGTAATAGTTAATAACTACACGTTAATTAATTGTGCTATGCATTGTTTGCACGTCTTGAGATAATTTTAAGTACCATGTTGCAATCAAAATGCATGTAAGACAGAGTCCGCCATGGACAACTGCCACACAAGAAAAAATGGCCGAAACAGGTCGCTGGTACTTTCTCATACTTTTTACGTTTTAAATATTTTCGCGTCAAGAAGTGATTGAAATTTACATCTAGTCATCTCCGGTCGGTATACAAACAGCGCGCGGCGCCGACTACGTAAAAGCAAAGGACAAAAATGGTTATAACAACTTTATTAGAGAGTTATCAAATTGCAAAAAATGAATAAAATAAGAAAAAATATTCTTTTATTAGAGTTAATTGATAGGCGTAGTTAAAATCACGTAAATTCCGGAAAGCGAGTTAATTTAAAAATTTTCAACAATGCCTGGAGAGCCTCAAGAGTAAAATTTAAAAAATTGGTAAAAGGAAATTGTAGCTCATTGCAACTCCATCGGCTCAGAAAGTGTAAAAAAATGGTGTGAGCAGTTTTTGAGAAATAATTTTTTGAAAATGTTAAAAATTTTGAGCTTCTAGTATATTTACAACTTTCATATTATCAAAAATAGTTTTACTTCATTATTGATAATACTTATTAAGGATTATGAAATAATATGACAATTTGCATTGATTGGATATTTTGTTTTTGAGTAATTGGGCATTATTTTCAAAAATTCGTAGCGGCCTTCATTTTAAAGATACAGCATTTAAAAAAAAACATTTGATTTATCTTTGGCCGTACTACAACGCTATGTATTCAAATTTTTTAAAAAGTGTTTAAAAAAATCTGTACCAAAAAACTGATCTAATTTTCTTTTCCGGTTCCGGTTCCGATTAACGACTTTACAAAGAACTAAATGCAACTAAAATACTTCCACACACCAAAACTAAATCGGCAAGGGTTCCGGAGATATAGCGAAACCAACGCACCCACCAACCCACGCATCCATCCACGCACACGAAACCTAAAAAATAATTTCTTTAAGGTAAAATATCTCTGTCATTAGTGAAAACAGAAAAATATTGTAAAAGAAAAAGTTGTAGATCAATTGCATTATTGTATTTTAAAAACGATTGTGTTTTGTTTTATTTTCCAGATGTAACAACCTTGCATTATTTGAAACAACGAAAACAAGACAATCGGGAAACTATTTCAATTTAATACAGTTCAATAGATCTACAACTATTTTTTGTATGATTTTTTTCGATATTCAAAATGCAAAAAATATTTGACGTTAAATAAACTCTACATTTTCAGTTTCTCACTGGTATTGAATAAGCCATGGGTATTTTGAGAAAAACAACCATTACATTGCTCCCCTAATAAGGCAACTTTTATCTAATTTAATCGACTTTGTATCTCTTATAGTTTCCGAGATTCCTAGTGTCCCGGTGAAAATAGACGATCTGTATATATTATAGGGGTGGCAAAATAGAGCTGGCACCTGGGCGGTAACTACCCTTGGCGGATCCTTAAGTATCTATCTATTAATTGCAAAACTTTCCATTTATTCGTTTTGTTTATTGAAGGTAAACTTAATAACTTAACGGATGGATTAATGTTGCAATTATGTATAATTTATTTTAAAAATTTGAATGCAAAACAAATTTAGTTTTGTATTTTAAAACAATGTTTTTAAAATTTCAAGGACTTCAGGATACTTACTTCTTTTAATCTTAAAAAAATATTTAAATTAGAGAAAGAGGATTGTGGTTGAATTTGATGTTTTCATCATTTTTCATAAATTTTCATAAATTGACAAAATGAATGCTGTACAGTTTTATCAGATAAGGGTTTAAAGGTCGTCTAAATTTAAACTTAGTAGTAGTCATAAGTTGGGTTTAAAAAACTTTGATGTAAATTAAGACCTTTGTTCTTGTATCACATCCATAATATGCAAATTTCTGTTCTATAATCTATCTAACCGAAATCGTAAAATGAAAACCAGTTTACTATTTAGTTTTACCTGTTTTGAAAAACAATCGCATTCTCTATGTTAAAAGCAATTTGTGAATGCAAGGTATGTTTTCCATTAATTTTCTTATTTTCAAACTATTGCTTTATTTGATGATTCACAGAAAAATTAAATTTAGGCTGCTACATCAGGTAAAATTTAAAAAATATTAAGAAACATTTCGTTTAGGCTTTTCTATACTTTAGAAACTGTTATGTATCATATTTTCAATAGTGTTGTTCCATCGATGTTGTAAACCCATAATAAACTATAAGATCACAAGGTTAACTTAGAATGATTGACTTACATTAACAAAATATGTTTTGTACAACAGTCACCTGCTACAGGGGGTGTTGTGTTGAAAAACATAGATCAAAGATGGAATAGATCAGCTAAAAATTGGATGGGAGGGTAAAAATTAATTCCCCCAAACATTGCGACACCTAAAAATTAAGCTGTGAATCTTATTCTACTATCACTCATAAAATGGTTTTACTGATAATGCATTATTCTTATTATTTCCATTCTAACCCCAAGCACTATTCATTTTATATATTATTTTTGAATGAAAATAACTTTTTGGTGGGTTTAGTAGTGAAGCAATTAAAACAGTATATGCAATACCTACATAAAATACACAGTTGATTTTATTACAGAAAAATGATCACATCTTTTCTGGTGGGAGTTCTTGGCTTAGTAACTACAATAGTGGCGATTAAATGGTTGCAAAACAGAAGCCTTCGGAGAAAAATGCTCGATCGAATACCTGGGCCACCTTGTTATCCTATTGTAGGAAATCTACCATATCTTATCGGCACGTCAGGTATTCTTTAATTTTTGGAATTTTGTTCTATACCTACCAGTTTTGATAAAACATTTACTTTGTATGTATATTAATTTTCTGAATTCAGAACAGTTATGGAAGTCTTTTCGAAGCTTGGCCAGAGATTACTATCCCATTTATAGAATGTGGAATGTTAACATTGGATCTGTAGCCTTGTTAAGTCCAGATGATATTGAGGTAGCTATATGTACAACTAATTAAAATGGAAATTTTTATATTGCAACATTTTTTTCAGATATTGATATCGAGTAAAAAACATCTACGGAAAAGTAAAATTTATGAGTGGTTGCAGCCATGGCTTGGTACCGGACTTTTAACAAGTGCAGGTATATTTCATAATACTAATTTAATTTAGCATTAGATATTACAGGGTTTATGGTCCATTTTATTATAATTATTCTGTCTGGTGTGATGCAAAACCCGTACTGAATAAGCCCTTAATAAAAAGTCTTAGCCTGTCTTGGTGTTTGACAAATAGTCTAAAATATTTGTAAATGTAACAACGTGCAGCTACATATCTCATATTTTAAAAGCCGGTTTTGGACCCATTAAGAAGTCCTAAGCCCCATCAATCTACAGTGCATCGGCTTTACTATTTCTCTGAATTTCACTATAGCCGAGAACGTATAGTATTTTCACATAGTTCTTAGCGGAGAGTTTTGTAAGAATTTTCAGACATTGGACTAGTCGTGACCCGATCTTACAGTAGATTCGGTTTTTTAGCCGCTTGACTGCTGAAGCAAATGTAAGCATGTACTTTTATAACCTAGCAGTCTTTCCTGCACTTTTAGGAGTAAAAAGATACACTGATAAGTTGAAAAAACTTATCTTGGGATTACGAATCTCAACCAGGTTTTGGAAGGAATATTACGTTTGCCACTTTCCATGGAATAGGAATATATCCCATATCTCTATGGCTAGGTAGTACCGTAATATATTGTACGAAGTCCTGATTAGTATGTCTAGGCTCTCTTGTAGAAGGGTGTGGGCGACCATTTTGAACGTTCATACGTTACGACTTTTAAGGCTACCTTCCAGTCCTCAGAACACGATCTGCCGGCGTATTGTCAATCATTATCTCACCGAAGTCGTGAAAGTGGGTATCCAATAAGGGTTTTAGTGTCTCCTTACCGGTGGTAGAGAAATAGCCAGCTACTAGGACTTTTTGCAAGAACTTTGCATAGCCGTGCTGCTCGTGACATATTATCTACCGCAGTAGGCCTTCAAGGTTGTTCGATTAGTATGCTCAATGGCGTTATTTTACACCTTTGTTGGAATTGGTTATGGCGTTCCCAATAAACAGCTTTTCGAGTACGCTTAGCAACATTGAATAGTTTGCGAGTTTCGTTACGAAGATTGTTCGGAGTTTAGCTTCACCAACGATTTTTATATTTTGATTTACCAACACTAGACATCAATTTTCTTCAGATGACGCAATAATAGCTCTATGTAGGTAATCTGCAGACAGTACAATCTGACCCACTAACTTGGTCTGTTTCATCACTCCATGTAGTTTACTTGAATGGGGCGTCTTTATACGAGGCCAGTTGGTAGACCCGGACTTAAGACTGAAGCGTATATACCTGTGTTCAAATAGTGAGGGTTCCTACGATACCTGCCAGTGTTGGGATATGAAAAAGGTTCCAAGAATTGTCTATTAATTTTTGACTTCTTGATGTATTAAAGGTAGGAAAGTTACCTCGATTTAGTCTTTTTAGGTCAGTTGTTTGTGGGAATTCTAGACGAGCTTTTTTTCTTGCGTTGACGCAAGTACTACCGCACAAGATGTGGTGCGAGTTGATTTCAGAGCCCATTAGAAAAGCCCTCCAATAGTTTAGTTAAAACGAGGTAAAGGTGAATCGTGTGGTGGTTAAGCAGAGCAGATGACTAGACTCCTCCGCCCTATATCGTCATCGCATCTCACAGCAGCCAGGTTTCTGAAACAGAAATTTAGCATAAGTGTGGATCTACGAATTTGGAAATATAGATTAAACGGGATACTGTTGATGTCGCAGTTCACAGTTATCATTTCTTCAGAATCTGCAAACTGAACCCCGGGGTATAGCTGTTTCTTGACTTCCTAAAGACGACATTTGCGAAGGGTGTGTTTTCGGTCTCAGTCGTTTCCTGTTCAACTGCAGGATTTCTTCTGTCTTAACTCTTGATGAGTTCGCCACGAACATCCGCGATTGCATCAGTCCAGGAGCTTCTATTCAGTGTATGCGACGTTATGCATTTGGCAGGTCATTGTCTGGGATGATATCGCACACGAAGGTTCGGACTCAAAAGAGTGCCATGCGCCCCCCACCCCGCTAATCGATCAGTTTCTTTGTTCATCTCTACGGTTTGTCATAGTCATTATGCATCAAAGATATTTCTTTACAAATACAATAATTGTGTATTATGCAATTCTTGTTTCAAAGACATCCATGTCTTACGCTGTAATATTACAGACTGTAATTTTAGGAATGATGTGCATAATAATGCTAAAACTAATAAATTCTAGGAAACAAGTGGCACAGCAGGCGCAAGATTCTAACTCCAGCTTTTCATTTTAATATTTTACAAGAGTTTGTAGAAATATTTTCAGAACAAAGTGAAATACTTGTGAATAAGCTTCAAGAGGAGTGCAGTAAACCGTATACAGATGTCATCCCTATTATCACACAATTTACCTTGCACTCCATCTGTGGTAAACTGTATTTTATAATTTGGAGTTTTTCTTCTTGTAATATTTAATTTCAATAGAAACTGCGATGGGAACACGAATAGACGAAACAAAGAAGCAACAAAATGAATACGCCAAAGCAGTTTATAGGTAAAATAAATTTAAAACAATGCAAAATTGTAGCAGTAAACAATTTTATTTGGTACAGAATGGGAGAACTACTTGTCGATCGCATTAAACGTCCATGGTTATTTTTTAACGTAATCTACTATTTGGCACCGCAGTATAGAGAAATGAAAAGAGTGCTCAATATTTTACATAATTTCTCTATGTCTGTTATAGAGGAACGAAAAATTAATTTCAAAGAATCAGACATATTAACAGACATTTTAAATGAACCTGTTAAATCAAAAAAGCGACTGGCCATGCTAGATCTGTTAATTTCTGCAAAGAATAGAGGCACACCAATTAATGACGAAGGTATTAGGGAAGAAGTGGATACATTTATTTTCGAGGTTAGTACCATTTCTAATATTTTTGTTTTGCTTACTTTATACTTGTTACAGGGTCATGACACTACAACTGCATCAATCTGTTTTACATTAATGTTGCTAGCAAATCATCCTGAAATTCAAGTAAGTATGTTACAACACACTAAATCTATATACGTATAAATGGGTGAAGAACTTCGGCTGGATTTTCCGATACTTTTAAAATAATACCTTTTGTTTCCAAAAATATTTTACAGCGTAGGTACAGATGCAGTCTAAGAGCTAACTGTTAATTACTACGTAGGATCAGGCAGTTAAAAATTTGAAGTTATATGCGCTTGAAATGAACTGGTTGTGCTGAGTAGCATGTGCTAGGATCTAACCAGTTGTATCACAGTGCAAATGTTATAAATATAGTTCGGATTTCTAGTCTAGTATTTTGCCAGTATTTAAATTATGAGGCAATCAATTATTAAGCATTTTGGCATCATTTCTTTGAATGTAAAATTGGCGCATGCTTAAATTGTAAACGAATTATCTACAAACTTAGAATGGGAACACATCCATACATTTGACATTAATCTAGGTTGTGGTCAACTGGAATTGAAGCTTATGTAATAATAAAATTAAATAAAACAGGGTTCATAAGCGTAGAATATAAAAGTATAAAAACTTCACTAAAACAATTTTATGAAAATGCAAAAATATATTTTAAATTGAAATGTAAAATAGCTACCACGAATTAATGAAAATATAACGTGTCACCGTTGAATAAAACACTTAAGAATTACAGTAGACAACAAAAACTTGTTCTAAATTCCCATCCGAAAAATTAGTTCTCTTGTCCAATATGGATTTGAGTACGCCCATGGTTTTTGCTAACTTATTGAATTTTCTTGAAATTTTTTGCTTTTCTGTGACTAACAGTCCGGTGTTTAATTGTAACTAAAAACTGAAATTTCTGATAGAAAAAATATGGTTTTTTGAATATTTTGAATTGATTGTGTGGTGAAACATTATTAATAAATATTTAACTATTAAAAAATTAATAAATTATTTATAAAATAAAACTCTTGGTAATTGTTTCACAATTTGTTGGTATTTATTTTCTCGACTTAAGTTTCAACCATCACGGTCATCGTCAGGAGTTTACAAATCAAACTACTACTAAAACTTAAAGAAGTACAATAGTATCCTACCCATTTCCGGAATTTTGCGTCGCCGCCCTTACTCTAAGTGTTAACACATGTGTTTTTATGCTTTGTATATTGTAGGTCAAGGAGGGGTGAATTGCCTAAATCGGTGTGGTCGTCAACTATATTTTTATTATTATTTATTGCCTTTTTAATTTCTAAATTTTCCAATTTATTTAAACGTTTGCCCTTGTTTTCTACGTGTAAAATTTTTGTATCTGTGTGTTTGAAAAAATGATTGTTTGTAATACAATGTTGGGAAATGCCGGTTGATTTATGATTATATTTAATTGATCTGATGTGTTCTTTAATTCTTGTATTAAAACTGCGGCCAGTTTGTCCTATATATATTGCATCACAATTAGAACAGTCTATTTGATAGATATCATTTTTTGAATATTTTATTATTGTGTCTTTATTGTTTACTAGATGTTTATGGAGTTTGTTCGGATTGTGCATAGCTACGTTAATATTTAATTTTTTGAGCCTATTAGAAACTTTATAGCTATAACTCTACCTATATAATTGATTTTTGACCATATTGTTTTTTCAATTGATGCCTTTTGTTCGTTGTACAAAAGATGTTTTACATTTTTTTTTGTTTTTTCTTTATAATGTTATCGACAAATTGCTCCGTGTATCCGTTTTATAAGGCTACAAATGTAATTGTGCTTTATTGAAATTTTCGGTAGACAGTGGGATATGAATGGCTCTGTGTATCATACTATTGAAAGCTGCTTTTTTTAATTTTGATTGCTTGTTTAGAATTTGATTGTATGACCATGTCTGTACTTGTGGGTTTTCTGAAAATATTGTACTCTAAATTGTTCCCTACTCTTTTTCTAATGCTTAGTTCTAAAAAAATTAGGGTACTGTTCTTTTCTGTTTCTATTGTGAACTTAATATTATTATGAATTTTATTAATGTTATCTAAAAATTGTTGTATTTGTCTGTCTGTACCTAACCACAAGCAAAAATATCATCTACATATCTAATCCAGATTTTGAAATTGTTACTGAAATTGTTGTTTGAATTAAAAATTTTTTCTTCAAAATTAGCCCTAAAAATATCTGCTAGTACGGGTGAAAGTGGGGATCTCATCGGTAGTCCCTCCTCCTGCTTGTAAATTTGGTTGTTGAAAATAATTTTGTTCTAAGCAGGTTGTGAGCATGGCTCTGAGTTCTAATTTTTCAATATTCGTCAAATTACTATTGTTTATTTTATTGAACGTTATTTCTTTTGCTTCTTTTATTGGAATTGATGTGAATAGGTTGCTAACATCAAATGAAATTAATTTTGCATTAGTGGGTATCTGAAAATTTTTTAGTTTGCCTATTAATTCTAAAGAATTCTTTACCGAATACTTTGAGAAACAGTTTATGTGTATAGGTAACATTCTATTAATTTCTTTACACAGCTTATAAGTGGGTGCGTTATTGTATGAAACAACTGGTCTAATTGGTTTTTCTTTTAAGTCGAGAAAATAAATACCAACAAATTGTGAAACAATTACCAAGAGTTTTATTTTATTAATAATAATCTATTAATTTTTTAATAGTTAAATATTTATGGTTTTTTGATTTTTCGTGAAAAAGCATTCTTTGCAATTAAAGAAAACCTGTCCAAAGAGATAATTCGTCAGCCAAAAATTGAGAGGGGGAAAATTGCCTCCCCTAAATAGTACTGAACCTAAAAATTTGTTTCTTTTTCTTTTTTTTAAACGTTTATGAGCCATTCAGCTCAAACAGAAATGTTTTATAACATTTCAAAAATTCATAACAAGCGCCATTATATTAAACTTTAATTGTCCAATTCCGAAGTTCTTCGCAAATTTTATTCGAGTTGAGTCCTGACACTCAATGACAGCAGTGCACTACATTTAAATATCTTAGCTCGAGTCTTTTAAGCGTCACCACTCGACGTGAAATTTCAGAAAATTTTGCAGTGTGGTGTAAAGTAGCTTATTAGAGACCAAACAACTTTTATTAAAAACAAATTTTAGTATTTTTAATAGTTTAGGAAACAGCTAGTAGGGGGTTGTCACTTAAATAATACACCATATTAGGTATACAGGGTGATTTTGGGAACCGGGCCACTATTGCCAACTTTTTTTTTTTAAAGATACAAAGTTGGTTAAATTAGCAAAAAAGTGTAACTTTTTCTTTTGATTATGATGGTAAAAACGAAGAAACAAATACCCATGGAGTTTTCTAGTTATCTGTTAAAATGACTTTTTTTTAAACGGAACACCTTGTATTTTTTTATATTTTTGAGTTGCACATTTTATTCCCTTAAAAAAGTATAAGGTGAAACTATGATTAAATTAACAAATAACGCCAAATTTTAACTTTTAATGGTTTATTAACATAATCGTAACAGCCGTGAAACAAAAGCTACTTGTTTTATGGTATAGGTCAAACTATTATCAAATTAATATGTATAAGAGTAATTATTATAATAGTTGTTCATATTGGATACTATCATTATCTAGACAGCAGTAAATTCTTGAACTACATTATTCGAAGCAAGACGTAGCATTCCGTGGTCAATGTTTACAATGCATTTGTAATGGATTCGACTAAATCTCTACACTGTTGTATCGATCTCAATAAATATTATCCTGTAGATATTCCCAAAGTATCTAGTGATTCATGTCAGGTGCCCGTGGGGGCCAACGTACATGCGCATATGTTCCAACCATTGGGTTCCAAACTGATTATTTAAGTAGGTACCTACTATACCAGCGTTATGTGGGGTGCACCATCCTGATAGTAGAATTACAACGAAGGATAAATTAAGATCTACAACGGCATTGTGTTTTGAGTAAAATTATTTATCTTAAATGTTAAATAAAAGTTGCAAAACTGCTGAATGTCAAAATAAAAACAATAAAACAAGCGAATTCTACTTTTTGTTTCAAGTCTGTTGCGATGATGTGATTAAAGTATTAGAAGTTTAAATATGGCTATCTAGATAATGATGGTGCTCAATAAAAGCAGTTACTATAATAATTACTCTTATACATATTAATTTAATGATATTTTGATCTATACCATAAAACAAGTAGCTTTTGTTTCACGGCTTTTACGATTATGTTATTAAACCATTAAAAGTTAAAATATGGCTTTATTTGTTAATTTAATCATAGTTTGACCTTATACTTCTTTAAAGAGAATAAACTTTTTGTAATTCAAAAATATAAAAAAATACAGAGCGTGCTGTTTAAAAAAAAGTCATTTTAACAAATAACTCGGAAACGCAATGCGCAATTGTTTTTTTGTTTTCACCATCGTAACCAGAAGAAAAAGTTACACGTTTTTTCTAATTTAACCAACTTTGTATCTTTAAAAATAAAAAAGTTGGCAATAGTGTCGCGGTTCCCAAAATCACCCTGTATAGGTAAATTTGGTTCAATTAATCTAACTTGGTTCCAGGAGTTTACAGTTAATTATTTTTTAGGAAAAAGTAGTTGAAGAACTATTTGAAGTATTCGGTAATTCAAATCGACCAATTAATTACCAAGACTTCCCCGAACTACGTTATATGGAGCAAGTCATAAAGGAATCATTGCGAATGTATCCAAGTGTTCCTTTAATTGCAAGACTTACGGATGAAGAAATACCCACTAAAACAGGATACACAATCCCAGCCAATATATATGTCCATGTACATATTTACGATTTACACCACAATCCAGAAATTTATCCCGAACCCTATAAATTCGATCCTGAACGATTTTCACAGGAAAATTCTCAAGGACGGCATCCTTTTGCGTATCTTCCATTCAGTGCCGGTCCAAGAAATTGCATAGGTGTGTAAATAAAATGTAAAGATAAATATGAGCAAACATCAAATTTTTGTTTTTTTAGGGCAAAAATTTGCGATGTTAGAACTGAAAACTGTAATATCAGCAATTTTAAGAAGATTTATTTTGAAACCTGTGGATACACCATCTGATATGAACATGATAGTCCACTTGATATTAAAAACACAGCGTGGAATTAAAATCAAATTTCAAGAAAGACATAAGTAGAGAATGACTTGTTTTATTCACTTTTGAAATTATAAATTTCGTCTTGGTGAGAAAGTAAGATACAGGGTGAATCAACAGCGCCGCTGTAGTCGATATCGCCTTTACTATTCAAAATACAAAAAAATGTTTCGAATAAATGTTTTAGGGAACTAAAAAGACCGCATTTTAAAATTATTTTTAATGATACAGGGTCGCTGTTATGTATGGGACCAAAGCTCCCCTTGTCAAACGGTTTAAGATATGCGTTTCATATTTGGTATATGTTAATTAAAGGTTATTTTGCATATTCGGAAGTAAAAAAAAATTTTTTTGCATATAGTTTTTAAACGCGGCCGCCATCTTGAATTGTTTTAAATAGCAACCTAGGCTGTGTGATACATCAATAGAAAGCTTATTTTTTTCTCTTTTCAGAAATAGGGTTACATAAGAAAATAACACAGAAAAATTTAAAAAAAAAACAGTTGAGGCATGCTTACATCGTTTAGGACTAACTTTCTTTTTCAGACAACATGGTGGTTCTGAAAAGAACCTTTTTTTTTCATCGCACAGCAGTTCCGCAGAAGGAGATGGAGCGACCTACTTCGAGCTGGTGTACTTGGTTAATTCGTCACTGCACATTTACTCAAATCTAGTAACCCTTGCATTAACAAAACGTAATAAATAGGCAAAACACAAACAGTAATTGAAATTAATAGGATAACGAACAACATTTCTCAAATAAAAACGAAAACAACAACATTATTAATTAACAGTAGCTAAGAGAGGAGATGTTCAAATTGCTGCCCATTTACTTATTGGCAATAACGAATGCGCTTTTTAAAATTGTCTAAAGAGTCGCGCAAAGAATTGCGAGAAATAGCAGCCATTTCAGCACGAATCCGATTTTTCAATTCTGTTAAATTGTCAGGTCTATTTAAATTTAAGTAAACGCGACTTTTTAAATGGCCCCACAAAAAAAATTGAAGGAGACAAGTCTGGTGACCGAGCGGGCCACTCCACGGTTCCTCTTCTCCCGATCCAACGCCGATGAAAAATGTCGCTTAAATAATTGCGCACTGCAAGTCCATGGTGGGGATGCGCACCATCTTGCATTAACAATGTGTGGTGTTTATTTTTTGTCATCTATTAAACTCTTCCTACTTGTTTCTGCTTGTGTTTTGTTTATTTATGACGTCTTGTTAATGCAATGGTTACTAGATTTCACTAAATGTGCAGCGACGAATTAAGCATGCCTCAACTGTTTTTTTTAATTTGTCTGCATTATTTTCTGATGTAACCCTATACATGTGCAATATTTCTGAAAAAAAATAAGCTTTCTTTTGATTAATCACACAGCTTAGGTTGCTATTAAAAAAAATTCAAGATGGCGGCCGCGCTTAAAAACTATATGCAAAAAAAATTTTTTACTTCAGAATATGCAAAATAACCTCAAAGTAACATATACCAAATATGGAACGCATATCTCAAACCGTTTGACCAGGGGAGCTTTGGTCCCATGCATAATAGCGACCCTGTATGAGAGTGGTAAACCAAACTTACGTTTTTTTTTTTAAGTTGAGCACCCTATATATTTTTACATGTTCTAATTTGCCTTTTAATTGTCTTTCCTCGTATGTTTTGTTTTTAAAATTCCGTTGCGGCGTTGCCACGTCGTTCTACTTTTTTTCGAAAATAGTGACATTTGCAGACCACCCTGATAAAAATATGCAGGAGCCGTATTTCCTAAAATTAAACAACCTTGTTTTGCTAAACCTTAGTCAAGACCATGAGCTATGCTCTAGATGTTTTAAAGTTGAATTTCGTTATACGGTTTTTTTTGCAGCATTGTAAATATTTTTAAATTTAATGAGTCATAACTCGGTTTTTTTAATAGAGCACTTTATATATTTTTAGATAGTTGGTTAGAGATTTCTGTGTTTTATAAATTTTATTTAATAATGGTTACACCTAAATCCAACGGGAAAATGAGATTTTAAGCAAAAAATCAGGTCATTTCTTGAAATCCCATCGTAAGAGGCATCGACACCCGTTTGTATTTTGTTTTTGCAAGAAAAAAATGCGAACATTGTTTTAATTTATGTAAGAAATTTTTTTTTAACTTTGAAATGTTAGATTGCTTAAATCCATATTTTAAGTTTTGAACTAGGATGTGGTTATATTGACCTTTGTTTAAAACTTATTTAAAACACTTTTAATAAGTAGTCATACTAATTCTTTTCTGAGCAATCATAACTCCTATACCTATGATACCCGAATTCCTAAAAATTGCCTGACCACGAAAAACATTGATATCTGTGTTTTGCTTAAAAACTGATTTTACTATGAATAGAAACGAATGACACAATGAAGTTTGCAAATTAAAAATGTTAAGAATTTTTAAACGAACAACAACCAAGTCACTCTGGCATTTCAAAACTTATAAAGAGAAACAAATTATTTACAAAAATTAAAACGATGTTCTCATTTGTTATTTGCAAAAACAACAAACAGGTGTTACTACCTTCTATGATGTCTGAATTTCTAAAAATTTCCTGATTTTTTGCTTTGAATGGAATTTTCTCGAAAACCATTAGATTTAGCTACAACTATTATTTAATAAAATTTGTACATAAAATTTTATCTAACTATTTAAACTACTTAAACTTTATCTGACTATTTAAAATATACACGATGTTCTATTTAAAAAAATAGAGTTATGACTTATTAAATTTAGAAATTTTTGCACTGCTGCAATGAACACCCTGTATAACAAAATTTAACTTTCAAATATCTAGAGGATAGCACATGGTCTTGACTAAGATTTAACAAAAATACTTTGTTTAATCTTAGGAAATACGGCTCGTGCAGTTTTTATTAGTAAGGTCTGCAAATGTCAAATTTTTCGAAAAACGTAGAAGAATAACATGGCAACGTCGCTACGAAATTTAAAAAACAAAAAAATATTCAGAAAAGCAAATAAAAAGTGAATAAGAATATGTAAAAATATACAGAATGTTTTATTTAAAAACCATTAAGTTTAGTACGTCACTCTTATATAGAACACTCTGTATAATTGAAAATAATTTTCAAATGTGGTCCTCTTAGTCCGCTAAAATATTTATTCGAAACATTTTTCTGTATTTTAAATAGCAAACGAGATATCGACCACCGTGGCGCTGTTGACTCACCCTGTATGAAATGCTAATGTTTAATTAGTTACTAGGGTATATCTTATTCGTGGCGTGCGTATTGCCAATACACAATGTAATTAAGTAATTTTGAAATTATATAAAATCAAGTAAATATAAAAACTGTATTGCGTCAGATATAAAATAAACTTTTTAGTTTTTCATTTCGAGTTTAATTTTATGAGTTATTTACGTCAAACACTAAATAGACCTTTGTTTAATTTGGTTAGCAGCTGCAGATTAAAATAGTTTCAAAGGTATATTGAATTGTCTTTGTTCGGCTGGTTAATTAGATTCTACCTTCAAAACCGTTACTAAGTTTAATAAAGAATCCAAAGAGCCTGAAAATCTGAAAATATGCCACCCACCCAAAGCAGTTTTTGATTCAAGCACTAAATTTATCAAGGAAACGCATGCAGCGATTTATTACTAATAAACAAAAAAAGAATAAGACAGGCTATGTGCACAGAATCAAAAATGCTGAAGTGTGGACTTCGAGTGAATTTTCTCATACTAGATATTAATACTTGCCGTATTTGCAAAAAAGCACTTTTAATAATTACAACGTTGTACCCTTGACCGACTGTTAGATTTCTAAGAAAACAAGCAACGGGAATTTGAATTTGCGATAGCCTGTTCAATTGGTTTCCGTAACGTAACTCTACCCATAGAAGCAGCGACTACCTGCACCAAAGCAAGCTAAGCGCCCGCCGAAGCGCTTTGGCAAATTACAAATTCCGCTCCGGAGGTCCGACAACAATGCTATAATTGCTTTATTTGATGAGTTACAAAAATATGCAAAGAATAAAAAATATATTTTTTTAATAGAGCTAATTGATAGGCGTAGTTAAAATCACGTAATTGCCCAGAAATGCGTTGTTCATATTAAAAAGCATCGTTTTTTTCTTAATTTTCAAAATAGTTTGAAATTTTTGCCGATCTTAATAAAGTACTTTAAATAGTCTATCGAACTGATGGAAGTTTATAACAATCAACGTGTGCGTGTTTAAATAAATAATTAATCAATTTTAAATTTTTCAAACATTCGTGAAAGACGTCAGAGTTTAAAAGATTAGTAAAGAACAAATTTGTAGTTCTATTGGCCCGGAAAGTTTAACAAAAATCATATTGCAGTTTTTGAAAAAAATTTTTTTGAAAATTTTAAGTTTTGAAGCGATCGTTTTCGGAGTTTTGAAATTAATTTTACTTCATCGTATACTACCCTCAAAGCCCTCTCAAACATGTTGTAACTGATCCCGATGAGACAACTATTTGTGTAACAAAAAACATTTTTAATTGTTTTTGTTTAAATTCATGGCATGCTTAATTGAATCAGTTTTTACACTTTTCTTGAAATTTTTATAATATAAGAGAACTAAAGTTTGATATCATTGAAACTAGACAAAAAAATACTAAGCGTCTAAGAAAATATATAATTTATATTACCTTTTAAGAATATCTTTGATGACGTCACTGCTCAGTACAAGAATATTTAGGAATACGGCATAAAGTAGGCTATTAGGCACCAAGCAACTTTTATTAAGAACAAAATTTGATGTTTTAAATAGTTTAAAAATAGTAGTGAATATGGCACTTTTTAAACGCTATAAGATATTTTGTTTTGTTTTAGTAGAATACCTATTTAAATTAGAAAAAATAATTCAAGAAAACACGAAAACCCATAAAGTTTCTAATATTTAGTATACAAAACTATATATCATATTGAAATAGCATAGAAATTGAAATAGAAATAATTCTGATTTGATTGTGTTAAAAAATATTGCGTTATCATTTAAAAAAAAAATTGACAATTTACGTAATGCTAAATGGACATTAAATTATGAACACCCTATTTGCTGTTTTTAAAATACCGCTAAATACTTTATAATGTGTTAATAATCTGTGCAAAATAGCGATGGGTGAACGTTTTTGGTATCTAAAATATTAATTTTGAATTATTGGTCAACAAATGTTAAAATTAAAAAAAAATCAAATAACTCAAAACGGCTTATTTTAAAATCTTAGTACCTTAATACTTTTTTATTTATTATTAAATTTGTAATCTTAAAATGCAATAATATATAGGGTATTCCTTTTAAAATAACAAAGTAATGTGCTGTACAAGCATAACTAAACACCCAGTATAATTGATAATAATTTCAGGTTATGCAAAGTAACTCATCAAACAATTTTTTTCTTAACAGTTTTTGGCTACCTGTTATAATAAACACGTTAGAAAACAATCTTGCACTAATAATTCACCCTGTATACAGGGTGTCCAAGATAAGCAGTGCATGGGGATCTCGTAAAAGATAAGAGATAGAGATTCGGTTAAATAAGAAGAATTATTCAGTATCTCAAGTACTACTATGATCTGCGTTCAACTCCTAGAATTTTTGCTTAATTTTCAGTCCAGACTGAAAAAACTAAAATTTTCAGTTTTTGTTTTTTTTGTATAATTTAGATAATATCAAAGATAGCGCAAAGTGGTTTTGACATTATTAAGACACTTTTTTACAGAATTCAAATCTCAAATTAATTTTTTTATAGCTCGTTCAAATTTTAAGATATTGACATTAACTTCTCTCTTTTTCCTCTTTTCTCTGATATAAGGTTTAACGGGTTTATTTTTACAAATAACGGAGTTATAAGCAAGAAACCTTTTTTTATAGTAGGCTGTGAAAAACTGTTTTCTTGAGTAGGCTGACCATTAACAAAAAAACAAGCGGCTGCATTTGTTTCCATTGAGGTTTGATCCGTTTATCTTCTCAACTAATAAAGTTATAAGCAAGAAATTGTTTGCTTATAGTAGGTAGGCTGTGAAAAAACAAAAAAAAACAACGCAATGTTTCAGGGAATTAAACTATTAAAACAGTATGATCGTATGATAATCAGAGATGAGTACTATTTAATTTGTTTTGGCAATATATGCATCTTTACACGAGTTTATTGTCATTCAAAAATTATCTTACTTTTCGCGTTTTATTACTTAGCAGGAATATTTAAAATTTAAACGTCTTTTGATTGTTATACGAACATACATTTAGGTGTTTTTTGCTTATAACTTCGTTATTTGTGAAAATAAATTAATCAAACCGTATATCAAAGAAAAAGAAAAAAGAGCTCTATTCAATGATGAACAGGCCGCCTTTGACGCATATTTAGAAGTGAGCGAAACACTTCGCCTGGACTTTCCTATACTTATAAATTAACATTGTTTTATATTTTCCAACACTTTTGATGTACACCTGTCTAGACCCGGCTAGTAAAAGTAAACAGCGTTTATAAAAACTTCAAGCCTGAAGAGCGTAACTTAAACCTACCATTACCACGCTGGCTCCGCCTGCAACTGAGTACATGTGAAACAACCGAACTGAAATGAACCGGAGGCACGAGTAAGGAAGCGTGTTGATGTTTGAAAATGTATTAATAACTCGAGAAGTATTATTTTTAACAAGAAATTACTCTTATTAATTTGTATTTAGAATTTCAAAACCTTTCTGATTTTAAAGTCAAAATGCCACGTTTCCATTATTTGTTACCGTGGCCGCCATATTAAAATTGGAAACTCAAGTTTTTGTCTTAAATACAATCGAGAAGAATTTGCCCCACAACTTTGCTCTTGGGTTTGCGAGTCTACCTATTAAAATAAAAAAGTTAGCCTACACTGAACATTAAACGACTAGTACAAGAATACAACTGCTGTAGAAAGTATGTGAAATTCTTCTAAGGACAAAAAGATTATTAAGGGGCAAAAAATTCGATTTTTTGATTTTGTGTAAAAAGATTCTCCTAGAGCAAACAAAAGAAGAAATCAATTTTTTAATTTTATAGCGAAAATTTTGGGGGGGGGGGGGGGAACAGTAGCTCCCCTAAATATTAAAGTATCAAAAAAATATTATGATATTCGGATTTTGCTATCAATGATGAGCTATATTGCTTTAACAGAAATATTTTATTGCCCCCGTTAAATAAATAAAAGGGTACCAATTTTCAATTTTCAAAAATTCATAGAGGGCGTCACAGTGAAATTATAGCAATCCGCAAAAAAACAAATTATAGAAGATTCCCAGCTCTATCAGCTTAAAAAGTTTAAACAAAAACGTGTGGGCAGCTTTTGAGAAATATTATTTTGAAAAATTCCAACATTTTGGAGTGATGTCATTGCGATCGTTTTTATATTTTCAAAATTAATTATATTTCATGGTATAGTACCGTTGAAGGGCTACCAAACAAGATGTAGTTGATTCCAATCAGATGACTGGTTTTTGAGTAAATGGGCGTTAAAGTCGAAATGTTCAAAAATTCGTAGCGGCCGCCATTTTAAAGCTAGAGGGTTCGGTAAAAAATCGTTTGATTTCTCCTAAGGCCTTCTTTAATCTCCACTAAAATAAATTTCATAATTCAGTTTCATAATTCAGTTTCTGAAAAAAATGCTTCCAAAAAAACATGTCTAACTTCCGCTTCCGGTTTCGGTTTTTTTTTAAAAGCTTATTTTGTCGGTGAATTTTTGATATACCCCCTCATTCCAAAGCACATCAAAATCGGTCAAGCCGTTTCGGAGATATGGAGCGTAACGGACCCACCTACCCACCTACCCACAGACAGACATTTTTTAAAAATTACTTTTTTTTGGTCCATGGACTCCCCCCCCCCCCGACTATTTCCGTTAAAATCTCAACTTTGAAATTTTGCATGAAATCTATACTGAAATTATAGGAAAGTAAAAAGCGAAGCTAATGTCAATAATATCTTTAAAAGTGAAGGACCTATAAAAAATTTAATTTGAGATTCGAAATCTGTGTAAAAAAGTGTCTTAATAATGTCAAAACCGCTTTGCGCTATCTTTGATAATAACCAAATTATACATAAAAAACGAAAACTGAAAATTTTAGTTTTTCAGTCTGTACTGTACTGAAAATTAAGTAAAAATTCTAGGATTCGAAAGTGAATCATAGTAGTACTTGAGATACTCAACATATCTTCTTATTTAACCAAATCTCTATCTCTTATCTTTTACGAGATCCCCATGCATGCACTTCTTATCTTGGATGAAATTATTTTTTATGGCATTTACAAAAAAAAATATTTTTATTAGAAATTAAATAGGTTTACCATTAAGATAAAAAAATATGGGTCGCTCCTGTTTCGTCGCCCGTGATTATATTTCGTCGTCTAAATCAATTAAAACATTTTCTAAATTTGTATTTATTTATTTTTAAAGACTGTCACAAAATCTGTACATATTTTTCCTGCTATTACTTAGTTGATCCCTATCTAATCTGCTTTTATAGCGACCTAACAATTCTATTTAAGAAAAGTAACTTTTTTACCTATCTTTTGAAATAGCACAAATATACTAACACCTGTATCTTTTGACTCAGGCTGTATATTTATAGACGTGGCGAGTGTATGCGGATAGAATGACTGACTACATACTTCCATTGATAAAATAATGCATGCAAAAGTTCAGGCAAATTGCTTCACTCAATTTTTTTTTGATTTGCTTTCATAATTTTGATATAGAGATTAAAGCCCCAAAAGTTACTATAAAAACGGGTTTACCAACTAACTAACTCAAAAATAGGTAAAGGACGAAGATGAGCCTTCTAAATAAAATTCCACCACAAAAAATTAAATCTTATAGTATTATTGATAAAATGATGAGCAGTTTAGCGTAAATAAAATATTTTGTGTACCGCTTATTATGTAAAAATGCATTACTTTTTATATTTTAAAATGATACAACAAAACCCAAATTGTGGCGCATCCCTGCCTTTATAAGCGTACCTACTCAGTTTAGAAACAATTTCAGGTTCATTTTTTGCAATATTTTATGTAAATTTCGTAAATTTTAAAAAACTTTTTTTCTTTGTAGTTTTTATGATTTTCAAATATGCCGTACATATGCTACCAAAATATTCAAAAAATCATAGCGCCCGTCATTTTGTTGCGACAATGTTTAGAAGAAAAAGGTTGGATTTGTCTTAAGATCTTTTATCAGATCTCGTACTCTCATTTACAAATTCCGGTTTCCAGAAAAAGCGCAGATCGGACAGTCTGTTCCGGAGATATAAGTGAACCAACGTATTTTTAAAAGTTTTCGAGATCCTGGGAGTCCACAGCATGTATTGGCGTTAGAATCCCGAAATCGAACATTTTCATGAACTCAATACCTCCCTACACTGAATGTACAGGATGTTTGTGGTATTGTCCAGACTAAGAATTGGCCACACCCGGATACATTTGTACAAAGAGATTGATTACATTCCTAAGGGATATCGGGATGTATAAAAACAATTAACAATTTAACCTTTAATATTTTAGGCTAATAACCTCAGATAGTGACGCCAAAAAAAATACTGAAAGCATGGAAAAGTAAAAACTGTTTATAAATAGCATCTTTGTGAGACGAATCTTTGTACTTGCCAGATATGTAATCAACTTCCAGAGGTACATATCGCTTTTTTCAAAGCTAATATTATTATTATGAATAAATACAGATTGCAGTGCGTCAAATCCAACTTAATTTTGATAAGAATACAACAACTTTTAGTTCTGAATCATACGCGTAACGCACTTGTTCAGTTTTTATTAAAAAAACAATTTTGAATATTAAAGTATGTATTTCCATATTATTATCTATTCCTTCGTGTTTGGCAATAAAAGGAAGTTAATAGGCAAATCATTGAAAAACAAAATATTTTATTAATAAGTTACCTAAAAAAGAAGATTGATTCATCGACAAACTAAATCGAAAACACATTTACTTTAATACTAAACAAACTCAACAACAATTTTATTAATTTTACAGAACCATGTTGACCACGTCTTTCTTATTATGGTCATTTTTGGTGGCAATTACTTTGGCAATTATTCACTGGATTCATAAAAGAAATGAAATCAGAAAATTGATTGACAAGATCCCTGGTCCACCTACAGTACCAATAATAGGAAATCTTAACGATTTCATGTGCCCTCCAGGTAAGATAACATATTTTAAATTAAAGACTAACCAAATTTACATATCCTCTTTATATAAACTGTAAGAAAGAAACATAATTTGTTGTTATATTTAAAATTGTTTTTGATAAGAAATTTGGTATAGTAATAACTATTTTTGCATGAAATTAACAAACACGTATCGCCATGAATATAAACCATTTACGTTTGTACTAAAATTACACCCATCCTTTATTTGCGGAATTAAAAAAAATTAAAATGTTTTCACTTCAATCAAGAACTTGATCCAGGGCGCGGCAACTAAAAGGGTAGAAGCTGATATCTCCACAAATATAAAAAATTGAGCAACATTTTTTGTAAATTGGGGACGGGAAGGAAAATTTCAAAAACCACTCTATGTTAAAAAGTAGAAATAACTTAAAAATTTTAAATGCGTCAATATGTTATTTTTTGTATTTTTTTAAACATCATATCAAAACAAGCATAACTAATTTTTTCAAATTCCTGTAAAAGCTACCTACCTCTAATGGGGGGATGAACTTTTGTAAATATTAAAAAGCGGAATTATTACTGTTAAATTTAAATCTGTCTATTAAAATGTAAATCTAAACAAATGTAAATTAAAAATTTTAATCTGTTTATTAAAAATAAGCAAACAAAATTAAATTAAAAAGACTTTCATCAGTTTTACACTTATGTACGTTTACAACCCCTAATAAATGGGGGAGTAAAATTCTGTGAGTATAAAAAAGGAACGCGATTTTCTTCATTTGCCTACACATTTAAATTACATTAAATAGTAAAGGTTTCAAAATCCAAAAAAATAGGTTGTACCTATTTTGATGCGGTGATTAAAAAAATATAAGAAATTGCAAATCATCCTATTTAAAAATTTTAAGTTACTCCTTATTTCTTAAAATAAGGTAGCCTTTCAAAACTAACTATTGACATAAAATATAAAAAGTTGTTGCCTCAATTTGTTTATACTTTTGGAAATATTAGCGTTGTAACACTTTATTTGCAGCACCTTGTACACTTTATATATACATTAATCCTATATGGAAGGTCTAATGAAAGGCATAAAAAATATATCTATGCATAAACTGTGCTAAAAATTTAACTTTTTTCAAGTTTTCCCCTTGTTTAAACAACGACCTCCCCCCCATACCTCTCTGCTTTCCAAACAAAAGTTAGGTGTGCGCCCTTACCTTTTCATAAAATTTTTACATCCTTATTTAAAATGTACCTCTCGAAGAATCTGTAATACAATTAAAAACTTTCCGGTTCTCGAATAATATACTTAATTAATTAATTTGTTTGTAATAGGTTCTCTCTCTCTCTGTTTAAAGCACGATTAGAACATACTTGAAACTGTTATTTAAAACATCAAATTACCAAAACTATGTTTTGTAGACTGAAAGGAATGTTATCAGTAAGACTTGATAACCAAATGACCTTAAATTACAATTCAAGTTTACTCCCTAGTGATGTCATAAGCACAAAAATAAATTTTTCCAAATATTCTGTTTTGAATAGGGCAAGAAGAAATAAAACATAAAATGTAAATTAAAAGGCAATAAAAGTAATAAACAGGGCAGGCGCTAGACGTTTTGCCGCTCTAAGCAAAGCATTTTAATGCGCCCCCGTAGGTATGAAGTAGCGCTGTAACCGAGTGACCTGGGGGTACTGCGTATCCCCCAGCCTAAGGTGGAGCCCCTTTGGAAAATTTTAGAAACACCACATTGGCCATTTTTGCGAAAACACAACAAATTAAAAGAAGTGGCAAAGCAATAAAAAATAGTAATTGCTACGAATTTATTAATTACTACAATATTGGGTGGGCCAAGTGAACAGCACTTCGTTTACCGCAAAATTTAATATATATTTTAATATTTTACCATTCAACTTTCAATTTAATATTGGTTCTGCGAAGACTGCCTCTTAGTTTCTGTTTATTTTAAGTTTCTTTTATCGATTTTTAATAAGAAAATTCTATTCAATATTACTTTTTTTGCTTCATTTCAACGGGATAGTCAGCAAAATTTTAGGTAAATTATAGCTCACCCAGGCGCACCCCTAGTTACGTGCCTGCAACTTTCAGAGCTGGTGAAGGACAAAAGTTTCAGCGCTTGGGGCGCTTGGCGCCCCTTTCAATGTGGCGCCTTAGGCAGGGGCCTGCTTCGCCTGCCTATAACACCGGTCTTAAAAATCAACAAATTGATCACAGAAATTAAATATGCCCTTTTAAAAGTCTTCCTGAATTGATGCATGCACTGAATGTTTTTAAATGGTGGATTAAAATGAAATATACTTAATAAAAAATTTAATAATGTTTTTTAAACATTTTGCTTTTGCTGCAAAATTTGGTTCGAAAAGAATAAGACAAACTGCGCATGGGCGCCCATATGATTTTTTCCAGAGGGGTAGAAGCCAACGAATTGTAAGTTTGGTGGGTGCAGGGCACCCCTGCAAAAGAAGACCCTTCTGTGTAAAATTTAAATAGAAATTCACGTAGAACATATAAGCATCAATCACCTGCATTAAGGCAATTGTCGTTTTCTCTATCCATACTTAACCCCTCCTTTACGTTAAATAAATGAAAACACACAACTTTCTGTAAATACACCAATTTGTCGACGCTTCCTCCTGTGTTGTGCTGTTCTTGAGTCATTTCTTACTATTTCTATAACAACATTTGTAACAATAAGATCTTATAAAACATTATGGAAATACTTAATCAGAAATTATTCTTTCACTATTCTTTCTCTTAGTTCTGTCAAAATTTGTTGCCGATATGCACAAATATTTATTCGAAAATTCCATGAAAAAGTAATTTTATGATTCAAGTCTGGACTACTAGGTGACCATTATAGCTTCTAGAATTGCTACCGGAAAACCGGCTTCGGGGTTTTTACCGCTCCACGCGAAAACATTTTTAGTTCTCCTCCTCCCAATGGTTTTGTTTAATTTTTTTGAAAACAACGTAAAAAAATTTTGTATTTAATAGAACAAAAATTTATTTCTGCTAATTTAGTCATTTAATTTTAATACAATTACGACTGCAAACAATTTGGGTAATACACAACTATACATTGTACTGAAATAATGAAAATGAAAACATGAAAAAACTTCCGTCGCGCTCGGTTTCTCATAAAGTAAAAATAAATATCTACAGATTTTTTCTGAAATTTTATGTTGAAATAGTTTTTAATAATTCAATGAAATCAAATTTTTATGCAATGATGCTTTCAGTAGAAATTAATGCAAGTCCGGACAAGCGATTTTGAGATATAATGGATTTCAAATAATTTTTTTAATAATTTCAATTTGGAGTACCTACATTCATTTAATTAAAAAAGAATCGGAATCAACCACAAATTGCTTTTATGAATACTAATGTTTTATTGTTTTGTAAAATTATCCAAAATAAACCAGTTATATGTTTGCTTTATTACGATTTAATATTTTTTCTATATTGACGGAATACCGTTCTTGGAAAAGTGCTTCCCCAAGCACGCTCTTGTTTTGTGATTTCTAGAGCCGGCCCTGCTTACATGTGTCGAATCTGTTATGTCATAAACGAGGCAAAATATGATTTTACTTTCCCATACCGTCGGTATATTTATCGATTTCATGAAATTTTCGTAATCTAGATTTTAACGGAAATACACGTTCTAGGGCTCGAGGAACCCAAAACGGTGGTTTTTAAAACATGGATATATGTGGGTGTTTGAGTGTGACGACTTTACAGACGAAAATACTGGACCGATTTTAATGAAATTTTAAATCAAGAGTTATATTGAAAATTGTAGTTCCAGTTAAGCTTTTTGAAAAAATCGGAAACCGGAAACGGAAGTTAAATATGTTTGTTTGGTAGCGCTTTTTTCCAAAATTAAATTTTGGACATTTAAGCACGGAATATGAGAGAAGAACGCGCGAGAATAATCGCTAGTATAAAAGCGACTTCTTGAAAACCACCCTCAAGCGCACCCCAACCCTAGACATTGAAAATTTGTAAACATGACGATAATAAGTAATCTTTTTTGTTAAAACACATCATGCAATCTACTCTATTCACTGCATCCACAACCTCTATAAAAAGTGCAAACAATAGGAAAGTGTGCAGCGAGCTTGCGCGAGGAAGTCCTCATAGTGGTTGCCCGACAGCTCTTTTATATCATACAATGTGGCAACCATATTAACTTATCTAAAAAAATGATTTGTTTGGATATATTAGTAAATTATTTAGCTATTTAGAAAATTTATCTAGCACTATACTTCATCAGCTAAAATGAAATACGCCTCATTTCTATATGTTGGCAATCAATCAGGAAACATTACCAAAATTATAAACAAAACAAATAAATCTAAAATAACTTTTAAAACCACAAAAAAAACATTTTAAACACTTTGTTTAATGCTAAAGAAAAAACAGACGATTTACTAAAATCAGGCATCTACAAATTGAAATGCTCGCACTGTAACTCTGTTTATATAGGACAAACAATTACATATTTTGATATCAGGTACAAGGAACATGTACGTTGTTACAAGTGTAAATACCCCCATAAATTGAATTACGCTATACATATATTATTACGCTATATATACCGTCTGTCTATAAAGTAATCCCCCCCCCTAACTAACTTTTGAACGGCTTGATATTTTACCACAATATATGGTGTGCTTTAATGGGAAATTAAATACTATTTTTTAACCAAATATTAAATTTTGTATAATTCAAAATGGCGACTGGGCGCCATTTTTAAATTTTTTTTAAATAGAAAGAGGGATCGAATGACACCTCATTTGAAAGGTCTTTTAATTCTGCGTCTGATTCTAGAGTTTCAAAGAAAAATAATTAGCCATAACAAAATGGCGGAGTTTAAACAAATTGACTCACTCAATTCAAAATTGTTTTGATATTTTTATCCAGGGTCGAGTGACACCTCATTTGAAAGGTCTTTTAGTTCTGCGTCTGATCCTAGAGTTCCAAAGAAAAATATTCAGCCATAACAAAATGGCGGATTTTAAACAAATGGACTCACTCAATTCAAAATTGTTGTGATTTTTTTATCCAGTAGGCCATTTTTTTATTTGCAGCACAAAATTTTCCCAGAAATATCTTAGGTGGCTGGAAATAATATTGAAAACGTTATGTTCCAACAAGACGGTGCGCGGCCTCATTATTATAGATCTGTTTCTGACTTTCTCAACGGACATTTTCTTGGAAGATGGATTGGTAGGCGGGGGCCTGTAGAATAGCCGGGCACTCTCCAGATTTAACTTTCTTAGATTTTTTTCTATGGGAATATCTGAAATCGAAAGTGTACAGAACCCGTCCACAAACAATTGAAGAACTGGAGCAACGCATTACAGAAATTTGCAGAATTATCACTCCAGAAACTTATGAAAATGTAAGGCAGGAATTTCATAATCGACTTTTTATGTGCCAAGAAGTGAATAATAAACATTTCGAACACTTAATTTAATTAATTTAAGCTTTAATTCTTAGTTTTTTTTATATTTTAAATAGACTTCTTTATCTTCAAACATTGTCATTTTGTTATGGCTTAATATTTTTCTTTGAAACTCTAGGATCAGACGCAGAACTAAAAGACCTTTCTAATGAGGTGTGACTCGACTCCCCTTTCCATTAAAAGAAAAATTCAAAACGGCGCCCAGTCGCCATTTTAGATGATACAAAATTTTAATATGGTCTGAAAGATAGTATTTAATTTCCCATTACAGCACACCAAATTTTGTGGAAAAATATTAAGTCGTTCAAAAGTTAGTTAGGGGGAAGGGTTACTTTATAGACACAGTGTATATATATATTATTAGCTCTTTACTGCAAATATGTCACCTGCAATAGCAAAAATTGCATTTATGTTGAAGACGGTGTGTAGTGTGCAAGGAATGTAGATGTAACAATTTTAATGATGATGATATATTGGAACAAAATTTTGAATTTTGATTTCTTTGTCAAGATCTTGTCCGTTTGTATATCGCAACTTAACATTATTTTATTTTGCAGCATTTTAAGTATTTTTTACAGCTGATTGTTTATTGCAATATTAAATAATTGCTGTTCTGCACGGTTACGTTTCTTAAAAAAATATTCGCATCACGTGAATGAATTCATGTTACAGCATGATAACACTATACGTACAATTTTTATTCCTTCAACGCTCAGCAAGCGTATTAGTACATTCTTCTCGCACCTATGCATTAAGGTTTCACAATATGGACAGCCTTATTGTAAAGGCTCTAGTGAGGCTAGTTTTGAAACGCGACTATACATTGTATACGAAATGTTCCTTAGATTGTGAAGTTTTGTATGTAACAAATACAAAATTGATATTGTGAAAAAAAAAGATATTGGTATGTAAAATGAACAAAATTAGTTTAGAGTTTGTAAAAGTGTATAACAAAAAAATTTTTAACATACATGTATTTATTAATACCTTATAAATTATATACAAAAATAGAGGGAAGTTAATGGGCAACATGTTTTTAAAATATCCAAGTCGGTAGGTCTTTTATTCATCAACCTATAGCTACCGTAACCTTTATTCCTATCTTCAGCCTGCATAAACGCGTGGAACCCACTTCGTGACGATCTTTGTACTGTCGGACGGATGCTAGAAGCTTGAACAGTTGATTGCCGGGAAAGATGGTCGCGCCTGTGTATCCGTTACATTACGTTATAGCAATTTTCGTTATGGTGCGTAATCTCACGATCGCATATTTCACCCGCCGGCAAAGAAGTTTCACTTCAAAAACTACTGTACATTTTTTTTATTGCTTTATTTGGCTAAACATACTATCTTTAATGCTTTTAAATTCTAATAAGAATGTTCCAGATTAGGAAATATTACCTTAACGTCAAACAACTTTGAAATATCGTAAGTTTTCAAGGAAAATTTTGAATAACGAAAGTCAGACTAAATCTAGCTAATTTGATCCTTAGAATTCATCACTAATAATATAATATACCTTTTAAGACCAAGCTATATATTGAATTGTAAAAGGTATAATAAATAACTAAAATGCATTCTTTTAGTGCAGATATGGTGTAATTTGCGAAGACTTGCAAAGGAATATCCCTCCATATACAGGATGTGGAGTGCTCATGTGCCTACAGTAATGCTCTTTTCCCCCGAAGACGTTGAGGTAAACAAGTTTATATATAACTATTTAATACAAAAAATAACATCTTTAATTTTAAGATCCTTATATCAAGCACAAAGAACATGGAAAAAAGTAAAATTTATCAATGTTTACACGGATGGTTAGGAACTGGCTTGTTAACTAGTGCTGGTAAGAAAAATAGTTTTGAATCATATTTATCAGTAAGTACAACATTATATAAAAATGACTTTTTAGGAAACAAGTGGCAAAGCAGACGAAAACTTTTAACACCAGCTTTCCATTTCAATATATTACGACAATTTATGGGTGTATTTGCTGATCATAGCGATTCGCTCATAAAAGAACTGAAAGAGGAGTGTAATAAACCATATACGGATATCGTTCCATACATAACAAAATTTACTCTTCATTCAATATGTGGTAAAACATTACAAAAGTTTCCTAATTTTAATTTCCGTATTTACGCTAAAAATATATTCATTTCAGAAACTGCAATGGGAACTCAGTTAGAATCGTTTGCAGGAAAAGAAGAAGAATATAGACGAGCGATTTACAAGTAAAAACTTAAATAAATACTCAAAGCTATATTATAAACATCTAACAATGTTTGATATTTCAGAATGGGTGATTTACTTATTTATCGTATAGTACGTCCTTGGTTGTATAATGACGCAGTTTTCTTCCTAACCAACGCATTTCGCGAACAGCGAAAACTTGCTAAAATGTTGCATGCTTTCTCGATTAATGTTATACGAAATCGCACAAATAGTAGTCAAAAAGAAGACTTACAAAAAGAATGCGAAGAAGTTGATAGTGTCTCTGCTAAAAAGCGATTAGCTATGTTGGATCTTTTAATATCAGCAAGAAGATCTGGTGTTTCAATTGATGAGGAGGGTATCAGAGAAGAGGTGGATACGTTTATGTTCGAGGTGCTCAATGACTGAACAATTTTAGAAAAAAATTTAATAATTTAATTCCAGGGCCATGATACAACTACTATGTCGATTTGTTTTACGCTGATGTTATTAGCATGTCATCAAGATATACAAGTATGTTGAATTCATATTATATCGATAGGTACCTATAATTATTATTATTGATGGTCTGTCAGCAAACATGGAAAATTTGTGTTCCCTAGAATTCTGAATGATAAATATATAGCAGCGTAGGTTTAGAGGGGGGAGAGGGCTGTAGCCATGCAGCTTCCGTATATAACAGCCGCCACCCCCACAACTATTAACAATTCCTGAAACCTCCGCAGACTGTTATCAGAGTTAATCAACAGACAGAAAGGCGAATGTTGGTATAAAGAAGGTGGATGTTTTACATCTTCACCAAATCATTGACCATTTCAATGATAACTGATCTTTTTTATGTTTCGTGTCAGTTCAACAGCATTTGACCGAAAAATCATGAACTAATAAAAATGCTAGTTATTTTCTGTGCTGTAGTGGGAGTAAAGAAATAGTAGCATGATGTTACTTAGGTCAAGTAGACATATTGCAGAGTGACACATTCACAAAATTTCATGGCCGTGCCATAAAAGGTACTGAGTAATTGTTCGTAAAATGTTAAACGTCTTTATTAGTATTACGTACTGCGCTGTTATTTACAATACATATTAAAGCATTTTTTTGACAAATACTTCGATCACTTTGTAGTTAATAAAAATGTTTTATAAATAAAAATTAAAAAATTATTTAGAAAAATAATTTTATGGGAGTTGAACCCGTAGATCCACGCATTGATGAGCGTGTGCTGTACCTTAAGATCACTTCCACTAACCACGTCGCTCGTTCGCTCTTATTTTTCATGAATATTAAGACAAGCATGTAATGTCAAAAAATTCTGTAAAGAACTTGGATGCTTCGATCCTAACCAAATTATAACAGGGTTAAAATGCTATGTTCCGTACTTTGTGAAACACCCTATATAGTTAGTAAATTTAAAAACTGCATATACTATCGATAAAACATGATGGATTGAAATTTAGAACTACCAATTAAATGCGCGTCAAGTACAGCCACCTTGATATTTGCTTGTTGGGTAGTGCTAGTTTTACCTCATATTATAAATATGACTTTATTACTTATTAATAAAAAATAAGAGAGACAAAAAATAATTATTTTGTTTTATCTGTATATATTGTCTACTACATAATAATATTTTCAGGAAAAAGTGGTGACAGAAATGAATGAAGTACTAGGGGAGTCAAAAGAAAATCCCACATATCAGAAATTACAAGAACTAAAATATCTAGAAATGGTTTTAAAAGAATCTCTGCGGATGTATCCAAGTGTTCCATTTATATCCAGAATTACAAGTGAAGACGTCCATACACACTCGGGATATACTATACCTGCAGGAATTTATGTGAATGTGCCAATTTATGATATTCATAATAATCCTAAATACTATCCTGAACCACATAAATTTGATCCGGATCGATTTTTACCACAAAATACAGTAAACCGCCATCCTTTTGCCTATATTCCTTTCAGTGCTGGTCCCAGAAATTGTATTGGTAAGAATATTAATTTGTTAAGCTAGTAGGTACTTCTCATTAATTTATGACTATTTTGCAGGTCAAAAATTTGCTTTTCTGGAACTCAAAACTGTTATAGCAAAAATTTTGAAGAATTTCAGATTACAGCCATTTGACAAACCTGATAACATTACACTAATGGCTGATATGATCTTAAGAACGAATCATGGAATCAGAGTTAAACTTCAACCACGTAATAAATAAGAAATAATCTCGTAGTTCTACTTGGTTTATATTAGTTCATGTATTTTGTAATTACAAAAAAAATATTCTTTAAATAAACGTAATTAGAATAACTTCATGCTTTGCTATTTGAGTGTTTTCAAAATCTTTTAGCCAGGGAAGCCATCGAGTATTCTCATTCACAGCGCGGCATACAGATGCCAATGTTTTAAATCGCTTAAAATATTAATTACTAATGCTTGGATAAAACGCCAGTCAAAAATAACCAAAAGCTGCATATTTTATACTACAATTTACAAAATCTTGTGGGGGGATGTGCCCCAGCCATTATATTATACCATTAATAGCATCCTAATTACATTTTTTGTAATTTTCCAAAGTATTCATTTTAATAAAAAAAAGTAATTGCTGAAAATTACAAAAATGAAATAGCATAGTTATGTATTTAGTCTTAGTAAAAAAGTATTTGAGGTTCATGAAAACTAGGTTTTGTGTACCTATTTAAATGAGATAACTTATTTCTAATTTCAAATAGTTTTTTATATAGTAGGTACTAAAACATGCGCAATCAATGTAGAATTCCACTCGGAAAACGTAAAAAAATAGAAATCGCCACTAAAGTAATGCCAATTTAACAGAATGCAAACAAATATTTAGAACGTCACAGTTGCTTATTCGATTGTTGTTATTTAACTTCTATTTGAAACTAAAATCATCACAGGTAGGTAAAGACTACTGAGAAAATAGGTACCTAGGTAATTTTATTATTATAGGGACAAAACGTCCATACAGCTTAAGGGTTATTAGTTAGTATCGGCTTAGAATTAAGTGTCAGACCACTGTCCTGCAATTTTAATACAGTTACTGGTAACAGGGAAAACGTTAATACTGAAATACTTTTGTAAATATGAAATAACAATTTCTAAAGTACCTTCGCTAATTTTTGCTCTATGCTTTGTTGTGTGCAGACTTTAATGTCTTTCAGATATTAGTTAATTTTATATTTACCTACCCTACAGGTACAAATGCAAATTGTGGTAGGGTGTTAGTGTGACAAACAGTTACCCAAGACAAGAGAGAGAGCTATTTATTGCCTTCCCAAAATGCTCTGAAAACGCCAGCCAAAAATAACTAAAAGCTGTATGGTTTATACTACAATTTACAAAATCTTGTGGGGGATGTACCCCAGCTCTCCACAGGATTTAGAAACGCTACAAAATAAAATAGATCATGTACTAATAGAAAAGCAACACATGAATATGATTACAAACATTAAAAGTAGGAGAGGAGGTGAAAGCGGATCGGATCATTTGCTAGTAGTAATAACAAGAAAAAAGGTCCATCAGGAGAGGGAGAGGGTGGAAAAAAAAGAGCGGTAGTAAAAAGATACAATACAGAAGCCTTAAAAGAGGAAAAAAAGAAAGCAAAAATATGAGGAAACAATAAATACAGGATTACATAATCTAGTATCAATTTCCGAAATAGATGAAATATGGGAGAATATGAAGGAAGTAATGGCGCAGGCAAATGCATTAGTGATACCCAGAAAAAACAAGAAGGAAAAAGCAAAGCAATGGTTTGATGAGGAGTGTAAAATAAAATTCGAAAACTTAAAAAAGAAAAGGCAAAATAAAATAATGAAAAACAGCGAAAGGTGTAACCAAGAGTATAAGGAAGCAAGAAAAGAAATAAGGAAACATGCAGAAGGAAGAAAAGGCAGTATAATGAAAAAGCATTGAGGGAGGTACAATAAAAATTTAAAAACAAAGAAATAAGGTCGTTTTATCAAGAAATAAAGAAAAGAGAAAAGGGATACCAAAGAAGAAGCAAATACATAAAGAATATGCTGGGGGGAACTGGTATGCGAGCCAGGAGAAATAGTGGCAATATGGAAAGACTACTTCGAGGAGCTTCTCAACGACAATACGCAAAAGGAGCAAGAAGGGACAAATATACAAGTGCAGAATGGAACGGAAGTAGAACAACCAAAAGAAGAGGAAATAGAGGAAATAATAAAAAGTTTAAAAAATAATAAAAGCCCAGGGGAAAACGATATAACAGCAGAAATGTGGAAAAATGGAGGCAAAGCGTTAGAACAGGAGGTACACAGACTTATTAAAAGAATATGGGAGAAGGAAGAGATGCCGAGGGAATGGCCCAAAGCCCTGATAGTCCCAATATACAAGAAAGGGGATAAGCAAATATGTGCAAACTACAGGGGGGTTGCACTGTTAGATACCTGCTAAAAAATCTTAGCTCAAGTGTTAAGAAAAAGGCTGAATGAGTGTGCCGAAGCAGTATTAGGAGAGTACCAGGCCGGTTTTAGAGATAATAGATTAGTAACAGACCAGATTTTCGCTATAAAGGAATTGCAAGCTACTTGCTATGAGTATAAAGTGGACCTGTATGTATTGTTCATCGATTTTAAGCAAGCTTACGACAGGATCAAGAAAAGCAAACTATATGAAACCATGAATAGTTTAGGAATACCAAGTAAACTGACAAAATTAACAAGAATGGCCTTAGAAAAATCGAGTAGTGCAGTAATATGGGAAGGGTATAAGCCAGATGATTTCGAAATAAAGAAAGGGCCCAGGCAAGGAGACCCAGTATCTACTGTGCTATTCAACTTAGTACTCTAAGAAATAATTAGAAAAAGTGGGATTAAAAGGGAGGGGACGATATTCAACAATGAGCATCAATGTATGGCCTTTGCGGATGATGTGCTTCTAATGGCAAAATCAGAAGAAGAATTAAAGAAAATATTCAAAAAATTGGAGGTAACAGCAGAAGAAGTAGGTCTTAAAGTAAATAAGGAAAAAACTAAATATATGGTAATGGGAAGTCAGGACAGGGCAATAAAAAGCGAGCTAGAAATATTGACTAGGCATACCCCTGCCAAACATGGTTAATGACACTATACAAGTAGGTATTATCTATCATAAATTTTAATGCAATGTTTTATACTTGCCGTGTTACTGTCTGGTCTTTAATTCGTATTTTGTAAATAAACAATATTTTAAATAATTATATATTGTTATTTATAGGGACAATGAAAAGTTGTTGAAAAGGCAGAAAGAGCACAATAAAGGCTTTAGTAGAGTATTAGTGAAAGTCCAACAGCACACAGCTAAACACGAGCGCCTGCTAACAGACAAGGATGTGCCTACAAGTTTGCAAAGGTGCAACTACAACATACTAATGGCTCTTTTTAGGGCCCAAAACTCGTCCAAAAAATAATTTCTAAAAGTAGAGTCTGTAATCGCTAATTTAAAACAATATGGATATTAACAGTGTACAAGGGTGTGTTTTTAGTAGTAAGCTTTGTACATCTTCAAAAATTTGATTCTTCCAATGGTTTAGGAAATAAAAGTGGGGCGACACTTAAATGACACCCTGTGTATTTAAATGTGCCCTTGTTAATATGCTTGTATGTTGCATTATACAGAAATATACAATAAATGTGGATTTAACTGTGGTGTCTTTATTCTGTATCATTGTACATTAAAAAAGTCGTTAACAACTTAAAATTTTAATTGAAAATTTAAATGATTCAGATTCAAACATATTGGCAACAATCTCCTTTTTTTGAAATATTCAACTCCACAAATACCTAACAGCACCTTATTTATTCTGTGCTCCTGGTAGTACTTGGTTAGCATATTATTTCAGGAAACTTACATTTTTCCTTAAATAATTTTGATGCAACACCTTTTTCCTCGTATGTAATCCTGATACCAACTGGGTAAATTTTGATCCCAAAAGTTGAGAGAATTATTCAGAAAATTAATTATTGCAACACCTTATTGTCCTTCTGTAATCCTGATAGCAATTGTCTGGAATTTGATTATAAAATTGGGGTTTTCAAGCTTGAAATTTTTACTAGTTGCTACCTCTTTGCACTTCTGTGATCCTGATACCAATATTGTCTGAATTGATTTTAAAATTCAGGTTCTCAAACTTGAACTTTTTCCGTTTACTATCAGGATCACAGAAATGGGAAAAGGTATAATGTCACGAGTATTTATTGAATCTGAAAATTTGAAATTCTGACCATTCGCTATTAGCGTCACATAAGTGCAAGGAGATCATCAATAAGCAAAAATTTTAATTTTGAAGGTAAATTCTAACTACTTGCTACCAGGAGTCCAGAAACGATGTAGAGGTTTGTCAAAAATACTATTTATATTAATTTTGAATAATTTTGACTGTATAGATTAGAAACTTTAAAACAAATTTTTGACCACTTGCCATCAGATGTATTTTAGTAATTTTATGGTAAATGACAAAGTTGATAATTAAAACAAGCTGATTGTTGCAAATATTATTTTATTTGTTATATTTTTATTACAATTTGTAATTAACATTTTAATAACACGTATGTAAATACAATAATCAAAATTAATATGAAAAGTTTCACTTTTTCACATCTTCAAAAGATGGGAAGTTCTCCGCTACAAGGCTGATTGATGATTCTGCGTCTTCACAATTGAGGTGCCTTGTCATTTCTTGCTCCAATAACAACCTGAAATTTAAAAAAATACAATCAGTGAATGAGCTATTAGAATTATACTAACAAAAGGAAATCAGGTAAGTATAAATGAAAGAAGGTGGAAAGTCTCTCGCACATGTAAACAGCTATGTAAACTCAAAATTATGGAAAAACAAAAGTAATTTAAAAAGTGTAACGGTGAATTATTAATCAAAAGTTAATCGGGCAAGAAAGATAGAGCTACCTACCATAAGGAATGTTGTTTTAAGTCGCTCTTTTTCACATCTTCAAGGACACAAGATCGTCAATAGTTGATGATTCCGGATCTTCATAATTGAGGTGCTTTTTCCATTTTGTGCTCTAATGGTCACTTAAAATAAACAAATTTACAATCAATAAAGTAATTATCTAGTAAGCTTTTAAAATTAAATACTAACAAAAGGAAATTTGATGAACATAAATTATGAATGAAAGGTGGAAAATCCTACAATCAGCTATGTAGCTCCTTTTTTGCTTTTTCAAAATCAACAATCAACAACTGGCAATACAGTAAACTGCAGGAAACTAAACATCAAACTCAGAAAACCACCAAAACGGATTGAACTGTATTAATACTCGGATACACCCATGATACACGTGTATCCTGGGTACACCAACAAGTTCTTGAAACTAGTATATTTTATGTGACAGTCACGCGTCCAGTCCTGCTGTCAGTAGTGTTCTAACAATGATGTCAATAGGGACAGAATCATCGTAAAAGCCAGCAGATCCAAAAGAAGCGATATGAAAACGACGTAAACCATAGAGTTTCTGCCCTATTCTGCTTCTTCATCATTCAATATGCTCAAAAAAAGCAGTGTAGAACAATTTTCTAATTATGTTTCTAACCTAGTTTCACCTTTTCTAAATACTTTCTTGGCACACTCTCGGGTAAATTGTCACACCTTAATTTAAGCACTAATTTTTAATTATACCAAAAATTTAAACACTGATTAAAAATTAAATATAGACTTTTAGGTTAAAGCTTCTCCCATTTTTAAACTAACGTAACTTTTGAGAAATTTAACCTAACCTTACTACAGTTCTAATATAAAAATAGACAATTCTTTATTTTTTAATAAAATTACGACAGGATGATATGCACAAGACATGTTAAAAAACAGGTCATAGATAAGTCCCTTAACATGAGCTAATTTCAAGATGAGCAACGAGATTCAAAAGGGCGTGGATTGTATTTACAACAATAAATCTGGCTTCGTAATATCCAGCTGTTCATACTACGGCCGATGCAGTTGTTAATATAATTCACGTCATTTTGAAACTACATATTATTGATTGATTACATAAAATTAAAACAAAAAAATCAAAGAACTTTACCTTTAGGAGACCTTTACAATACAAAAATGAGTATACAATATTTTTTCTGTTCGTAATCTTAAAAAGCAGCTGCATCTTCTTCTGTAGGGAGATGGCGATTTGTTTGCCTCCTCCAGTGGTAGTCTGAGAACGTCTTTTTCTTCCTACCCTTTACCTAAATATATTTCCCACTAAAAACTTTGTAATTGCTTTAAAAAATTGTATAATTTACTTTACTCTGAATTTCCTTATACCTTTTACATTGTTACATATTATATGCGTCCCAATCATTTGATTCCATGTAAACACTCCCAAAAAGAGAGAAAGAAAAATACAGATATATTAAACGCCCAAAAAAAAACGTTACTCTCAACAACATGTTGTTGATTTTCACTAGTTTCTCACTTATTTTTGGCAAATCTTCCCCGCCAAAGTTAAGTTTAGGGGAAATGCTACTAGCATAACAGTTAACTTTCATATGAAGGTGTTAGTTTTACCGTAAGTACATAAGAAATGAAAATGTTGACAAATCTGTTGGAAGAACCTAGAGCAGGCATGGGCAACCTACGGCCCGCGGGACGTATGAGGCCCGCGTACAACTTTTTTCCGGCCCGCCGGACATGTTTCATTTAACCACCAATGCGGCCCGCGAGACCGATTACTATTACAGGAACGAATTATTTCTTTTGTTTGAGAGAAAAATGCGGACTACGCCGCACAGTGGGGTATTTGCTTATTTGCCAATTAGTAAAAGATTATGTAATTGCAAAGTTTCATTTGCAGGAATGTGCAAAAATACGAAAGATAATATGCTAATTGTTCTAAACTACGCCACTGTATATTTGGTTAAGTATTATTTCTACTTATATTTTATCAATGCTGAAACATTAATTATTAAATTTTGATAGTTTTAACCATGTTTTGATTTTTGTCCCGCTAAAATCATCAAATAGCCCACTGTGCGCCGGCTTTATGCGAAAGTGAAATATTATGTATACTTTTTTAAATTTTTATATTTTTAAAAATATGTTCCCAAAAGAGTGATGTTTTTTTATCTTATTTACGGCCCGCGATACATAAATGGATGTTCAGTTGGCCCCAGCTACTCAAAAGGTTGCCCATGCCTGACCTAGAGTCACAACTTGAAACTTGGGGGGGGGGGGGGCTTATATAACATATATAATATAATATACAAAATATAAAGAGACGAAATAGCTAGTAGCGATCTTATCAGCAAAATTTGGGTTTCGGAGAAGGGTTGTGCCAGTAGTGGGCACTTGGTTGAAAAAAAAGAGTTTTAACCTTGCGATGTTTGAGATTATAAACCAGAAAATAGTGTAGGGAGAGAAAAAACGAGTGCAATAGCAAAACTTAGAAGTATCGAGGTCGGTGAACAAGTAAGCTTCTCCAACATGCCGGGTCGCCGCTGGCCACCCCTTTCGGGCTCCATACCAAGTATGTTAGGCTCTTCGAAGTCACTTTGTGTATAGCCAACTACCGCCTGCTGGAGTTGCAAACTTGATCAGCGACAACAACCACTTCCAAGTGATGCTATTCAAAACACTCGACAAAAAAGTTGGGGAAATTGATGGCTCATGCCAACTATGCCATCATCTCATAAGAAAATCAATGAGATGCAGTGAGTGCATGGGTGGACCCTTCCTTAAACAGAAAGGACAAGTACGTAATATGCTACTAGAAATAAAGATGAAACCATGTCAAGAAAATCAGCCATTTTGTAGGTATTTAGAATTAAAAGAGTCATAAATACAAAAAGAAATAGTTACAATTATAACCCGATTAGAATAAATGGACAAGTAATTATAACGGCAAGAGTTAAGGGAAGGTAATGGCTGCCTAATACACCAAGCTACAGGGAAATGTTACCCAACCCATAACGCGTTTTTTGTTATAAATAATTATATAAATATTCTCCTGTTAAGATTAGTAAATTAACTAAATTAACAGTGATGTGGTAGAGATGTAACGTATGCATTTGTTCAAGTTACTCAGTATCTTACATACATGCATACCAAGTTTCTTGAAACTCGCATCATTACAAGAAATAACACAAAGAACACAAAACTTTAAATAAGGCAAAGGAAATTTTACTGTTCAAAAAAAGATGCATCTCTAACGGATTAAAATTAAAATTTACATATTTTGATTTTGAGATTTCACCCTCAACCCTGCTGCTTCCAACGATAATCCACAAATGAAGAAGAAGACTTCCATCAGCGATCTACAATAAAAAAATTAAGTAATAAAGAAACAGAATATTTACTTTAGAAATATCATTTTCAAATTTGTGGTTAATTAAATATTCGAAATAAAGCACAGAGGCCAGAATAAAATTATCCAAAAATTGATATATGAAAATATAAAAAGCAAAAGTCAAAGTAAAATAGCTTTGAAGTAATAATTGCAAAAATTCACCTTCTGTTTTAGCAATTATTGTTCCGATTTTCATTCTGACTGCATTCTGAGAAGCACCGTATAGTTGAAATGTAGAAACTCCCTCATGTTGCTCTCATTATGAACATCTGGAAATTCAAATGTAAAATTAAAGATTGAAATTACAGTGCACTAAATTGTTTGAAAAAATGTTTGCGAAAAAATCCTAATATTGAAGATACACTTTAGAAAATGCTAAAGTGTAATAAATTGAATAAAATGTACATTGTCCAAAAAATTGGTCAAATTTCAAGTTCAAAACACCAAAAATAAATAAACTAGAGCTTTGAATTACAGATAACTACCAAAATTTTTGATTAACAATAATAATCCTCATACAAAATGATTGCGAATGCAGAATTCAAGCTGTCCGAGTACGAGCGAATTGCAAGTGGGGTTGTAACATTGGTTCTGATTTTGGTTGTTCTTCTTCTGACTGTGACTGCTTATTATTAGTCTCCATAACACATTTCTCCATAAATCCGAACTGCAGTCCTGTAGTGATCCTGTCTGGGAATCCAGTTCCTTTTCTGGCCCAACATCTTTGTAGCAATCCAATTGCTCAACAAATAAAGAAGCACACTGTAGTTATAACGTTGAAACTTCCTCAATGTTTGTTCACATTATGAATGTCTGCAAATTTTAATGTTAAATTAGAGTTTTAAATCTCAACACTAAATCATATAAAAATAATTGTCAAGCAACCGCTGCGAGACCTTCCTTCATACTCCAACTCGCACGTGGAT
The DNA here is from genome assembly GCA_958336395.1 of Ctenicera cuprea. Lineage (NCBI taxonomy): Eukaryota > Metazoa > Arthropoda > Insecta > Coleoptera > Elateridae > Ctenicera > Ctenicera cuprea. Next base: position 18,798,226 of record OY284496.1, read on the forward strand.
TTAAATTTAAATGTTATGTGAACAGACTTTATAAATCAGCAACAAAAATTCTGTTTCACTGCCTTAGATGCGGTAGAGGGAGTGATTCATCCGATAATAAGAAGTAAATTTTTATAAATTGAGCCGCCATTTTATAACGGTGAGAAATATTGAAAAATCACAGACCTTTAAAATGAGGCATCACTTGACCTATTTAAAATTTTTGAGACAATATCTTTTGAATGTTCCCGCTCTTTTGAGAAGGAGAGGGGGTACTAACATTTATTTTTTGTCCTCATGTGATACATCATTGGAAAAGGTTTATGAATAATGACTGCTTTTTGAATATAATTGGCCGCCATTTTGAAACGGTTTTGAGGTATCGATATTTTCTTTTTGTAAAGTTGTTGGTTTTAAAAATACCTCTTAAACAACTTAAACCACCTTCCTATTTGAAAATCTCGAGAACCCCCCCCCCCCCCCCCCCCCGAAACTACCCTTTCCAGAGCCACATAAAATTTATAAATATTTTTACTGAATACCTCGTGTACCTACGATTTATATAACAAATTTTTATCCCATCCATGTAGATTCAAGATAAAAGTAGTGTGTAGGTGTTCTGTTACACACTGTATAACATAAATAGAAATATTTTCATTTTATTATCATAAACGCAAGAATTATTCATAATTTTTGTATAAATTATTACAGCAGCGTGAATTAGCTCTCGATTTGCACTCGCCAAAAAGAAATTGTTAGTTTTGTTTCAATAAAGTGTGCTGGCAACGCCTTATGTTATCTGTACGTTTAAAATATAATATGAAATAAATCGAATAAACTAATTTCTGTTAATTTCTCCGCTCCCGAGTTAGAATTAGACAAGCAAAAGTTCTAATGAGCTTTTGACAAAAAGTATCACTAACCTAATTTTATATTTGAGGTGGAAAACTTGATAGGTTTTGAAATTTTAGAATAAAAAGAAATATCCAGATATTGTTGTCTTCAATTTAATATTTTTGGTTAAAATAAAAGCTAAACGGAAAATCTATTTTACTTTTCTATGAGACAGTAGGTTATGGACTGGTGGATTTCAGGTTGTGTTTCTAGTCGGATGGGGACAAGTAGAAATTAAAAAGAAATCTTTAAAACGTACTGGATAAACACTTCCGCATTTAACATTGAAACTTCAAAAGTAATATTAAAAATCTTACCTACCTTATAAGAAGTTGCAGAAAGATCAACCACTTCTTCCTTTATCACAGACGTTTAATGAAAAGGGTTGGTAATGCGTTGGAAAAAGAAGGAATTCTGTCTATCGGGATGAAAGCTGCAAAAGAAATAAACATTACCAAAAGCCATAATATAAATTATGTGCTTTCACGATCATGCAATTAAAGAAATACAGTCATAACTTGTACATCAGTCAAATAACGTATTTTTTTAAAATTACCTACCATAATTTATGCTACCACGGGATTTTTCAAAATATAATATAATTCCATTATTCCGCATTTCAAATTAATAGCAAAACGCCCCTTTTAAAGCATTTAAGAAGTAAAATTATAGGTATGTAGGTAGTATTTGTACCTTTTTATGAATCTTCCTGGTTATTTATAATTAAAATGGGTATCCACTCTACATCTATACACCATACACGTTTAGCACTGCCCATAATTCTTGTACAATTTCAAGATTCACAAAGTAATACATTTTACGCAATTATGAATTAACAAATAATTTATAGAATAAGCTATCTCTACAGCTTTACTAACGTGAACTAATAATGTTCTCAGGGAGAGGGGGGAAATGTACCAATCATAAAGCTTGTTTAGAAAAGACATGTGGCATTTGCGAACGAAAATCAACCGCAAGGTCGAATGATAAACTGGTTTGTTATGCACCTGTTACATGTAAACATATTTAAACAAAGGAAGAAACTGATAAGAACTGATAACATCCAAGTTTTCAGACACGTTGTTTAGAATTAATTTTATTGAAATAATGAATTTAATTTAAACTAGTTGAACCAGTGGGCTACGGACTACGCTTTTTTTGGTTAATTCTTTTCAAAAATAATAGCCGCTGCGCGCTGTTTGCGTTGCATAATCTCAGCTGCAGCCGTATTTCACGCAAGTTGAGATTGGTCGAAGGGATTCGGATTTCATACAAAGTGGGGCAACTAAATAGTTACAATCTGATATCTGCAAAAATATAAAAGAATGAGCAACAATTTTTTTTTGATAAAATGGGACTGAAGGGGTCGTGTATTAGGCTAATATTCAGTTCTGCAAACCCACCCTATTTTAAAAATTGGAGGGTAGCTGAAAAATTTTAAATAAAATGCTGCATAATTTTTAATATCGGCATCAAAATAGGTACGGCCTCTAGTTTTCAGATTTTTATAAAAACGTTGACTACCTCTACGAGATTATTTTTTTACGTTTACAACTCCTAATAAATGGGAGGGATGAAATATTTTGTACATTTTTCACTCATTAAATTTTACTTGATTCAATTTTGGTTGTTGATTTTTAGTAGGTACATTTAAATAAAAACAATCTCGTAATGGTTTTTAATATTTACAGAATTAACCATTTCGTAAATGTTTTTCAAAAAATCTGAAAAAATAATATTTTGATATAGATATTAAAAAATATTGAAAATTATATATCATCCCATTTAAAACATTCAAGTTACCCCCATTTATTAAAACCGGGCAGCTTTTCAAAACTCACTATTAGCATAATGCTCCTTCCGACCCATAAAATCAAAAAAAAATGTTTCTCAATCTTTTACAGTTTGAAGATCCATATCAGCTTGTAACACTATTTAGGGCCCCAATGAAGGAATCCTGCAGAAATCTCAAACATTTAATTTAAACTAAAAATACTTGAACTGTGGAATAACAACACTTTAAAATTACAGCATCCTTCCACCCAAGTAACTAAATACCAGATACGTATTTCGACAGAAAGCTGTCATCATCAGTGGTAATCTGACGAATAAATTAGGAGAACTTTGATTTTTTCAGAATAGATGCATCTTTATACGCTTTATAACATATCAAAAGTCCACAGTGATCCTAGTGGTGCTAAATTAGCCATCTTGAAAAAATGGCAGAACTGTTGCTACTCCCTTAATATTTTTTCGTAGTCTTGATGTCCCATGTGTGTTTTTGATGACATTATAAATATAGCCACAAAAAATTCCTTTGTGATCTATAAAAGAAAGGTTAGTGTTTTATTGTTTAAATTTTTGCTTACAATTCACGGTCAACTATATTGTTATAGACATAAGCCAAAGTCTTTGCCGGAATATCCCACGTGCTCTCATGATGCAAATTCAGCGTTTTTGTGCAAACAGTTGACAATGAGGGATGTTCTGAAATTTCACGGTATGATTTATTCAACCTATGACAAAATTAAACAAGATATTATGCTTTTAAAATTTTGCGATGGAAAAAGACCCAAACGAGGTCTTAAAAACCAAAATTCAATTTCTATTAAGTATAGCGTTAGTAAACTGACCGGAGATAGGGTAAAAGCGTGCAAGAAAGCTTTCCTACAAATAACACGCGTAAGTGCATACAGAATCGAACGAATTGTTAGAAATTATGTCCACAAGGCTGAAATGCCGCAAGAAAACCGAGGAGGAGACAGAATCAAAGATAAAAATGAACAGATAAAACTTTCAATTAAAAATTTTATTGAGAGCCTACAATGTGCAGAGTCACACTATCGTCGAAATCACACGTCTAGGTTGTACTTGCCATGCCATTTAAATTTTACAAAGCTATACAAAATTTATTGTGAAAGAAATTCAGACTTATCAGTTAAATTGTGCTATTTCCGAAACTATATTAACCACAATTACAATTTAACTTTTGGAACGCCTTTAACAGACGCCTGTTCCACATGCCTAATAGAACAACACTCAACTGTACTCAGACTTGGCGAAAACTGGGAGATCTATGATTGAAAATATTCACAAAAACAAAATCTCGTAATGTTGTTGTTAGAGGAGAAGTTTTTTACAGATCCGATTTGGGAACCCCTAAACCTATAACAAAGAAAAAACAAGTTCTTGATAATGTACACCCTAAAAAGTTGAAAATTGTCAACTGCTTAAAAGGGGATAAGTCGTCTATCGATATTTTATTAAAGAATCATTACGGAAAAGATTGGAGAAAAGACCCAGATTTAACATTTTACACAATAATTGACAGTAAGAAAAGAGCTACTGATGAAGAAATCCAGGAAGAAAACTCTGAAAATGAAAGTTTCAGTGAAAATGAAGGGTTGAGAATTTAATATTCTGTTAGTCCTTTTTTGTTACATTTATTTTAGAAGTTGCTTTAATTTCTTTAATTAATAATATTATTTTTCTTTTACCTTAAGAAGTTTTTTTGTGTTTTCTTTACTCATATTTTGTATGTAATAAATAAAAATTATTCAATAAAAAACAGTATGTTGGGTACTTTATTAATCAAACGATCTTTATTGCAAAAAATAAACAGGTCAACAGTAAATTTCAATATTATAGTCTGATTCAGATACAAAACTAAGTAAAACCGAAATTCAGATGCAAAACTCTGTAATGCGAATTTTAAAATACAGTTTCCTGTAAAACTAGAGAACTTCCAAGCAAAATTAGTAACTAACACCGTATTTAGTGGTAGGTCCATCTATTGGACCACTTTTGCAGGTCAAGCAAGGTAAGACACGCGAAATAACAGTTTTTCGTCTCTAGCTCAAAACTACTAAAAGTGCAAACGCAGAGTTCTGCATTTAGCGGGCTCATATTAGCTATCCATGCATCTTGTCTAAGACATTATCAACAGCTGTATTTGCAGTTGATGGCGCCTAGTGGCGCCACAGGGGTGTTTTTTAAAGTTGAATGGACTGTTCTGTGTAGTCTTTGGCCTTAGTAAAAGATATTTATACCTAGGACACGGAGAGAAAACGGGTGAATTTATTCTATTAATAGTAGGTAACATTATTTGGTGCATTGCCGTTGCAACATTTCTTTCTTATTTGCTTGCACCTCCAAATTTTAACATTTTTGTTAAAACACTTGATGTAAACATTTTTAGATAAACACACCCTTATTTCTAGGGGCAGAAACAACAGTAATGGGTAGTTATCCAAATCAACACAGTGCAAGTTAGTATATAACTAAAAATTTGCCATTTTAACCGTGTAAGCTATACATTTAAATTATAATTAAATATTAACAAGAAGAATATTTCATAAAATTGGTGTGATGTTTTTATATCTAGATTATCCACCACCCGTTCAAAGTGGTTACCAAGTTCCAGGATATCCAGGTGCTTATGGGCCGCCACAAGCAGGTTATGGTCCTCCCCAAGGAGTATATGGACCACCACAGGCTGGATATCCACCACCTCAAGGAGGCCCTTATGCACCAGGACCTCCAATCATGCATCAACCAATGGGCCAAGGAGGTCCACCCGGTAGTAAGTAGCTATAATCCTTTAAACTAAATAGAGACTTTATCTCTGTTTGTTTTCAACAAAAAAAAAAAAATATAAAGATAATGGTTTCAAATTGGTGATAAAGTCAAGTCAACTTTAAGAAGGGATCAAGAGTGTATGATAACAATGATAGTAGAATTAAAATAGATAGTATGTTTCCATAAAAGTACTCTCTCTTTATGTGTTTCATGTTCTGTAAGATGAGTTGTGAACATAACTTCCTCAAGTCCTGTAAATAAGATAGTGAAATAATATTTAATTTTTTTGTACAAAGATGTCAAAATCAAAACGGGAGCGAACATTTAAAGGAGTATTGACATCTTTTTTTCTTGTAAAAGTTAGAAATTTGTTTAGATCTAAAAAAACTGTGATAAAAAGCCGTGGTTACGAACATTTTGTAAGTGAGGAAGAACAAAGGTTAGATTTATGTGTATTATTTAGTATAGCAGTATTCTTAATATGTATGTATGTTACGAATTTAATTTCCTTGTGTAACAACAGTATTGCTAAAAACAGTCATAATTGTTGTCAAAAATAAATGAACAATCTATCTATGAAATTGTAACTAATACGTTTATTTTAGTTTCACTTTTTTTTATATGAAAACACGATTGATGCTCAACTTCTCTTTAATTACTATCTGCTGTGCTATAGGTTTTGTGACGTTAATTTTTTATTGAATAGAAACATTTTAATTTTTATTAAAACTCTTTTTCTACAAATTGCACTGTCTTGTAAAAAAACAATTTTGTTCGTATTTACTTTTTTATGTTGTTTGAGCGGTCTCCGACTACCCCAAAAACTGTACGAGTATCGTTATTGCCAATATAGGTGGGGGTACTAGATAATATTGTTGCGTACTACGCGGTATTGTAGAAAATGCCAAATATTCCGTAGTATTTTTGAGATCGAGTACAAGTATTGCTAACAGTAGGAGACTTCTTGATATCGTCATTTCATAGGGAAAGTTATATATGACGTCTGTTGGGTCATTATCCCTTAAATAGGAGACTTTAGTCTTCAGTGTTGTTATTGTTGTTGTATAGCTTTTATGTATTATTCGTAGATAATATTTATGTTGATAAAGAAAGTACATATTCGATATTTGATTTATTCCTTGTTTTTCTGATATGTGGGTTTGAAAAACAAATTATAGTAGCACAGATTTTTTAAAAGCTAGTGCAAGTTGTTTATCTAACAGTTGTAACTAAAGCATTTACTGGAGGGTCCAATTATTTTGCAAATATGTTTCTTATGGATACATAATATTTTTTTAATCCAAACTTGTAAATGTAAATTGCCAGGGAATAAGCATGTGAAAATGTATTGGGTAACTAAAAAACTTCACCAATGTGGATATAAAATGTTTGGTAAATGTAAACTCTGTTTTTTGGAGTATTATTATGCCAACAACCATCAAAGCTTTACAGACGAAAAATGTTTTAGATGAAATGAAAATTATGAGTGATTTTTTTAAGATGAGTATTTAAATACAGAACGTTGACAAATCTTAATTATATTTTAAATAAACCATCCTACAGTTAGCAGCAAGTTCTATAACTATATTAATAATCGTAAACTGTCGCTGACCTTAGTGATTATTCATGACTTTTATGTATCACAGCACACACTTGTTTATTATAAGTATATTACTATAGCCGCAGATATCTTATTTATATTTAATTTAATTATTAATAATTTTTGTTTTGGTATTGTCACATTGTTAAGTTATATACTACATAAAATGTGAATTTGAAGTTATTTTTTAAGTTTTATGATCATAGAAAAACAATTCTCAATATTTCTCATCTGCATTTGTTAACTTATAGGAAAACCAAAACATAGCGCCGAATATTAAATGGTCGTAAAATTTATAATTATCAGATATCTTATAAAATTACAATCATGATTGCTGAATATCCTACAAAGTCGAGAATTATTATAAATAACTTGATAATAATCAAATTGGATTATCTACCGTCTATAACAGTTAAGATAAAATGTGATTTAATATTTATGTGATAAATTAAGCTATAGTAAGAGGTGGTTTATTAGACTGCACATTTTTAATTGATGATAATAAAATTGGCTAGAGATTTGAGTTTTCTGCAAGACCATAATTTTCTTGTGGCGCATTTTATGAATTTTTGAAATTTTATAATTAATAAATATTTATTCACTGTACAGAGGCCAATACAGAATCCATGATTATGTTGAATTGCTCAGCAATTTAGTAGAATAAGATTTTATTTATGTTTGTATACAATACCTATTTAATATAAAGGGACTAGCCTCTTCTGTTTTGCTGCAAAATTTTGCTATCTGGTTTCTGATATTTGTTAACCTGAAACTAGCCTTTATTTCATAAGGGACTTTTAAAAGTTGACAATTTCTCATAGAGTTGACAGCAACAAAGTAGTGGCTGTATTTTGATCTTATAGTAACCATTTGGGCTAGAATCTTGATATAAAATACTTTTGTATACAGGCTGTTTAGCGAGATCCTCATGGTGTGGCTCGAATTTGAAACAGCCTGTATATGAAAAACAATAATTTTTGAAGTATGAGAAGGTCCAGGCAAATTTTCGAAAAGCTAACAGCTATGAAGCAAAAAATATTTCCAAAATGTTAGAAATTTTCCCCAGATAAAGCATAAATTTAAGTGAGTTGATGCTGTATGCTTGATGTGTTAAAATATTAGTCCACTCGTAATCGGTGCGGAATAGTGTTTCTCTCCGGTGTGCGGGGAGAATGCATAACTAGGTTTGTTCGCTTGTAGTAGACCGTATATGTATTATTCAAAATCTTACGAACAGATTTAATTTTGTCATTGTGGCCCATAAAACGTTAATACTGAAATATTCTCGAAAACATGATAAGTAACTATTTCTAAAGCATAGGAAAGTCCAGGTGAAGTACTTTGCTCATTTTTTAAATTAAATTTAGTTATTTACCATTAAAGTTATTTTTATATAGCATAAGACAACTTTCGTTTGATTTAAATGTTTAAGTTATTGAATTTTAAAGATTTAAATCAACATTTTAGCGCTACTTTTTAAAGTTTAAAGCGGTGTTGTTGTTTCTTTGATTCACGTTCATGGGGTGTCTGCAGAGTATAAATCGGGTTTTTTCCAAAGCAATGCATTCAGTTAGTTGCCCAATTTTAAAATCTTGATTTAAATCAAATGTACACTGCTTTGAATTGGGTGCAGGTTTGATGATTCTTAATTTAAAATGTTTTTTTTCTTTTTTGTAGGTGGTTGGATGACTATGCCGCAAAGCGTAGTCAACTGCCCTCCAGGATTGGAATACCTTACTATGATTGATCAACTTCTTGTGCACCAAAAAGTAGAATTACTGGAAGGTAATAATATATTTGTGTATATTTATGTTGCAACTTCATTGAATGGTTTTAGCATTTACTGGTTTTGAAACTTCAAATAAGTATACTATTAAAAACAGTCTTGGACAGAAGATTTATTATGCTGTAGAGGAGTCCGATTGTTTAACAAGAAATTGTTGTGGGCCAATGAGACCATTTGGCATGAAAATTTTGGATAATTTTGGTAATCAAATTATGCATTTGCATCGTCCATTGGCTTGTGATTCTTGTTGTTTTCCATGTTGTTTACAGGTATAGTTAAATAGTTTTTATGTTGTATTTTGATGATATGTATAACTAGTGATATATTATTACAGAGTATGGAGGTATCTGCTCCAGCAGGTACCATGGTAGGAACTGTAGAGCAAGACTGGAGTATCTGCTGTCCCTCATTTTCTATTAAAAACCCAAGTGGAGAAACTGTGTTACGTATTGAAGGACCTTTTTGTACTATGAGTATTTGTGGTAGCGATGTCGAATTCAAAGTTATGTCTGCAGATGGGAGTACACAAGTTGGTAAAATATCGAAGCAATGGTCAGGTTTAATGCGAGAAATGTTCACTGATGCGGATTTGTTTGGAATATCATTTCCAATGGATCTAGAGGTTAGAATGAAAGCGGTAATGCTCGGAGCTTGCTTTTTAATAGTAAGTTCATTTCTAAGTTTTGCCTTCATTGGATTTATATATAATTTTTACTTTGTAGGATGCAATGTTCTTCGAAAAGTCACAAAATAAAGAGGAAGATAGACCTGGCATGCTGTAGAGTATTATGAAATGACATTTTTATATTGCATTTGGTCTTATTATTTTGCACATAAATAATTTTGTTGGTTTGTACATACAAATCTGTTTTTTGGAATATGTACAAGGTGCACAATACTACATTGATATGTAACTGCTACAAGCAAGAAAATTGATGGAAGATTATCTTTGGAGCACATGTTATACTGTAATGATCCCTCTTTAACTAGAGCTGTTGTTTATATCCGCTTCACTTATTCATCAGTTTTGTTGTTGGTCGAATACCGCAGCTTTTTTAAATTATATATTTGGAGTTTTAATAAGTGGGTCAGTTGAACTATTTAATTACTGAATAATTTGGTTTTTGAATAGGTATATATGAATCATATGTGAATTATAAGTATAAAAAACGACACTATGAAAAAAGGTTGTGTGTCATGATATAGCATTATTCTACAAATCTTCCAAAAAAATAATAAACACTTTTTTATTTATTTAATAAACGTTCCTACTTCTTTCAGCAACAGTTTGAAATTTTATAAATTTCCTTTACAACAGCAAAATTGATATTCCATCAAATTTCCTGAGAACAGCTTTTGAACGAGACATTTTACTGCAAACTCATAATTTTTGTTATGAAATTTCATTTAACTATTTATTGGCCTGCCAATACTTTAAGACTGAATTTTGACTTCTTTTTGTTATTGTTGTTATTTCATGTGTAATATGTAATGTAATATTTGGGTTTTAAGGTCAGGTGGGTTTGGACTACGCCAACTTGCTGCTCAGGTTCTTTATTCCTTTTTTTCCAATTACTAGAAACTGAATACACTTATTAATTGGGTAAATGCAAATATTAATATTTTGCGGTATTATATGCGGTAACTCAATACTTTATTCCTTATACTTCTGAATATTGAAAAACCAAAATGTTTCCAGGAACTGACGTCGAACTGTTTTTAATTTAAAGAGTTCAGTTAACAGAATAATTTTAAGTACTCAAAAACTGGACCGATTGAACTATTAGAACAGATGTCAGGGTTTGGGAGTTCTGTAAATTTCTTGAATGGACGACAAGTTTTTTTAATGAAAGAGATCACAACCACGGTCTTAAGAACATGGGCCGATAACTTGTTTCCCTGGGCCGACGTATACTAGCCCATCTGTCTCTGTGAACTATTACTATTTTAAACTAATATTGCACAGGTTTTTAAGAATCGAATACTTCATTAACCAACCATTTGCCAAAATTCTTCAGTATTTGTGTAAGAATTTTTGCATTAAGTGCCCTATTTTAACTGCTGAAGAGGTTCCATAAGCTTATATTGATTGAAATATATATATACGAGATGTGTTGGCTGAGGAACAATGGAGCATTAAAAACTAAGTGTAGGTATATGAATAAATATGCAAAATAAAATATTTATAACAATATTTTTGTTATAAGTGTAAAATTTTAAATGTTGATACTACTATTTATATCTATTTATGTATTTATTAATAATAAAGCCTTGAATACTCGTGCAACACACACTTTGAATTTTATAGTAGCTTTTTTATATGTCTTACATTTTTAGCATGATTACAACTTGTTAAAGTAGAAGAAGGTTCAAAAAAATAAACTTTTCATCCAAATTGTTTTTATTTTATTTTGGAAAAGTACTTAACATTTAATGTTTAAATGTTGGTCAAAGCTTAGGCTGTTGCAAAAACCAGTTAATTGTTATTAAAAGCATCGAATTGCAATTTATTGACAAAAACACGCAGAGGAAGTTTATGGTGTAACTTTCATCAAAATTGGTTTTGATATATAATAAAACAATCCTACAATCTGGAATGGTACTCGTACTATGTTTATATACATGTGGGACAAAGCAGACTAATGAAGAATAATCTTTATCAGTGCCTACTGGATTTTTACTTTCGTGTATCTTTGATATAGGGGAGTAGGTATTGATTTCATGAAAATTTTTGAAATCTAGATTTTACGGAAATACACGTTCAAGAAATCCAAAAAAGTGCATTTTACAAAATGTCTGTCTGTGGGTGGGTGGGTGTGTAACGCCTCTAAAGGAAATTGGAAGCGGAAGTTAGACTTGTTTTTTTGTAGCATTTTTTAAAACAATTTTGGAAATTTAAGCACAGGATCTGAGCGAAGGCAAACTTTTTTAACAAATGCGGTCAGCTTTAAAATGGCGGCCGCTACGATTTTTTGAAAATCTCGAATTTAACGCCCATTTACTCAAAAAGTAAATGTTTGATCGGGATCAGCTGCAATTTGTTTGAAAGCCCTTTCTAGGTAGTATACAATGAAACGAAATTTATTTTGAACATCTGTAAACGATCGCAATGGCGGTTCGCTACAACTATGAAACTGCTCACTATTTTTTTTAAATTTTTATAGGCTGCTAGAACAGAAGATTGGCTACAATTTGTTTTTTTTTCTTGAAATTAAGCCATGATTTCAGTATGGCTCTATGAATTTTTGGAAATCGAAAACTGGTTTCTGATAAAAAAAATTTTCTGAAGCAGAATTGCTCATCAACTAGTAGAATCCAAAATCTAATGTTGGTTTTTAAGATATTTTTATACTTGGTGGGGCTACTGTAGAAAATGTAAATTCCATATATTTAAAACTTTCAAAATAATATTCCTCAAAAACTGGCTTTACGTTTTTTTTTTTTTTTAATTCATTAGTCTTCTAGACCTGAACATGGACTACAATTTGGTTTTGCTGAATACCATAATTCCACTGTGGCATCTTCTATGAATTTTTTAATATTAGAAATTAGCAACCCTTTATTTATTAGAGGGGAAACAATAAATAACTTCTGCTTAAGAAGAATTACTCATCTTGACTAGTAGAACTAAAATCTAATATTAGTTATTAGATAATATTTTATATATGTATGGATTATACTTGGTCCCTCCTTCTAATGTATTGGTTGACGAGTTTAGGCTTTCCTATTTTTTTAATGTACAGAGTGAGCATAAAAGGTCAAGAACCACGTGACCACGTAACGTAGGCAACTTATTGTACAGATGTGGCTACCCTGTTTCAGGAAACTAAATCTAACAGTTGTAGCAATTACCATTGGCGTAGCACGTACAAATTAGGGCACAGAAAACATATTTTCATAAAAAAATGAATTTGGCACGTCAAAAATTAAAAAAACTCTGTAAAAACATTTGATAAAGCAAAAGTAAATGATAGGAGTTATTTAAGAATGTTATTGTAGAAAAACATATTTGATTTATAAATTACAATAGCTGCTCAAAATGAGCGCACCAACGACAATGAAACACAATGACATTGCAAAAGGAAATCAGCACGGCAGGCAACATTAGAAAATAAAATTCACTACATTTAAAATAGTCAATGGTCACGTGGTTCTTAACCTTTTATGCTCGCTCTGTATTACGTCCTTTATGTGCGTAAAACTTTGAATAATTAAAATTTTATGGCGCAAAAAATGATTTGGATCTGCCAGGCTAGGCCCAGCTCTAAAACTAATCGATTGAGGTACAACTGGAGTGTCAGTGTAGGCACATAAAAGCAAAGCATCTGGCTTGTTCATGTTAATTCAAATTTTGAGCTCAAAAGATACTAAAAATTCACTGATTAAGTTTGCTGTGGACCTAATAAAAGTTGTGCGAACCGACACTTACTATAAACTGACATAAAAATCTTATACAGGGTGTCCCATGAAAAAATTATTAAGAAAATAATACTTTTTTGACATTTATGTATTATTATTATTAAACGCAATGTAAAAATTAAAATATTTACAACAAATTTTTACCGCGGAAAAATTCGTTCCGCTCGTTATACATCGCGGTAAAATGTCACTCTACATTGCAAGTGTCGGGATGCGTTTAACAACGCGACAAACTCCTAATTACAATACTTATTAGGGTCAGCTATTGTTATTAACTAGCAAAACCCGTGGAATACGCCTCCCGATGTTTTTTTTTGGTATCTTCACACTCGCCGCTTACCGCTCCGAACGTTTCCTCCGCTGAGTCGGTCTGTATAAGAGTTACCCCCGGAAATAAAATCCGTGAAGAAATCGAAAAGAAGTCCGGAAAACTACAAAAGAAAAGCACGAAAAATTTAATTTTGAATTTTTGTTTGCACAACTGTTTTAAACTGATTTGCGCGCTAAACTCAATTCTACATTACCGTAAATAAAACGTTTTCGGGTGCTGTTTATTTACTGTCTATTTGAATTGTATTTGTTTTTGTTAATACACTGCTCTCCTCTTTTGTTTTGAATGTTGTGATGTTCTTTTGTTTGAAAGTATACTGATTGTAGTTGACCGTAGTTACGTTCTTATTTAACAACTAATTAAAACACCTGATTTTACTGGTTAAAAATGTAATAAAGTATTGAGTTATGGGTATCGTTGCAACCGTTAGGAAGTGCGAAAAACAAGATTTGAAAATTCTATCCGGCGAAACCGGAAGTGCTAAAAAATTTCTAATACTATCAAATAATTGAATTTTATGGATATATAACCCATACCAAATTTCATTTGTTTATCTTAATAAATAAAGAAAAAAAGAGGGGTGAACCATGTTTTGTTTACACCCGGTGTATTATTTAAGTCATCATTACATAATTTTAAAATTTAAATAAATCAGCAAAGTTTTTATTATTTCCGTCATATGTCGTATCTAATTCTCGAGCAAGTTCATTTTCTTTGGGTAATAATAAGCCAAAGTGTTGGGCTATTTATTGCTCATGCACATAGACGAGGAACATGAAAGAAACATACATTAAAAAATAAAGCTTTTTCTAATATTATTAACTATAAACCAATTTTAATTACAATCAAAAGGCAATCGACGGAATGCATATGTAAATGACTAACTGAGTACTTTTCGTTTTTTTTTATCCCAACCAGGATATCAGTACTGAATAATTTATGGCAGCAACTGCATGAATAATTTTTATAATTATATATAAATCTAGTTATGTATTCACTTCAATGCCCTTTATAATCAGGCGCTCCGGGCTAGTGCCCGGTCAAACCATAGCTTGGTACGGCACTGCGATTAGGGATGTTATGTGTATCTGTAACTAAAGTTATGACGTCACGCTGTTTTGGAGGGCTTTACGCATGCTTAGCTGAAACAGAAAATGATAATATTATCATTTTAAATGTAACTTTGTTTCAGTGTATACGTTTTAAATAAAAAACGTGATTAACGAAGTTTTCTAAAAAATAAGTTTTAAATAAAGCTGAAAAAGTGTGAAAATGAGGAAATAAATTTGCTCTCTATCAAGTATTGATCTAAAAGGTATGACACCGTGTCCCTATCGTACCTATATATTTTGTTTAATTACATTTTATTTCAGTGACGTAGCTAGCACTTTGGAACAGAATAAACTATGTTTTGCGGCGCTATATCGTCTAATTCGTATTTAACTCTTCTTTTAAATCAGAGTCCCCTATTTTGGAATGTAAACTGCGATACAAAAGTTGCTTTTAATGTTACGTAAAAAAGTTTCATTGGAAGTCTCATTGCTTTACAAAAAGCGCGAAGAGTAAACCGAGGACATTTGGCGTTTCCACCTCTTACATAAGGATTTGATGAAGAAATCAAAAATTGAGGAGGAAATCATTGTAGAAGTTTGATGTACTATACACTTATATAAAAGTTTTAGAACTACATGTCTTTAGAAACCTTTAGATATTTTTGAAAGCCCTTTATCCATAAATGTTTTTTTAGAAGCACATAGTGTATTTTTAGGAATCTGTTGCTGTTTTTAATGTCACCAAAATTCTGTGAATATGTTTATACTTTTAATTTGCGAAACTGAAATATTCGGATTTATATTTTAATGTGTAGCCCAACTTTGCTAAAAAATAAATGATATTCAATATCCTCTTTCGTTGCTTTGACGTATCAATAAATAGCACCGGTGGTTGTTTTTTTATTAAATTTTCGTAGGATATTCGATGATTTTATATTTTCTTAAGTACCACTGTTAATTATTTATTATTATTATAATCGTATTCCCTTTTACCTATTCGGTGTCGTGCTTAGTAAGCTGTTAATTATTAATCTTAATATGACGTTTCGTTCATTTTAAATCGACCAAGCAAAGACATTTATAAATGTAAAGAAATACAAAAAATAGAACATGAACCATAAAATGAAAATAATGCAAAAGTGTCAAAATTAGTACAAAATAAACAATAATAATACAAACATCGATTTGAGAGCGGGAGCAAAATAAGCGTGCATATAACACCTCTTATATCACTTTAAATTAGATGTATATTGCTTCCAACGCTTGGATTTTTTTAACTTATTTTAACATTAAATTAATGTTGATTTCATATCATTTCATTTACCGATTTAATATTAGTTCGGAGGCTTATTAAAAAGAGAAACATAATTATGTTGCGTTGTGCCTTGTTTGAATAAATTTATTTTTACATTTCCATATCTCCAGGGAAATGTAATCCTAAAGAAATCGAATTTAACGGACAGACGCGTTTTGGATTTCCAGAAACTCAAAAATGTCTATATGCAACGTACTAAATTTCAGAAATGACTAAACCATTAAAAAAAATTTTAATACCTACGTATAACGAAAAATTATCGAAAAAAAATATTTAACAACAATGCGAGACCGGAAATTACGTCTGTTTTCAGGTACCTATTCATTTTTTAGATATGGAATTTTACAAAATTGAGGGCAGTTTTCGATAGACGGCGCTAAGAAAATTAACTACGATTTCTTTTGTAATTTATGATTTTGTATACAAACTACCATTTTTAATTTATGGTTAATTACAATCTTAGAGAAACTTGTTTGGTATAAATATAATGCAAGTAGTGTCTGATTTGTCACTTCTAGAGCAATTGCAGCCAGGGAAAAAATCATCCATTACTACAGTAAAAATAGGCGAAACATTTGGCGTCCATATATTAAATCCGGATCACTTCTCCAGTTCTCATCAACCTGTAGTGACCGCGCATTCAGTAACATGTCTTACATCTCGGCCCAGGTTAATTATTATTCTATATTCAATATATATTTATTAAATCCGTATCTTTTCCCCCTTTCTCAAGTATTAGTGATTACACATTTAGTAATATGCTTTACATATCGACACAGGTTATTTATTATGTTTGTGGGTTCCGATACCTATAGAATATTTTAATTATATCATTATATCACTTTTAATAAATTACTGCAGTAATAAATTACTTAGCAAGTTTTATAGATCAATGTGCGAACTCGCAGATCTTCTTGTAGTTACAGAAATTCCAATTTGCGGCTTGTTTTTATTTTCTTAACGGTCCCTAATTGCCACACATAAACCTTGTCTCCGCCCTTCAACATGTAAGTAAATATCTTGCCAGACTTATGTTTTGAAACAGACAGGCAGAATTTTACACAAACAGCTTCTAGTTTATAAACATTAAATAAATACTTTTAAAACATTCACTCCTCGCGAGCCATATGATTTTTACTACAACATTGCAAATAATTCGGCCGTCATGTATACTATGATTGTTAGGAATTTACAACGGTATGAGCACGTATTTTCGGAACAATTTTGATTACTTTTTTTTATCGTGTGCGCTTCGAGTCATTTTAACTGAATTTTGGAAATTGTGCTTATCCATTCCGACATCTTAAGCAATTCGAGCAGTAATGAAAGTAATAATTGTAGCCACATAGTCACTTTCAACATGCCCATTTGCCCCAGAAGAGTCGGTTTCAATTAGGGTTTCTGTATTCCCGGAATATTCTGACTCCCGGGAATCGGGTATTCCGATTTAGCATTCCAAACATAGTCTTGAAACATGATAAGTAACAATTTCTAAAGTATAGGAAAGTCTTAGCGGTGTTTCAAACATGACAAGAAAGTTTTTAGTACTCCCCTCCTTCTCCCGTATCGCAAAATTCGGGATCACAAATTTATATTGCACTAAATTTAAATCCAACTTTATTCAAAGTTGGTGTTTTTACGTTTTTGAGTCTGCTGATTTTGAATTTCATGCCTAAAATATCAAAAAACCAAACTCTTCTGAGGATGGGGGATAACTTAAAAATTACACCTTAAAATGGGGTGGTTTTTCAAAACTCACTTACTCTCTCCACACTCACTTTAACTTAAAAATTTTTAAATGGGATGTTTGTAATTTTTTAATATCCGCATCAAAATATGTTTTTAGATTTTGTGAAATGCGTTTAGAATAGAATAGAATAGAATCAATAGAATATGCTTTATTCCATATGGCTTTATAATACAAGCATTGGAAGCGTCATTACATTAATAATTTCATACACAAATTAAAACATGATTAAAGCGATATATGCAATACAAACAAGAGTTTTAACGACACTAATAAATATAATAAAAATAAAATAATAATAATGTAAATAATAATAATAGTAACGATAATGTAATATATCACAAAGTATATCACAGTAGTCCATATCACACTAAATACAAAATATATCACCGACCCAGTTTATTCAAAATTAAGCGAAAAATATTCATCTACTTTATAGATTGGATTTAGAATCAATAAATCTTTGACCTTCTTTTTAAAGGGAGCTGTACGTTGAATTTCCCTGATATTAGTAGGCAAATGATTATAACATTTAATTGACATAATGTAAGGCCCGTTGGCTATAAGACTGAGTCTGTGGGTTGGTAAAATTAGATTATGTTTATTTCTTAAGTTATAGATTTCAATGTCCCCCACTTTTTTGTAATGATGCAGATTTTTTTAAATAAATACTACACAATTTAAGATAAAGTTAGACACCACAGTTAAAATTTTAAAATTCTTAAACAGTTCTCTACATGAATGCTGCCTAGGCTTGAAACATATCTATCTCAAAATTTTCTTTTGCATAATTAGGACATGATTAACTCCAGTTGAGTTTCCCCAACACATAACACCGTAGTCAAGGGGTTTAATACCCCTAATGGGGGAGGGGGGTGAAATTCTGTAAATACTAAAAACTGAAACCAGTATGTTTTTTTTTAATTTAAATGCCTACTAAAAATAAGCAACCAAAATCAGGTCAAGCAAAATTTACAGAATTTTATCACTCCAATTATTAGGGGTTGTAAACTGACATTTTTTAGACTTTTGCTCCACCTAATTTTGGTTGCTTGTTTTTAGTAGGCACATCTAAATCAGAAAAATAATCTCGTTTCAGTTTTTGATGTTTACAGAATTTCATCCTTTCATTAGGGGTAGAAACAGATTTTCAAAAAAATTTGCGTATTTTGATGCGCATATTAAAAAAATATTAAAAATTATAGAAAATCCCAATTAAAATGTTTAAGTTACTCCCCACCCTTCAGAATAGTTTGGTTTTTTGATATTTTAGTCGTGGAATTCAAGATTAGTAAGTAGACTCAAAAACGTAAAAACACCAATTTTTAATAAAGTTGGATTAAAATTTAGTACGATATTGATTTTGACTCCTAATTTTGCGACCCAGACCACTGTATGTCGGAAGAAGAGGGGGGAGGGTACTAGAAATTTTCTTGCCATGTTTGAACGAACCACCGCCAAGACTTTCCTATACTTTAGAAATTCTTACTCATCATGTTTCAAAACTATGTTGTAATTTTATCGCACCGTTGTGCGCACGAATAATGACTTGTAAGTCGTACCAGTACTATACGGGCTTTACGCACGGCGCATACGCTAGTAACTTGTGTAAGAAAGATTTTATGTTCTATGTGTGTAAGGTGTCATGTACTGCAAGTGTATAATTCTATAGCATCATCTAACCTACCAGCTAGAGGTCCAGGCGCCAGCGTGTCCCTACCCGTTTCTGTGTGTGAGTGCATGTCTTATTGTATGCAATTAGAAACCGAAAAAAATTTTTCTTTGACTTTCTGGAGAAACTTTCCTTGGAATTGAAGAAAACAAAAATCAGTCAAGCTATACGCCTTTTTTTCAGTGAGTTTATTATTAGCAAAATATTAAAAATTTTTGGTATGCATATGTTTCGAAGGGTGCTCTACAACCTGGCGCAGTCAGTTTTTTGATTTGACGTCAAATGTCAAAATAGCGATTTTCAACTGTTTATTTTTAAATGGAACAGTATGACTTTTTTGGCTTAGACGATGCTGTATGATGTTTACAATATGATCCTTACCGAATTTGTTCAACACTTTTACGATTCAGCCGTAAAATATGCATTCATTATGTTAGTCTAGTAGGCCGGTACGTACGCACGCGTCACCATGTTTTTGCGTAAAATAAGTGAACTTTTGATGAAACAATCGCAGTCGATGGATTGGCTGTGGAGGTCCAACTGCATGGCCACCAAGATCTCCCGACTTAACACCCCCAGATTTTTTCTTATGTGGTTATATAAAATCCAAAGTTTACATTGAAGAGCCTACAACAGCACAAGATATGGAAGGACGAATCCGAACATATATTCGACTGATACCTGCTGATATGGTTTTGCGTTCCGTGGGATCCTGACAACGACGATTTACTGTGTGCATAGAACGGGAAGGAAGACCTTTTGAACATTTTTTATAAATCACTGAAATATTTTTAACATGTAGAAATTTTTGTTGACGTTCGTTTTGGACTATTACTTGGTTTATTATTTACTATCATTTCAGTTTAGTTGTTAGGTTAAACAAAATTATTATTCCGATAAATAATTGTAAACTGTTAATTCCATTATTATTCTTACATTGCGTTTTATCTTGGCTCTGTTCTAGTTACCACTGCGGTTTCTAGTTTTTTTATTTAAATTTCGTTTAGTTTATAATCTTATATTTTTCATTCGATGTTATCCTAATATTGAAGTAACTATTATTCAATGTAATCTAAATACCTGAGCTTCTGTGTCTTTATGTTTATTAAAATAATGATTTCACTATGTATCCTGACAATCATTAAATCATTTTGTGCAAATACACCAAAGTACGTTCCGCAGGTCCCGGCCTACTAGACTAATATAATGAATGCATATTTTACGACTGAATCGTGAAAATTGGGACAAAATTCAGTAAGGATCATATTGTAAACATCATACAGCATCGTTTAAGCCAAAAAAGTCGTACCGTTCCATTTAAAAATAAACAGTTGAAAATCGCTATTTTGACATTTGACGTCCAATCAAAAAACTGACTGCTCCAGGTTGTAGAGAACCCTTCGAAACATATGAATACCAAAAATGTTTAATAAATTCCAAATAATAAACTCACTAAAAAAAAAGGCGTATAGCTTGACTCAGCCTGTATATACGTCTGAAAACATTTTGTTGGGATATAAATTTCGATATTCAAAAATTTCTAGAAGATGTCACACAGAAATTAGCGAACCAAATTGTAGCTTATTCATAGCCTACAAAATTTAGAAAAAATTATGTTGCTAATTTTTAAGCTATATTACTTTTAAAAATTTATTTAAACTTTTAAAATAATTTTCACAGTTTTCATCTGCACAATCTTTTTTACATTGTGTCTCTCCAGAGCTACAGCATACAAAATTTGATCCAGAGATGTAAGCTTATTTCTAAGTAATAACAAGTTGAAATAAAAATGTTCAAAAAATCGTAACGGCCGCAATTTTAAAGTTAGAAAGTTCTGAAAAGAAAAGTGGGTGTACCCTATGGTCTTTCTGCTGGATCCCACTTAGCACTTCAGTTCTTAGTTTCTGTGAAGAGTGCTGCAGGAACAAAAAACTGTCTAACTTCCGCTTCGGGTTTTGGACTTTTTAAGCTAATTTTTTGAAGAATTATTGTTACGCCCGTGTTAATAAAAAAAAATTATAAAAATAAGAAATATTCAAAATTGGCCTATTTATCGAAGTTTCTTAATAAAATAATTTTATATGAAGCATTAGGGGGGGGGGGCTGTTATACCCCCTCCCATACATCCGCGCCTGAACAGAGTATTTTAAGTATAGCAACACTTATGCATAAAATAGTTCTAAAAATATAATGCCATACTATACTTAGATGTGTGTTTAATTTTATAAGTCAGGTAGTGCCTGCATTGCATTACGTAGTTCCCTGCCTAATATTGTCACAGCATAAGTAACGTAACAACAGTTTAGGAACCCCCGTTTTTGTATGCATTTTTTAAGTTTAGTATAGTAGTACTCTCTGAGACGATATTCTACGAAAAAAACTGAACAAAAAGTTCCCGTACGATTTTTTGATTCAACCAATATTTTTGAAGTTTTTCAAGTATTGAAAAACCTGATAATAATTGAAAGAAAAACTGCTATACTTACATTTAAATGTTGGATCAAGTACTGAAAATCAATCTATGATCAATTACAAAAAACAAAGATAGTTCAAACGTTAATTGAGAAAAAAATTTCAAATGTCGCTTAAAGTGTCTGATGAAAACTCAAATTTACGTGTATTTAGGCAGTGGCATGCTATTAGATTTTAAAAACAGCACGTCGTTATTTATTTGTTTCATAGTTTGTCATTTGTTTGATTCAATTTTAAAGTGCGACAGAATGGTCGCGAGTTATTGGAAACAAGGGTTTTATGATATGCTGATGGCACTGGGAGCTTCTAATAAACAAGCAGGACGAACGGTACGTTTATATGAGACCATTCTTTCGCATTTCGGACAAATTTCAACATAATAAGTCGCAATGCAAAACTTAGGAACTGAATTTAAACAAATGACGAACTAAGAAACAAATAAATAATGACGTGCTGTTTTCAACAGCCAGACCTCCTGAATGAGAGTGGGACGCGTTAACCGCTAAGTCCCTCGTTTGGTAGCATCCCAAAGCTAGTCCAGTATGGAAAAGGGGCTGTGTGCGGCCATGGTATCGGTAATCCTGTGCTTTCCGCGACGTGAAGATGGCCGGCTTTTGCGGAAGTGTCCCTAGATGAGAAGATGAGGAATTTAGCGAGTGTAGTGGGTAATTACGAGGTGTGGTTTGACTCGAACTCATTCCATCAGCTTAGAGCTACGGATCAGGCTGCTTTAAGATTTGGTACGGCTGTAGTGGGGCGCTGCCGATCTCTAGAAAAAGCTCGCTGTGCTGGGTTGCACCGCACCTAAAGCGGGTACTAGATTAGAAAGTTTTCAGGCGTTGGATATCCCAACTGAAAGATAAGCTTGCATGATTGCATGATCTGCACAGCACGTTGTCTCAAAAATAATGATAAACACATAACAAAACAAATATTATAATTGCCAATATAATGAATTGTTGAAAGATGGTATCACATAAGCAGATTTAGGGGATTTTTTCAGCTAAAATAATATTTTAATAAAGTCGTATAAAATCTTAAAAGTGCGAATGCATAGAAACGAAGGTTTGTTAGTCTATCAAATAAAAAGTATTGACAATGAATCCAACTTTATATAGTGGTTTTAGCACCTTAATGCGTTCCATAATAAAAACAATTAGACATATGTTGTTTTGAATACATATTCCTTTCTTATAACATTGGTTCGAAAGTTAAAATAAAATTATAACGTGTTTAACTTATACTCTCAAGTTTCTATTAACTTTTTAGAATTCACTATTTGCTGGTCCAAACGGATATTTTACTTATATATTTTTTTATAAATTGTTGTAAATAAAAGAGTTAAAAATGGTTTTGGAGTAATACTATATTAGCTTAGAAAACTAGTTTTCATGATTTTTTTGTCGATCTAACGAGGTTTGAAAACTCGTTTTAAGTCATTTTCACTGTACATATACTGTAACGAAATTTATGGTAAATTACCAAATCTACTCGGTACAAATACAAATTGTGGGAGTGTGTAGTGTGGTACACAATTATAGGAATGATAAAAAAAGCAGATTTAGTGTTAGTGCAACACATAGGCGTAAAACATGTGAAATATGTAACAACCTGGTAATTTTTTTCTTTGCAAAATTTAAATTACAGATTTCACTATGTTTAATAATAATAAAGTATTTATAATGAAAACTATGTTCAATATTGCAATTTACTTCGACTTACACCGCGTCGTCATTTGGAAATTACACTCTGCATAATTAGGTAAGCACCGACCTGTAGCTTGTTGCAAGTTTGAGCGGTAGTTGTTCGTGGGCCTTGCCTGCCTTAACAGGGCCCTGTGTTTAGATTGTTAGAACCTGAGGGCGGACAAGAATTTGATCTTAATGTATCTTGTTTGTCAGGACAACAATACTTAATCGGCTTATGACTGTTGCAACTTGCATCTTCAGAGTGATTAGAGCGCTTAATTCAAATCTAGGATGCGGAGGTATTTAAACCCCTTTGAGCCAGTTGGACAGAACAACGCAGTTCTAGTTAGCTGTCACCGCTGGGCGGAGACGGATCCAGCGGAGCGTGATCGTAAGATCGATGATGCCTAGAAGTCCTTACCGTATGAACTACTGGAGTCCAAGCTTTACTGACCATCTCTGTTTATGTTGTTAGGTTGTTTCTCAATTTCAGTTGCCTCACGTATGGTACGAGGGAAGTAACGAGGAACTCTAGCGAGTACTCGAGCGTTCGCAAAGTCCGTTTTATGCCCAGTTAAACCAGTATGTTCAGCAACAGCAGATTTTGTGATGCGTCTGTGCTAGCAATCACCTTTGTGCTTTTGCATTCTCAACTCAATGGAACGACCAGTTAGTCCGATGTAGTTTGAACCAAAACAGCAAGAAATGTTGTAGATTTTGGCTGATTTTAAACTTGATATTTGATCCTCTGCGGATCTCACCTTGTTTCCTAGAGTTTTATTAGTACTAAAGATTGTTTTTATGCTGTGCCTTCTAAGAACATCCCTTATCTTATGAGTAATGCCTTTACTGTCAAATAGAAAAGCTAAGCCTTCCAGAGGTGCCAGTTCCTCCTTAGTCTTGGGCTGTTCCGCATTGCGGATTGCTCTGTGAATTTCTGAGGCTGTATAACCTTTTTGTTGTAACGACATCAAGAGATGAGTTTTCTCTTGTTGTAGGTGTTCTGCATCTGAGATTCAGACTGCTCTGGTTGTTTAGAGTTTTTAGCACAGTGGCTTTCTGCATACCTGTCTGTATGTGTCTTCTTTCCGTAAACTGCGTGCCCCAAGCTGCTATTTGGTTTACATGTAACATGTACGCCATTTTCTTCTACTTTCATGGTGAATTGGATACTATTGTGAATTGAGTTTAGATGTTCTAGAAAGTGTTCAAGTATTTGGCGCCCGTGAGACCAAAAGACGAAAGTATCGTCTACATATCTAAACCAGGATTTAGGTTTAAGATCAGCTGCTGCCAAAGCTTTGGTTTCAAAGTTTTTCATGTATATGTTTGCAATAACAGGTGATAGCGGTGAACCCATAGCCGTTCCTTTGACCTGTTCATATAAGTTGCTTTTCTAACTGAAAGGGTGATTTTAGAACATGATTCGATTAATTGGATTCGATCTGGAGGTAGTTTGTCTCTTAAAATCTCTAGCACACCATCTACCAATACTTTTGTAAAAAGAGAGACAACGTCGATACTGACTAAAATGTCTCCTTCACACAGCCGTGAACTTTTGATCTTAGTGACAAAGTCACAGGCATCCCTTATGTAAGATTCTGTATTGCCATTAAGTAGGCGAAGCTTATTGGCTAAGTATCGTGCTATACCATGTGTGAGGGAATTGATTGCACTCACAATAGGTCTGAGTAGAATTCCAACCTTGTGTGTTTTGGGTAAACTATAGATAAGTGTGGTAGAGTTTTTGGGTATTATGCGCTGTTGTTCCGTGGTGTCTACAGTTTTGGAGCGTTTTATCGCAGCTGTAACCTTTGAGATGAGAGAGTTGAGACGATTGAGATTAAGCCTTTTATAAATGTAATCGGACATTAGTGCTTCCATCTTTATGCTGTAATCTGAGGTGTTCATCGCAACAGTACATTGCCTTTATCTGCTTTTAAGATGAGGACATCTTTGTTCTCTCTTAGAAACCTGGCTACGTCTTTCTAGCGGGGCGGTTTTGCTCTTCTCACTATATGCTTTATACATCCTGTTTTAGAAATTACTGTAGGTAGCTTGTAAATCGCTGCTTGTAAGCCAGATACTATGTTTTCCACTGGAATGCGCCTAGGTGCTACAGCATAGTTAAACACTTTGTTTAATAGCGATGTCGTTTATTTATCTAGCGGCATGCTGCTAAAGTTTACTATTACCTTGTCGTATTCGTTCCGGGGCGGCTTCGAAACTAACCGTTCGTATTTGCCAGTTTGTTTATCGGTTGCTTGTAGTTTGGGCCTCGTTACACGTTATTGTGTCAATTTTCCCCTACAGAAATACTTCTAGCGTGCTAGAGAGTTGTAGATGTACCTCATACTGCTTTCAGTAAATTTTATCAAGATCTATGCGAGTTTTACTCATTTCTGACTTCAGATGATTGTAGTCTAGTGATGGGTATAATCGAGTGATTTTTATAATCGAACGATTGCCATTCAAAGCGTTTAATAATCGAATGATTAATTAGGATAAAATATTTCAGATTTTTCTATGCGGTAAAAAGTAGTAAAATGCTTATATAAAGGAATTTTCGTTCTCATCATCTTTTCTCAGGCGGCTCGCCAAAACAACGTAAACCTTCAGCTTTGAATAGTAATTTATTAATTTTATCACATTTCGTTGCTAATTCTGGCCTGTTTTTGAGTAATATTTCTATAAGTTTTCTAAACCGCGAAATTGGATATATTTTTCTGTCTTATAAATCATTTTTTTTAGTGAAACCGAGATAAAAACAATATCCGATTATTAATTACCTATTATATAATTAATTTATATTTTTTTTATGAAGTGTATAACTTGTTTTTATAAATGGTAATCCAGTATTATTCTAACAAATTGTTTCTTTATCTTTTTATATTTTTTGTTATACTTTTTGGGGCAATATTAAAATTTTCAAATGCAACTCTGCGTTGAAATGACAACGAGAAACAAAAGAGTGTAGTGAAAACTGCGTTTTTGCTATTCCTAAGAAATACTAATGTGAAATGCAAGACTAAATATTCTTATCATATTGTCATTGCGCGAGAAAAACGCGGCAAGGTCGTCTTTATGTAATCGCATTCGAGAAATTCGGTCTGTAATGGTGTATTTGCATCATAATACCACCACCGGTGGTAGTCATCGTATCATGTACCTGCATTTGCCATTTGCAGTTGCCTACTGTAAGGGGTATTGCTTCGACGCCCGCTTTCAAACTGGACAAACCCGAAATTTGTAATATCGTAAAATTATTCGAATGGTTTTCTGTATTCGAGATATTTCCATAATCGAATGGTTGGATTATTTTAATTCGAAATAACCCATCACTGTTGTTTTTAGATAGAGTGATACGATATTTAGGAGACCGTGTTCCGTTCAAATTTTGTATACACAAAGTTAATGTTTTGACTTTTAGCCTAATTTGGTTTTTTCCTAATTTAATCTTTACCATTTCTAAGTTCGTCCTTTTTTTCTACTTCCTTATATTTTCAGTACAGGAAAGTATTGATTATATATATTTGTAACAAAAAACTGATTTCTTGTTATTCTCAAGAAGGAACACTGTCAGGTTCTAACTACACTGGTATTCTAATCAACATTCGGCTCCCATATTTGTGGGTGGAATGCCAAAGAAAATAATTCGGTGCAAGATTCTAAAACATTCTGAATTATTTAATTTCATATACGTTATTAAAGCATGAAAGTAACCACAACCATTGATAAAGGATGTCAAGGCAAATCATATTCAACCGCTTCATGTTCTTATTTATTAAATTTTACACCCGTTTCACTCAAAAAGAAATTGAGGATTGGCATTGGCTTAACATCGTCCAATGGCCCTTAAAAAGTACAACAATAAAATAAAATTATTTTTGAAAATGTAAAAAACGCAAATAAGAATATTTCAAAATTTTGAAAATTAAAACTTTTTTTTTCTCAATTCCCAACAAATTTTAAAGTTTTTAGTTTCCCACACTTTCAGTATAGCGAAATAGTGATTTTTCTATAAACTGAAATTTTTACGGAAATACATGTTTTGAACGTCCAGGAACCCAAAAAAGTGTCTGCTTGGGTGGGTGTGGCCGAAAATGGGCCATACGATTTTTTTAAATTTTATAGTCTGATAGAGCTAGGAATGAGCTATAATTTAGTTTGAGTCCCGGTCCGTTAGTTTGCTTGTGACGCATTCTATGAATTTTTGACAATCGGACGTTCATGCATTTAAAAAACGGGGGAAGATAAAAAAATGCCGGTTCAAGTTCAATTGCTCAAGAGTGATAGAATTTACCAAATTTTTGGTGGACGAATTTGTCCTTCACTCCTTCCGCTTTTGGTTTGCTTTAATTCCAGGGAATCTTTTTCCAAAACATTCAAAAATCAATTTTGTTTTCTTTTATAAACTTTGATAAATTCGGTTACTCAATACTAGTAGTACGACGTGCAGCTGATGGTGCCCTCAGCTATGATGTCCCGAATTTTGGATATAAGGAAGGTCGGTAGATAAAGCATTCTTTGTTGTTTGTTGTAATAATCTGCGACAAGAGAATTCTTTATTACTACTCCGAGGAGTTTTTGGTAATCTCTGGTTATAGCTTAAAGCCCAAGGAGGTGTTAAACGCAGATAAAATGAAGAACTAAATTTTGAACATTTTATTTAGGATACGCATTTTTGGTTTAAAATAAATTACAAAAGCTAATATTTAAGAGATAATTTTGTTTTTTATCGACCATTTCTATCGAATCTACGTGAATACACCAATTGATTTGATAGACTAGGACAGCACCCAGCAATGAAGCATATCCGGCCCCCCTTCCGGCGGTGAAACCCTTCGGGACGCCATGGTCGAGATACGCTCGATCAACGCGCCTGCCCTCAATACAAGAAAGAGAACAAGCTACCAGTCCTGGCATCAGGCTGCGAGCCCTAAGCCCCTACTGGTGGAGGGAGACTACCTAAATCTCTACTGATTTTGCAGATCAGTGCCCGAGCTGAAACGCAGCTCACCCGCCGAACCGCACTAAGACGGCCCTAGCCTGCACTTAGGCTGTACCACTGCCACCACGAGTCCTACTCCGCGACCAAAAATGGGTGTGAATCCCCCGCGGGCTCGGCATTGGTCCCCGTGGTACCAGTCAAAGAAGTCACTGGTTGGACTTGTCGGAGCAAGCGCGTGCCAAGCAGCGATACCCCTCCCAGTTAGGACCTCGCAGGTCCCAGCACTGGTGAGCTACGCACCGCCCAGAACTAGTCGGAAACCGGCCTGATCATAATAGCCGGCACCTTAACAGCGTCGGGTGTACATAAGTACGAACCCTCTGGGTCGACACTTTGATAGTGGGCGTGAGCAGGCAAAGTGTGCTTCACTCCTAGAATCCTAGACCCCAGTGCCAGCTGCACACCACTACATCGTAGAAAGCACCATCACTTGCCGGAATTTCCGGACAAGGAGCGGGGTTTCCACTTCAGTGATCGTGCATTGCACACCGCTCCATCGTTAGAAAGCACCATCACTTGCCGGAACGACTATTTATCCGGACAAGGAGCGGGGTTTCCACTTCAGCGATCATGCTGCCAGCTGCACACCACTCCATCGTTACAAAGCACCATCACTTGCCGGAACGACTATTTATCCGGACAAGGAGCGGGGTTTTAACTTCAGCGATCATGCCTGAGGCGTTTGGACCCATACTGAGGGCTGGCTCCAAGTGACACCCCTAGGACCTAGGCCCCTTTGCAGCAGCAGCCACTCCATCCTGGAAAGCACCACCACTTGCCGGAAGGAGCGGGGTTTCCATTCCTGAGAGCACTCCGCTCAGGTTTTTAGACCCATATTGGGGGCTCGCTTGTTTACACCCCTATAGCACAAGGCTCTCATAGCAACCTTTTCTCCATCCTGGGGTACACCTTCATCCGCCGGACCCCCATCCGTCTATTTCATGTGAGGCTACCCGGTCAGAGAGCGGGGACCCCCTACTACCTGCCGGACTATTCGCATCCAGCTCTCGTCCGGGCGGTAACGGGCTGGTGCTCCCGGTACCCCGGTCAGATAGCACAGTTCCATTCAAGAGAGCGGGCTACCGTCGAGATGTTAGGACTCATCTCGAGGGCTACACTTCGCCTGGTGAAATCACTCACCCAGTCTCCGTAGTACCAATTAAGGAAACCTTGAACCTCTCCGAAGAGGGGTGGACGTACCAAGTTGAAACCACCGAAGTGACCGTTACAACGCCGACCCCGCACAAGGTGTCTTTGTTCACGCCTCTCACCTAGGTGAGGGTCCTTGGCCGCTCCGCCTCTACGTGAATACAGTCAGGCCTCCGTACTTTTAAGCCGACTTACGCAGGTTTTAAGCATATGTTCTGCAACTACTTTTTTAAAGCGGATAATCTTGGCGCCAGCTATACTAAAACAGCTGTGCCTCCGCAGGAGTGGTAGGGAAAGTGCAATTTATAGTCATTATTGGCGCGTAAAACGTTGATGCGAAAATATGTCAAGTAACAATTTCTTGAGTATATCTTAAATGCAGAATAAGTTTTATCTTAACGCTATAATTCTTTTCTGGTGCCTTTTGTAAATTTTTGAAATTATGGAAAATAAAGAACTTTCTATTCTTGGCGAAATTATAATACATTGAGTTATTACACTACAATTGTTTTCGTAATGTAAATTCTTTGGCAAACTACACAATACACTTTAAAATGTTTTAACTTTATGCTTAAACAACAGTTTTTCGGTTAGGTACAATTGTAGTATGTTTAAGGCACTAAAAGGTTATTTCAATTTTAAACCTTAAAGCTGTATGTGCCAGTCATAAAAACGATTTTAATATTTTAATTTTGATGATGTCTAACTCAAAATTTATTTAAAAATAGTATTATCTGCAAAAATTATAATAAAATAATTAATTTGTATTGATTTTAAATTAATACTTCCAGAAGCACAAGTACCATGGTGATTTTTAAGAAAACTATACTTTTATACGATGTTATAATTAAGTGTATTTTAATTTATCTTTTAAATATAACTTTTCTAACAAAATAAATACAGAATGACATTTTTAAATATACGCACTCCCGTTTCGTACCTAAGAAATACTTTTGGGGAATAAAATGGGGTTTACAGACATTATTACAAAAGTAAAATTCAGAACAGTCATATATTTGTAACTGCATAGTAGATATCATACCATATGTTGTATACATTGAATATACCATGAAGTACTTGAATAATTGTTGTTCATACTGGACTCGTTATTATTTATAGGTTGCTATATTTAGCCATGTGTCCTTCACTTAGAAGAATATATGTTTTTATTTATGAATTGCTTTAAAAAAACTATATTTTATCAACAACATTAAACACGAACAAACAAATTAAAATATAAATCGGAACAAACAACAAGGAAATTTAACAAGGGAAAACACAGGCACAATGCGGGAACGGTCTACTTGTGATCCAGTGGCCCTATGAATTGGAAGCAGTACCTCCTCCGGGGGTCTTGTGATGTCACGAACCAGAGTATGTTAATTGGACCGTTAGGTCCGGATTTTCCAGAAAATCCACCAGGACACGAACTCGTAGTTCCCGCTATTCAGGATGGACCTCCAAAAGGTCGGGGTCTGCGTAGAGAGTGGTTTTTCAGGTCTTGATGATGTTTTTTTTCCTTTTCGGCTAGGTGGCATAGCGTTGAATGAAGCGGGCTGATGATGCCTTTAATCGGTGTTTGATAGGGTAAGGGGGAAGATAGTGTAAATTCGGTGCCTGTAGATTGATATTTGACCGCCGGTTTAGACTTCAAGCCCATGCTGGAGCCTCTTGGGTACGCGTACGCCAGTCGTTTCTAAGCGAACACTGTCTTTTTAAATTCCCAAAAAGAAAAGGATAGATCTTTGGATTTGAATTATATAGAAAGGTGAGCACAAGCACTTGGGCCACGCAATATGTCAATTACACATCCTCCACGCATCAGCTCTCACCCCGCAGCTCCACAAACCAACGAACCCTTTAGATAAACCCGAGTATGACAGCGGGTAAAATGATGGTAATATTGGCTATGTCAAACTAGAAATCCTCCAACATGAATTCTCTCATCAAAACTAGAGTAGGGTATCTTATCTGGACACTGCACCCTAAAGGAACACATGCACAGGATGGGACGGCGGACAGCCCAAACTGTCGTGCATGCAACGAGGACGACGAGTCGGCAGAACATGTCCTATGTCACTGCCCAGCTCTCGCAACAACCAGAGGATTTATGCTGGGGGACTTCTGGCCTAACATGGCCGAAATCAGCAACACTCCAATTGCGGATGTCCTCAAGTACACCCAAAAGGTTGGATAGCTTGGGTGACGTCCAATGTGGAGAGCTGCTGGGGAGGTAGTACAATGGGCCCACCTATTGTGGCCTACAGCAAATGAATACCAAAGCTGTATCTCGAATTTGTATATTGCACAACCTCTCAAATGTCTTCAATAAAAAGGTTGCTGATGGGACGATATGATTTAGGCAGGGTGTAGTCACTACGCCCCAGCTTAGGTATAAAAAGTATTTTTACTTCCATCCAGTTTTTAGGGACGCTAAACGATACACGCCTGAAAAATTTGCATCAGGTCTTTCTGACTTCGCACAGGATTCTTAAGCCCAGTTTCAGCCGTGAAAAAATATTAAAGATGGGTTAGAAACAGGAATTAGGATAAGAGAGGTATTATCTGTGGATAATTTGTCTCAGTATTTACCTTATGACCCAGAAACCACGGAAAAGTCTGGGCCAAACCCTTAGGCTTCTTAAATGACAGCCGAACTATTAAGCCACTTCGCTCGGTAGAGTAGAATCCCAAAGATAGCCTGTAATCTTTTATGCCAGTAGGCGTGGAAGTTCTGGAAACAGGGGTTTGAGGTTAGGAAAATGGAAAACAAATTCACGAGCGAAGTGGGTAATTATGAGGAGTGGTTTAACTCGGACTTTATTCTACCGGGTCGGAGCTAGAACTCAAGCTGCCGTGGGTTTAGTAAGGCGCTGCTGGACTCTAGAAAGAGCTTGCTGCGCTGGGTTGCATTGTATCTAAAGTTTATGCTCGATTTGAAAATTCTCGGGAGTTGAATATCCTGGCTGGATAGCCAAACTTGCATGATCTAAAAATCAACAACACTTTTGCTGTCCAAATGCTTGTCTGAGAAGCAATAATAATTACCACATAAATCAAATATTCTAATGCGTTGGTTGAAAGATGGTATTATAAATGCAGTTTTGGATGGTTGAGAAGAATGGCGGAAAATATTAACTGTATTCTTTAATGCGAAGAAAAAACGTTGGAAACGAAATGAAAAATTGTAATGTGGTCGTACAAGACAGTAAACAGCTTAAAGTCTTAAAAGTGCGAATGCATAAAATCAAGGTTTTCTTATCATCATCAAATAAAAAACATAAATAATGTTATTAAAAATGTTATTAAAAATATACTCTAAATTTTAAAAGGCGATGTATCAAGAAAAAAAGGCGTGAATAGAATTTTTAATAGTAATGGTATTCAGGAAAATGTTAAAACAAGAAGAAACAAAATTACCAGGACGCTTTCGTATCAGTACATAACGTCTTCCCTCACTAACATTTAAAAAGTTTATTTCAAAGGCACTAAGGACATAACCTACACCAAGAATAGTATTTGTTTGGCTAACAAAAAGTCGATGAGCATCATAGCGGCGCCGGCACCGTGACGCCCTCTTACCATAAGATTTAAATCGCAAGATGGGTCAAGTGATACTTCAATTTTATTAACTCCGTGAACATCGCGGGAGGATTAATGTTATTTTTTCTATTAAAAAACAGTTTTGTCAGTACAAAAATCTATTCGTATATTCCTGTGGAACATTTCTGAACGTTTTTGGTTTTACTGCCATTATTTTAGACTATAAAAAATTATTATTATTCCGCACATCCAAATAATTTAAAATTTCGTGTAAATATAGGTCCAGGGTCGCTTCCTTACTTACAGCCTCCGGAGGAAGGAACAGTCCCAACAGCACAAACGGAAGCTGTAGCTTCGTAAGGAGGAAGGCCTTTCCAGGGTCAGACTCAAGAGAATTTTTTTTTAAATGCTTTTATATGCTCAACTAACCCTCAAAGTTTGTAAAAACTACGTGGCCATTTTAAGAAAACGTTCATGGCAACAAAAATTTAATTGTTTCCAAAACAGTTATTATTGGCGACTTTAAAAACCTTTTATGTATATCTCTGTATGAAAAATAAGATTTTTAAAACAAATAGTCAAAACTTTAATGCAAATACTGCCAACGTCATTGGGAGGCTGTAACTCCAAAAGTCAGAGTATTCCGGCTCATGTTTATAGTAATTTTTTTGTTGTTTTATTGATGTGTAGAAATTGCGTTCGAAGTTTGCACAGACCTTTGAGACTCGCCCTGTATAGTGCAAAAACGCAGCGTTATTGGCGCAATTGAAAATATTCTGGGTTTCATCTTTCTAGAATCTTTCTAGAGTCTTTAAAAAGTTTGTAAGTAGGTGGGGGTTATTTTCTAGAAGCACTGTAATTAAAAACAATCAGTTCATCATAAGCAGAATAAAACGATTTATTCAAAACGAAGTGTCGCTGCATATTTTTTTGTGGTGTGCATTGTGGCGCCGCTATAATGCGCTTTGATTTTTTTGTTTGCTTAAGAAATAGTATTTTTTGCGTAATTTAGGTGCTTTCGTTTCATCTTTCTAAATTGAACTTATATCTGTTTTATTTTTAGTGCCCGTAACAACGTCAATACGACTTAATTAAATGTATATCAAATACAAATATATTCGATTGCGCATTTTGTAGCTTGATAGAAATTTGCACTAACTGAACAACTTTTAACATGGAAAATTCCTAAAGGAGTGTCTATATGCAAAAACCAGCTATCACGTTCGTAGTACTATTCCATCATCATGGGCCGCAAAAGTAAATCATTTCAAAATTCTACATGTTGATGTTGATACGCTAAATATTTTAGGTATTTGTCAGAATTAGAATGGCTAAAAATATAGATAATACTCCTATTATTTAGCGGAACGGAAAATTTTTGAATTTTTTTTCACCTACACCATTAAAAAATTATGCAAGTACATCATTGGCATACTATTAGCATTAATTTGAATATTTCATTCAATTCTAAATTTGTTGAACGAAGGTGTTCATTATATACAAACCGAAAGTGAGAATTACCAAGATCTATTGACCTATGACAACCGGTTCATTGACGAACAGTGACGTCGATGATCTCGAGATCATTGTTTTGCTCTTATTTACGTCTGCCGATCATTGGCGTACGAGAAATGATTGTTAATATTTGCATTAAATTATTGCCGACTGTTCCTACAAGTCCGTCATGAGCGAGTAAAATATTTCGCAAGTGTTGGTTAAAACCTTAATAAATGTTGGTTTTTCGTATTACCAACTATAAGGACAGAACCTACACGTAACATTTAATTATGATTTTAAGGTTTGCACGAACGTGGCTATAATTGAATGTATATGAATGTATAAACATCATATAGTGTTGTTATGAAACTTACTCGTGTACGTGGAATTTTCCTACAGAAGTCTAGGCAAGATAGCAACGAAAACTGTTATTACAGACGTGTTGTTATAAGATAAAAATATGACACTACGTACTTCATGAAAAGCATTTGCACGTGCATTTCTAGTATAAAAATAACGACATACCTGTTCATTATAGTCAACATACAAAAATCGTTCAATGTGACAAGTTTATGTATAGCTATAATGATTAATGGTGTACCTAGTCTGAAAATAAACAACTAGTTTTAAAATAAATACTGGCACGGCAGATTTTACTTTACCTTTTGTTTTCATTGATTATAGGAAATATGCTCCTCCATTAAAACAAATAAAAATTGATTTATTTAAAAAAATCAATTAATTTAATTTAATTTTTTTATCGAATCATTTATTTTTTGTTTTAATTGATTTTTACAATTTTTCTAATTAAAATTCCTTTTTCAGAATTAAATCAATTTAGTTGGTATTTCTAGAATCGGTGATTAATAACAAAAATTATATGCCAGTGCTGAAGTTTAAAAATTCAATAACGTATTAAATTACTAAAGTAAGATTGAAAATTTTAAATGAACTAACCAGGGTCAGTTACTCATGTAAATCCATAATCCCTTGCATACGGACACCATGTGGTGTTTGTAGTGTGTAGAGTTTGTCGAGTTCTGCACTATGTTTGGTGGTTTTAAAATCTTGATTGAAATCGTTTAAATCAGTGATTTAAATCGATTGATTTAAATCAAGTATATCATACCAGAGTGGCGGTAGCTTAGAGGTAGAGCGCTCAACCTCTAACGCTAAAGGTCTAGGGTTCGATTCCCCGCCGAAGCCATGCAGCAATAAAAATCTACGCCGCAACCCGCCACTTACATTCCCCAATCCGGTGTAGGCAGCCGTGGGATCTTAATGCCTGAAACCTTCTTTGGAATTTAGTCGTTCGGACTCGACGTTAAACTGTAGGTCCCCCGTACTCCACCTTAGCGCTAAGGAGAGTACGTGGCAGAGAAGAGTGCCGGTGCCCAGCAGTGGGACGTAAAGGCTGATTACGAAGCGATATCATACCATACCATATATTTAGAATGCTGCGATAAATATTTTACCAATTAAAATGTTACTTTCGATAGGACCTAAATGGTAAATTTTAAGAAAATAATTTAGCTTATTGATAGATAGGAAAAACAGTTGTAGAAAAACACGCGAAAAGGATTATTAGACTCTTTAATATACAATAGTACAATAGATGTTGAAAGTTGTCAACACTGATTTGACGCTAATGATGCACAAACTGAAAAACAAGGAAATAAGCAAAAAGCATAACAATTTCCTTTTTTATTTCTCAGTGTTTGCTAAAGATATGTCACAAACAGTCACTTGTAACATTAACATATTCTGACTATATTGAATTCACCCAAACGAGTCAGTAGGTGTAAACAAACTCGCTATCGCATCATGGACAGATTTCATTTTTGTAAGTGTACCTTCTTATTTTTAACGCTTGTGACGGTAACGTGAGTTTTGTCCAACTTTTGAAAGTGCGGATCTTCTGCGCAATCCGCTGTATTTTATCCGTGTGTACATCGTTGCTGCTTAATAGCCCGCACCTTTGCGGACACGGTCGGTTCAGTAGTTTTTGAAATTTCGCGTCACGCACACACGGACACACATACACACAGAAAGACATTTTTTTAAATACCACTTCTTTGGGTCCCTTGAGCCCCAAAACGTGTATTTCCGTAAAAATCTCAGAATCGAAAATTTTCACAATCACAATACATTCCCATATTGGAAGTATGGGAAAGTAAACATGGGTGGCGACGCACGTCTCGTCTACCTTTCACTCATAGTAGTTACATTTTGAACAAACTTGCTCTACCAACGTACGTCACTAAGACTGTTTGTATTTCATTCCCTGTTTAACCTACGCTAGAAAACCGAGACGGCAATTAGTTTAGTTTTATGCGGTATTATTTATCCTTAAATTCAGAAGCGCACTGTTGTATGCTGCTGCTTCTTCATGTCAGCAACTTTAAATTTGAATTCTTAAAACCAGTGGCAAGTAGGTTTGTAAAATTTATTAGATGTTAAATGCAAAACAAACATATGAAGAGCAGTCACAACAATTTTATGGTGTAACAGCTGTAAGAGGTAATAAGGGCTCAAAGTTTCAAATTTCGTCTTATTATGAATAAAAAACTATAGAGAGCGACAAAACTAAAAGTTATAAAATAACGACTATCAAATAACCAGATTTATTTGCAGAAGTCACTGAATTTTGTCGTTAGACGTTCACGGCACGGCACGTCTATTCTAATACCTTGTAAATATGCGCTAATCCGGTAGCCACGTAAAAGTTTTGGACATACTTTAAGCAAAACAATAAATTAATTTACTTTTTCCATCCGCTCAAAACCCTTACGACCGCCACTGATGTATTCAGAAATAAACCCTTCCTTGACCCAGTTCTAGTTTGATGCCTAAAGTTACTTCTCATGCAATTTCAACCGTTAAACATGACTTTATTACGCCATTATTTTTCTAATTTTTATCAATCAGCGGAGAATACTAATAATTAAAATAGAATTACGACGCAAATAAGAACACATTCATCTTTCTTCTGCACTTGGTCCACTTAATCTGATACCATATTTTAATTTGCAAAATTTAAATTATCTTTATAAAACTGAAACAAACACAGCAAAAATACCGCAAATATCCAAGCAATACCTTTCGAATATGTATAATTGTATATGTTACTTATAAATTATACGGAAATGATGCAAATGGCGAAGTTATTAGATTTTTTAATTTTCATAATTTTACTTTAGGAAAAAGCTTGGGTTTTTAAAAGATTTGCACCATTAGGTTCGTGCGATAGGACGTCATTGAATATTATTTTTCGTCATTATTTTATAAAAGTCTGCCTAGATCAGGGACATCACACATAATAATAGCCAACATACATATAATCTCCGTTACAGAGATCAATCACGCTTTAAAGAGATGGTAGGGAGTTTTTGTTGATGTTTCTTTAACGGAAACGTTATTATTCTGCGAGGGAAATTAAGATTATACTACATATACGTCATATTAATTTATCAACTAACGGAAAAGTAGTGCTTTTGGTTTTTATTGAAGTTCTTATTTTTTTCATTTGATTAATATACGAATTTCCAAACTCACCACAATTGCGCAAAAGGGAATTTAAAGGTTAGCTAATTATCAGCAGAAACCTCACAGTACCAGCTTAAATTTTCCGACTTTTTATAAACATTTTGTAATTTTGCTTATTATTTTTTTTATTGAAAATAGAAACATACAAAAATAAAAAAACATAATCATGCAACATAGTTTTTTTTTGTATTCATTCCAAAATATACAATGGTTCGTGATTTGTGCGATCAAAATACTTTTTATTTATATGTTTCAAATGAAGCCATTAAAATATATTACGATCAGTATGTGTTCAAGCATAACACAAACAGTTAAAATAAGTAATACGTATTTAAAAACAACTAGACTTTTTTAAATACCATCTTACAAAGAATAGCATAATAGCTGATAGAAGTTCGGTAACTAAAATGCACAGTTAATGGCGTAACTACCATGGGGCAGAGGGGACAACGGCCCCCGGGCCTGAGGCCTTAGGGGGCCCTGCCACGAGCCAAGAGTTTTAATTTTTTTAAATATTTTTCTATCACGAAGTTTTTTCAATAAAAATTTTTGATTTTCGACAGTCTCTATTTTTATATTCAACAAAAAACATTAGAAATTCCTTGTAAGTAAGTGTGTACTTATGAAAAATACCGAAGTGAGATTATGTTTAGCAATAACACAACACCCACACTTTTTGGTACCGACCCAGACATATTAACTTCAAAAAATTTAAGATTCGCTTAATTTAACTAGACACGGCTTTAATATATTTATTTTCATTTACTAGACTGCAAATAATTTTTTTCCTATTGTACAAATTGGTCTTACTATCAATTACTGTGTTATTAAAGTTCTTTTGAGGATGGGACCAGGGCCCTTCAGGTATCTTGCCCCCGGGCCCAAAATCTGAAGTTACGCCACTGTGAACAGTTTGAAGTCGGTATTTGCAAACGTTTGCAACAGTTCATTTTTCTCCTCGCAGTTATTTTGTCCAATCTCTAAAGTTACATGAGATAGAAAACAAAATATTTACGTGCTGTGGAAAAGATTTTGTAAAAATATTTATGAAGGAGAGCAAGCTAAGTTTTAACAAATGTAATGGTTGCTTCCATTTTATTAATAAGAACTAGATATGTTAGGTTTTTTTTTGGTGTCCGAACGGCAGAATAATCACTTGCCTTGCATACGGTTAGGTGCAAAAAAACTAGGCCTGCTACCCATAATATTAGTTGTTATTTTGTTGTATTTTTTCGAAATATAAAGGTTTTTGGTATATTTAAACAACAATAATCAAAATAAAAATTGATGAAACAGGTCGCTGGAACTTTCCCATATTTTTACATAGTCCCGTACCAATAAATGACTGAATAACATTGTTTTAACAACAGTTAAAGAAAGAAAAGGGAAGTAAAAAAAGTACAGATAGAGATTGCGTTTTGTACTACTACCTAAAAATAAATGTTTTATTTAAAGAGTTATCAAAAATATGCTAGGAATAAAAAATATATTTTTTAACTTAAAACCGCGTCATTGAAATTAAAAAGTATCGTTTTTTCTTAATTTTTAAAATGATTAAAAATTCTTGACAATTCTAATAAATTGCTTTAAATAGAATATCTAACTGTTTACAATTTATAACGATTGGTTTTTGCGTTCTTGAATAAATAATTAATCAATTTCAAATTTTTCAAAAATTCCTGGAAGGCGTCGGAGTAAAAATTGGAAGATGATTAAAAAATAATAGTAATACAAAAATTTGTAGTTCATTGCAAGCTCTAAATGTGGACAGAGTTATGAATAATTTTTTTAAATGTCCAAAACTTTGAGAAGCTAGCATATTTACAATTTTCATATTTATAAAAGTATGTTTGCATCGCGTAATTATACTTATTAAGGGCTATTAAATAATATGACAATTTGTATTAAATGGATATTTTATTTTTGAATAATCGGTTATTGAAATAAAAATTTTCGAAAACTCTTCGTAGCGGTCTTCATTTTTAAGAGAGAGCATTCGAAAACAAATGCATTTGATTTGCCTTTAAATCAACTACAACACTATATATCCAAGATCACAAAAACCTGTTTAGAAAAAAATCTATACCAAGAAAACATATCTAATTTCCTTTTCCGGTTCCGGTTCCAATTAAAAACCTTCTACAAAACTACCTGCAACTACATACTAAATTTGATTAAAATCGGTCAAAGGGTTCTGGAGATATATGGGAACGAACGCACAGACAGGCATTTTTCAAAAATAAGCTTTCGCAAATTTATTTTGTTCTGTTATGTTAGGTTTGGCGAATCAAAATAATTTATAATGGTTTGTTTTAGACAACAATATTAACGTCATAGCACTCTGGATAGAAAATTCATTTGATCGCGCTGTACTGTATACTAAAAATATTTCTCTTATCATAATTTTTATTCTGAGCTTTGATGCCGCCCCCTGAAACTTGCCGCCGGGGTGCTGTGCAAGTGTGCATCTCTTGCTCCTCTGGGTAGGCGCGTCCCTGATTATCAAATATGTTTAATGTATATATAGAATGTTATACCGTGTGTCTATAAAAAACCCTAACTTCATATTTTAATTTTGTATTTTTCATAAAAGCGGCTAGGCGTTATTTTGAAAAAAAAATACATAAGAAGGGGGGTCGAGTGAAACCTAATTTAAACGATTTTTTAATTCTGAGCTTGATTCTAGAATTTTAAAAAGAAATATTCATTCAAAACAAAATGGCGACTCTTAAACTAACGAAATACCTTAATTCAAAAACATTTTGTTTTTTTTTGGTTTACTCCAGTCAGCTATTTTTTCTCGTTTGTTTGCTTGTTGTTTGCTGTCATCGAGAAGCTAGTATTAATTCAGGTAGCTGGAAACAATCTTGAAAACATTGTGTTCCAACAGGACGGGGCACCGCCTCGTTTTTATAGGCCTGTTACTGACTTCCTCTACGAACATTTTC
The DNA here is from genome assembly GCA_958336395.1 of Ctenicera cuprea. Taxonomy (NCBI): domain Eukaryota; kingdom Metazoa; phylum Arthropoda; class Insecta; order Coleoptera; family Elateridae; genus Ctenicera; species Ctenicera cuprea. The sequence goes on from OY284496.1 coordinate 18,839,453, forward strand.
CGGGTAGATAGATTGGTAGGAGGGGTCCCGTGGAATAGCCGGCACGCTCTCCGGGTTTAACCCCTTAGATTTTTTACTTTGGCGATATCTAAAATCTCTATAGTGCACAGAATCTCCTCAGAAACAGTTGAATGACCAAAGCAGCGCATAACACAAGTTTGCACAAATATTACTCCAGAAACGTATGTAAAAGTAACGGAAGAATTTTATAACAGACTTTTCAGGTGCCAAGAAGTCAATGGTGAACATTTGGAACACTTGATTCAATTTTATTTTGTGTTAATGTTTAGTTTTGAAATAAACTTGTTTGTTTTCAATTACTTGTCATTTTGTCTGGATGAATATTTGTTTCTGAAATATTAAAATCAGACGCAGAATTAAATTTAAATGACTATGAGGTACTACTCGACCCCTTTTAATATTTATCTGCGTAGCGAGAGTGGAATTACCTAAATCTTAACTAGCACGAGTTAACTTAAACCACAATTTTATCAAAGAAAAATCTATCACGAGTCGTATTCATCTTGACTATACCACTCACATTTCATTGAACCAATCACAAATTTCACCTATCATAAAACGAAGGAATCGCGTTTGTCTTTTTATACTGGTTGAACTGCATGGTGCTGTTTGAATTAAGTGATTAAACCCACAGCAGCTTCGGGTAATCGCTCTTAAGTCGTAAATTAACGCGTATAAAACTGACGTGCACTGACTTTTGGTTATATTTATTTTAATTTTAATATAGTTCTTCATTGCTTCGGCCAGAAATAAGTATCATATTTAATTATAACAATTTATGAATTAAAACCAATAATTATCTCTGTCGTCCGCAAGCAAAAAGCAAAACACGAGAAACGTCGACGGTAGCCGATGATAACGATGTCAACCAACATGAATCGCAAGTGTTCAAATCATGACCGACCCAAGTCGGTATATGGTACGAGAAAGTACACTCGAAGTTAACACTTTAGCTTATTACTTTTTCTTTCTAAAATGGTGTCGACGTATGAAAATATCAGTGCAAAGCGTCATCAGAAAACGCCAGCGTCGTCATTGTAGACCAGTAAGAGGCAGTAGAAATCTAATAAATATGCTATATGGCATCTGAAAACTACGTGTGCATGTGCATGCCTAGATTTACATACAAAAAAAGCAGTTGGACTATACTACCACGTGAACTCTGCAATTGGCGAATCTTCAAGCACCCGGAAAACTGAATGCTTGAAATAGATTACAGAAAAACTATTGAGATTTCGTAAAGTTTCTTTTCAAAACAGAATGCTTTATTATGGTTGTATATAACTACTAAAGACTATAGAATCCAATGCAAATCATACTTACGTATATGCTTTTACGTCAAGATGTAAAATAATTTTCAGAAACGTTTATAAAGCATTATATGACAAAGATCGAAAATAAAATAAGTACTGTACGCGCGGCCAAACTTGACAAAAGCCACGCAACTCCATTCGGTCGCTCACGTTTCATGTCGCTCTGAAATTAGCTATAATTCGTAGTTCTGCAATCCGGTACACTCTACTTAAAAATGTTCAAGTTTTGGCGTGTACCGTTTGCTTCATCCCTTCCTAAACTACTGCGCGAGGTTCGAGGTTCGACTTTTGGTTTGGGCCGCGCGTACTGTACGGCTATTTAACATATATTACGTTTTAGATCAAATGATCATGATATTCACTTTGGTACAATCTTCGGCGTTTGAATGCGAAGTAGTAGTTGCTTTTTGCAAGTTCACTGGATTTCATGATTATGAGAGTTTAAATAGATTACTTTATCTCCTCCCATTAAAGCAAAATAACAACATAATTATAAACCTTCTAACGAACAAAATCTAAAAAAAAAGAACATCACCTTAATTTTAAAATAAAAGTCCCGACAATGAAATTGATAATGTCGGGTTACGATAACAAACTAATTTGTTAGAGAACGGAAGTACGACGTGATCTACATATTTATGGTAACTATGCAGTGCGCACATACAGACATATAATCATACATACACACACACCCACTCACAGACAAACTTTTTTAATACCAAAACATGCATTTTCGTCAAAATGTCGAAATCGCACATTTTCGTGTAATCAACCTGTATGAAAGTATAGGACAGTTAAAATCACTATTCCAGCAGTAGTATGTACAATAAACAGTAATTCCGAATAGCTAATGTTCAGAAATGTTTAAAATTAGGATCCTTTTTGAAATGTTTGAACATTGTTACCTGTTTTTGAAAATTAAAAAACCTGAAGTTTTGAAAACTTTTGAAAATTTGATTATATTATTTATATCGATATATTTGATATATTCGATATATCAATTACATGTATAGATATATCGAATGTACCGAATATATCGATCATATCGATACATCAGAACATCGATATTTCGATATATGGATATTGCAAAATTCCATAACGTTATTCGATATACAGGGTTGGGCAAAAGTACGGAACAATACAAATATCTTTAATACGGCAACCACGATTTTCACATTTTTTTTTACATTAAGATTCCGATATACGGCGGATACAATGAAGGTATTAGCGGTTTAAAAAGACTTCCGGTTTAGCCGGAAATGATATCAACTTTGTTATTTTAAATGTATATTTTTTAAATTTTCGATAGAACTCTTTTTTTCGAGTTTAGTGATATAAGGTTTTATGCTTTTATTTTCAATAATTCTAGAGATATTGAACAATAATGTTTCGTAATTGTTATCTAGCAGCTCATGAAAATGAAAAAACTGTGCTTTTGTTTTGATGTTCGATAGATTGAGCAGTGTGGTTGCAGCAATCAATTAATTAACCAAATTTAATTAAAACTGCTGAATTTAACATCAGAAATGGTTCAATTAACAGAGAAATTGCAAATTGTTAAATGAAGTATAAACTTCTTGCTGAGTTCTACGACGCTCGCCAAAAACCAACCATAATTAAAGTTTGAATTCGTTCTCTTTCTGTTAATTGATTCATTTCTGATGTTAAATTCAGCAGTTTTAATTAATTTTGGTTAATTAATTGATTACTGCGACCACACTGCTCAATCTATCGAACATCGAAACAACACAACACAACCAAGCATATTTGACAACTTTACAAAACTGTTAGGCTTGTCCCATTCTTTTGTTTTGATGAGCTGCCAAATAACAATTACGAAACATAATTGTTCAATATCTCTAGAATTATTGAAAATAAAGGCATAAAACCTTATATCACTGAACTCGAAAAAAAGAGTTCTATCGATATATCGAAAAATATACAAGGTGTTTTATTTAAAATAAAAAAATTGATATCATTTCCGGCTGCACCGGAAGTCCTTCTAAATCGCCGATACTTTCATTGTATCCGCCGTGTATCGGAACCTTCATGTAGAAGATTTTGTCAATATCTCGGGAGCCCTATTCAAGATATTTGCATTGTTCCGTACTTTTGCCCAACCCTGTATAGATGTCTATATATAGAAAACAATTTCCAGTCCTAATTGTTCCTACGAAGTGATAATAAAGTAACATAATCATTTTCATTTATTAATAGATTTAAACAGAATTGTCTATTTAAAAAATGAGACGAAATATTTCGGCTAGCATTTCCCATATTTCAAAATTTCCAAAATTTAGAATTATCGTAGCATGCTTAACTATGTATCCTGGTACGTCATAAACTCATAACACATAATTTTAACTTAGACTTAGAACGTCTATAAGAATGCATGTATATAAAAGAAATTTTGTTTCGGAGAAAGACAGTTGGGAATAAAGCCAAAAAATGTAGCAAGACAAGGATTAGCTCTCCTAAATATTACTGCATCTAAAAAAACAGAAACTGCCAGAAATTTAGCATAGAATAGGGATTTTATCGTGCTCGGTAGTATAAACTACGTGTTAAAAAAAGGAGAGGTTGAGAAACAAATTAAATTATATTCATAGCAGTTTTTGAAAAACATTATTTCGAAAATTTTGACAAGCTTTAGATTTGAAAGTTTCTTAAGTTTCGCAAGTGCTTTTAGATAGTAACATGCTTTACAAAAATTCGTATTAAAAATGAAACTAGAAACGAGCGGAAACCTTGATTATAGTGTATTGATTTTAGTACACTCTAGTATAGGTACTCTAATCAAGGGTCTACCTTTCACTTCCGGTATAGGATTGTATTAAAAGCTTATTTTCCGATGAATATTTGATAGAGCCCAAATTTAAAGTTTTATTGGGTTTGAGCTACAAATTTTTGTTATGAAATTACTACTTTTCTACAAAACAGAACGAATAAGGTATCTATCAAATTATGTTACATTTATTTACGACAAATCTTTTATGAGACAAATAACCACTGTATAATGTATTATAAAGTAATGCATAAAGATGCAACACTAATGCGTAATTTATTAACGATCATGAATCAAAGCAATGATAAATATGGTTAATGAATATTTAACAATGTCAAGAGAACCGTACCATTTTAAGACAAGAAAAGCAGCGTGGAAAAATTTCCAGCGCTTACGACGTAAGTAATGTCAATTATTTGTAGCCATCTCCCTACTAATTCAGTACATATTAGTTGCGATCAAGGTACGACTTAACGAGCCTCTCAATCTCTAACAAAAAGTAGAGGCTCGAATTAAAATCATAGACATTATCTTCTGTGCCGAAAAACTGGTGAAAGGACATTCCTCGGACTTCCCTGTATTTTTGTAAAAACAAACAACACCGATTGGTTAATTGCACACTCTTACATGAACAAGCGATTGTAAGCAATTACGGTTGGTTACACTTTATCATGTTTCTTTGTAAAAAAATTATATGTTTTCAAATAACTAAAACTATTTTCTAATATTCAAGATGAATGTTATGTTGCACCTTTCGTACATCAACGAACAGAAATCTTATTTCACTAATGATGTGACACTATTTCTACGGGGCGCTCCAAAAATATATTATAATTTTTGCAAGACAAGGCAATTACTTTGACTGTGTAGTAATTCTTAATACCAGAAGACATTTTACACGTAGCTCTAACTATTGGAGAAAAAGTAATTGCTTTGGATCAAAGTTTTTCTCACAAACTTGCATCGGCCTTTGATTTTTGTCGTATGTATTAAAATATGTTTTTTTTTTATTATTGATGTTTGGTGTTTGATTTTTCCTGGTATATTTTTACCGCTTTTCGAAATTTCATGCGGCTTCTTATAATAATGATTGAAAATATCATTTTTCAACACACACACACACACTACACTAATTGTCCACAGTTTACTGAGAAAATTTTAGAAAAGTGTAGACATATTTCCTGTTACTTTTATAATTCGTCCTGAATAATAAGGTAAGTATAGGTACTTTTACCTCAAGGTTTCGTGAATCGCTTCAAGGGAGGGCCGTTCACACAGCTATATACAAGCTGTCCACTTTAATTTTGCTCAACATGACCTCGGAAACTATAAGAGATACGAAGTCATATAAATTACGAAAAACGTTCGTATTTTAATTAGTACTGTAAATGTCCGAACAAATTTACTATAAATCAACCTGTTCTTGTAATATTCTAAAAATAATAAAAAAAAATTTTAAAATTAATTTGATTTAAGATTTTTTTTGAAAATTAACATTAATACGTCAAATCTTCGGCAGAATATAAGCGCAAAATCAGAATTGCATATTTATTTCTTATTAATTTTTTATATCATTTTATCCAAAAAAAACGCATATCATACCATCATTGCTTCAAACAAATTTATATTAGTTTTTATGAATTAGGGAAATATTTTTACTGAATTTAAGTATGCCATGAATCGTAAAAATTGATATTTGTTGCCCGTACCGCCAGAAAACCTTCTTTTTAGGGATGATATTAGGGAGGATAGATAACGAGTAAAGAGGGATATTCTTAAATGATTTTCAAGTAAATTAGTTTCACGAAATTTAAAAATCTTCTAGTCAACCAAAGCGGAAGTGCTCGTTGGCACATCGTCTCCAGCAAAATATTATAATTTTTTAATTAATCCATGCGAAAGTATTGGCCGATCGTCTTCGTCAAAATTTGAGGATTATTTTAATAAATCAGTGCGGAACTACTCATTGGCACATCATCTCATGCGAAATATTAAAATATCTGTATATTAAATCCGGAGCCCCTCCCTCTGTCTCAGCTTTTAATGGTGGGAAACCCCCGCCACCGAAACCTATATATTTAGACTAGGCGCTGATTACAAAAAGCAAAATTTGCTTGCGCAATAGCTTCTTAAGTAAATAACATAGAAACAGGAATCCATAGCGTGCAGTATTCGGTTGCAATACTGTAACATAATCTGCTGCTGTCATTTTGAAAACAAGCACAGAGGATGAAGCGTGCAGCTTTCCGCTGTTAATTCAAAAGGCTAGAGAACTTGATTTCGACAGCTTGCGAAGAGCTGATGTTAAAGATACGGAGCCGCGCGTTATGTGCTTAATATAATAATTATATAATCATATTTCACTCATAACAAGAACATTAAGTATCCAAGATATATTGCATTACACAATATTTCGTAACGCAGAAGAACGTTAAATACTCTAAAGGTTCCAGGACATCACAGTCTGAAATGCCACGTCGGCGGTGGCACGAGATAGACCAAACGTTACGTTCTCCGAAATGCGGTCACACCAAAAAAAAAGGTTTCGCTTACGGGGAACATTTACGGTTTATGGTGAAAACATCCCTGAAAAAAGTCCGAGAACTAATTCGCTGGGAAATACATTGATGGAGAAACCACTCGCCGACAAGCACGTCTAAAAACGCTCTTGTAAAGACATGCTCCAGTAAAACCATTCCCCGGAATAAACCGATACGGAAATTAATTTCCCGGAGAAAGCAACCACCAAACATCCCCTGAACAAAAGCACGTGTATTTTATTGCTGGTGAATCACTGCGTCATTAGGAAAGAGGTTTCCCTGAAAAAGATGTGTACTTTTTCTTTGCTAAAAGACGAGATACGGCGAAGGAAAAATCTGCCGTTCTGTTTTCTAAAGGAGATCCACCGGTTGAACTGAAAATAAGTTCCCAGAAAAGCATAAACTACCACGTCACAATCCTCCCGTCAGTGGCTAAGAAGAGTAGTAAAGACTACGGTTTTTTGATCATGAAATGGGAGTAAAATTAAGAAGGATAACGTAAAATAATTTGAATCATTTTAGTTCCAAAATTATTTAACAAATAGAACGTAATATTTCGCAGGTTGAAAACAAAACGAACTTTGAAGGTCTTAAATTTATACGTTTTTTTTTTTAAATTTTGATTTAATGTTCATTTATTGAAAAATGACTTACAAGAAAAAAATCATCTTGAACCGTACTTTTTCATTGAATCAACTGGGGATACACTTTCTGTGGTTAAACTGAAGAGCTTTCCGGTGGCTGCAAAGCAAGATGGTTAGTCTATTTTTTAAATGCCTGTACTAATCTCCAGAAGGAGGTTTCTTCCCCTTCTTTAATTTTTCGGCAAAATAAACTTTAGAAATTTGTCAGTATTGGCTTACTCATTTACACATTGTAAAGCGTAGCTGAGGATGGGGCCGACAATATTTTACGAAAACTTTGATCTTATATCAACACAGAACGTAGAAATTTTTCTGGTAGCCTCCTACCTAGTCACAAACTGAATCAGGTCGTCACATGTAATATTTACTTGCATTTTGTAACTAATACTCATTACGGTTTAGCATAACTAGTTGCTTCTAGTATAGGAAAGTATTGTTTACATGAAAAATTTCTAATGTCGTGCAACTTGCCGATGTGCGGTTAATCTCCTTATCTAATGTACCGTGCATTGTGCAATCCCAAGCCAGCCATTGATACGTTTCAAGAAGGTGTAAGGTTTTTCATGGATTGTACTTTTAAAAACTGCTTTAAGCAATTTAAACAAATTGTCTATCATACACAGAGATGTAAACAATAGCAATACTCATGAACCTCACTTTTGCGAGAGAAACGGACGCTTGTGCTTGTTTAGCGGTCACTCGTGTTTCAACTTGCTATGTCCTCTTCTCTACCGAAAAGTTCAAGGTCTTCTTAATTGGGCCCTGGAAGACTGGGTTAGTGCTTTCATCGGGTGGAACGTTCATTGGTTCCTAATATGTGCCCTAACTCCTAAGCGACAGTCCGTTTGCTTGGGAATGGTCACGCAAATGCTCCTGTGCTGCGACTACAACTATGCCCACGTTCCAGTCATTATGTCGGGGAGACCCCACGGGTCGTAAATTTGCCTAAGCAATACTACCTACTAGGTGGTACGGAAGCGATTGATAGACAGGTGAATGTGTCGTTCAGGAAGAAGTGGCGTGTCGGACGCTATTAGAGATTTGGGCCCTAAAACCTCGCCTTCTCACGTCCATAATAGAGTTTGGTCCAGGAGGCTCTCATTTCTGACCCTGTTCAGGTACTGGTCGCTATGATTGCCTAGTGACATCTGAGCTGCGCATACCCGGTTGGCTTTTGAAGGGAACGGCCAACTGGTGCCGAGTTAGCGTGGCTATAGTTCGCTTTGACCTTGCACACCACTACTTTTGTAGATTGTGTTGGGATGGTTGGGTTTCGGGTCTACGTGGCCCCTAGATAGCGGAGATAGAGGGCATTAGCTTTTCTCTATGTACGCAAATGGTACTTCCGAAACTTGCACTATTCAAAATTTCTATTTGGGGGGTTTTAACGCTAAAAATGCATCTTGGGTCTCGAGCAAATATTTGCTTTGAATAGGTGAATTTGTGTTCGTCGTTTGTTCTTTCATACTTTCGGAACAGGTGGTCCAATTCTGACAACAAAAAATTGAAACTTTGCAAATGTGATAGTAGTGTTTGATACACAGACAAAATTAATGTTTTTTCCGATCTCCCTAACTTTAAAATAGAGATCGTTATAGGTTTTAAAAATTAACACGTCAATGTTTATTTACTATATAATAGATCGGTAGATCGTTAAAAAAATTCAGTATCGTAAGAGTCCTAACAGAGTAAAAAACAGAAGTCAATGATATGAATTTAGATTGAGTGTAGGGGCAAGGTCAGTCAAAGCGCCAGTAGAATATTGAGTAGGGATACGAGATGCTGTCTTGAAACAAACATCTCCGATGTTTCGTCTACCTTGCTATTGTGTTATGAATTAAATACTTATAAAATAATTTTCGATATGGGCCATTAGTAAAAACATTCCAAATTTTGCAAATTTAAAAAAAAATATTTTTCAAACACTGACCACACGAATTTCTTTAAATTAAGCGTCTAAATTATTTGTAATTTGAGTATACATGCCTTTTTATTCAATAAATAAAGGAATACAAAAAATTGATGTTAAGGTTAAATTAATTACTCTGACTATTAACAGTAGAATAAGATTGCAATATTATGCTTTAGATTCAGTAACATGTTTTTATTAACCTATTTGTAAAGGTAAATCTGCTGCTGCCAACTGTTAGATTGACGTGCTTGTATTTTACAAAGCCGTTATCTTACTGCTAGTCCGTCCCTGTCTAAAAATGTTTCGATGTGAAATCGCTTCAGTACACCCAATAAACAATTTGAAACGATTTAAAAGCTTTGTGGGTGCATACGTTATCTAATCTGCTATCCTTACAATTTTTAATTTTAAATGTTGCTGATTACATACAGAATGTTAATCCTCATCAAACTATTTAATTGTGACTAAAGTACAAATGTCTAGAAATGAATAAATCAGCAAAGATAATCTAACATGGCGTGTCAGTTATTTACAAGGAATTTATTTACACAAAAACAATTGCGGTTCAAAATACACATTAATATTGACAAATATATTTAGTACCCTATGAATCGATTCCCTGATACTTTTTCATCATTTTCTTAAGTCGATTGTAGCAAATTCAAATTTATTATTATTATTCTCTGGAAATAGCCCCCGTTCCGTTAAAAACAGTGAAACAGCGAAAGCAGTCTCCTTTGCTAGTCATGATTTTTTTTGCAATAGAGGTATCTAGTATGACTGTGCCGCTGTTTACGGAAGTCTCCCCCTTCCCCATATTTATGTAGTGTGCCTGCGTCACTGGTCACAGCCCGTCGTCCTTCCCCTCCTTTGTCCAGTGTAACTGTGCCGCTGGTTAGGAAGGACGACTAGATATTTGCAACCAGCGCGCGGGACAGTGTCACTGGAGGGCGATATATCAATAAATACTAATATTTTTTAGAATATCGATATCACGAAAAATCTATATTTAGATTATGGATAATTTGACAATATCGGTATTGTATCGATATCCAAAACAAATCGAATATCGATATCTGAATGACGAAATCGCGCAGGAGCCTCGCTTTAAAAATTGCCGTTTGAGGCGAATGAAGTTTATGCCTTCCGTTTGCATAGTAGCAGAAATTGAAGGGTAGGGGAAGAAAACATACAGCATTCAAATGAAAAATTATGATAATGTTAGAGCGGTTTCTAGTTAAACGGTCCGATTGAGAGATCGCAAGCTGGGCGGTAACCGTTACCTAATTGAGCGGTGACTAAATTGAGCGGCCTTGATTAAGCGATCCCCTACTGGGCGGTAACCTAATTGAGCAGTCTGCGGTTGGGCGACGACATAATTGAGCGGTGACCCGATTGAGCGTGTATTAAATAATGCAAAAAATAGAAACGAATAAGTTGATATGTAAGTCTAGATATTGAAAAGTTCAATGCCTAACTTTAATTTTTAATTTTTGAGCCAATATGATTACTGAATTTTATATGTCCTTGTTATTAACTTTAAACATTTTAGGGTCTAGATTATAAAACAAATTTCTTTATTTCTATTTCATGCTATTTAATGCTCAATCGGATCACCCCTCAATTAAGTCACCGCCCAATGGCGCCGCTCAGGCAGGTCACCGTTCAATTAGGAGACCGTTTAATCGAGAACCGCTTAGTTGGGTCACCGCTCAATTGGAGACGCTCAATCGAGGTGAATCCTTAAATTTATTTGTACCAACAAACTACAGTAAACAGCGTAACAAAAAATAAAACCATTTGATTGATCAATATAAAAGCTGTACCAGAATTATTTATCTTAAATGTACTTTGCGCACTTTTTCTGTGGAAAAATCGTATCATCCAATCGAAATTTAATCTGCTTGAATTGTTATGTTCGACAGACAATATTGCTAGTTTTGGCAAGCATTTTTATGCCATCCTCGAAAGTAAATAGTTTAATCATGTTTAAAATGATTTTTCTCTATTAACAACGGGCACAAAATAGAGCACACAAAGTTTGTGTCGTAAAAAATATTAAGAAAATTTTTTTCTACATTTTTTTGTCTATGTAACTTAAAACGTTTATATATTTTCTTTTTAAACCGGATATTCTACGAGCAATAATAAAACGATGTTAAAAACCCCAAGTTACAGCGGTCACGGTTGCTTTACTATCTCACCAAAACGCTGACCTTGCTTGAATTGCGTTGTTTTGAATTACTCTGTTACTGTATCTGCATCGACATTGGCGTAGAACCAACAATTTTAATACTAAATTTGCCTAGCTGTCCACAAAAGAATACATTAGAGCAGGCCTAGACTAGCGTGCGACACGTATGAGTTGTGTTCAAATAAATAATTACAAACGCCAATTTCAATTTTAATTGTAGTTTTCAGGCTTGACGCACGCTGGTCAAGGCCTCTTCTAATGTACTTTTTGCGGATCGCTTGGTATATAGCGGAAAACAGTAAACATTTTTCCCCTGCAATTTTTTTGAGAACAACTATTTTTCAATAAATCTTCATTTTTTATTAAGACAAGCGCTTCAGTATATTAACACCGCTGGATATACAGGGTGTCCCAGAATAACTGTTCCAAAATTCACCAGCTAATACAACATCCAAATAAGCAGAAAGTTTCATATAAACATAAGCCGACAAACGCTTTGTTTTCGAGATACATGGCGTTGAATTATCGGAAAATGAATTGATAAAATAACTAATTTATGACAGAAATTCAAGAAAATATGAAACTTGTTGACATTTCATATTATAAAACGGCTATTAAATGTTCATTAACGCGATCATCACGGCTGTCGTAATTTATTGTTGAAAATTTCAGATGACAAGATTGTAAGATTTACGAATAACGTGATTTGAACCAGTTTTTTACTGAAACCGAAGCATTTTGTGAGAAAAATGAACGAGTACTTTGGTTTCTGGAATAGAACAGGAAACTAGAAGGTAATATCAAATCAGTTAAAAATCTAGTGGCGTCGAAGTTACAGATTTTTAAGATTAGTATACCTTCGCATCTACGCCCATAAATGAGATATTTTGAATATGTATTCTGCCAAAAATAGAAACCGACTAGCTTAAACGTTATGAAAAGTTTAAAGATTTTTGAAGAAGCATTTCTAGAAATATTTGGAAAAAAACGTTTTTTCCCCGAAACTTTAACACCCTGCATCTCGAAAATAAAGCGTTTGTCGGCTTATGTTTATATATAACACTTTCTGCTTATTTTAGGATGTGGCATCAGCTGGTCAATTTTGGAATAGTTATTCTGGGACACCCTGTAAATGAAATACAGTAACTGCTTTTCAATATATCGATATTTCTATATTTTAATATACCGATATATCAATATTTCGACACATTGATATATTATCCATTCGAACTCTTCGAATAATATTGTAATTCCGATAGCGCCCATCCCTAGTCGCCGGATATAGGTGGGTCGTCGAAAGTTACTCCGTTTGGCCGCCTCTAAAACTTCCCGAAGTTAGTTAAATCTTTATATATCACCCTGTATACAGTTTATTGTATAGGCAGCAAATTGTAAATGAAAACGTTTCTCTGCATGTCTTTTTGTTGATGCCACATTCGCATGGTTAAGTTAATAACTAAATCCGGCTTACTCAATTTTTAAGCTAATTAAAAATGCCATAATGGCAGGTTGGAGAGGTATTAGTGTCTATATAAAATAGTTGAGTACCAACGCAAGTTTTCAAACAAGTTTTGAATGACGTTAGCAACAACTAGCGTTTGTTGGGTAATTCTTCTACATGGCAACGCGTGCCTTCGCTTTGTCGACGTAATTTAAGAATGAACTTAAACTTTATGCTTCTTGAAGCGTCCGACCAATCAATATATGTGCCTCTGCGACTTTGCTGCTAACAAAGTACTGTAGTGCTTCTACAGAATATTTTCTTGTTATAAATAGAAGGTGCTATTATTGATTAAATTCATATAGAGTTTTACAAACTTTGATTGTGTTTCAGTTGAATCAATCTTTTAACATAGTTCTATAAAATTAAAGGGTTTCCACTCTTCTTTCAAAGGACCTGTAGCAGTTACAGCGACGCACTGAGGTACTTGTAGGCCCCAGGCGAAAATGGATTGTGAATCCTTCAATTATGGCGCGGGCGGGAGTTTAATTATAGCGCGGGAGGGAGGCCACAAAAATTTAAAATTGACTAATGGTGTGCAGCATTGTACTGTCTCACCAATCATCTTTCCGCACATGTGTAAAAGTGAATGAGCATTATAAGCGTAGCGAAACCCAAGCCGGATTTTTAACGTTGTGCGGAACTTACCTGTAAATTCCTATATTTTTAAAGTTTTTGACGAAAATTTAAGACAGAATTGATTTCACTTTAAATATTGTCATTTATGCATGCAATGAATCTTCTTTTGTTGGATGCCATAAAAACTAAAACACGATGGCGCGAATTAAAGTAAACCAGATCTTATACAGCAAATTTATCAGCATTTAACTCCCAGTTTCCAGTATTTGCTTTTTCACTTATTTCATTTTTTGCAGGTGCATTCACTATTTTTCACTTTTTTAGGATTTCATTCACTTTATTTACTTTTTTTCGCGTTTTTATACGAAGTATAGCTATAGAGAAAGGTATTGTGATCGTCAGGTTGAATTTGGAGCAAATGCAATCGTTCAGCGAAGTTTTTTTCGCGTTGGGCTTACTGCCCGATATACGAGTTATGCCTAAAGGAAAGGTGCTTTTATGGCAAACATTTTCAACCTAAATATTTTGACCAATAAGCGGCTTGTAGGGCCTTGGAAGACCGATAAAGCGGACGCTGCAGAAATGTCTGTGTGTCTGTGAGTCTGTAAACAAGAAAATGAGGTAGGTCCGCCGAAAACAAAGGTGAGAGCGAAGGAGTGCCCTATGTCATAATACACGCGCTTGAAATAGAATCTTAAATTTGTTTTCTACACATGTCGAATAGCCGATCTGCGCAAACGAGATCTCCCTATCATACGCAAAAATACGGCTATCAGCCAAAGACCTATAGAACGTAACACATTGATTTTGAGATTTTAATAGACAAACTTTGGTTGCAGCTAGAAAACACAAAATATCATAAAAACGGACGACTGCATTAAAAAATGGAGGTAGGGGACTACAATATAGATGTGCTCGGGATAGAAGTATGTTAGTATTCTATATGTATATGTCAAATGGCCGATCTGGGCAAACGCGTTTTCTCTATCACCCCCTTTAAAACTCCTTAAAAACCCATCGACTTAAAAATTTTGAAATTTCAGATCAAACTCAATTTTATGATTATAAGATAATAATAATTTTCTTTCGGTTGTATTACTGTAAGAAAATAGAATACGTACCTAATTTGAGTTTACTTTTGTTAATGAGAATAAGATTATTTTAAACTGATGTTTACAAATATATAAATGTTTCAAAGAAATAAAAGGTTTTGATTATGGGCGAATGATTTTTTTCATTTGGTTTAATGCGTATTTTAAAACAACCAGATATATTTTGTTTTGAAAATTTTTTTAATATATCCGCGTTATATCAAAATAATCCGTTTTAAATCAAAATTTTTATGCAACCTTGAAATACAGGGTGTCCAGGATAAGAGGTCCATGCATGGGGATCTCGTAAACGGTAAGAGATAGAGATTCGATTAAATGAGAAGAAGTATTCAGAATCGCAAGTACTACTATGATCCACATTCAAATTCTAAAGTTTTACTTAATTTTCAGTACAGACTAAAAAAACTAAAATATCCAGTTTTCGATTTTTGTGTATAATTTGGTTAGTATCAAAGATAGTGCAAAGCGGTTTTGACATTATTAAGGCACTGTTTTACACAGATTTAGAATCTAAAATCAATTTTTTATAGGTTTTTAAATTTTCAAGATTAACTTTGCGTTTTTTAAATATGCGTCAAAGGCTCATCATTCATTTTTTTTGTTTTCTTTGTTTTTGTTGATACTCGGCCTACTATATCAAGAAAATATTTTTTCACAGTCTACTGTAATAAAACAGTTTTTTGCTTATAACTTCTTTATTTGTGAAAATAAACCCATCATTATGTACATAACCTTATATCAGAGAAAAGAGGTCTAACCAATGATGATATGGCCGCCTTTGACGCATATTTAAAAAAGCAAAGATAATGTCAATATCTTGAAAATTTACAGACTTGTAAAATATTTAATTTTAGATTCCAAATTTGTGTAAAAAAATGTCTTAATAATGTCAAACCCGCTTTGCACTATCTTTGATAATAACCAAATTATAGACAAACATCTAAAACTGAATATTTTAGTTTTTTCAGTCTGTACTGAAAATTAGGTAAAATTTGTAGAATTTTAATGTGGATCATAGTAGTAATTAGGATGCTGAATACTTCTTCTTATTTAACCGAATCTCTATCTCTTATCGTTTACAAGATCCTTATGCATGGACTTTTTATCTTGTACACCTTGTATGGTAAAATGTTTAATAAGAATCTTAGGATGTTGTTTTTGTGATATTATTACATACAACTTTAATAATAGTTTATTTTAAATGTCTCATTTACAATAAATTATAAATATGATTGCTGTAACGTAAAAATGGAAGCTATTGTCACTATTATTCACTTTATTGCTAAAAATCACTATATTTTTTTCCTAAAAAAAATTCACCACTTCACTGTTTTAAACAGCAAAATGCTGTGGTAGCTCTGAACTTTTCTAAACATAACTGCACCTAAAAGTTAAGTTGTGAATTTTATTGTGCTACCACTCATGTTTTCTTACCCTGCGTTTAGTAACTAAAGATATAAATTCAATTCAATTTTCAAAAATTCATAGAAATTAGCGGAATGAAAAACAATTAAATTGTAGCTTATCTAAACGTAGCGCAGTGCTATGCACCGCCACCTACAACATTAAAAATTTGTGTGGCCAGTGTTTGAACAAAATGTTTTTGAAAATTTCCAAAATTTTGAAAATATGTTTTTCTTCGCGGTTTTTATCTTCGCTATAGGACGATACTAATTTTGATCGCGATCTGTCAACTCGTTTTCAAGTAGTAAAGCGTGAAAAACAATTTTCATTTTCAAAATCGTAGCGGCGGACATTTTAATGCTACGAAATGTTCAGGAAAAACGCCGCAGATTTCGTTTTCATTTAGAAACCTGATGAAACCTTATGCTACCAGCATAACGAGTGTAACTTTCGCTTTAAATTCCTTTAAAACTTATTTTGTTGGCGAATTTTTGATTTTCCGAAGCTCATTGAATTCGAACCATCCCATCCGTTCGGGAATTAGAGGCATGCACACACACACCCGTCCTCGGCGGTTCCTGTAGTTTAAAACATGTATTTACGTCAAATTTCGTAATCTTAATTAATTAATTTAATAAAAAATTTCAATAACTCTTAACGTTTTTTGTCACAACCTAATTATACATATGACCACAGATGCACATTTTCCACAAGTAATTTATGTGTTCTCCAATTTGTGTTAACTAAAACGTTATTTTTGCATTCCGTCTTTACGTTTCCACCAATCTTATCGTTACTTAAGACGCAAACAAAAATATTTTTGCTAAAAATTTTATGACGTTTGAGATTTCCTGTTATTTCCCTGAAATGTTTTGTATGTCCTCGTTTAAGCAGTTGTTTAATCTTCAGTGTACCTCATATTGATTATCATTCGATTATCTTTAATACAATAAATCCCATTTTTCCGTACTAAACAGGACTGGATAATACAGAAACAAAATTATAAATACATAATGCAATATTTATCATACATAGGCAATGTAAATGTCGGGAAATACAAAAGTTGGGCTTATTTAATTAAAGTGGCTTTAAAAAAGTCAATTTCTTTATTTTTGTTTAAAGTTCGGTTCTTATAAACGGGAAATTTGGAATAACAAGGTTCATATAATAGTTCGGAAAAATTCATCATCTATTTTGACCTATCTGTGTGGCAAACTCGTTTGAACTGCACTTTATTTACATGAAAATGCATATAAATATATGGGAAACACGTTCATGGTAGTCGTCAATCAAAAACATCGGGGATGACCCCTCCAGAAAAAAAAAACTGCAAAACACCCCATTTTTAATTTTTACTTAGATATAAATTGCAGAGATTTACTTTAAAACTCTGAAAATTTCAGTTTTTTCATCACGTTTAGTATACCATCTCTCTATAAAGTACCCCCCTTCCCAAACTAACTTTTAAACGACTTGATATTTTACCACAACATTTGGTGTGCTTTAGTGGGAACTTAAATACTATTTTTAGCCCATAATTAAATTTTGTATCATTCAAAATGGCAGCTGGGCGCCATTTTGAACTTTTTTCTTAATGGAAAGGGGGTCGAATGACACCTCGTTTGAAAAGTCTTTTAGTTCTGCGTCTGATCTTAGTTTCAAAGAAAAATATTCAGCCATAACAAAATGGCGGATGTTAAACAAATAGACTAACTCAATTCAAAATTGCTTTGATTTTTTTATACAGTAGTCCACTTTTTCATTTGCAGGACAAAATTTTCACAGAAATACCTTAGGTGGCTGATAATAATATTGAAAACGTTATGTTCCAACAAGACGGTGCGCCGCCTCATTATAGGCCTGTTTCTGACTTTCTTAACGGATATTTTCCTGGAAGATGGATTGGTAGGCGGGGGCCTGTAGAATAACCGGCTCGCTCCCCAGATTTAACTGTCTTAGATTGTTTTCTATGGGAATATCTGAAATCTAAAGTGTACAGAACCCGTCCAGAAACAATTGAAGAACTGGAGCAACGCATTACAGAAGTTTGCAGAAATATCACTTCAGAAGCGTATGAAAACCTAAGGCAGGAATTTCATATAACCGACTTTTAATGTGCCAAGAAGTGAACGGTGAACATTTCGAACACTTAATTTAATTTCTTTTTGCTTTAATTCTTAGTTTTTTAAATAGACCTCTTTATCTTCAAACATTTGTCATTTTGTTATGGCTAAATATTTTTCTTCGAAACTCTAGGATCAGACGCAGACCTAAAAGACCTTTCAAATGAGGTCACTTGACCTCCTTTTCATTAAAAAAATTCAAAATAGCGCCCGGTCGCCATTTTGAATGATAGAAAATTTAATTATTGGCTAAAAATAGTGTTTAATTTCCCATTACGGCAAACCAAATTTTGTGTTAAAGTATCAAGTAGTTCAAGAGTTAGTTGGGGGGGGGGGGTTACTTTATAGACACAATGTATTAAAACGGCTCCTTAAATTTGACAAATAGATTGTTTTTTACGGCGAAATGGAACTTTAGGAGGGCGTAACCAAAAACATTTTTTGAGCGCGCCGGTTTATTTTTAACGCGTAGCCTTGCTAAATAAATAAAAAATTTAAAAATATGACAAGAGTAACTTTTATGCACAAACTATCTGTCGTCTTTTTAGTAACAGCAAAATTTAAAAATTTTCAAAAATAAAACTGTTACAGAAGAAAAACGTATTCTTAAATGTTTTCCAAAGTTTCTTTATTCACAGTGTTTTACTACTGCAAATACTACCCAACTGTTGATATCTTTCATATTATTACTACTATAAATTTTACATTTATTTAAACATTTTCTAATTTTTCTGAAAGTTATTTTTACATGATCCTCGTTTATTTGTTTTTTGGAAGCAGATTCGTTTTTGCATTCTATGTTTTTACTCTAGCTTTTATGAGACAACTTCTATGGTATTTTATTTTATAAGCTATAAGCTCTAAATCGCCTGTGTTATTTAAAAGACGTAAATTACTCCAGCAATCGCTTTAATTCCATGTCTTCTCTCTTTCGTCGAAATCTGTACCAGCTTATAGTTAGTTGTGTTTTCTGTGGACAAAACGGGCATTTATCAATTTTAAAACTGGTATGGCGACTAGGAACTTTCTTGCTTGGTACTGGTCACTAGTTTCCTCATTTATTATAACACCGGAACATATTTTCACGCATTTTCTTGTAATTTCTTCCATTTCAAAACAAGTTTCCACAAAAATCGTTATTTTAACACGTTTAGTTGCTCGTGGACTGGGCTATAAAGGGGGTGTTACTGTATTTAGTAGCAAAAAGAAAACTTAAGATTACTGATTTTCAACTACAAATATCTCTAAAGCGAACAGATCAATTGCATTAAAAAAACTTCTAGGTGGTTTTGAAGAACCACCCGAGTACCTACTAAAAACGACTCTTCCAGTCAGTGGTTTAAAGTTGATGTTTTTTATGATCTAGAAAACAGAAAGTCAGGAATGTCAAATTTTTAACAATAAACCTTGTACATGTTTTTTTACGAAAAAATTTTTATTTTAGTTATTATTATTATTACTAAAATTGTATTTAAATTATTTTTATTAAAATTCGACTCAAGATTGCAGTTTTTAATCGCAGGAAGAAAAAAGTCAAGGTCTTTATTTAAAAAGCCAAAGGCCCGAGGTTTAAAACCGTGGTTCTCAATTTAAAAGTCGGGGCCACTAATTTTAAAATCGGGGGAAAAGACCCGCAATTCTAACGGAAAAAACGACCTTTCTCCACTTTCATATATTTAAAGAATACATAATTAATTATTTCAATACATGTATTAGTATTATTATTTGCTTATTATTAATTTTGACTCTGCTGCATGTGATTGTTTGAAACAAATTAAGTACGCTGTAATATCGACAAGGAAATCTATTTTGTAATTTAATGCTGTAGATTATTTAATGGTACCATAAAGCGACAGCAAATACGGGCGGCTACAACGAGATACCGTCTTAAAAAAATGAGCACGTCGCTAGTACTTTGCCATGCTGTTAACGTTTTAAATATTCTCGCGTAATAAGGATCGACCTTTACAGCTACACCTGCTGTAAGAGATCTGAAACGGGACCATTCTTCGCCCGCTTCAACCCCAAGGCGTTGGCACGGCACTGTGGATTATAAATACTTTATTTGAAGAGTTATCAAAAATATGCAAAGAACGAAAAATATATTAAAGGGGAATTACACTAGTAACGCCCTCTATGATGTGCGGCGAGGAAAAGTTGCAAAGCAACAAACCGGCAAAGTTGTGATCGGAACCTGCTAAGCAGGTATCTGCGATCGCACCGGCCTCTAAGCACAAAACACAGAAACGCCCGTGTGGCAAGAAATCAGAAAAAAGAGATTTGGTTTCAATTGTGGCTAGAATAGACCACTACATGTTTCGTTCTTATTTGAACTCATCAGATTTGGTTTCGATTATGGTTAGAATTATGTCCACCTGATGAGTTCAAATAAGAACGAAACATGTAGTGGTCTATTCTAGCCATAATTGAAACCAAATCTCTTTTTTCTGAAAAATATATTTCTTAACTATAGGGCCAACTGGTGGGCCTAATAAAATTTACGTAACTTTTAGAAAACGCGTTGCTGATGTTAAAAAGTACAGAATTGTTTCTTGATTTTAAGATGGCTTAAAATTATTTTTTATTCTAATAAACTATTTCAAATGGAGTAGTGTTTAAAGTTTATAAATATTGGCGTTTGCGATTTTGATTCAATTATTAATTAGTTTTAATTTTTTCAAGAATTCCTGGAGGGCGTTATAGTAACAGTTGGAAGACTGTTCTGTATCGTTTTTTTCTTTTTGGATAGAGAATAAAAAACTAATATTATTATTATTATTATTACTAGTGTAACCTCGCCGAAATTCGACGGCAGACTCAGTGTTGACCGCCCGGCGATGCATTAGTTCCAATAATGAGACGCGACAGTTTTGTAGATGCGCCCCAAGTGACGCGCGTCTAGCCGAGCTTCATATTTATTATATATTAAAATAATTATTATTGAAAAATCGACGTAGAATAAAAATATAAAAATGTTTCATGTTCCATCTGAGGATAGAGACCTTTCATTTAAAAAAAATGGTCCAAATTGGTGAAGCGGTAGCCGCTGGAGGAACCGGAGAAAAAAACCCTTTGAGCTTTTATATATGTATGGATTTTTATTATTGCTAGTAAAAACAAATTTTTAAGAGCTATTAAATGATGTGATAATTTTTCTTGCTTGGATGTTTTCTTTTTGAGTAGTCGGATATTAAAGTTCTTTTTAAGAATTTGTAGCGGCTTTCGTTTTAAAGATACTGTATTCGGAATATAATTGATTTGTCTTTAGATGCGCTTCAACTCTGTTTTTAAAATTTGAAATACATTTTTATAAAAAAATCAATACCAAAAAAACATATTTAAATTCCGTTTCCGGTGAAAACCTACAAAGAACCATCGGCAACTGAAAAACATCCACGTACCAAATTTGATAAAAATCTGTCATTTTTAAAACCCATGCAAAAGTCAAAATTACCCAAGCAGGTGGCAACGCAGCCCAAACTTTACTGTTGCACGTTACGTTTAAACAATCAAATCAACATTTCATCTAGCATACTAAAAAATTGGTAAAACACTTCGCCAGGCTTTCTCACACATGGTTACTTTTCTATATCCTAGGGCTCTAGTCCCATATTTACTAATTAGAATACTTCCAATGGGCTCAATGACATATAGCCTGGCAAATCGCGACTCTCGTAGGCTTAGGACAAGAAAACGTTACTAAAGATGTCGTCGGGGAACCGCTACGCATTCATTGAAATTTCTGAAAGATTTTGAAAATTTTTTGAAATCTTAAAATTTTAAAGTCAACTACACAACGCGCAAAATTAAAATTATAACTACATGAAGTAAAAACACATTCGGAGCAAAAACGTTTTTTGTTCAATATTTAGAAATAGAAAATAGCATTATTTTTATTTACTCTGCCCTAGTTCAAACTGCAGCGGCTGTGGGGTCACGTAGTCGGCTAGTATGTGTGTAACCCGATCCGCTTTATTAGGGTGTTAACACTAACCAAACATCAGCAGTCAAGCAACAATTGTAAGTAGTTGAAGGCTTAAACTTACTGATTTTTGATTTCATCATTCGTTTTTTTTTAAATATTTCTTAAATTTAAGTTTTTTGAAAATGTTTGAAATTTTTTTATTTTTGAAAGGTTTAGAAGTGTATAAACATAAAACATTAGAAATACGTTTAAAAATTTTAAAATATTTGAAAAATTTTGGAAAATGTTTGAAAATTGTTGGTGCAGAATTTCGACATGCGTAGAATAGCTCCTTTTTTTACAGCGTCTATGTTGAAGTTGAACGAACACTCCTCCTCACTTTCCTTATTTTTTGTAAGAGTTACCAGGTTTTATGATGTCTGGTATTTTGTAATTACAATCAATGTTTATCCGCTGAAATCCGAAAATTGATTTTGCAAAAATGACACAGGCAAAGACAGACATACACCATGGCGAAATTGAGTTTTTCGGTATTTTCCGGACCCTCAAACAGGCATTTCTGTCAAAAACCCCACCTTTCGAAATTTTTACGAATAGATTACCTGCCTCTAACTATACCTACTCCGTATAGCAAGGAAGGTAAAAAATTGATTCTAATGTTATAACTCGTGACGGGTAAAGAAACCAAATGTTGATTTAATATTGACTAATAAGTAACAAATTTGTCAACACAAGAGAAAAGGGGAAAGACAATTTTGTTTTTATTTCCCACTGTTTCTCAATTTAAAAAAAAACTTTGAATTTGTTCAAGCTGTTACTTGGAAACGGATTGTTCGATTTTAATTTTTTTTGCCTTTAGATAGTAGGGGTTTGAGGACCCCCCCCCCCCGTTCCCAATATACTTTTTGTACGTAAAGGGATCCCCACACTACCAAAGTTAAAAAACCGCTGCTATTGACATTTAGGGTGGATCTTTTAAAAAGGACTCTTTGTATTGTAAAAAACCGTTTGGGCAAAATTGTACTAGAACTTTACATCAAATAATTCAATACTTGATTATAAAGGTTTATGAACTAGGCGCGTACGAGTCATGCCATCATGTTTATATGTTAACGCTTGTAATATACAGTATAACCGCCAATTTCACAATGGCTAATTACATTACAATCAATTGTATTGTTGGTTTGCCACCTGTGTAAACTATTTGTGGAACAAAGAATACTTATACGCTTGAAACCAATTCAATAATGTTTATTATTATTTTATACGTTTCCTTAACGTAAACCGGAAGTCAAAAATAAACTGTTGTAATTTACTTGCATGTTGCAAAGATTTAGTAGTTCAAAACATTTTGATACGAGAAAACAATAGGTTTATATCGAAATTAAGTAAAAATAAAAGGTTGTACTGATTATAAAATTATAGCGTTGGCAAGACACGGCATACAGCAATGCTTGATTTAAATCAAGTGATTTTGTTTTAGAAGATTCATGATTTACACCATTATAGACTACACAGTACACACCCCACAATGACAGAATGCAATGGATTATGGATTGAAATGAGTAACTGACCCCGAATAGCTACGTGATTCTTAATTCAGCTAGTAGTAACGTCACGTCGTAACTCTGCTCCTTCGTAGCTCCTTATTTTTGACACTGAAGATAGCCGCCTAAACAGTTCTCATGACAACTTAAAGGTTTTCCTTTTCATTATTAGTTCTTCTCATAAGTCTACATCAATTCATCTGGTTAGCTCATTTAAAATTTCCAATCCTACTTTGGTCTTTTAATCCTCTAAACCTCCTTATTGAAGTTTTCAAATTGCGCACTGGCATGAAATTTTTGTTATTCATCATCTATTCCCGACAAAAAATTACTTAAATTGTAAAAAATGAATTTTTATTAGAAAAATCAAAAGAATCGTATTTAAAACAAATTGATTCTTTTTAATGCCATGAAAAGGAATAGAATACACAAAAATCCATTGTATTATCCGAAGTTTAAAATGAACATCGAGTACAAAAAATCGATTTTAGTAAACATCCGTTTTTGATTAAAATGTGAACAATTGATTCTAACTAAACACCGATTTTTAAAATAAATTAAAAAAATTACGATTCCCGAAAATTTGAAAATCAAGAATCGATTCAAAAATAATCGGTGTAAAATATAAGCACATTAGATATTGTACAATAAATAAAATATCGTATGGGAGACTTATATAAATAAATACCGTTTTAATTTTAATTTCGAGCTATTAATCCATAATACGTAAAATATACATAATAAATCACAGGTTTTGTATACTGAATATAAAAAATATCTAACAAAAATTATAAAATAAATATTAAATTTGTACCCTTCGGGCGTAATAGCAGCAAATTCATGTATAATTTGGTCCAAGTTAATATTTTTGGCCATGTCACGTTCAATTGACAGATTTCCTATATTAGATCATTTCTGTTGTTTTAGAGATAATCTTAAATAATTTATAATTATTTTTAGCATGATAAAGCTTCTTTCACATGTAAACTATAAAATGATAGATTTTCTAAGTTCTAGAGTAGAAGCTGACATATACGGGATATTAATTATAAAACGACCCTTCTCGAGCGCTGCGAAGATAATTTCTTTGTCTTTATTTGTTAATAATACACAGCTCAACCCGTATGAGCTATGCGGTACGCAAGCTGTTGAAATCAAATGCCTCGTCGCCCTACGTAACATATACAATACTAATAACAAAATAATAAATAAGCTGTGTCGAGATATGAGAGCACAGCCTGCTATCGTTTAAAGTTGAAACGGTTCCCAATTAAATATATAATCAGGTCGCTAGTACTTTCCCATAATTTTTACGTTTTATGTATTCTCGTGCCATTAAATGACTGAATAACATTGTTTTAACAAAAATTAAATCAAGAAAAAAATAACAAAAAAATTAAAAAAGAAAGTGATGATTTCAACTTGCAATAGCCTATGCAATACGATGTCGCATACCGTATAGGAATACTAAGTCACAATAATTTCGGTTAAACCGCATGCGACCACAGAACTGCTCACCCGCCTCACAGCTGATTAGATGCGCTTGGGATTTTGGACTAAAAATCGATAAAAATAGTTTATTTAAAGAGTTATCATATTTTTGACTACAGCCAATTGATAGGCTTAGTTTAAATCACGTTACTCCCGAAAAATGCGTTGTTGATATTATAAAGTATCGTTTTTTTTTCTTAATTTTTTAATAGCTGAACATTTTTGATAATCTCAATAAACTACTTCAAACGGGGTATTGATTGGCGGTTGCGTTTTTCAATATATAATTAATCAGTTTGAATTTTTCAAAAATTCGTCGGCGTCACAGTAAAATTTGGGAGATTGGTAAAAAACAAATTTGTAGTTTAGAAAAATAAAAAAAAATAGTGTAGGCAGTTTTTGAGATTATAATTTTTTGTAAATGTCCACGATTTTGAGAAGCTGCATTTTTACAAGTCTTCAATTTTCAAAAATTATTTCACATCACTTGATGATACTTATTAAGGGCTATTAAATAATATGACAATTTGTATTGGTTGGATGTTTTGTTTTTAAGTAATCGGGCATTAAAATCAAAAGTTTCAAAAATTCGTAACGGCTTTAGTTTTGAAGATACCGCATTCGGGAGGAAAACATTTGATTTGCTTTTAAATTCGCTACAACGCAATGTTTTTTAAAATTCAAAAAAGTGTTAAAAAAATCTATCCTAAAGAAACATGTCTAATTTCCGTTTCCGGTTCCGCTTCTACAAATTTATCAATGAACTCCGGAGATGAAAGGAAACGAACGCATCCACTCACTGATACACGCACCCACCTACAGAAACAGTTTTTTGGATTCCTTGAAACCCGAAACGTGTATTTCCGTTTAAATCTGATATTCGAAGTTTGCACAAAATCATGACTGTCCTTACCTCAGTAGAAGTATGGGAAAGTTAAAATAATAAATACGCTATATCGAGATGTTAGATATGTTCTTAATGTGTTCAGCAGTATTTTAAATTCTCACATATGCAAGCAGTCAGCTTTGAAAGTTTTCACTTTAGCGCACTTGTTCAGCTTTTGATTATTTTAATAATTATTAGTAATTGACATGATGTAAAAGAGAAAACTCACACCACACAATACACTTTTGATATGAACACTGATCAGGAGTCTGGATTAAATAAAAATTTTAGCATGACTGCTATGCGCACCAAAATAAACATACAAAATGAGTGTAGCGCTTTGCGTGGACTCTCCTATACTTCAGAAGTTGTTTGGCCAGACTTCAAAAGTATGTTTGTAATTTTGTATCTATGTTTTGCGCATGAACTGTGGCTAGTAAGATCGCAACAGTGCTGCCATTGTATCGGCTCGGCTAGTGAAGCGTACGCCAGCAACCCGTTAGTTTATAGCTGCGGGGCATGTCTTGTTAAAATTTGGATATTAGAAAAAAATCGATTTTTAAATTATTTGGAAAATGATTCCTCAAGATTAAATAAAACCAAAAACGGAAGAATAAATTTCACTTCACATTTTGCGTTTGTACAAAAATTATTTTACATGGTAACAATGTGTTCCACTAAAACTGCTACAATAAGGAATTAGATCCCAATTTGTCCACTCGTTTTTGTGTAAAAAAGCGTCAACTCAAAATTTTCAAAAATTGTGCGGCTGTCGTTTTGAAGGTAGAGTTCGGAATCAAAATGTAGAATTTACCCTAAAGTCTTCCATTAGATTCCATTTTCATTTAAAAAATTAGTTTTTCGAAAAAAACGCTCCTAGAAAACGTGTCCGATTCCCGATTTTGATGGCTTATTTTGTCGATAAATTGTTAATATACCCCGCATTCCAAACGTTTGTATTCGTTATTTACAATAAAACTTATAAATTTGGTTATAGTTATCATAATTTCGAAGATATCGTGTAACAAAACTATTCAAAATTTATGTCTAATATTTGATAATTGTCATAGTGAGTTACTAAATGTGGTATAGGTGACGCAGAATAGTATGTTTTAGAGTTTTTCGTTAAAGTAAAAGATAATTAAAAATCATTTTTGTTGGATAGCTTTTTGGGCCCCGCACTTACTCTAGTGGGTAATAAGGCACTGGAGCCGAAGCTTGTCGTCACAAAAGTTGAGACAGGCGAAAAGGATTTATATTAAAAATATAGATATGCCCAGCGGATATTGCCGGTAGCGCGGTGGGCCAGTCCGGCCCTGGACATGGCATACAATAGAATACTGAAAGCTCCTGGTACTTAAAACCATGCGATTTCGGTTGAAACATCTGCAGCCTTCAAAACTTTTTCGTATTTTAGTGCTAAAATATGCTAATAGTAATTAATATCTATAGTCAGGATTTCTTTCTAGTATTTCGTCAGTATTTAAATTATGAGGCAATCAATTAATAATAATTTCTGGCATAATTTCTTTAAATGTATAGTTGGCGCTTATCTAAACGTTTAAACGAATTATCTACTAGCTTAGAATGGTAACACATCCATATGCTTGACCTTAAGCTAACTTGTGTAGGTAAGTTATTATTTATTTGGTCAACTGTAGTTGATGCTTGTGTAATAGTAAAATAAAATAAAACATGGTTCATAAACGTAGAATATGAATGGTCATGAATTTTAAAAGTACTTCACGAAACAATTTTATGAAACTGCAAAAATATTTTTTTAAATGAAATGTAAAATAGCAACCACGAATTAATGAAAATAGAACGTGTAAATTCAATAACACAACAAAAAAGTTCTGCGAAAGAAAATTTTGAACTATAAGGGACGGAAAACCACCGTTGAATAAAATACTTAAGAATCGCAGTACACAACAACAACTTTTTCTAAATTCTTATCCGAAAAATTAGTTCTCTTGTCCAATACGTTTTACGTATGACTTAATTGATTTGAGTACGCCCATGGGTTTTGTTTACTTATTGAAATTCGCTTTTAGTAAGCAGTAGCATTCGAATAAAATTTTAAAAAATGATTAAAAATCAAACGATTCCACGATATTTTTTAAAATCAAAAATAGATTATAAAATATTCGATTGGCAATTTTGCTATCGATTTTGGCCGCGGCGCTAATGCGATATGCGAAATAAAAGTTTTTAATACGGATCTGATTTGCTTTGACATTTTATTTTCTTATTACGAAAAATTAGTTAATGTTGCATGATACAAACATACATTGCTCGTTAAAAAACGGCAAACGTCGAGGAAATGTTAAGCTCTTGCATCAGATTAGGTTTCATAATAAAACACCGAAAACTTTATTATTAATGTTGACACATTGCTTTAAATATAAATAAACTTGGAACTTTCCCGAAGGTGTGTCTGTGACGTATCTAAGATAACAACACTTTAAACTTAGTGAAACAATTACAGGATGATGAAACAGCATAATTACTTTAGCCCCTGACTAAAAGATATAACAATCTATAGTTTTATAAACTTTGGATGTTGTACAATGGGTAAAATACAAACAGGGGTCTTACGAAGGTGTGTCGTGACGTATGAACACATGATCAGGATCACGTTGGCAACCGGAATTCGTTGAAGAGTTGGGGATTCCAAGATTACCAGATATCGATTAAACTATTTGAACGTTGGCGCTGACGAGCAAAAAAGCTATTATTATCTCAATTACTGATTTTTTTTGGACGGATAGCTCAATATGTGGACAATGTCCAACGAAAATGGTGTATGTAATGACGCAAATTACTCGTGGTGCCAATTTATCTATATCTAGCAAATTAATTTAATCGCAGTCACGGGACGAAGTTTGTTCAAGGCCTCGTGACGTCACAGTCGGGCCCCCGGCTAGCTAGCTTTCCATTGGCTGTTCAGATAACACACCTCTGTTTACCTCTACGACATATTCTTTCAACTTCCTTACGTTCTTTGGTTTATTATTGCATCATCACCTCAACCCACTAAAAGTTCATAAACATTAGGAGTTTTATATTTAGTTTTATAAGACTTTTTTATATGTAATATCAGCCTGTGGGTAGCCGTAATGACATATTAAATACTTGAGCGATTGTAAATAGGCATAATAAAGTATATTGAATCCAAAATTGACATTTGCTTCTTCTAACAATAGCTCGCAAGGTCGTCTCGTTTTTCTGATCGTTTTTGTTGTAAAAAGAGCAATAAAGTGTAAATTTAATGGGGAACAGAGAACCCCCTTTTGCAGTACATTACGTTTTGCAGCCGTATATTATTTTAAACTCTATGTAGATTTTTGTTTAGAAAAGATTATGGTCATTGGTTAAGTAGATTGCTCATGTACTTGCTACAGAAATATTTACTTGTACAAGGCTTAGCACTTGCGATGCATGGATGCAGACAGACATCGCATACTACTAGTAGAGCCTCTCTCTCTTTCTCTCTCCTGTGGAAATTTCCATGGTATTTTTGCTCGTTAGGTATATTTCATAAGCCAATTATGGAAAATATTGGCGTTCTCTAACCATACCCAACAAACAAAAACGTGCGTTAAGCACCTGCAAGATCGATTCGAGTTTTACTTTTCATAGGAGTAATATTAATCGGTGAATATTAATATAGATCACAACAATTGCTTACATACGCAAGACTGTAATAATTGGTGGTACGTGGCGTTTAGCACGCTATTTGCCCCGAATTTATTTGTTTAATTCGTAACAGTTATATCTAATAAGAGTTTCTTTGAATTAACAAATATACTTTAAAAATTATTATTAATAAAAGAAGTATAAAAGCTACATAGTTTGAAGAATTTTAGCGTTCACGTTCATAACTACACGATTGTTGTATTTTATTTGTGTAATTTTGTGTAATAACGATATTGTGTAAATAGCCTAAAACTACAGGGGGAAGGGTTTAGAAAAAATCACATTATATTTGCTAAGTCATCTAATAACTGCACTTTTGACTTTGCGAAAAGCAAAATTTGAGTGACCCCCGTTTCCCCGCTCAATCAGTAAAATGCAGGTATATATATGTTCCATGAATTGTACGCCGCCAATCAGTGTTTTTACTTCGTTGAACGAGTTGTTCTACCGGCGCACTATCTCGGGCAACGGGCAACAAAAATTTGTTGTACTTAATTAGCGACTAATCGAAATGTATAATCATAAAAGTGACAATACCCGTTTCGGGGCTAATTATGCAATTATGATGCCTAATGATCCACACAAGAGCGACAATCGTGATTGGATGGGACCAATTTGGAATAAAATTGCAAATTTAAAAATGGGGGTAAGTTTCTCATTTAAATTTTTATAGTAATTAGTTGACAAATTCTCAAAAAATATCCAAAAAAATATAAAGCCCAAGGTTAAAACACCAATATGAATAATAACCAGCAAACTTAAGGTTCACCGCTTAATTAAAACAAGGAAATAGATATCAGTCCGCAACTTTGCAAAAAACAAATTCGAATTTTGTCCTTCGCGCTCACACCTAGTTATTTTACTTGTTGGATAGTTTTCAAAATATCACCGTGGGTCTGTAACATTTCATCAATCAATTTGGAATCTTTTATCTCTATCTTTAGCACGTGTATTTAGCTCCATAACCTACGTAGAAATTGTTGTATAAAATATATTTGTATAATGCGAAATGATAACGTAGCGAGAGCAACAACACCACCTAGTTAATTCTAGAATGTTCCTTCGTTTTTTAATAAATCGACCGGCATCCTATTGTTGAAGCGCATTCGCCCTATGATTGGATAAATTTTAAGATTCATTTATTCAAAATTCAAGTAATACCATAGTTTTATGGAAATGAAATACAGGGTGTATTTTATACTAGTGACACACCTTTAAATTACTGATTAATAAACACATAAATCCATTTAATTTAAAATTATGCTTCCTCGTTCCTGCATACTTTTTAAGCGTTTCGAAAGAAAAACAAACAAAAAAATAGTTATGGACATTCCCCTCCCCCTCTTATAAATAGTGGATCGGTACGCTGTTTTTAGAAACTATACCTAAATTATTCTTTTTGGCAAAAATTTATGTATTTAATAAAATATTACTACTACGTTCTAATGATACCACCGTAATCCTGCGCTACTGCTATGGGTTTCGTAAATGTCAAACGTATATACAAATACATGTTAGAAAACATATCGTCCGTTACTCAAATTATGAAACGTTGTTTTTTCGTTTACTATTTTGTTTATTTACAGAATTAGGTACTATTTATTACTTTTTTTCCTTTGCACGTCGGTGTTGTTTATATTTTCTTCTTATACCATTGTCAATGCTATTAGGCGCCATACTGTATATAGTTTCCTGTTTCTCCGAAAATTTGTAAAAGTTTAAAAACATTTCCGGCATAGTTTTTTTTTTGTTAAAAAATGTTTATTTATAAATTTCCTGATAATAAACGCAGTGGCGGATTCAGAAATTTCAGTGTGGAGGGTTTTATATTAAAAAAGACGCAAAGGTGTATTTCATCCACTGATTTCCCATCACCCAGGTTAAAAGAAAACCCAAAAACAGATATACAGGATAACTGATTGTTCATTGACCCGCATATATGCTGTAATATTCGAGAATTTGAGAAAAAATTTTCTAAGTTAACGTGATCTATATACCGCAGCGCAAGTAATTGTTTTTTATTTTTTTCGATGTAAATATCTAACCTTTATTTTTAAATGAAACACCTTGTATATATTTATGCAATTTCTCATCCTTTTATGTTTTTCTCTAGAATAAAAGTATAATAATTTTTTTGAAGGTCGATAAAGGCGCGTAATTCTGTTATACTTAGCCAGGGGGTGCACTCACCCCCCGGACCCTCTTCTTGATCCGCCACTGAATAAACGTGATAGGAAACTTATAAATACCTAAAGAATTAACTTTCTGACGCAGCAAGTTAAATTTCCCAATAATGCTAAGATATTCGACTGTTTAGTTATCTAATTTGAATGAATTTTTTGATTCATTCAGTATTATTATTTCTCAAAAATTTTGCCTGTTGAAAGATTTTGCCTTATGATATTTATTATAATTTACCAAACCAATATTATATACTTTCGCTAACTAAAGTTTAGTAACTAGTAACTACCACTTACTTTACGAGCTTTTCCGGTTTGAATATAAAATCTATAATTTTGATAAACCTGCAAGAGACTAAAATTAGAAAATTGATACTAACACGAAATTAAAAAAAAAAGAAATGAAAACTTGAGAAAATAAATAATGAAATACCTTTGAATTAAAATAGGTTTCTTTGTTCAAGCTCAAACCTGTAAATATTTTGCAATGTTAGAAAATAGTTTGTCAATTCAGCATTATAATACGTAGGTGCAATTAGTACAATTCATATTAGCACTTTTCGACGTACTTGTAGATATTGAATAATCAGCAAAGTAAATGCGTAAACATACACACGTTAAATGCGTTTTAAATGTAAAATGCAAAAATAGTCTATATTACCCAATTGTAAAGTGCGTTGCAGAAAATAAGATCATATTAAATAATAACGGATTCTACTTTTCCTTGTAAATGCTTTTGGCAATAGCAGATAGTTCAATATTAGTTTAAAAGATGAGCCTGTACTTTCCTTTTCTTTAGAAATTGTTACTTATCATATTTTCCAAAGTATTTTTATATCAACATTTTACTCGCCAATAACGACTAGGATTGCACTTACCCCTACCCGCTCTAGGAGAGACACTGTAGTTGGCGTCCCAATTATTCGCTTTAAAAAGGTAGTTGCAGAAAAAATTCTTATAATAGTCGACTTAAAAGTACGGAGGACTGTATCCACGTAGATTTGATATAAATTGTTCACGAGAAAAACATTTATCTCTTAAAAGTTTAGCATTCTTGAGTTA
This sequence comes from Ctenicera cuprea, assembly GCA_958336395.1. NCBI lineage: Eukaryota > Metazoa > Arthropoda > Insecta > Coleoptera > Elateridae > Ctenicera > Ctenicera cuprea. Next base: position 18,872,371 of record OY284496.1, read on the forward strand.
TAAGTTATTTTAAACATAAAATGCGTATTCTAAATGAAATTCGCAAAACTTCTTTGAAATAATATTCCTTGGGATTAAAGAAAACCAAAACTGGAAAAACGAATTTGTTCACCGAAAATTTGGTGGGAGGGCAAAATTAAATTAAATTATGACTCTTATTCTATCACTCGTGAGCAATTCAGTTCAAACGGAAATTTTTATCATCTACCGTTTATTAATAACAAGGTTTCATAAATTTCCGATTTCAAAAATTCATAGGAGGCATCACAGACAAACTAAGGGTCTGGGACCCAAACTAAATTAAAGCGCACCCCTAGTTCTATTAGTCTATAGAATTTAGAAAAAATCGTATGTCCAGCTTTTGAACAATATGTTTTTGAAAAAGTCACGTTTTTGATATTTATTTCAGTTCATATTTTCAGTAGTTTCAAAAGTTTTGGTAGCTTGTAACATGGTGTACCCTTAGGGCATTTCCAATATCAAATTTCATCCACGTCTGATAACTCGTTTTTGAGTAAATAGGCGTTAAAGCTCATTTTTTCAAAAATTCATGGAAGGCGTCAGAGAAAAATTTTCGAGCTGGAACACAAACCAACATGTAGATCATCCTTGGCTCTATCAGTTTAAAAATTTAAAAAAAATCGAGTCGCCAGTTTTTAAGCAATATAATTTTCGAACATTTCAAAATTGTGGTTTTTGCACTTCATAGCCTTAAACTTTTCGAAAATTTTTGTGCACAGTAACATTCCGTCTCTATAGCGCTAATTCAATAAAATATTTAAACCTGATTTGTCAACTTGTTTTTGAGCAATAAGTCAAATTAAAAAAAAATTGCAGCGGCGCCATTTTGAAGCTAGAAAGTTCGAAAAAAATAGCATTGGATTTGCCCAAAAGTCTTTTATAGGATTCAGTTTTCAAATGTATAAAATTTGGCTTTGGAAAAAAGTGCTACCTGAAAAACCTGTCGTAGCTTCCGCTTCTGGTTTCGTATTTTTTTAAAGTTTATTTCCGTGATGAGTTTTGGATATACCTCCACATTCCAAAGCCTATCATGGAGGCGAACACAAATACATACACACACACCCACCTACAGACAGACATTTTTTAAAAACCCCATTTTTTGGTTTCTGGATGTCCAAAACATGGATTTCCGTCAAAAACTTGATTTTGAAAATTTTCGTAAAATCAATACTTCCCTATACCGAAGGTATGGGACAGTAAATAGTGAATACTGACGATAATCGTTACGTTTGAATTCTGTATACTAAATAAAGGGAATATGTTTAAACTATTAAACGAACTTTTCGTTTTCAGTTGTTGCACGAATTACAAAAATTGAACAGTTTAAACAAAATTGAATATTACGATTTGACAAGTACATATTTAAAAAATAATTTTCTAAATAATACCCGTTTATAGTAATTGTGCAAGTTCTCGCTTATTCGTTCATTCATCCCTTGTTGTTACTGAAATATTTTTACACAATTCTTATATATTGTCGAAATTATAATTAAGGATAATCATCGACCTTCTCTGAAATGTAATCGTCTTTGGAGTGTAAGTTGCTGCTACAGACCCTAACGTAAAATTCATAAAGTAAAAGTATGCCCTGGCCCTAAGTTCACGTGTGCTTACGCACGTACACGTATCCACCCATATTCAAAATCACACCCGCTTGCGACATAATTGTTGTATATGCAATGCACGACTGTTTTTCAAATTGTTCTATATTAGGTGATTGAATATAATTAATAAATATACATTATACAATTTTTATTATTGAGCATTTATCAGCATTTAAGGGGGTGACGTACAAATCTGAAACATGGGTGAGTCATTTTGCAAAAAAAATGTAATTATATCACATTATTATGGCAAATTAATAAAATTTTACACAAATAAACAAGCAGTAATTATCAGATACTCCCTAAAGTCCAAAGTAAATGTTGATAATATGATGAAAAAAAATTCATAATAAACAATTAACGCAGTTAAAAATTGTTACAATTGGTCACAGATAAGGACCTTGTGGAGTTGATCAAGTCAACAGTATTAATTTGTATATTCCATTGTTGTAAAACTCATTCAGTTCTGCCAAAAATAAATATAATGTTTATTATTGAGAGGTTATAGGTATAAGAAACATTTTTTTGTAAATTGGTAGACTTCTAACCTATGTACAATTGATAACTAAAAGTTAGTATTTTATTAATAGCTTAAAATTCCATTTTTCAAAAAAAATTCAACAATCAAACTTTAATACGGAGTAAAAACAGTCTTTCAAAATGTTAAACTAAATTAAATATTTAAAATTATTTTTAAATAGATTATAAGAAAATATGTCGTTTAGGAATTCCATTTTTTACTTTTTTTTTTTAAATAAAACCGAAAATTTCCTATCACTTATTCGGGTAATATACCAAAAGAAAACGATATTAGTAAGTATTTGCAAATGAAAATAAAATACCTTGAAACCGCTTTTAATTTTCAACTGTTCGATGAGTAAAGTTTCATTCATAAAATACTCCGTGAATTTGAATGTTGCCGCAAAATTTTGATATAAGTGTTTACGAAGTACCTTCTAGAAAATTTGTTATATTTGATATAAGAAAGTTGATAACGATAAGATTCATAATAGAAGTAAATTTAATTGCCTATTCTTTACAGTTTTATCACTTCGTTTACAACCACTGAAGTTTTACTTAGTTTTTTAAAAGTATGAATGGCAATAGGGAAATAAGTTTAATGCGTTTAACGTTATCAAAGTTTACAAAATTACGGTTATCAACGTTTGTTATTATTTCATGTTTTTAATCATTTTACATAAAAAATATTGCCAGTTCTATTTTAACTTTTAGTTGTAGAAGAAACTTCTGAAATTGAATACGCTCAAGTGATATTAATCAATTCGGTTTATAGTTATACAAAATTTTTTATTGAACGATTATTGAATATTATTATCGTTGCTATTGTGAGTACGTCACCTCATATTTTTCAAATGAGTTTTAAGAAACAATCCACTGTTAGCTATTGCGTTATTAATGTTAAAAATTGGATTTTTGCTTTGTACAACAAATTTATTTTTATACGAATAAAAAAGTTTTGAAATAAAAACTGTTTGCCTGCCTTTTGTTATATCTACACCAGTAGATGCTTATTTTCTGCCAGATGATTAATTGTGACAATGAACTATTATAATTTTTATCGGTGTTTTAGAGCAACTGATATCCACAACTTATTTACATAATCAATTTTATTATCTGCTAATTGTTTGTCAATAAAAGCTATGGCTAAGCGGTTTTCATAATTAGTTTTAATTCTTTCTAATTAGCCTCCCTTTTGGTTTTACGTTAGCTTTATATGTACAGCAAAACAACAAAACGTTTAACGTGTTTTTATAATCGATGCCATTTAGCGTGATGAAGTGCCATTATTTATTATATTTTTTGAAAGATTACATGAAATTCCAATCTGCTATTAAAATGCATGAGTATAAATATATAAACTGGAACAGACTGAAATGTAAATTTACAAGAAATTTCGTCTAATATCCAGTTTATTCCGAAATTTTTTTGCCCTTGTATGAAGGATATAACTTAGATTGACGTTGGTTTTAATCCACGTGCTATCAGTCTGATACTTTTTGAAATATTAGTATTTTTCAGACACAAAGTCTTGAGAAATTTGTTATAACGAGTGCAAGAGGTCAAATCATTCACGTGATGGTCATCCATTTCTTATCAAAAAATATAAACCTTAACAGAATAAATATCTTCAACTGACGTTGTTTGTTTCAGAACGAGCAGCATTACTTATTACAATCAACAGACAGCCCCACAATTTCAGCTTCCACGACAGCAACAAACCTTTCCTCTTTGGAAACTTTGCCAATTAAATACAACAGAAGAATGGGAACGTTGGAAGAAAATCTAAGGGTCGCACTGCCTGAGATCGAACCACTTCAGGCTACCCAAAAGCAAGATGGAAAACCTCAAGATTCCATCAATAGGAGTTCGCATAGTATTAATGTTTACAACAGTACAACCGTCCAAAAACCACAGTTATGTTATCAGGTAGGTTATTTTGTTTTATATTTATTCACACCAGAAATTTGTTCATAAATAAATAATTCCTATATTTTTGGAAAACTTACTTTTTTTCCAAATTTGACCCACAAAATGTTACTAACGAATTTTTATTTATTAAATGCCTTAAACACGTATTAATTTTAATTCGGGCCTGCTAAGTCAAATATTTCTATAGTTTGAAACAACATTTTATTGTCTTTGAAAATTTTCTCGTACGGGAGAAAACGAAAATTCTTATTTATGGTCACATAACAAATTTATTTAAATATAAAACAACAGCTTAGTTTGATTTCACCTAACATATGTTTTAGATAATGTTCTGCTCTGTTATCGGTAAAATAATACTTGTTTTTGTTACTGTATTTGACAGTCCATACTTCTTCACAGTTTCAGATTAGTGATTACTTTATGTTAAATTTTCTTATCTAAATTTATATGTACTTTTATTAAATTATTATATTGACACAATAACAGGTTAGACCCAAATTCTAACCGAAACTGATTATTGGCATTTCTTGGTTAACAAACTAAGCGGAAACATAGTTTACAGTATTGTAATATTGAAAAGAATTCGCATTATAGCCTAACGCAAAGTAAAAATTTTGAGGTATTATTTTATTGTCATTTTTAACATTGCAAGATTGTTTTGTTATGTAAATACATGCAGCATGATTTAAAAATCCTTACTTATTGTGTCTTTCTTTACCTTCTTGTAAAAAATATTAACTTGGAAATTGCTTTTTTTAAATATTCATTAACTGAAATGTAACAAATATGAGCAAAACTGTTTCGAAATACCAAATTTTAATACTACATTAGATCTAACAGTTCTGCGATTTTAATTTTTTCTGTTAAACTATTAAAACACATTTAAAAATGCTTAATATCAAATTTCACATAATATGTAATAGAAAAGAGAAAAGTATATTTTACGGCAACCACTTCGTAAATATATTTCAATAAGACTCTAAATAGATCTTCAAAATATTTCGTAATTGTTCGAAGCAATTGTGTCACGCATATTAACAGAAACAGAGAGCAGAATATTAGTTTCGGAGGGGATTTTAAATTAAATATAAAGGCAAGACACAGACAAGTTAAACATCTAAATGTGTTTGCTTGGTGACGGGTCCAAGATTAATATAGTGACCAATTATAAATCTCTAACAGTTAGTAATTGTAATAATAAGCTATTGACAATAAATTCCGTGCGGTGCGGTTAAACACAATGAAGGTTCTAATGCGAGCTGACACTCATGTCACTTTCAATTTACCAGATACAGAGCCAAACCCAAAATGTACGATTTCTCAGGTGTGATTTATGTTATGGTTTTCTTCAATAAACCGTGTAATTTATTTTTATATTTTTTTTCTAGGTTTTGACTGCTTTGTCCGTATCGTTAGTATCTATGGTAGTGGGTTTCGTATCTGCATACACATCACCTACAACCGAGAACTTAAAATTGGAACTCGCCATTACGGACACTGAGGTACGAATTTAATTTTTCTTGTTGTTATCATGAAACGGTACACAACACGATAAACATTAAATATTGCCCAAAAAAATACATGCAGATTTTAAAAAATAGAAACTGATAATCTAAGTTGCAGGCTTCCGCGGCCGTTGTTAATAACAGCTAGGCTTCCGGGTTGGATCCCGGATCCAGATCCCAAAGTGACCACAGCCCTGAAGATGTCCCGTGAAACCGAGGACAAAACGTCGGCAGTTCATGCACCGATGACGCGGCTCCAACCCGGAAGCCTAGCTGTTAATAGAAACTGATATTATGCTGCATAAAAGCCCCATCAAACGTTACTGCTGTAGCTAAAATGAAATAGTAATAAAAACATTTAAAATACTAAATATGCTATTTCTTTACAGGTTTCATGGGTAGGCGGATTAATGCCACTAGCAGCACTTCTTGGGGGTTTAGTTGGTGGACAAATGATTGAATATTTGGGCAGAAAATACACTATCCTTCTAACCGATGTCTTGTTCATGGTATCTTGGATATGTATTGCCGTGGCGTCCGACGTGTGGTTCTTATACGTAGGAAGAAGCATTGCCGGATTTGGAGTTGGCATTGCGTCTTTGGCATTGCCAGTTTATTTGGGAGAAACGATCCAACCGGAAGTACGTGGAACTCTTGGTTTATTGCCCACAGCATTTGGCAACGTAGGAATATTAGTGTGTTTTGCTGCTGGATCGTACTTATCGTGGAGCAATCTTGCGTGGTTGGGATTCGTAATTCCCATACCGTTTCTTGCATTGGCGTTCCTTATTCCCGAAACCCCACGATGGTATATATCAAAAGGCAGGGAAGAACAAGCCCAAAATTCCTTACAGTGGCTTCGTGGCAAGGATGCTGATATACAAGAAGAGTTTGACAGTCTCAACAAATCTCATAAAGAATCGCTCTCAGCAGCAAGTTATGGCTTGTCGGATTTGTTAAAAAAGGCTAACTTAAAACCACTACTTATATCTTTAGGACTTATGTTTTTCCAACAAATGAGCGGCATCAATGCTGTCATATTTTATACTAAAGAAATTTTTCTAATGTCTGGATCCACCATTGATACAAGTGCATGTACCATTATTGTAGGTGTTGTGAACTTCATATCAACTTTTATCGCAACTGTACTTATAGATAGACTTGGCCGTAAAATACTTCTATATATATCTAGTGTAGCTATGATTATAACGCTTGGAACACTAGGTACATATTTTTATTTGTCGTCAATTGACGTTCCTGTCTCGGAATATGGTTGGTTACCATTAATCAGTTTTGTTGTATATGTATTGGGATTCTCGCTCGGATTCGGCCCTATCCCATGGTTGATGTTAGGAGAACTTTTCCCTGCAAAAATCAGAGGATCCGCAGCCTCATTGGCAACTGCATTTAATTGGTCGTGTACCTTCATCGTAACGAAAACATTTTTAGATATAAATAAAGCAATTGGATTCCATGGAACATTCTGGCTGTTTGCGGTTTTATGTGTAGCAGCATTAGTGTTTGTGATTTTGTGGGTCCCAGAAACCCGAGGTCTTAGTTTACAAGACATAGAAAGAGAACTAGCAGGACTAAAAGTACGGCGCATGAGTTCAGTTGCAAATCTTAAACCATTGCCATCTACATTTTAAATTTGTCATGTTTGTATGTATAAATCGTTTCCTTTGTAGAATCAACGGATAGCGTTAATACTCTGTTGTTGATATTAATAACATTTTCGTATGTATAAATTGTTTCCTTTGTAGTATCAACGAATAACGTTAATACTCTTTTGTTGATATTAATAATTAGTAAATATTGACTGGCCCTACAATAAAACCAAATGAAAAAATTGCGATATTAGTGTAAGTTGTAGTAATCTCACCGTAATTGTAAGTAGTTAGCACCTAAATATATTTATTTTTTTACCATGCAACATTTTTATAGCGTAGGATTAAATAACCTTTGTTATTTTATAATAAAACATTATATATTTTGAAAACATATGTTTCATTTGAATTCACCAAATCTAATTCATGCAAGAGAAAGAAAAAACAAAGTTTGAATAGGTACCATTTTATTACCTTTAAATTGTACCACAACAATTTGAGAAACGTTAAGAAATGGAATTTCAGACAAATTTGTCCAACAGCATTCACATTTACAGCAAAATGTGTAATTTGGAATACAATCAGAGTTCAGAGTTATCAACAAACTGTTTATTGTATTTCCATCTAGTTTAGAATGTGCATATTTGACGTGAAGGTTACGAATTTCTAAAGGTGTGAACGCTGCATAATATTCATAAAAGTGAACTTGCCGCCCTTGGTAAAAGTTTTTACGCGCTAGGAATTTCATTTACTACTACAAAAAAAATTGCTAAGTGCAAAATCGGCGAAACAGTTTGCCTGGATTTTCACATACTTCAAAAATAATTACGTTTATACATATATATTATTTTTTCATTAATTTTATATTATAAGTTATAACTTTTTAACCCTAACAGTTATTACCTAAGATTAAAATCAGTGGCAGCTGGTGCCCTAAAAAATTTTAAAAATTTTGGTATGTGATAATACTGTTTATCAAAGTATGAAAAAAGGAGACTTATTTAAAAGAAAATTAAAATTTAATTTCAATCAATTTTTTAAATTTTAATTGATTTTTATTTTTCCAATTACAATCCGTTATCTTTATTTTGAGTGGTTTTTGTGTTGTGTAAGAGATCTTTCTATTTGGTGAATTTTAAGTTAAATTTAAATGCTTTTTATGGCTGATGTATACTGACGGGTTAAGACAGCAAAGTAAGACTAAAGATCAAAATTAACTAATCAGGATTGTTTACTGATTTTAGTTCATAGTTTGTAGGATTTAAACCACTGTCTTTAATCTGCGGTTTAAATCATGATCGATGTGATTTTTTTAATCGACGGTTTAAATCATTTTACGCATTTGTAAAGCGAGTTTCTCGTTTTTCGAAGATTTGCATTTTGCAATGTATTTTCAGTACCGCTTAATGTTTTACACCATAATTGTTTAAACATAACTCAATTTTAATTAAAATATTCCTCTTTTTCATTCGGGAACATGATAAGAATGAAAAAAATTAAGTTTAAGTCGACGATTTATTTTTTTGTCGTGATATTTTTAATCCTGTATCATAATATTTTAATTAGGATTTTGGAGTGTTTAAAGCATATTTTTTTTTGGTTTTTCCAAAGCAACACACGGATATTTTACCGATTTTAAAATTTACTTTTAATCATGATTTATTTTAAACTTGATCACTTGATTTAGGTCGCGATTTAAATCACTGACTCTGGGAACTCATTTTTAAGCGAACAACCTTTCAAGTCAGACTTTTCAAGAAAAAATTTATTTCTACCATTCTGAAGTTAGAAACCATTCGGTTTGTTCTCTATGTCTATTATATTCTGTTTTCTCCAAAATTGGCTAGAAGGGGAAAAATAACTTATCTAATTTTTGCTGCACCTAAACAAAGCTGCAAATTCTACCACTACTCATGGGCGATTTAGCTTAAACAAATTTTTTATCGTCGTCCGTTTATTAAATAAAAAGGTATAGGAATTTTCGATTTGCAAAAATTTATAGAAGACACAAAAAAGACGGTAACCAAATCGAAGCTCATCGCTAGCTCTAGGAGCTCATAAAAGTAAAACCAAAATTGTGTTGCTGGTTTTGAAAACGTTAAAATTTTTTTAATTTTTTTACTGCACAGTTTTAGTAGCTCCAAAAGTTCTCGTAGCTTGCAATATTGTGTACTTTTACGAAATTTCCAATACTAAATTCAATCTAAAGCCAAAATTTTCAGAAATTCATAGAAGACGTCACAGAGAAATTAGCTGGCTCGGACACAGTGGCGTAACTTCAGATTTTGAGCCCGGTGGCAAAATACCTCAAGAGCCCCCTTGGCCCCATCCTCAAACAAACTTTAATAATAAAGTAATTAATAATAAGAACAATTTCTTCAATAGGAAAAAAATTATTTGCAGTCTAGTAAATGAAAATAAATATATTAAAGCAAAACCCTTTTATTCATTATTCTCTTTACGAGTAACATTCTTCGTAGTACTTTCATAAGTAAAAAAATAAAAACTCGTGGCTCATGGCAGGGCCCCTTAAGGCCTCGGACCCGGGAGCCTTTGCCCCATGGTAGTTACGCCACTGCTGGGACACGCAGCAAATTGTAGTTCATCTCCAGCTCTATGAATCTACGAAATTTTGAAGAAACGCGAAGGCAGTTTTTGAGCAAAGTTTTTTTGAAAATTTTCGAAATTACTTGAATATGATTTTTACGCTTTTAAAAACTCTCGTACATAGTAACAATGTGTTCCCCTAGAGCAATTATAGTACCATATTTGACCCCAATCTGCCCACTTGTTTTTGAGTAATAGGGCAATATAATCAAAATTTTCAAAAAATTGTTGCGGCCGCCATTTTTAAACAAGAAAGTTCGAAAACAAATTAACTTTTAACCATCCATTAGGGAGTTATGGAGACCACCAACACACGCACGCACTCACCCACAGACAGACGTTAAAAAAACCTTTTTTGTCTATATTTCCAAAACGTGTATTTCTGTCAAAATTTCGAATGTGAATGTTTGTGTGAAATACTAAACCAAAAGTATAAGACAGTAAAATTGCAGTTATAATTTGACGTGTAGCGTCATCTAGTAAAACAATGTATTATGATATAGCGTTACCTATTTTAGCAAAATGTGTTGACTAGCATGTAATTGACTAGACATCAAAAATTTAAGTCCAGAAATTGACGTATATTAAACATCATCAAGACAGAATTAAATCAAGAAAACATTTGTTAGCCATTTTATCTTATGCGATTTTGTCCCCAACGCTCTTCTTTCTCATTGTTTGGTTTAATTTATTAATGTTTCCTTTCTTAGCTAGAAATTATGTTGGTTAATTCAAATCCCATCCCGTATTTCCAATGAATCAATCCAATTCCCATTACTTCATTCTTTCGTAGATCAACTCCATATTTTTCAAGTTCTGATGTTCGTTAATATCGGTTGAAATGTCAAAATTGCTTTTGTTTCCTAGGACCCTACCTACCTGCAAACTGTCCTTCTTTTGGCGATTGCTCGCTTAACCTGCTCAAGTAATCCACCATGGTTAAATCTAAATGAAAGGTTGAGTAATTTTTTTTCTAATCATGATGTGATGTCCTTATTTTTATGGAATTATAAAAACATTTTGATGGACTGTATTTATGTGACGTCTCGTTGTCACGTAGAAATATTTTTACGAAATAGAAACGTTTGTATTTAAGTGGCGTTTTAATTGGTTGTTGATGAAAGCGTTTACGTTTACGTTTCTGCATGGTTTGTGGTTAGGTAGTATTTGGTCAAGTTCATTTGTACCAACCACTTATGCAACATATCTAGCAATTATTATAAAATGTTGGTAAAAATATTTTTACAGAGATACAGTACAGCCATGTTTATAAACATTTTTACAAAAATGAATACGAGAATTTTTACAGTAGGATAGCCATACTAATTCCAAGTTTGAAGTCAAAATTCGGAAATGTTTTGAAACACGAAATATTCATAGTGGAATAGGATAATGAAAAGTAATAAGTCGCGTTTGCGTAAATCGACCATTAGGTAACTATAACAAAAGTAGCCATGTTCATAATAAATGGGCTACTTTTTAGGGGGTAGCCTAAACTTATTGCATTGCGTGCATAACTCATTTCTTGTGGTTTGGTGTGAATAATTACTAATTTTACTAACGCTTTCGCTGTAAAGTGTAATATACATACACACATAATTAGCTTTTCTAAAGTACTATAACATTTTGGTATTTTAATTTCAAAAGTTATTGAAAATTCAAGTTATTCATAGATTTTCAGAAAATGTGTTTTGCGCTAGGTTTTGCAATCATTAAGTAACGCGTTACATTTTTAAGTAACGACTTCAGTAGCGCCTAACTTTATAAAGTAACAGTAACAAGTTACAGATTTCGTGTTACAGTAATGCAAATTTTCGTTACTTTGTTAGTTACAGTAGAACCTACAAATATGACCAATTTTTTCCACTCCCCCACAAAGTTCAATTAGTTTAAATGATTTTTTGATAAAGTTACCATTTTATTGCTGCCTATTGTAACGAGTTTTTAAGAATACAGGCTATGTAAAACCGTTGAATGACTTATTTTAAGTCAATCAACGGTAAAACCTACAAATAAATTTCTTACTCCGCTGCAGTTAAAGTTCTTATGATACCGTCCGTTTCTTTGGGAAGGCCGTTAAGCCTTTTCATTGTTTGGTAACCTCTTTTATAAAACTAAATTATTTTAAAATAATTTTGGCTATTTGTAGGTTTTTATGGCTACAATTTAAATTCTCGCGCGTAGTTTTTCGTGTTATGCCTATTTTGGTTAAATAGATTTTTTTTGGATATAAACTCGTGTTTTAGAAGTCGGTAAAGTCATAAGTATTTAATTTTATAAGAGCAACATTGTCGTTAGAAGCGTAGAATATAAAATACATTTTATACAACATTACTGCTAGTGGATTACCAAATCTTAAATACATTCCAGTTACTTCCTTTGACGTGGAAAGATCTTATTCACTTTTTACAATATATTAACCAGCAATAGTCACGGCTTACCCTTAGAGAATTATATTAGAAAGTCACTATACTATAGCAACAGCAAACGTTGTTGAATTATTAAAGATTTGTTGGCACTACAGCTGGCCCATTTTTATTTTATTTTAGAGTTGCAATTCTTGCTTTGGTTGTTTTTTGAATAACATTTTTATTTTACTTGAAATTATAACTTGGTTTCTAAATGTAATATTTTTAATACTTATAGTGCCAAATATCCCAGCCCTACTTTAAATGCTATTTCTAATAAAATTTTAATACTGTTTTCTGTGCAGTGCTTTTTTAGTATCTGTATATTAAATCCGGATCCCTTCTCTCTGTCTAACCAAATACAGTATCGGTCGGCTGTACAAACAAATTTGAACCATATGCAGTGGACACGTAAATACGTGTATAGCGGGGGGAAGGGGGGGCTTTCACTAAATTCTGAAACAGGGGGAAGGGCTCCGGATTTAATATATAGATAAATAAATAGATAGATAGAATTGTTGTGAAGTATTTATCTGTTCATTTAAATATTGGGCATACCACATACTTCTTATTGTTTAATATTCTTGTTGATTTCGCTTTCGATTTGTGAAGCTGTAAAGTGTAGCTACATTTATACACTATAATACTGCATTGCCCATCAGTGTAGCGCCAGCCTTAAATGATTTTTCAGCACTGCTGGTTGCGTTTTGTCCAAACAAAGAAAGCAGTCCATGAAAATATATTTGGTACTAAGACACCTCGGCAACCCCTTTCCGTAGCCAGACGAACTACGGTATATCTGATGGAGATAGTTGCCTTTGGTCTGAGTGCTGCGGCTTTTCGCCGTAAAAAGAAGAAGAAGAAAATCTAGTGATATCTTATTTTCAATAGTTTTTGATAATTCAAGAATATTAATTATTCACAAATTTTCAAGAAATTGCGTTGTCCACTATTTAATGTTATTACATTATATCAATGAATTCCAAATAAACATATCCGAAAATGATTAATTTATTCTAGTTTCAATCTCTTTGTTTAGGGCACTTACTAATAAGCTTTGGTTTGGTTTAATATTGAAGCAAGTAGTTTAGTATTTTAACAATCAAAACATGAATTGTTATTATTACTTTATTTTATATTTATAGATATCTGGTATATAGAGTACGTATGTCTATGAAAATACTTTTAAAACTATTTTGCTGGCAGTTTACACTGATAACAGTTTTCCATAGCTTCTTGAAATTCTTCTATCTGTAAAGTCATTTCAAAAAAATTATATTTATCGTGAATACTTTTCGTTGCAACCATTAATATGCTTTGGGGATTGACTCCGGGACCTTAAAATAAAAAGTTATACCAATATGACACTATGAGATTTTATGAGATTACTTATAGCAAGATGTGCAGACAAAGCTATCTTATCAAGACTGAGTGCCCATATTCGTAAATTATGCACTCTTTTAACTCCCTCGATGTTCATAAATATATTCATAACATCGTTAAAGTCAATTCCTTTTGGCATTCCTTCCATTAAAACCAATAACGCGTCCTTTATTATATTAAACGTCGTTATAAGAACCAAAATTGAAAAGAAAAATGTACAAATAGGATCGATGATATTCCATTCGGGCTAAAAATGAGAATTACTTATAGTAGGACTACCAAGATGAGTACGGGTAAATACATTACCTTGTAATAAATAACCAAGGCAGCTACAAATACTCCAAAACTTTGAAGAAAATCTCCAATTACGTGTATAAAAGCAGCTCGAACATTAATATTATGTTCATGTCCATGTTTTTCCGTACCATGTGAGTGCCCATGTTGATGTAAGGTTAAGCCCATACTAAAACATAAGTAAACGTTGTAGGTAACTAATTTGATCACAGTATACATTTTCCAAACCATAAAAATTTCGGAAATAGAATAAATGTTATTGTATATGTATTTATGGCAACTACAGTGCAACTTCGGTACTATCAACTCCCACTAATCCGAGCTTCCAATAATCTTAACAGTTTGGCGTTACTTCTCTAATCCGAACAACGTCTAGTAATTCGTACAGCGTGGTCTACACGGAAGTTTTTGAATATGTTTCACAAGAATATTTTACGGATGTATACAGGGTGATTCAGAACAACACCGACAAACTTTCACAAATGGTAAGAGAGGACAGAGGCAATTGTTTTGAAATTGGGAACCCCCCTCTAGCCGCTTCCACCTGTGCAATGAATTTGGTGGTTATCACTTTGAACAGTTTTTCTGAGAACGATTGCTTATACTTGAGTGTAATGTTTTTGTATGTATTAAAATACATTGCAAAAACGCCATTTTTTACAAATACAGTATTTTGAACAATTTTGTAACCCGCACACCCCGTCCCCTGGTTCCAGTTAGTTCAGAGTATCGAGATTGCACTGTATACTATTATTTCGATATTTACTTGGTCGCTGTGTGCGTATAAGTGTTTCAAAAATATTACATATACATTTCAAACATTGTTAGTGGTAGAAAAACGACTTTGACAATTAAAAACGTAATTTTGAAACTTTTTTTTAAAACACGTAAATAAGAAATTAGGTAGAACTTGATGAATAATCAGTTTATACTATACACCAATATAAATAAATGTAATATACATAAACATATGTCTGTTGTGTTGCTTTACATACAGTATATTGACAGCTACACCAACGGCGGAAGTAATTAGCATAACTTTAGCGTCAATGTCAAAATCCCTCTCGATAACTCTTTGCACTGCTAAATAAACTAAAACTCCTGTAACAACCCATATTAGGAGAACTGAAGTTAGCGCTCCTATAACTTCTGCCCTGTACCACCCAAAGGACATTTTCTTTGTTGCTGGTCTTGTAGCAACCCATATGGAAAATAGGGATATCATAAAGCTTGCAAAATCTGTCAATAAATGAGCTGCGTCTGTCGCAATTGCTAAACTACTTGATAAATAACCACCTGAAAAGATTAAATTTTATAACCTGCTTAAATACGGTAGTCTTTTTTGTTTACTTACCTAACGCTTCTCCTATCATAAATATAACGCACAATACGCTTGCCAATATCAATTTTCGTCTAGCTTTTTTATCTACTTCGTCCGATCTAGATTTGTGACAATGTTTATTTACTGAAAAATTGTTATAATGCTTTCAGAAATATCCATTTTTGAGTATTTTTCTACCTACTTAAATTTGTGGTACGAGAGTTTTCTTTTGCATGAGACGAAATATCAACTTCTCCACCTTCCATATCAATAACTTCACCTTCTAAAACTGTGCAGCATCCAGCACTAGGTTTTCCATGCACACAGTATATTACGCGCTTGGGAGAATTGCCCATTTGGGTACCACCACCGCTATTACTTCGTGCAAATGCGCCGTATCCTCTACCATTTTGAATACTGTAATAAAACATTGTATTAAAAAACAAAGGTAATGTTTATTAACTCTTTTATCTTTTTTGCCATCTTAATACATGTTGGCGTAGTATTGCTTGTAATTTGGTTTATCTATGACTGCTTGGCTAAGGACTTATTATGTCATTTATTTGCGTTAGGTAATGAAGTTCATTATAGCACTAGTGAAATAATGGATTCATTACCTAACTCATTTTATTTACACAAACAAGACTAAAGCTTTGTTTCTAAGAAAATTGGCTGGTTGCTATAGTATTGAGCAGCTCGAATCTATCTCACCGAAGGACGCAAGTATGTTTGGACGCAGGAACGTGTGAACGCAAAAGCATGATTAAAAAAAATAATAATCTTACGGTAATTCGTACAAGTTATATACGAGTTACATAATAAATACATTTTTCGTTAACATTTGTTTTTGTTTTCTTTAATCAATAAGAGCACAAGGCTCTTGCAGAAATTTCGGCAATTTAAATTGTAAATTATTTCAATAAATTGTAAATATACATTTATAATTTTTTGATAAATTAAAAAAATATTTCGGAAATAAAATTTTGTAAGAAATAATATACGAAGTAAAAACTAGCTATATTCATAAACATATAAAAATGTATTAGCGGCCAACTTCGCCGAGTCCTAGCAGCTTGCGTTCAGACATGCTTGCGTCTAAACTATTCAGCGTCCAAACCATGCTGTGTGCACACAGCCGCGTTGTAACTGCCGCGTTGCAATGACCGCGTTCAAATGGTCGTCTTCAAATGTCCTAAACCGTCTTATTTTTGTGAATGAACCTCGCATTTAACTTTCCTTAACCTAAAACTATGTTTATGTCATTATGTTTATTCGTTATAATTTTATAATCAATGTTTTGCCCTTTTAAACCTAACCTGTGGGCCTTTCCAGCAATTTCTTGGCTAACTTGTTTAGGTAATCGAACAAAATTAAACTTCTTAGAAGTGTTTTTCTAATAAAAGTTTACTGTTACTGTTGTTTCACATCACACTTCAAGTTGCGGACCAAACTCGTTTTTTATCCGCGGTTTCATTCATATGAAGCGTACACACGCGCGGACGCACAAACACGAGAAAAATATTTTTGGTATCTTTTCACGTGCTTATCCGTTACAATCGATTTTCGAACCGAGTACAATACCTTCCGCTGTACTCGGCATACCAGCAAGGACGGTGTAATATATTATATACAATGTCTGGATTGTTTAAAACTTCAAACCACCAAGTGCAGCGAACTCCATACAAAAAGGAATTAATGTGCCATATAACAACATAAATAGTCCTTAAAAAATTTTTTAGTTTTGTTATTTTGCTAATTATTTTTAATGCCTATACCATTTTTTCCATAATTACTTTCTTTATAAATGTAAATATAAAATCAACAAAATCTAACCAAGAAAATTATTTACAAAAGTTTCCGTTAATAAAATAATACTGTTTTTTGTATTATACATTAACTAGTGTTACCCCAGCACACAATGCACTGACAGCCTGAGCGTTGACTGAGCCGGCTAAATGCTCACGTGATGCATTAGTTCCATGAGGAGACGCGGCGTTGGTGTAGATGTCGCTTCAAGTAAAGCGCGTTTAGCAGACTTTCATATATAAATTAAAATAATTATTATTGAAAAATCGACGTAAAATAAAAATATAAAAATATTTCATGTTCCATCTGAGGATAGAGACCTTTCATTTAAAAAAAATGGTCCAAATTGGTGAAGCGGTAGCCGCTTGAGGAACGGGAGAAAAATACCCTTTGAGCTTTTATATATGTATGGATTAGGAAGTATTAGCTCCGTCTAGAATACACTGAACAACACAAACAGCCATGACTACGCCAGGATTCGAACCCGGGATTGATTGTCTGATAAGTAAAACGTACCTACTGAGCCACTTCTGAATGCCTTCTGTTGTTTGCAAAAATTTTGGAGAATTATTTTAGTTAGCAAAAAATTATTATATAAATATAATGTAATTTAGGTTAGTTTTTCCCCCAATTTTTAATGTCAAAAAACATTTAAAAAATTAAAAGTAAGATAACAGAATGTATGGTAAAGAAAACAAATAAATTCACCATTATTGGACGTTTTGGAATGAGAAATCAAGTCATCTGGACGCAGACATAGAAAACCAAGATCAAGTTATGAAGATTTATTGTTCCAACTGTTTACTTTTAATCTTGCCTCTGATGATGACATGTAAACGTGAAAATTCGTATAAGGCTAAAGTAAACTTGTGGGATGTTAATAATTGTTTTATTTACAACACATTAATATGAACGTCAACGAAGTAAAGCCAGAATTAGTAACCTGTGAAAAGTTCGATATTTGTTAAATTATACTGCAAGTCGGTTTGAAGTTGTGTCGTCACTGTAAATATCAGCCAACGCCATTGACTTGCAGTGAAATGATAATTGAAACAGATTTTATTATAAATAACTATTTAGAAACGCCCGAAAAGTGAATAAAATTAAAATATAAAAATATTTGAATTTTTATTGATTTTTGGGGTAATTACGGTAATATTGATAAATAAAAATTTATCAATATTTCCTTAATTTGAAAGCATTTCAAGACAACTTTGACACTGAGACAATGAAAATTAGAGTAATTCTCTCTTTATTTACACCACTCTGTGGAGGTTGGAAAATTAAATAACTTTAACTGGAATATTTACAAATTTTAAAAATAGCAGGTAAATTCCCAAAAATTTCCTGACAACAAAATCAACTTTTGTACCTATAAAAAAACACATGCGCAATTACAATATGAGATCGTTTCACAAATATAGAATTTGCATTGAGTTCTTATTCTTAAAAGGTTAAAATAAATGAGAAATCGCAGTGAAAGTTTATCCGTAATATTACTTTTAATCAATATACTGAATTCAAGTATTTTGTTTACGTTTAGAAGAGAACAAAAGAACTTTTTTTATAATTATGTTTCCATCAAATCAGCTACGTTTACCTTGTAGTCTGCATAGAATTGATTTAAATCTGCATTCATTGCCAATTTATTGTTCTTTGAATAACACAAAAATTATATTACAAAATCAGAGAAATTGACGAAAATGCTATTTTTTATATTCTACGCTGGCTGCACAACTTATGCATGTGCAGCAGTTTTCATTGAAGATAGTATTATAATCTAAAACTTACCTGACAAACGTATCTTTTTCGTTGTTCTGCATTATTATTAATCCAATGCAACCTATAGAATATTGCAAATAACTATATTTATGAAATATCCGTGTTTTCGGGCACTAACCAGCAAACAAATATGAATCTCCAATACGTGGGTAAATGGGAAATAAAGATGACTGTTTAAAATGGAATACTAGTGCACCCGACCCCAACAATATACTTATCACAGTCGAACGACGACCCGATTAATCCATTCGACGAAAATTCCTATTTCGTTTAAGATCTGTTTCTACTTATCATTTTGTAACTGTAAACACTTTTATCACTATAAAACTATCTGACGATAATATACAGGAACGTAATTAGTTTTTCAAGTGAGAGAAAACGAAACCATATCAACGACCCAACCAATACCTCCCACAAATGCTATTTGTAATTTTAAAAGTTTATTAGATATATATGTTCTGATAAATTGCTATTAAAATTTATTTTACAAATATCGAGTTTTTTTCGTATTTCGATTATATTGGCCAAATATTTTTCAAATAATTTATTAACTTTTTCAAGCAACTAATTATTTGGTTTATATGTCAAATAAGTAACGGAGTAATGCGGGATAGTACAATTTTTTATTTGTGCAGACAAGTATTAGTTATCGCTGAGTTTGCGATTACCTACACTTTTAAATTCTGCAAATAGCTATTTGACAAATAAATAGAAATTGAAACACGCAATGCTTGACAAATAAAAGTTTCGAATACAATGCATTTGTTGAATTCTTAATGGCTACTTTATTAGTACATTGAAATACCGCGCCTAAATGAAATATGAAATTACATCTTTGGCGATAGTAGTGATTATCAAAAACATTGGGGAAAATTGTTTGGCCACGGCAATATTTACCAAATGTAAATGTAAAACGCAAGTTGTGAAGTAGTACAAAATAAAATGCGCTAATCTACTAATGATAGCAATTTAATTGTTGAAACACGTATTCAGATAGATATTAGACACGCACAATATTAGATATTGTAACAGCAAATGTTTTTTACAAAACTCTTTTAGTAGTATTAAATTGCAGTTATGAGATGTATAGAGCGATAAAATAAATACTTAATTGTAGTCGCCTTTGAAACAAGCGCGGCATGTCAATGATTAGTTTGAAAATTGTGTTGCTATTATCATAGTTGTGCGGTTTATTATTTTACCGCATTTGCTTATATTTAACATTTTTTTAACAGTTAACAAGTAGACATTGTAAATTATTTTTAATATTTATTATTTTTAGCATTTAACACACATAATGGAAAAAATATTAGATGGTTATTCAGTTCAAATTCGGCGACAGACCTGCTTATTTCTTAATTTTTTTATTTATTTTTTGATATTTTTTACCACTATCTTATCTTGGCCTATGTCTATAATTTATTTTAATTTTTATCTTTTATCTATTTATAAAAAAATTAATTTTCAATTTAAATTTCAAAATGTAGCACAAACCAACACCTGCGGAATAATAGCTGAGTGTATAAAACAATGGCGCCACGACGTTTTCAATTTTTACAAAAGTTTATTTACTTACTTTTCTAAACGGTATTTATTTATATTTGTTCGTTGGTAAAGATGGTTTGAACAAAGCAACATAAAACATTTTTAAAGTTAAATTTATAATTATTTTTTGAATAAATACAAGATAAAAATTACAATAAATTATGGACATGGGCCAAGATAAGATAATAGTAAAAAATGTCAAAAAATAGATTTAAGAAAATAAGAAAAGAAATAGGTCCGTCACCAGATTTGAACTGGGGTCACCAGATTACAAGCTCTCGCCTTTACCGCTAAACCAAACAATCATCTAATATTTTTTTCTATTAAGTGTATGTAATAAGTTACGGTTTACAACTGACATTTATCATGCGCGTTTCAAAGCAAAAATAATAAATATTAAAAACAATTTACCATTGTTCTGTATTCAACGTTTATTTAATGATTTTTTTGAGTTGCACTGGCACACGTGTTTTACCAAATGAAGTATGCCATTTTTTCTGTAAAAAACAAAAAGTTGTTGTTATCAATAACCGTTAGTTCAAAAAGGTGTTTTTTTCTCGTGGTCTTTTAAGTGCTAAAAAGGACAGATTTTGCAACCTGTGAAGAAGACACCAGCGTTAAAGGGGACCTATACATTGGCGAACTACCTGAATTGGCGTAGAACTGACACTTTCAAAAAGGTAGGAAACAGTAATGTTAGTGCAACTTGTGTTTCTTATAACCGCAAACAGTTATTGGTCCTTCGAGCCGGATCGAATTGCTCTTTTGGTGATACGTCATTACAGTTTTTTCCCTTCAAATAACTAACATTACTTTTTTACGTCGTCTTTCTTTCAAAGTATGAAGGTAGATAAATTATTTAAAAAACGTCAAAGTGCACAGAACGTGTTGAGACTTTGCTAAAACTAGCTCAAGATGCTCAATATGATGCTTCAAAAAGGGTGGATTTCGGTCTCAGGTTCGAAAATCTAGCTGATTTGGTGAAAGTGTTTGAATCTCTACATTTTGAGATTGTGTCGCTCGTGGAGCTGCCAGAACTCGACGTTCAGGAAGATATAATGGAATCTTTTGATAATATGCAATATTCGATCAAAACAATTCATCGTGAAATATTCGGCAACAGGTCTGATGATGGGAGTTCCATGCATGCTTTGCCACAGCATTCAGGTGCAGGTTCAGGCGGTGATCGCTCTCATGTTAAGTTACCAAGAATAGAACTTCCTCAATTTGATGGTACTACTAAAAATTGGACCACATTTTATGATGTTTTTAAAACACTGATTCATGAGAATGTATCACTATCTGACATTGAACGTTTTCAGTATTTGATTTCAAGTCTTTCAAAGGAAGCTTTAACTTTGGTGAAGAATCTACCTCTTACTGCTGCCAATTATCAAATAGCCTTTAAAGCATTGGTGTCCAGGTATCAGAACAAACGTGTGCTAATAACCAATTATTGGCAAAACCTATTTCATGCTCCCAAAGCAACTAATGACTCAGCTTCTTCTTTTCGTAATTTATTGTCGGTGTTTGCTGAAAACTTAGATGCTTTGGATCAATTTCAGTGGGATCTCTAGGATTTTACGAAAAAAAGGTTCGAAATAGAATTTAGCGATTCTCAAGTGCGGAAGTGTGTGTATTGCATACAAAATCATTCACTTCTCAAGTGTGACGGTTTTTTAGAATTGAGTTCAGGTGATCGTCATGCTGTTGCGAAAAGGGACAATTTGTGTTTTAATTGCTTATCTGCGACTCCAAGTTTAGCTGTCGTGTGTGTCATACACGTCATCATACACTCATACATTTTCCGAAGCAATTATCTTCCGTTTCTTCAGATAAAACTGATGAGCATAGTGTCAAATCCGCCGAAGATAATCAGCTTAAAGTGATGACAAGTTGTATGCTGGCGGGTCCAAAAATAGTGTTATTTTCAACTGTTGTAGTGAGTGTTCGGGATGTTCATGGAAACTATCAACTGTGTAGAGCTCTGCTTGACTCTGCGAGTGAAGCCAATTTTCTAACCGAACGGTGTGCGAAGAAACTTGGTTTTTCCACGTCTCCTTCTTCAATTCCTATTCTAAGGGGGACTAAATCAAATTGCTACATTATCGAATTTAGGTACGATTTTGTGTAAGTTAAGACCCTCTAGTCATCTTCATCCGAATTTTGAAATAGAGATGATCGTGATACCAAATATTTGTGGCCAAATCCCCTTTAATCGTGTGTATGGACAAAGTTGGAAGCATATTCAAGGTCTGCCACTTGCGGATCCACATTTCGGAGATCCTAGTGACATCGACATCTTGTTGGGGGCAGACATATACGCTCAAATAGTGACGCAAGATCTAAGGAAAGGTAATCGCGGTGAACCTAATGCGATTAACACTGAGTTTGGGTGGGTTCTTATTGGTAAAGTTGATTTTCCTTCCGAAAAGGTGGTTGATTCTTTTTGTACATCTTTAGATGTTTCTTTGGAAAGTGCAATCAGACGTTTTTGGAAATTAGAGCAAATTCCTCAAGACACTTCTCAATCGCCCGATGACATCATATGTGAAAACATTTTTCTTAATGCACATTCTCGTGAAAAAGGTGGTAGATATGTAGTGCAATTACCTTTTCAGAATTTACCTCCTCAATTAGGAGATTCGTATAGTAATGCTTTGCGTCGGTTTATGAATTTGGAATCACGTTTACTAAAAAAGCCATCTCTTTATGAATCGTACTCGGCTTGTATGAAAGATTATATAGATCAAAATCATATGACCTGAGCTACAGAAAATCGTGCTAGTAACGAGATGTATTATATTCATCATCATTGTGTACTAAAGCCTGAGAGTACTTCAACAAAACTTCGTATTGTGTTCGACGCATCTGCCAAAAAGTTCAAACGGTGCTTCTTTAAACGATGTTTTATACGTAAGACCTAAACTAATATTGTTTCAATTTTGCTGGCATTTCGAATACATACCATTGTGTTTACAGCTGATCTCCGGCAGATGTACAGCCAAATTCTAATCGCTGATTGTCAAAGGGACTATCAACGAATTTTATGGAGATTTTCTAAATATGAACTTGTGAAAGCGTACCGTCTAAATACGGTAACATTTGGTGTGTCCTCCAGTCCGTATTTAGCTATACGCTGTTTTCTTCAGTTGGCTCAAGATGAGGGTCATAAATACCCACTTGCGGCAGAGGTATTAAAATCCTATGTTTATGTAGACGATGTCGTAAGTGGTGCAGATTCACCACAAGAAGCTTGTGAAGTTCAATCACAATTAGTGGCGCTATTTGCAGAAGCAGGTTTTGAACTAAGGAAATGGGCCAGTAATCATCATGAACTACTAACATCGATTCCTGTGGAACACCAACAACCTCATATGTTCGATTCAAATGATGTTAAACGCTTAAAAATACTGGGGCTACAGTGGTGTCCAAGCACAGATTCATTTTAAGGTTGAACCTATCGATCGGCCGTGTTCAAAACGTAGTGTGCTTTCAGAATTAGCTAGAATTTACGATCCATTAGGTTTCTTAGCTCCCATCACTTTGTTTGCGAAATATTTGATGCAGCGCTTATGGAGTTTGGGTATAAACTGGGATGATAAGCCTCCACCTGAGATTCTTGAACGTTGGTCAACTTACAAATCACAACTTCCTTGTTTATCTGAAATTACATTGCCTCGACGAGTGGTCATGGACGATGTTCGTTTCCGAGGTGCATGGATTTTGTGACGCATCGCAAAATGGGTATTCGGCTGTGGTATCCTCCGTCAAGTTTCTTGTGGTGGTTCAACCAAAGTTTTCTTTGAGTGTGCTAAATCTAAAGTATCTGCTTTAAAAAGTGTATCCATACCTAGGTTGGAGTTGTGTGGTTTTGTTGTCTGATTTGATTGAATTTGTACTTAACACATACAAAAATTACATTCTTGTAGATAAAGTTTACGCATGGTCCGATTCTACTGTTGTTTTATCATGGATCAAGTCGTCTAGCGTATACTGAAGATAAGTGGCCAAAGTTTTCCTTTGCTTGTGCAGCTTCATCCTCAGAGGTAGAATCGGAACAGTGAAAAGTATTGTGTCTAACAGTGGTGACTTCAAGTGAATGGATAAATATTCTACTCAATAAGTTCTCCTCCTTAAGTAAAATTCAAGGAATTGTGGCAAGGTTTATCAAAAATCTAAAAGTTCCAAGAGATAGTCGAGAAAAAGATACGTTTTCTATTGTGGAATTATACAAAGCTCTTGTGTTGATCGTTTGATCTGTGCAACGTGAAGTCTTTCAAAATGAAATGGTGAATCTTGAAAGTTATGATCAGTGCTCTAATCCTTTTCGAAAGTTGTCTCCTTTTCTCGACAAAGATGGTGTCATCAGGGTGGGAGGTCGTCTTCGCCATTCTAAACTAGAGTTTGATGCTAAGCATTCAATGCTGTTGCCCCGTGCACATCGTCATACAGAACTAATTATAGAACATGTACATACACTGCACCAACATCCTGGTCCTCGCACGCTTCATTATTTACTATCTCAACAATTCTGGATATTGTCGGCACGTCGTGCCATCAATTTTACTTTGTCCAAATGTTATAGGTGCTTTCGTGTGCGTCCTGCCCTAATAATTCCTTTTATGGGCGATCTACCTCCTAGCAGAGTATCTGAGGTTAAGCCTTTTTCTCACAGCGGTATAGATTTTGCTGGCCCTTTTCTCATTACACTGAGAAAACGTCGTCGTGTTCAAACGTGTTCAAAGCATGAAAGCTTATGTTTGTGTTTTTTGTGTGTTTTGCTATTAAAGCAATACATTTAGAGTTAGTGTCGAACCTATCTTCCGAAGCTTTCTTGGCTGCTTTACGCAGATTCGTTGCTCGCAGGGGTAGATGCAGCAATCGTTATAGTGATAGCGGTACAAATTTTGTTGGAGCAAATAGATTATTGATGTCGTATTGTAAAGATTCCGCAGATAATCTCGCTATTAAATAGCATTTTAACCCCCCTGCAGCACCACACTTTGGAGGGTTGTGGGGGGCGAGAGTTAAATCCGTAAAATCACATTTAAAAAAGGGTTATCGGACTTCAAATCCTCACGTATGAGGAATTTAATACTGTATTAACACAAATTGAGTCGGTTCTCAATTCTCGGCCTTTGTGTGATATAAGTGCAGATCCTAACGATCTTACAGCTCTTACTCCTGCACACTTTCTAACTATGGAACCGTTGTATGCCCCACCTGATCAAAATGTTACAGATTTGAAATTAAATCGATTGAATCGTTGGCAATTAGTGCAGAGAATGCACCACGACTTTTGGCGAAGATGGCACGTGGAGTATCTCCATACTCTTCAGCAACGGAATAAGTGGAGTTCTCATCAAAAGACTCCGTTAGAAGGCTCTCTGGTTGTGATCAAAGATGAAAATCTTTCTCCACTACGATGGTGTCTCGGGCGTTTAATTAAATTATATCCAGGTCGTGATGGAGTTCCTCGGGTGGCACAAGTGCGTACTGCTAAGGGAGTTTATGATCGTGCTTTAGCAAAATTATGTCTCCTCCCTTCACAGTAATTTTTTTGTCTTATAGTTAGTTGTTTGAAAACAAAAATTGTAATGATTTTTCTTTAATTTTTCTAAAATAAGTGCCTTATTTTGGTGGGCGGAATGTTCCGTATTCAACGTTTATTTAATGATTTTTTTGAGTTGCACTGGCACACGTGTCTTACCAAATAAAGTGTGCCATTTTTTCGGTAAAAACAAAAAGTTGTTGTTATCAATAACCGTTAGTTCAAAAAGGTGTTTTTTCCTCGTGGTCTTTTAAGTGCTAAAAAGGACAGATTTTGCAACTTGTGAAGAAGACACCAGCGTTAAAGGGGACCCCTATACATTGGCTAACTACCTGAATTGGCGTAGAACTGACACTTTCAAAAAGGTAGGAAACAGTAATGTTAGTGCAACTTGTGTTTCTTATAACCGCAAACAACCATGATCACTTGCTAATTGTTTAAAATTGTTAAATATAAGCAAATGTAAAATAATAAACCGCGCAACTATGATAACAGCTCTACGATTTACAAACTATTCATCGACATGACGTGTTTGTTTCAAAGGCGACTGCGATTAAGTTTTTCTTTGAACGTCAAGCAAATTCCAGGTAGTCTATTATACCTAAAGGAAATTTATTGAAGAATAAGTTTGGTGCTAGTAAAGAAATACGTACTCCACTTAGTTTTTTGTTCTTCTTTTGCTTATTTAGGCAAAAGATCCGAAAGAGACATTCCATAACCTATGTTGCAAATAATAGTTGTCTGTTTATATTTTATGTGCCAAAACTCTCTTGAAAAGAAAATTTTAAAACAAAAGACTGGCTACATTGTTCAAGCGGTACTTATGTTCTATTTACACTAATATCATTGCATTAGTTATCATTTAAAGTTGTGTTTCGGTGTCGTATGGCATATTATAAATTGTATTTTAAATAATCACAAATAAATATATAAAATCGATAGATTATTAATGATATAAAACTTATATATCCTTATATAACAAAATCTGTTAGAAAAACGTGAAAAACTGTATCACATTAGCAACAATTCAATCCAAACAACAGCCTAGCACTGTTGCAATAGTGTGTTTTGATACCTTTTAACAATAATAACGATTAAAAGAACAAAATGCTAGTTTCGTTAGCAAAGTTTATTATAAACGTAAAAAAATTTATAAAACTTACCATGACGCCAAGGATGAAGCTCGTGAATAGCAAGGTAGTGCAACTGTGGAACGCAGTATAAAATACCAGCCTGCAAGAGGCTAATTAGGGCTCCACGCTCAATTAAAAAATAAACATAAAATAATGATAAAAACAATTGATTATGTTTAATAGTTTTTTAAGTACGCAGTTGAATGTTACAATATAAATGTGAAATTGTCCATTTCAGCAAAATTTTGCTCTTAAATTGACCCCCTTCTTGCCTATTTCTGCATCGGACAAAATTTTGATCAACTACTTTACAACTTTAAAAATATTTATTTATTTTAACCTTATAAGTATTTCGGCATGTTTAGATGTTACTGCCAAAGGTAAGTTTAAAAAGTAAACAGTTGGTGTTGCCATACAAACAAAAGAACTGGAAGACTTGATTTTGACTATCTACAGCTACAGACTACTTGATTATTTCTTATTCCAAAACGTCCAATAATGGTAAATTTAAAAGATCAATTTGTTCATTCATTAAAGGTACAGATTTTAAATGTTTGTGAATTTAAAATGCTTCTAGTATATCTAACTTACGTTTATCATCAGAATAGTATAAAAATTGTATGTATGTATAAATGTAAAATTTTGATCTTCAGCCCATTCCGAGAAGTCTATTTAATAAGTTAACACTTATAATAGAACAACCTGCTTTATTAAATTGACGATGCATACTACCTGGACAGTTGGAGAACTAACCGCTTTTTTATTAAAACTACGACATTTGTGTGTTTATGTACCATGTTGTAGCGCTGGTGTAAGTAGCGAGATAGCTCAGTTGGAAAATGTGGGTATAGCGGACGCGCTCGCCAGATCGAACCCTAGCGGGTATGAATGTTGTTTTATTGTACATTTTTTTTAAAGACATACATGTGTGGTGTAACTTGCCATTTCATGTCAAGTCAAACAGGTTACTCGTTACCATAGATATACTTGATTATAAGCAATTGCTTTATTTTAGCAACTAAACAGTTTATAAATTGGATAAAATCATTGACTATACTCTTATAGACCCGCAACGTTTACGAATTATTACATTTCTTGAAATAGTAGTAGACGTGAGCGACAGGTTGCGCTGTTTGTACTAAGAGATCTAGAAAGCAGTCAACCAAACAAGTTATAAACAACACTCTTAAATAATAATATGCTGGTCGATTTTGATGAAGGGTCTGTCCTGGTCGGCCTATGCCAGTTTCACCGCCAAAGCAGGTAGTTGATGTTCTAAATATATTCAAAACAAGAGAAACTGTCGTTACACGTAAACTTATAACACTGAAAGTTGATAATTCGGATGTCGGACAAAAATGGCTATAACATCTCTATTTGGAAACTTAACAAAAATATGCAAAGAATAAAAAATATATTTTTTAACTAAAGCTAATTGATAGGCGGAGTTAAAATCACATAAATGCCGGAAAAGTTTTCGATTTGCCTTAAGTTGTTCTATCAGATTTCCTGCTCAAATTTTCAAAACTTAGTTTTGAAAAAACAACGTTACCCAAAAAAGAAATGTCTAACTTCCGTTTCCGGTTTCGGATTTTTTTGAAAAGCTTAACTGGAACTACAATTTTCGATATACCTCTTGCTTTTAAATTTCATCAAAATCGGCCAGTACTTTCGCCTGTAGATGCGTCACCCACAGACATACATTTTTTAAAAACCACTTTTTTGGGTTCCTTGACACCTTACACGTACTAAAATGGTATAAAATATTATACAATATTTGAATTGCATAGCCTGCGGTGTAGGCAATAGCACAAAGTTGTAAGTGACGCACGTCATCATTGTTGAAAACGTAACCGAAATTTAAAAAATTTCAACAGTAACCGAAAAGCGAAACGTTATTTTATTTCGATTTACGTCTCTGGTTTTATTGCATGAAACATTAATTAATCATTTTTTAAATTTCTAAGTTTATCACAAACACCCGCATTTCCTACTCTTACATCTCTCGATGTCCACACAGTTTCTTTATATATGCGCACTAATATTAAAAAGTTTATTAAAAAATCAAAATGAATAATGCAAAAACTGCCTTCCAGGAATTACTATACTCCAGTCAAATCATACAACTCCGAATATCATAGCAATATCTCGGTCAAATATGAAAATAACACTTGCATGCGACCAGTCTAAAATCGCGCCTTTTTACAAGGAATCCGACGCCGTCAAACTTGTGAAGATCGGATTTACGTAGCGCACAATAGAACGATTTTTGTAAAAGTGAAAATATCTCGGTCAGATATGAAGATAACACTGGCATGCGACGATTCTAAGAACGCGCCTTTTTACAAGAAATCCGACGTCGTCAAACTTGTGGAGATTAGATTTACGTAGAGCACAATATAACGATTTTTGTAAAAGTGAAAATATCTCGGTCAAATTTGAAGATAACACTGGCATGCAACCATTTTCAGAACGCGTCTTTTCGCAAGGAATCCGACGCCGCGCCGTCAAACTTATCAAGATCGGACTTACGTAGCGCACAATATAACAATTTTTGTAAAAGTGAAAATATCTCGGTCAAATATGAATTTGACGCACGTCATCATTGTTTACGTTTACAGTAAAAGGACATTCCGGTTCATCGCCTTTCTTATCGCTTTTTTGATGCATTTCTGTATTTGAAAAGAGCGATTTGTCACTATCTGATTCACAATTTGCCTGGTCAGATATAATTATATTTAAATTCATATTAATTATGTGTCGCAAATTTGTCCGAAATGTACATATTTATATGAACATATTTTCAAGGATGTCTTGATTTAATCTTGACGTAAGCAAAAACGGGATACCTACCTTTTTTAGATCCGCGTAAAGGCTTAAAATAGCCGTAATTGAGAGCAAAAGCCGCTCAAAACAGGGGTGATTTTTCCGTTGCTCAACTGTTTCCCATTGACGAATCCAACTAAGAGCGGCTTAACTAAAAACCTAAAGATGTACAATACCACCCATTCTGTCGTCGCCGATTTTAAGTGTTTACACGTGTTTCTATCGTAAGTCGAGTTTAAAGTCCCTACCCAAAGAATGCTAAATGACGTACGTTTCTAACAGTAGCAGGTATGCGACGTAGAACTTAGTATAAACTAGACGCATGGCGCACAGCGCCCCTTAGTGTAGTCATCTTCAACTTAATCGTAAACGAATTACATTGGTTGCGTATCTATAAAGGTATATAATCAAAGGTAAAATCATTGACTATACTCTTAGGTATATATAGTTACAATGAATACAGTAATTATTAACATGATAGAAAATTGTGTTTCTTGGGGATGATCAAGAATTTACTTGCGTCTTGCAGTTGCTAGGACTTGGGGCATTTGCGTTTGGTAGGTACATATCAGCACAATTGGATAACAAAAATAAATACCTACATTTTCTGCTTTAAAACTCCAACAGATGTTTGCAAGTTCCTTGCCGTTTTAAATTACAACCGAGCGGCTGACCCCCGCCATGGGGGGTCGTTATTACAGGAGTAGTTTTACAGTAGTTTCTTTGGAACTTTTAAAATACAAAAATGAGCCAAACATTTCGTATGGGCTTTCGCATACTTCTGCAGTATAGAAATTTTAAAAAAACACAAAATTTGAAAATTTTCCAAAACTAGTCCAGTAGACTTACGACTTTTTTTTAGCTCTTGACGGAAAACAATTGGACAGAAACGATATGTTTAGTTAAACACTGGGTATAACAATAAAATTTTAATTATAACGTCAAAATTTACTTTTCTGAGAATTTGAATTTTAGGGTAGGAAATTTCAATTATTTAGATTTAGAACACAAATTCTGATTTGCATTGACTTCTAAATTAAGCTCTTTGCTCAGAATGTTGACTTAAAATTTTGAATTAAGTATTTGATAATAACATTTGAACTGTGAACCATTGCTAAACTTGTTAGACGAAAACTAGTAATAGTACAAGAAAATAAATAGTTGTTTTTATCCATGGGCTTTTTCTTCTGTCGGCTTTTCCCCGTCTGCTTTCTTTTTTTTAACGCTGTTTTTTTTCCTGTTTTTTAGCACGGAGTTTTTCCACGGCTTTTAAAACTTTACCGGTTTTACCTCGTATAAACAGCATATTACGAACGCCCTATAAAAAGCATACAAAATGGTTTCGGGTTTTCCTAATAGCATTCATTTCCATAAGACCACAAAAAAGGTAGGTATAAGAATAGTCAATATTACAAAACAGAACAGAAATGCACGTCATATTAACATAATCAAATCATATTAATTCGGTGTGTGTGCGCCCGCGAGCGAACGTGTGTGATCAGGCAAAATCTCAGGAATGTCTGGACCTAGTTATTAAAATTTGGTACACTTAGGTACCAGACAGTATAATTAGTCTATGGTACCAGGAAAATTTGTCGAGCCAAGAAGCTGTTTTAGGAACCGTAACCGGAATCTAGACTTTTAAAAGCATCGTGGTTAGCATTTGCTATTATACCTATGTAATATGTATTACATTACAACCCATGTTTAAAGTCATTGGTTTTGAAAGGTAATAAAATAAGTGATCAATCTTTAGTAAAAGGGAAATTTGTTCATATAGGTTTTTTGAGTAATATTTCATTTGTATGTTTAAATCCTATAATAATGTAGAAGTACAATAAAATAATATTAGTAGATAAAGAAAGAAAAATTACTGATAGTGTATATGTTGCAATGTTTATCACTTTTGTTATTTGTTCCCGTTTTTTTGTGCAATCCTATAAAGATGCGTTTTTTGAAAATATTTAAATCAGTGGAATTTCATATTACTTTACAGAGAAGGAAGGAAATAGTAAAAAATTACTGACTTAAATGTTTGGCTACAACGTGCCGAAACTTTTATGTCACTTATTTAAAGTTTATATTTATCTCTAACATTTAAGGCGATATAAGTTAGATACCGATAAATCAAACACCCAGTATATTAAAACATACTGTGTATTAAATTCAAAGATTGTTTTTGTCATCTTATCAGTTTAAAAATATGCGTGCAGATACGGGGAAAGTGCGTCTAATCATTGACGTTAATATCAAGTAACCAAAGACATAACAATTTATAACAAATGTTATATGACTGCTAGTTTTGCCACCACATTACAGCATCATCAAAATTGCAATTCTCTGTCTTTCTAATAATTGAGGCAATTTTTTTTTCTGTTAAACTTTGCTAAATTGAAAAGCTACAACCACGTCGTGTTTGTCAAACTAAGTGGCATTAAAAACAATTGAATAATAATTTATGAACAACATGACATGAGCCACCTTATAAATTATTGTATGGCTTTGGTTACTTGATATTACGGTCTTTAAAAAAATATGAAAAACGTACTTTTTTTCTTTTAATCGCTATAACTTAAAACCAACCATCTCAGTTCAACTATGATGGTAGATTTGAATGCAGTTTTTTGCAAGCTTTCCAACGAGCCCAGACAAGGTATAGGTCGCTTTTTAAATAAAATTAAGTTAAGGTGGCTGGACGTGCGGAGGTTGACGTTGAAAAACGAAAGATATCACATAAAGATGCAGTTTTATTTAAAATCAATTTAAGTGTTTAAGCATTTTTGCAAAAACCAACGCGCTGCAGAATTACGAATTTTATTCCTTACTCTTGAATAATCCTGTATGTAATTTAATAAGTAATAATAATCGTGCCTAAGCGAGTGTTACAAACAATGGCGTATCAGTTAAATTTGTTTTTGTGGACTGTTCTGCTAGATATTAATATTCAAAATATTACAAAAACTAAAACTATATTCCATTAACAGCACTATGATACAAATAAAACTGTTTTATTAAAAAAACTTTAATAAACTAGTTAATTAATTCATCCTAAGCACCAATTAATATCGAAGGAACATCAATCAGCCTAAATTTTGAAATTGTTCTTAAATCATATTTTTAAAGATCTGTACCAATACTTTTTTATTATTTAAAAATATATCTTTTGCTTTAGATACTCTTTAGAAAGACCAGCTAAACTGTTAAAATAATTTAGCATTTTTCAAATTTAACACTTTTTATCTCAAATATTCATTTTCAAATATGACGTTAAAAAGTGTCAATTTAAATTTTTTCTCCGATAGTTTTTTAATAATTTAGTTTTGTTAATTTATAATTTTGAATTTTCAGATGTTCATGAAGTCGGAGACTCGGAGGTACTTTGCTGTGTTGAGATGCTGACCACCGAATTCAGGATTGGATTATCAAGAAGCTGGATGGTCAAAGTTCAAGGAACGGGATTAACGGGGAGCTGGATAAAAGCGCCGGCTTATTAATGGGCTGGACAACTGAGGGACTGGACCAGCGTGAGACTGGAATTTGGAAATGGACCACGTCAACTTATAGCAGGTAGAAAAATCGCACTTGCATAGAGCGGCTATTCGACATGCGTAGAATACGAATCTAAGCTTCTTTTCTGTGCCTTAGTCTGTTTTTTTTGTGCTTATATTGAAGCAGAGCACCCCTCCCCAACCCCTTTATTTTTTGAAAGAAATATTTAGTTTTATGATATCTGGTATTTTCTACTTGCAAACAAAGTTTATCCGCTGAAAGGTGAAAATCGATTTTATAATGTAAATCAAGATAAATGATAATTCTTTTTTATTGATTTTAATAACCGTTTGAGTTTTTTTCTGAATATATTGAGTTTTTTCTCAATTTGTTGAGTTTTTTCTCGATATCTTGAATTTTTTCTCAATATATTGAAAAAAAAAATAAAAACTAGTGTGACGCCTGAGGGCCTTCGCGCATCTTTGCGTTAATGTTGACAAACATTTAAATATTTTAATGTAGACATTCAAATGAGGCCAAATCTCAGTGGATTAGACTATAAGTTTAATATTTTGGGTTTTATTACTTACTTATGCTAAACTACACTTAATTTGCTCAGAAAATTAGGTTATATTGGGTGGTTCTCATGACTTTGTCATAATTTTGATACATACATACCTCTAAAATTAAAATTTCTGAAAACCCCCGTGTTTAAATTAAATTAATGCGGCCCTGGTCTCTCAAATTGAAGCTAGAATAAAAAATCCCATACATTGTAATTTGCTTTCGACTGAAGCGCAGAACATTTTTATTATTAAGTAAAAGTACAGACGGAAACACGCATCCCAATAACTGGATTTTCAGACCAGACAATAAGATTTTAAACACCCTGTACATATAGATTAGCATATTGAGAATAAAAGTTTAGAAACTTGAAAGTAAAGTAGCGTGTAAATTAAAATAGACATAAATTTGTTAAACATGTTAAAACTTATCAGTTATTGCATAAGTGAGATAAAACTTGAGGTAAGATTTTTGTTTTTCAAATACAAGCTAACAGGTGCATTCTTGCCGTTTTTGTGAACATGACGTGAACACTTTTGCCACATTTTATTGGTTAATTCTAAGATTGTATTAACACATGTAACAGTAAATAACATTTATTACCTATTTGATTTGATATCAGTTAGTATAAAGTAATCGATGAATTTGGTTGTTCTACGAGACTTCCAATGTTTCATTGTTCTTTGTATAGTGTTGAGGAAAGGTTTACTAGTTAAATTGTAACAGTTCTGCAAATACTTGTTGAAGACTTATAAGCAGGTAAAGATAAAAAACAACATATTTATGTTCATTCATTTCGGCAAGTTTTCTTTAAGCATTGTTCAACTCGGAAGATTTTTAATGGTAAACTGATCTGTAAAGGATCACATAAGGACTTTTACGTCTTTCAATTATTATAGATTGTGAAAATACCTATTTTATTGAATTTTCTCTAATTTTTATTTATTTTCTTATAGCTGTAATCGAGAAGCTGTTCCTTCTATTCTAAATGCTACGAGAGTTTCTCCATCCATTCATTTCTGCAGAAGAAGGAATTGATGATCCCAAACATGACTTATTTTAAGGTAAGATTTTTAATTTGTCGAATGTAAGGTTTTCAAAAAAAACTTTACAGAGGCGTAGTAGTTTCAACTATGGGGCCCCAAGGCAAAAGCAATATAAATTTTTCTGTTACGTTTCAGAAATCGACAAAATATAGCACTTTTGATTTATTTTCTGTTACATAATTACACGATATGCACCCAAAAACTGTGAAAAATTCTTTAAATTAATGATATTATAAATAAAAATATTCATATTCACATGTCAGTATATTGAAAGTAGGAATTATATTTTGCATCATCACATTTACAAATTTTATATTCTAAATACATAAAATTATAAAAAAAAATATCGATTTTATGCTTGCATATTTAGCGATACTACATTGAAGTATTTTCTGAATGTTGCGCTTATGTAATTTTTAATTTTCTTCAACAAATTAATTAAAGGAACTTTTTTTTATCAATTTTACGTTCTAGGGCACACGATTTTGTGTTTTTTTGAAGCCTCGTTAAAGCCAAGGATATGCTTCACCATCGTTACGCCTTCATTTTTATATCATCACGTTATACATCGTAAAACGCTATGATTATAAAACATGTAATGTTGATTCTAGAAACTAATTTTGAGTAAATACCATTTTAAATTTAGGGTATCCGGAAAAAACCTTTAGTTTGTCCATACGTCCTTTAGCTATAGCTGCCCTCTTATTTTCAATAACTTTTTGTTATATGAAAGCATTTACCAAAAAAAGCTGCTTCTTTTCCTATTCTCCGATTAAAACTATTACACCTCTTTCCGTTGTAGAAGTCGTATAAACCCGCTTTTGTTATTTTTATAAATTTTGAATTCGAATTGCCAGTGCAGGTAAATACCAAAAAAGCACCCTAAAGTTTTTTTCTCAATGAGCAACTGTTCCCATTGTCATTTAATAATTATTTCCTTTTTATTGCAACAAACTTTTATTTGACTTTCATACATTTTGAACGTTTCAAGAATTTTGACTATTTAAAAGATTTTTTTAATTTTAGAACTCGAAAGTTTAGTAATTTTAAAATTTTAACTGAGATTTGAAAATTGTGAAATTGTTCAATACTATGATGTTTTTGAAAATTTTTAAAATGTGGAGGTTTAAATATTTAGATATTTTTATAAATTTTGAAATATTTGGGCACTGCAAATTTTGCTTATTTCTAAAATATCGAAAACTTTGAACATACTGAAAATTTTCTTGAAACTGAAAAATGCTGTGTAAGCGGTAATGTGATATTTTTTTTTGTTTATTTGAACATACATTATACCACTTTAAAGAGTTCTAATTATAAAACGTTTAACGATCATTATCATAACTAATTTTTGAGTAAATACCTCTTTGAAACTGAGAGTCCAAAAAAAACATTCAGTTCCTCCAGACGTCCTTTGGCAATGTAGCTGCATTATTTTCAATAAATAAATAATCAATATGAAAACAAATTTCCAAAAAAATATGTTAAAATGCCGTTTCTAATTTCTGGAATTATTTCAAATGTTTTCTTTGATACCTAGTCATTAGGGCTGAGTATTCCAAATTTCGTTAAAGTCGGTTTGCTTACATCAATTCCAAGCTTTTGTTTGGGAAGTTGATAATAAATATTTCCATTATAACGTTTTTCGCTTTGAACTACATTTGTATTCTTAAAGGCGACTTAAGCCTAATCTACGATGAGTCACTACCTATAGCGCTTTTTCTAGTGTGGGCTGCTTGTAACGTTTCAAGAATCTGTCCCTTCCCTATAACATTAAAAGGAATTTTTGTCGGTTTCATAATTTTTGCTTTCGCTTTGTTTCAACTTTCAATTAACTATTTATCAACATAAAATAAAGTAAATAAACATCAAACTTTCAAACTTCATAGATATTTGAGAGTTCAGTAATTTGATGATTTTAAATCGTGTTTTAATTGTTTTCTGCTGTTTATTATAATTATAACAAGATATTTTATGGCAGATTATAGATTAGTTGAACTTTTACTTTATCATCTAGAAACAATATTGCCTATGCAACTATTACCTGATTTTAATTACCTCTTAATAAATGTATTTTAATAAAAAATTATTAGACGTCGGTGGCATACCTTATTGAGGGGTTATAAACAGCGGGCTGGCAAGTAAATTTCTTTTGGAGAGTTATCCTGCCAGATGCGAGCAGTCAATGTACATAATACAAAAACTAAAACTAACTTTAAATTAGCAAGACTTTGAAAGAATTAAAACTGCTTTGTTAAGAAATTTTAATTCTGCTAAATTCTAATTTAGTTATTATAAACACCAGTTATTATCGAAGGAGCAACAATCAGTCTCAATTTTGAATTATTCTTGTCTAGCTGTGCAAATCGTATATTAACAGATTCCTATAACAGTATTTTTTAACAACGCTTTTTCCTAATCAAATTATTATTTTTTAGTTTAAACATTCTTAATAAAGACCTTCTTTTATGAGGTGATCATAAATTAAGTTAAAGATATCTCTGTTTCATATTTAATAAGGCCTCAGCTTTTTACAAGTTTAACACTGCATCTTAAATATTCATCTTTAAATATGAGATTAAAAAGTAGTTGATTTAGATTTTTCTTATATATTTTATAGACGTAATTTGATGTAATTTTAAATTTTAATTATATATTCAAATTTTCAGATGTTAATAAAGTCGGTGTACCCTGTGCTGAGCTGCTGGACCACCAAATTTGGATTATCAAGCAGTTGGATGGCCAAGGATCGAGGAGCAGTATTATCAAGGAACCGAATGAAGGAAGAGCCGCATTACCAAGAAGCTGGATGGCCGAGGTTCGAGGAGCAGGATTATGGAGGAGCTGAAGGAAAGATCCGCACTAATGGACTGGACAACTAAGGCTGCACCAGCGTAGGAGTGGAATTTGGAGATCGACAACGCCGACTTCTTAAAGGTAGGTTCCACATCGGTGGAAGGCGTTCCAAGGACCCAAGACATCGTAATGTAAGTTTTTTTTTTATTTTCCACAGCAGTATAGCCAGTACTGTTGAAACTCATATTAACAATTTACAAAATATAAAACTGTTAAATTTGAGAATATATACAAGAAGATCAACAAGGTCCTAGTCCATATATTAAGAATATTCTGCACAGTAATTAGATTAAAACAAGATAGTAGATGTCAAAAGTCAAATTTATGTTTTAATTATTTTTTTACGCTCCCACCCCCTGCGTCTTGTCTTCCAATTAACGTTAAGTAGGTGATGTTAATGCGGCTGCTATGAGAAATTTAAGAAACGCCATTATTACTGTGGTAGCGAACTAGGTAGATAGTTAATTAACATTTGATCGGACTTACGGAGCGCCATAATAAATATTCTCAAATTTCTACCCCCCTTGCATAGCAGGTTTCTAGATGGTTGTCATATGCCATAATGCCATATAGAACCGTATAATTTTTGAAAATGCTTATTGTTTTCAATGTATTCAAAATTCTAACCCAGATAACTAGTAGCAGATTTTATTTTGTAAATTGTAATGCTTCTTTTACGCTCGTAATATTATGCTCGTGTGCAAGTGTATACGTATAATGACGGCAGAATTTCGTTTTTATAAAAAAAAATACATATACAACTACATAGATCAATTTATTAACTGTTTTATTTAGATGTAGTATGCAGGTAGGTATCTATATTTAATAGCGGTTATGTTGCGGATGCGGAGTAGTTAAACTGAGCATTTAGGAGCGGCCATTTGTAATAACTGTGGTATTGATCATTACCTAAAAAGTATTAATCACATTTTTGAATTTATTTTGAATAATCCCATATGGAACACTATTTAGGGTAGCTTCTGCGGTTTGCCGTTTGAATTTTCGTCAAAATCGGAAAATTTTGTATGTATTACGAGTCTAAAAGAGCATGTTCGCAGTTCTTGTATATGATATTTATTGTTAAATATTGATATCGAACATAAAATTGTATGCTTAAATAATTGTTTCATTATCAAGATAATTTCCTCTTTTAAATTGATATGTAATATGATAGTTCTAAATCATTTTTGTTGTTTGGTTGAAGTACGAAAACATTCGAAATTATAAAAATCATTAATCATCATCTACTAGTTTTGTTTTTACAAAATAAATACAATGAACTGCAAATGAGTTTTAACTCAATAGTTTCAAGGCATTCCAAATTTGTTGTAAAACTTTTATAATTTGTTGCTTTTGTTGAATTATTTAAAAAATTCAAAAATACAAAACAAATCGAAAATTCAGAAATACGTTTTCGGAGTTTCACGTTTTTGTTTTGTATTTTACCTATCCTTGAACTACAACACTTGGCTTTGCTGCTGTGCGCTGTAATAGGACCATTTTAAGAAGTTAAACATTAGGAAAAGGAACTTTTTTTAGGTTTCAACGTTATGTGGTTTTCAAAATTTCTGACACAATTTTCAGTTCAGAACGTGGATGGGTGCTTCGTTCTCAAATTTGTACAAGTACAGGATGCACAGAGCGTGGTAAGTCAAGGGTGACTGATTAGCCTCGATTGGGTCGGTAATAGTAGATCTTTCCAATATTGGAACTGTGGCGTGCGGGACTCCCGCAAATGGCCCGCTGGCAACGATAATTAATATAATTATTACATATCTTTGCTATGGGGTGGTCTACGCGGGTTACTACTGATTGGCTTGCGACTACCTGCGATACTATACCTATCACTGCTCTAACCGTTCATGGTGTGTTGAATGTGCTTGGCGATTTTGAGATTTCTCTTTGGCTCTGTAAGTTTGTTGCGGAAGGGGAGGACGAGTTATGCCACGGTTTTCTATGGCTACTCAAATTTTCCTACGGGTACTTTTCTGAAAAGAGTTCTGCTTCCCTTTTTTAAATATTCTAAACTTTTAGAATTTGAATTCAAACATTTTCATATTTTGATATAAGTTTAAAATGGTCTGTTCTTTATAAACATTTTTGAATGTGCTGTGTTGAATTCGATAAGCCGCAAAAATGCCTGAACATTGGAAGGCATGATTTTTGCAATCGGAATTTGTTCATCTTCCTGAGTTTTCATTATTTTTTACGCTTATGATAGGTTTGTCCCCCCCCCCCCTTCTTCAGTACTTACTAATTCTAGCTTTGTATGAAAACTCGGAAGAATGCACATTTCCGATTATCGAGTTTAGCTTATACAGTATTAAAGGATTAATTACTTAAATAATCAATTTTTGTCAATAGATTTGCCGTGAACTATTTCATGTTAAGCAACATAGTGGAATTTTATTACTATGTAGGTGTTTTTCTATCATGTTAAATTAAATCAATTTTGGTATTTATGCTCGGAACGCTACATCTGTCAATGTGGCATCAATATTCAAATAGTTCTTTTAAACTAAATTAATCCTTTAAATCCTGTATAATAATTATTGTTTACTAATCATGTTTATGGCGCTGTGTTTCCGCTGGCGAGACATTAGTGCACCTTTCTTAATTGTTAACTGTTGCTTTAGAAGAAACATGTCGGTGGCACAACATTACATCATAAGGCAAGAAATGATATTTTTCTCTTGGAAGAAAAATGCATTCCTTACTTTTGATTGATGTAGTGACATCGTGTTAAAAAAATGACACACCATAAAATTTTTGGACTTTTGTTTCATCTGGAGTGACAGGGCGGGGGGGGGACTGAAAATATTTTGCAGCTATATATTATGTACTTCTATTTTATAATTGAGAAGTATTTTTCTTTCAGTTCTTTAAAAGGTGTTTTTTTTAAATAGTTTCAGGATATTTCTTGCGCAGTTTTGTCTCACATTTTAACATTCAGCCGTATTATCGAATACTTACTTGTTTCACATTACTATTTTAGATAGATAAAATAATTATTTTTTTTGCGAATATGTTAAATGCGTAATACTGTTTTTTACTTTACCATTTCTTGTTCGTCGCGGTCGTATTTTATTCGTCTGAACGTAGTGTAGTTATGAGTGGTGTTACTGTTAACAAATTTGATATACTTTTGTTTGTTATGGTAAGTATTAATTGAATATTACATTTTATAATTGGTGAGCACTATTCCATACCCATTTGTTGAACGATTTTTTAAAATTTATTGTTTAGATTAAGTACTTATTAATACTTATTTTTTTAAATTATCACATTAGGTGAGTAATTAATACCAATTTCTTTTCAAAATGATAGTTTAGATGCTTAATACTGATTTTTTTTACTTTACTATTTTAGGTGGGTAAGTTAATACTAATTTTCTAAAATATGTTACTTACGTAATACTTTTTATTTACTACTTTACCATTTTTTATTCGTCACGGTCGTATTTTATTCGTTTGGCGCTAGTGTAGTTATGGCTTATCAGTGGTGTTAATGGTTGTTAACAAATGTAAAAATTTTTGTTTTTATGGTAAGTATTAATTGAATATTACATTTCATAATTAGTGGGTACTATTACATACCCATTTGTTGAACGATTTTTTAAAATTTATTATTTAGGTTAAATACTTTATCAATACTGATCTTTTTTCAGATTAGGTGAGTACTTAATACAGATTTCTTTTCAAATTGGTACTTTAGGTGTTATTACTGATTTTTTTACATTACTGTTTTAGGTGGGTAAGTTAATGCTAATTTTCAAAAATATGTTCGTTACGTAATACTGCTTTTTTTTTACTTATTTAGGGTAAGTACTTATTAAACTGATTTCTTTTCAGATTTCATATTAGGTGAGTACTTAATACCGGTTTCTTTTCAAATTGATACTTTAGGTGCTTAATACTGATTTTTTTACTTTACTCTTTTAGGTGGGTAAGTTAATACTAATTTTCTAAAATATGTTATTTACGTAATACTATTTTTTTACTACTTTACCATTTTTTGTTCGTCACGGTCGTATTTTATTCGTTTGGCGGTAGTGTAGTTATGACTTATGAGTGGTATTACAGGCTGTTAACAAATATAAAATATTTTTGTTTTTATGGTAAGTATTAATTGAATATTACATTTTATAATTGGTGGGTGCTATTACATACCCATTTGTTGAACGATTTTTTAAAATTTATTATTTAGGTTAAATACTTTATCAACACTGATTTTTTTTCAGATTAGGTGAGTACTTAATACAGATTTCTTTTCAAATTGGTACTTTAGGTGTTAATACTGATTTTTTTTACATTACTATTTTAGGTGGGTAAGTTAATGTTAACTTTCTAAAAGATGTTAGTTACGTAATATTGTTTTTTTTTACTTATTTAGGTTAAGTACTTATTCATACTGATTTTTTTTCAGATTTTATATTAGGTGAGTACTTAATACCGATTTCTTTTCAAATTGATACTTTAGGTGCATAATACTGATTTTTTTACTTTACTCTTTTAGGTGGGTAAGTTAATACTAATTTTCTAAAATATGTTAATTACGTAATACTGTTTTTTACTACTTATTTAGGTTAAGTACTTATTAATACTGATCTTTTTTTCAAATTTCACATTAGGTGAGTACTTAATACCGATTTCTTTTCAAATTGATACTTTAGGTGCTTAATACTGATGTTTTTACATTACTATTTTCGGTTGTTTGGCTATATTTGCTTCAGAAATTTAAAGTAATTTTTGATTTTTCTAACGCTCGTGTATTTTATAAAATTGTAATATTTACACAGGCCATTGGATATAGGTTTGAAACCTTATTTAAATTTTTACTTAGTACTTGATCTTGACGTTTTGTTTTTTGAGCAACAAAATTTCTAGTTTCACATGAAGCAAAAAAATTGTCCAATTCCCGTGTGTTAGATAAAAAGATCTAGAATACCAAATTCTGCTATCTAACATAGGTACCATTTTAGTTAAAGTAATAATTTTGATTCCACGTTTAGGTAAAATAAAAAATTGTTTACTTACTTACTATCTGGAAAAATAAAGTAATAATTTATAATGTCACTAATTCTTAAAATATTCATTGATCTCCAAGCTCTACGTTTATTTTCACGTTTTCAATGTTTGTAATACAGATAAATCACTTATAGTTGAATGTCTTGGCTGCTTCTGCTGCAACCCCTATGTTCTTTGCTTCTGCTGCCGCTGCTATGTTCTCTGCTTCCGCTGCCGTGCCGCCCCTATGTTCTCTGCTTCTGCTGCAGCCCCTATGCTCTCAGCTCATTGAGGAAACTGACTGCACCCTAACATTGCAACTATTTTTCAAAGCGGACAGTCTAGGTAAGAATGTTTTACTTATATTTATATATTTAAATAATTTAGAAATGCGATATTTAGTTATTATGATGTCTCAACAAATCAATCTCTGAAAAAAGGCATTGTTTTACTTTAATCTTCTAATATTGCTGTTGCGAAATGTTACGATTAGGATTTATGACATTTCCTAAGTCAGCAAAGTAATATTTTAATTTTATTGCAGGTTCCAAATAAAAATCATTTTACTATTCATAACAAAGGGTTGGGAAATATAAAGTGGGTGTAGCAGTGCTTTACTAGTAGTTAAGCTTTTGGATTTGGTCGGGTAGAGTAGTTATTGGAAGTAATATAATTAAAATAGGTAAATTTAGTTTTTTCATGGATTTTTATTGAACAGTATTTTTGTTTCGTTGTTGCTTGTCAGAGATGATTTGTAGAAACGGATAGATTGTCATTTTAAGTATACGTTCCGTATATATTGCTATTCAAACATAGCGCAGCAAGTCCTAAGTCCTGTACATAATTTAAGTAGAATAGAAACGTATGCATAAAAACTTAATTTTTAAATTTTTGAAATAGCACTTTCAACATGCATAAGGGGCCGTACACTAAATATAATCTAAGTATTTAAAAGCGCGCATTGAATACTCAGGTTGCTTTAGTAAGTATGCATTTCTTTTGTGTGATAAAAGTTGTAGTAATCCCTTTATTGTTAAAATTAATTTAAAAATTTTTATTCTTAATCAAACCGTAAAATCCAGATTTTGATAGTTTTGTGATTAGGTTTCCATAGATGTCACTATTTTTAATTAATAAATAAATAGTATTTTTACAACAGGCTGTGAATTTTTGTTTGACGGCGATTTAATAATGAATTACAAGGATTATTTTGTACTAGGATGAGGAGTAGAACTTTTATGGCTAAATTAAATGAAAACTTTTGTTTAATCCATGCAAATAAGAAATACTAAGACTCCATAGTAAGAAATATAATTTAATTTCATGAGGGGTTGTCAATTTATTTGTTAGATTATGATGAAAATGAAGCAATTTCTGTTTCTTTGCATACAAAAATGATTAAGGGAATTAGAAATTTAAATAGGGTTGCAAATAAATGGGGTGAGAAGACACGACTATCTGACACATTCGATGAACTGCTGAATTTGCAAACCAGCTGCTAGAAACCGTCAATTTGGATTTTTAGAAAACTCTTTTTTTAAATAATTGGTAAGTTCAATGTAATGCATTAATG
The DNA here is from genome assembly GCA_958336395.1 of Ctenicera cuprea. Taxonomy (NCBI): domain Eukaryota; kingdom Metazoa; phylum Arthropoda; class Insecta; order Coleoptera; family Elateridae; genus Ctenicera; species Ctenicera cuprea. The sequence goes on from OY284496.1 coordinate 18,916,752, forward strand.
ACAAGCTTTTTTTTTTGTTGTAGTTTACAAATTTTAAACTTCAGTTTTAATGTGTTTGTCTATTATTTCTATTTCCTTGTTCGTTACAATTTTCATTTTTCTTACTTTTTTTTCTGTTACTTCCTTGTAATTATTATTTTATCAAAAACTTAGAAAGCGTGATTTGAGTTAAACATTCAAGGCCCTTTATATATAATCTGTATTGAAATTTAAAACACCTTTTCTTCTATTGTTAAATATTAAACTATTTTTAATTCTATTCTTGGTTTCAAATAACTTGTTTTCAATAATGGTTATTAAACTTAGCATTGCTTCTCTTGGATAGATATTCCACGATGACTGGATCTGCCATGAAGCCATCGAGAAATTAATCTGATATAATTATTTTTAAATCAAAACTGTTAATAATTTTTTTCACAATAGTTTGATGTTATTTATTGTTTTAATTTTATTACACTAGAAATGTACTTTCTTACGGTAGGTAATTAAAATGTTCTCTTAGAAGTTATTATTTTTGTGTAATTTATATTAGCTTCCATAAAAATCGGCTAAAAAATAATAATTAGCCTGAAGACACAATAAAAAAAATTAAAAAGAAACGAATACACAAAACATATAATACATAATAATACACTACAAAAAATGAAAACAGAAAACATACATTTCACTTTCATATACAGAATGTTTCCTAAGTACGTGTAGAAAATTCACTGGCATTTTCCTTGGCTTATTTTAAGACAAAACTTATATCAACATGTGTCCGCAAGTCCTCCGTTTTCGAAAAATAAGGTGTTAAAATTGAGGGAAAAAAATCGTAAATTTTTAAAACCTGCTGAAATATTAATTTCTAATTTGATGCACACATGCATCGCTAAGGACTATTGAAAAATGTTTCACCAACACAGAAAAACAGTTGTTGGCGCTGCATGTGCTCACACCAAATTAGAAATTAATATTCCAACGGGTTTTCAAAATTTCAAAATTTACGAAGTTTTTCTCTCAACTTTATCACCCTGTATTTAAAAGACGAAGGACTTGCGGACACATGTTGATGGAAACTTTTTGTCTAAAAAATAAACCAAGGGAAATGCCAGTGAATTTTCTACACGTACTTAGGAAAGCCTATATAGAACATCTGCCTAGAAAATTTATCTAAAAGTTTAACGCATTATAATATAAAAGTGGACCACAAAAAATAATAACTAAAAGCACTTACAACAAAAGACAAACAAATAAATACAATTTTTAAAATACATTGTATAGATTGCCCTGCTCGGGGCACCTGAATTGCGGACGGAATAATCCACTACTGTAATCCCACATCCGAATTGCGGACCAAAAATTTAAGGTAAATTCCTAGTCTTAATTGCCACCTAAACTGCGCATCAGCTTAGAGGATTAAAATACAGGGTGTCTTAGATAAGGAGTGCATTCATGGGGATCTCGTAAACGGTAAGAGAGAGATTCGGTTAAATGAGAAGAATTATTCAACATCTCAAGTACTACTATGATGCACATTTAAATCCTACAATTTTGGTTTAATTTGCAGTACAGACTGAAAAAAGTAAAATTTTCAGTTTTCGTTTTTTGTGTATAATTTGGTTATTATCAAAGATAGCGCAAAGCGGTTTTAACATTATTAAGACACCTTTTACACAGATTTCGAATCTCAAATTAAAATTTGTGTAGGTCGTTCAATTTTCAAGATATTGACATTAACTTCGCTTTTTTTAAATACGCTTCAAAGGCGGCCACGTCATCACTGAACAGAGGTTTGATAGGTTTATTTTCACAAATAACGGAGTTATAAGCAAAAAACTGTCTTCTTATAGTAGTCTGTGAAAAACTGTTTTCTTATAGTAGGCTGAAAATTAACAACAATAAAGAAAACAAAAAACAAAAGGCTGCATTTGTTTCCATTGAGGTTTGATCAGTTTATCTTTCCAAATAATGAAGTTATAAGTTATCAGTTATCAGTGAGAAATTGTTTTCTCATGGTAGGCTGTAAAAAAATTAAAAAGAAAACACCTGAATGTTTCGGGGAATAAAACTATTAAAAGTGTATGTTTGTATAACAATGAAAAGACGTTTAACTTTTAAATACTCCTGCTAAGTAATACGAACACTAATCTTGATTCAGATTTAACGTATGAAGTAGAATATTAAGAAGCCGTTATTTTATTATTTTTTTAATTTTTTTTTAAATTTACTGTAAATAAAACAATTCTTAACTTCAATAGGTTCTGTTATTTTAGCCTTATACGTATTTCGACATGTTGACATGTCATTTTCAGAGGCAAGTTTAAAGGTAAAGAGTTGGTGTTGCTATAAGAACAATAAATCTTCATAACTTTATCTTGGTTTTCTGTATCTGTGCCCAGATGACTTGATTTCTCGTTCCAAAACCTCCAACAGCGGTGAATTTAAAAGATCAATTTGCTCATTCATTAAAAGTACAGATTTTAAATGTTTGTGAATTTTAAATGCTTCTAGTATATCCAACTTACGTTTATTATTATTTTCGAGCACTCACTTACAAAGAGATTAAAGAAATTCTGGGTGGAATATCACTGGCAGAAAATCACGATATTTGGTTTCATCAAGATGGAGCGCCGCATCGCCCCATAATTCATGGATTCTGTCAAATTATTTAAATAGGCGTTTTCCAAATAGGTTTATTAAGACTCGACAAACTATAAATTAGCCAGCTAGGCCCCCAGGTTTAAACCTAATGACTTTTTGGGTTACATCAAAAATGGTTTGCAGCACCAAACATTTAATAACGTGGATGCTTTCTGAGGCTGTTATACAAGCTTTTAGAAGAATAGCACAGATACCGCCAGACAGAGCCATGGAGTTCACCATTAAAAGATGGGAAGGGTTCAATTGGACCTATTATTTTCAACCACTCACCTCACCATTCTGAATGGGATATCACTGGCGGAAAATCATGATATATTTAGCTTCATGAAGATGGAGCGCTGCCCCATAATTCATAAATTGTGTCAAATTATTTAAATTCGTGTATTCTAAATAGGTCTATTTAGACTCGACAAACTATAATTGGGCCAGTTAGGCCCCCACAGAATGTTTTTGAAAGCAGGGACGGCGGGCTTTATTGGGGGTATAGCAAACTCAACACCTGGAAAATGTCCGTGTGTGGAATTCCACACCTGAAAATTCAGAGCGTTTTTTCCCCGATTGTTGACAGTCTCGACATCGATTTATTGTTGAACGAATTCATTGTAAAAAATTCGAAAAGGTCTACGACTTTCGCATTGATAACCAAATGATTACATAATAAATCTTAATTTTGCGTATAAAAAGTAACTTTGTTCTGATTTTCCATCATCTTCCTTCAACCCCCCACCTCCCACCTCTTCGGCCCCGCCCTTTTACTCCACACGTGGGTTCAACCTCTTCCGCCACCCCTGTTTGAAAGTCAATATTTTGACTTATTTTCACTTTAGTTTTATAGTAGACATTTTTAAAAAAACCACATTTTTGGATTCCTGGAGGGCCGAAACATGTATTTCAATCAAAATCTCGATTTTGAAAATTTTCATGAAATCAATAGTTTCTGGGGTTTCTGTACCGGGGATTGCCGGGAAATTCGGGAAAATTTTTCATGATCCCGAAAGCGGAAAGAACAGTCAAAATTTCTCGGAAACAAATCAAATTGTGCGTCTAAAATTCAAAATTTCGCGCCGCTAAACTCGGACGACACTTACTGTATAGTAAACGATAAGAAAAAGGAAAAGTTAATTTCTTTTTGGCATAAACAAAAGTAAAAAATTTCAGTTTAATCAATATATTACTTGGTGACTTATCACTTTTTAACTAAGTATCGCAGCTTTGTAGATCATACCAGTACTTGAGATGCTGAATAATTTTTCTGATTTAACCCAATCTCTATCATTTACGAGATTTCTATGCATAGGACTCTTATCTTAGAACCCTGTATATTCATTAAGCATCATTGCATAAACTATAAATAAAACAAGGGACAATAATTAACATTCATTTATTGCAGGAATTTATACCAAATTTTAACAACTACGATATTTATTCTTCAATTTCGCATTACTAATACAAATTATTACTGCTCGGCTACAGTACTAAAGTGGTAAGAACAGCAATTAGAATGCAGTGATAATGCAGACTTTTAGATAACAAACTTGTACTGTATTTCTTTGCTTTTAATAGCACTACTAATTAATTTTCTAATTACATTAACAACAAAACAACGAAGTGTAAGTAACAATGAAGAAGCTAATAAATATTTGGCAAAATGCTACGAATTCATTTTTAGTGAACTTTCGACTTCTTGGAAGTTATGTTACAGGCAAATTTAAAAATACCTGAGAAATTTTGTATAACCAAATAAGCACTGCCTAAGTACATGTCTATAACCAATGTTAGGATAAGATCAAATACTGCTGGCTTTACGCTGAAAGAGGAACTTTGTTAGCATCATTAGTCGTAGCTAGAAATAATACATACCTATAAACATTAACAGTACTCTTGGTAACGTCATAAAACATAAAATCAGGGTCTCTTTTATCAGGTGTTGCGTAACTCACTCTTCTCTTACATTTCTGAGGTATCTAGCACAACTATCTTTAAAAAAATTAAGAAGTGTGTTACCTTTATTACACAATAATTGTGTAGAACGAGGCTGAGAACTGAGGAATTCCATCCAGGCTTTCAAAAATGATTGTTCAACTTTCTAAAAATGAAAGATAACATTTAATAAAACCAACCCAATTCAAAATTTAAGTAACTTACGAGAGATCCTCCAAAAAGTTCACCACCCGACACATTATATATATATGACTAGCTAAAGCTTCTGCAACCAATTGTGTATTCTGTACTAATCTCTCTAAATTAAAATTTTTGCTTGTATCATTGACTATACTCTTATAGACCTGCGACGTTTACGAATTATTACATTTCTTGAAATAGTAGTAGACGTGAGCGACAGGTTGCGCTGTTTGTACTAAGAGATCTAGGAAGCAGTCAACCAAACAAGTTATAAACAACACTCTTAAATAATAATATGCTGGTCGATTGTGATGAAGGGTCTGTCCTGGTCGGCGTATGCTAATTCGACCACCAAAGCAGGTAGCTGATGTTCTAAAAATATTCAAAACAAGAGAAACTGTCGTAAACACGTAAACTTATAATACTGAAAGTTGATAATTCGGATGTCGGACAAAAATGGCTATAACATCTCTATTTGGGAACTTAACAAAAATATGATGCAAAGAATAAAAAATATATTTTTTAACTAAAGCTAATTGATAGGCGGAGTTAAAATCACGTAAATGCCGGAAAAGTTTTCGATTTGCCTTAAGTTGTTCTATCAGATTCCGTGCTGAAATTTTCAAAACTTAGTTTTGACAAAACAACGTTGCCCAAAAAAAGAGGTCTAACTTCCGTTTCCGGTTTCGGATTTTTTTGAAAAGCTTAACTGGAACTACAATTTTCGATATACCTCTTGCTTTTAAATTTCATCAAAATCGGCCAGCACTTTCGCCTGTAGAAGCGTTACCGACAGACATACATTTTTAAAAACCACTTTTTTGGGTTCCTTGAGTTCACCTTGCACGTACAAAAATGGTATAAAATATTATACAATATTACATACAAATAGGAAAATTCTTTAAGCTATGTGCGGGTAGAAATAATTATAAAATAAAACAGTAATGAACAATTAAATTACAAAGCAAAGGCAATTTCACAATCCGACCGTAGCATGGACAAGTTTTATTAAAGCATTCATATTCCGGCGCCATTTATAATACACTCTTTACGCATGAAGTCTATGAGCCTACTCCGCTTTACGCCATTACCCATTCGTTTTTTCCCCGGACACTATGTTTAGAATACAACGCATCAAATTACAGTCGAATCTGTGCAGTTGTATGGTCCGCTCACCATATGAGTGGAAGTTTACTAGAGTAATAAAAGATGACCCTGGGTAGTACCTCAACAGTTGGGGTTAAGGCTACGACAATCGGACCCTGCGCATTTCCCTGCGCTTACGACGCTGCCATTATCGCTAAAAAATCCTGGAGAGCATAAGCAGTAGCGCTGCACCATGTACACAATTAAAAATAATAACTAAAAACCTATATACACTTTTTATTAAAATCAGTGCAGAAAAATTCACTTCCGCGCAGACTTGATCTGGAGACTGCGTACGCCTTATACGCATTTTCCAACTAAGCTACCGAGCCGCTGACAGTGAACGCTACAACATGGAACATACATATACGTAACTTTGATAGCATGGATACAAAAATTAGCTGTGCTAATCTGCTCCAATTTTTAAGTTTTAATGTATAACTCCAACAGAGAAGAGCCCGTCACGTGACTATCAGGTGCCTGCGCAGAAACCGATTTACACCCGAACTAGGGTAGAATAAGTTTCTTACTGCGCATTTTATAGTCGAGTGACAGGCTCCTGTTTCAGTTTGTTTCATTTTAGAAAGTCTAATTTGATTTTTTGTGTTTTTTTATTTGTTTTTCACAGAGCTCATTATATACATTTCATTTGCTTTTATAGAATAAATTTATCTCGTAAAAAAATACTTTTATTGTAGTCGGGGGGACGGGGAACGATATTTTGATGTTTTGCACAAGATCCCATAGACTTCTTGTATGCTCCTGCATGGTATATATAAGTAGAAAAGAAAGAATTGAAATTTTAATCATGGTTGTTGACAGCACTAGCATTTTGTTCTTTTAATTGTTTTTGATTATTAAGAGATATCAAAACAAATTTCAAAGCACATTGTTGCTATTCTAGTATGTTTTTTGAATTCAGGTCCTGCTAATACGAAAAAGTTTTTCGCGTTTTTCCCAAATTTTTTTTTATGTAAGAGTTTAGAAATTTTAAATCGTCGAAAAGACAAAATTCTCCATCGAACAAGCGTAAAAAAGGCTAAAGCGCTATTTAGAAAAAATAACGGTCGCGTCACAGCGGTTACAGCATTGGTTACAATTTTTTTTCAGGTATGCAGAAAGGTAGGTGCAACGTTTCGACTTTTTCATACCATCGGTATGGGAAAGTATTGACTTCATGGAAATTTTCGAAATTTACGTTTTAACAGAAATACATATATTGGGGCTCAAGGAACCCAAAAAGTGGTTTTAAAAAAATGTCTGTCTGTAGGTGGGTGTGCGGGTGGGTGGGTTACGCATCTAAAGGCAAAACTACTAGACCGATTTTGACGAAATTTTTAATCAAGTGGTATATCAAAAATTGTAGTTCTAGTTAAGCTTTTCAAAAAATCAAAAACCGGAAACGGAAGCTAGACATTTTTTCCGGTAGCGTTTGCTTCCAAAACTAACATTTAGAAATTTGAGCACGGGATCTGAGAGAAGATTTTAAAGCAAATCGAAAACTTTTCTACCAAATTCTCTAGCTTCAAAATGGCAGCAGCTACAACTTTTTGAATATCTTGACTTTAACGCCCATTTACTCAAAAAGTAGTTGTCTGATCGGGATCCGCTACCACTTGTTTGAGAGTCCTACCTAGGTAGTATACGATAAATTAAAATTAATTTTGAAAATCCGAAAACGATCGCAATGGCTCAAAGCTTCAAAGAAATATTTAATAAACTGCCTACACGATTTTTTAACTTTCTGAGCTGATAGGGCATGCAGAGAACTACAAATTTGTTTTTTACTAATCTTCCAAATTGTACTATGACGCCTTTCAGGAATTTTTGAAAAATTTTGAAATTGATTTATTATTTATTCAAAAACGTAAACCCCAATCGTTAGAGATAGACTGTTTGAAGTACTTTATTAAAATCAGCAAGAATTTTCAACTATTTTAACAATTAAAAAAAAAAAACTATACTTTTTAATATCAACGCGTTTTCCGGCAGTTACGTGACTTTAACTACGCCTATCAATTAGCTCTAGTTAAAAAATACATTTTTTATGCTTTGCATATTTTTGACAATTTCTCAAATAAAGCTATTATAGCAATTTTCGTCGAATGTGTAATTAGCAGTAGGGCGCGGCGCATATCTTGCTTTCGTGCAGTTAAGTCGCTGCTACTATGCGGACAGATACTATACGCAAACCAATTACACAGGCTACCGCAAGTTTCAAATCTCCCTACTAGTTTTCTTAGAAATCTAATAGTCGGTGAACTGTACAACGTTATAATTATAAAAAATTACACTTTTGCAAATACGGCAAGTATTAATATTTAGTATGAGAAAGTCCACTCAAAGTTAACACTTCAGCTTATTTTTTTCTATCTGGATTCGTTTCAGAATTAAATTGACGGCTAATAAGTTTTTGACCAGCCTGTATATACCAAATGATTGACCTGAAGCGAATCAAGCTGAAAACTTTTTTATTTCAGAAAATAAAAATTTGAATTAAAATATTGGGCAGCTACATCATACGTTCACTACAAAAATTTGTTTATCAGCTAACTAAATAAATTGATTATAGGTACATAAAATACTTTATTACTTCAAGGCCAGGCAATTATAAATTTTAATATTAGGTATAAGGAACACGTACGTTGTTACAAATACCAACACCCACATAAATCCAATTACGCTAAACACTTTACTAGAACACAATCATTTAATGACATCTAATAACACTATAAAATGTTTATTTACACTTTTGTGATAATAAACGTAAATTAAATATACTAATTTTGAAATTCACAAACATTTAAAAACTGTACTGTTAAAGAACGAGCAAATTGATCTCGTAAATTCATCTCTATTGGACATTTTGGAATAAGACAAGTCACCTGCAGACGATTACCGAGATCAAGTCGACAAGTTCTATTGTTGCTATAACAACACCAACTGTTAACTTTTAAATGTAACCTTTGACAATGGCATGTCAACATGTAGAAATACGTATAAGGTTAAAATGAATAAATATTGTTGAAGTAATAAAGTATTTTATGTACCTATAATCAATAAATATGAACTTCAACGAAGTTAAGCTGGAATTTATAAATAACTAAATAAACACAACAATTTCGTATCCAGGCTATCAGACCTTAATTTTGAACTGCAAAACGATTGTATAATTTTTAACATTAAACATTAACAGTTTAACAATTTTTCAGTTTTACAACCATTTGTTAAACCAAATTTAGACACACATTTATAAGTTTTATGTAAATTTTGATTTCCTTTTTAAAGCATTTCCAACATAGCGACCAGAACTTAGGGGCCGGTTTTTACTTTCTTTTACTTGATTTCGTGAAAAAATATGATTTCGAGATTTTACAAGAAAAAAAATCATTTGGAGCTCAAGGATCCCATAAAACTATTGTTTTTAAAATCTGTGTTATGTTTGATCTGGATGAGCCCTGGAATAGGGGTGTATGAAAAATTGATCGACAAAACATCCTGTTTAAACTTACCGGTAATAGAATATACGAATAACTTTAATTTTTTGATATTTTAGTATTTAGGGGAGCTAGCATCACCCCATTTCACAGTTTTTTGCGTTACAAGTTTTTTCTTAGATCTCTGGTGTTCTTTCTTAATCCCAAACAATCCTTTTCCAAAAATCGTAATTTTTTCATAAAAATCTTTGATTAGCAACTTCCTGTTTTCCGTTTTAGCGCATAGCTGAACCCCAGTACAACTAAAGCAGCGCAGCCCGCTATAGCAGGTCACTCGCATCGCATCTCGCTCGCACGCGATACAGCTACAGAACCCTCCGCTAGGCGCCGCTATCATCGGAGGTATAAAAAAGAAAGCAACAATTTTTGTAACCTCCCTTCTTTAATTTTTGGCAAACGAATTTTTGCAGTCTCTTCTGTTCGTCCGTTTCAAGCAGTCTTTTTCCAAAGAATAAAATATTACTTGTTTCTCATTAAAAAAAACTTTTCTGTTTTTAATTGTAGTTGTAGCGCGCCCACGTCAGTTTAGATTTAAAAATTTTGGTTCCAAAGAAAATGCCACCATAAAACATGATTCAGATTCGGGTTTCGGATTTTTTAAAACGCTTTTTGATATATCCCTGCATTTTAAAGCTCTTTCAAATCAGCACATCCGTTCGGGAATTATAGAGCGTACCCACCTACAAGCATACAGTTTGTTCAAACCTTGTTTTTGGAGTCCCGGAGGTTCAAAACATGTATTTTCGCCAAAATCTTGAAACTGAAAATTTTTATGAAATCAGTTCTCCACTCTCTATAGAAATGACAGGAAAGTGACGATGACGTGTCACGTAATCAGATATGTTGCAACAAATACCAAGTTATTTGTAACATAGTTATAACATAATGGGAAATACACAAATTTATACTTTTTTTCTGCTGCTATAACAGGCGATAAAAGTAAGCAACAGCTCAGTTTAGCTTCGGCTTTAGTGATAACCGTTTTAAAAATCAATTTTGTGCAATGTAAAGTCTAAATATTGTGCTGTATTTTAAAGGGAAATCACGTGTGGGGGATGTTTTGGAGAATTATTTGGCAGCGAAACAGGGAACTTTCTGGTACCTACTTTTTTATGTGGATATGGATATGGAATGTTGCTTCAGCGCAGAGCCTACATGACGTAATACATAGGTAGGTCCCACGTCGTGGGTTTTGGGCTACACCGTATAACTAGTAAGTCTTTCTTTAAGTGTTGTCGAGAACATAAAAGCCTTTAAGTCCGTGAACAAGTTTTTGTAATAATTACTGTGTTTCAGTGAAGTCGCACTATCTTGTACGGCTAAACCACTAAACTTGGATGGATGGGGTAAAAAAATTGTTAAATACGTTACACGCGGTATTCAGTGAAACTATTTATAAATTTTTTAGAGCTCCGAAAAGGGTAGTTTTTAGGGAGGGGCTAAGGGGGCTTCTAGAGAATTTCAAATACAAAGGTGGCTCAAGTCATACACCTCATATAAAAGATCTTTTTAAACTCAACAACTTAAAATAAAAGAAAATATCGATAGCTTAAACCGTTTCAAAATGGCGGCCAATTATATCAAAAAAGCGGCCATTACATAAACCTTCTCCCATCTGCACATGAACTATTGCACCAAGAAAATTGGTACTAATCCTTAAGGTCTTTTAAAATATCTTTCCAACGATGTACCACATAAGGACAAAAAATAAATGTTAGTACCCCCTCTCCTCCTCAAAAGAGCGGGAACTTTCAAAAGACAGTATTTCAAAAATCTTAAATAGGGCGGGGAGTCAATTAATACTTCATTTTAAAAGCCCCATTATACTGAAAAATTTTTTGAATTTAAAGTTTTTCATTCTTTCCCCGTTAAAAAATGGCCCCTCAATTTATAAAAATTTACTTACTATAACGCATCTAAAGCAGTAAAACAATTTTTTTGCTGATTTATAAAGTGAACATTTAAAAGCCTTTTATCGTTTCATTCGTACGCAATAAACGGCGTCATGCATTGCAATACAAAGATGCGGGTGCAACAGGGTTATGAGATGTAGGATAACTATTAACTAAAACGAGACGAGTAAACCACGAAGGGGTAGCTTCCATGCAAAAGAACAAGGCTACACAAACACAATACTGGGCCCCTTAAGCGAGCGAAGCGAACAAAAATATGACGTACCTGAAACCTTTTTCCAGAAGTGGGCGTTTATAAGCACCCAATGATTAGCGAAACAGATACGTTATTATTGAGTTGCATTTTAATCGAATTTTTGATAAAATTAAAAATAGATACATTGTAGGTAATTTACTTTTGGCTTTCTGAGAACCACAAAAAATTTTTTTGGAGGCAGCGGCATTATGAATAATCAATTAAATAGTTTAGTTAAATTAAAAATACTTTCACACAAGCACAAAGCAATCAACACACGTATAAGTTCAGAGGCCAGCTCATTCACGTACAAATACAAACACTTTTATCAAAATTAAAACGAAGACTGAACTGAACTGAAAATCAACACAACGCTTTAACTATGTATTGTGTCGGCGCCGGCCGACGTGCTTATTGTATAAATTATGGGCTTATTTTGTTTAACTTAAACAGATCGAATAATCCTAATAATATTCCTAGAATCTACCAAACTTATTCTTATCAACTTATTATACAAAAAAAACAGACAGTAGTACATATGTAAAATTTAAAGTAAAAATATATACTTAAATTTTAAGGGCCCGGCGGGGTCCCCAGAAGGTCTGGGCCCAGAAGTTCCGCCACGGCACCACGATAAGGTAAGAGTATGGAAGGCTGCTTCGGCGCAGAGTGTCGACGACATAATAAAAAGGTAGGCCCCACGTCGTGGGTTTTGGGCTACGCCGGATATGTAGTAAATTGTTTTTCAAATTTTGTCGCAAACATGACGAAATTTAAGTTTGTGTGCTTTATTCTGTATTAACTACTGTAGTGAAACGAAGCTATGTGTGTGCTACAGTGTTATGTAATAAGGTAAGTGTACATTTAATGGTATTGATACTATTTTAAAAAGTATTATTATTTTATTAACTGCATTGGTTGCTTCTTTGTTCAACGCTGAGGTGACGAAGAGTAAACCTCTACAGATGCATGGCGGAGAGATGAAGAAGATGGAACAAGTGTAAGTCGTTTTTTTTTAATATAATGATTGGTTAATATTATTATAAAAAGTATTGATTGTTTCTTGTTACATAGTGGTAATGCTGGTTGACGCTGGATAAAAAAGATGCTTTAAAATTTTTTTTTGTAAACGTAAAAGTTTTGTGTATAGGTACCCCTCTAAAAAAAATTTGTAATAATTAATAGTTTAAAACAAAAAGAACAAGTGTTTGTTATAGTGTGGTACATAAGGTAAACAGTTGATTGTAATAAATCTAATAGTTTTGATATATTTTGAAAAGCATTTATTTGCTTAATTTTACAAATAAAAACGTATCACTTTGATGCCGAGACCAAAAAGAGTAAACGATATCGATGAGACGACGCATGGAAAACTCCTTGAATACTAAAGAACGAAATTATACAATAGATATGCAAGTCAAACAGCACAGGGGCTTGTAAAACATGATGAAGAGAGCGAGTCGTTTTAATATTTTAATAAAGTATCCTCTATTTCGTATATTTGTTTGTAAACATTTTTTATTAGAAGGATAAAAGATTTTTGTAACAATATTAGTGTAGTAACATCGGCGTCGTGTTAAGGAAACTAAGGTTTTATAAATTAAATAGTTTTTATACTGTTTTGGATATTATTTTGTTAACTTTTTTTTTCATATAATGCATACTAAGAAACCGCAAAGATTAAGTTTTAGAATTGGAGAAATTCTTTCTACTGATCTTTCACCGGCGCTTGCCGTGCCTATTTACATCTGTTATCATTTAATTTTGTATGGCCTTCCTGGGAAATTCCTCCCAGTTTTTAGCACTCGCCCAACGCTGGCACTTGGCCTGCCCAGACTTTCTTCTTCTTGCAGGTGTTTGCCACTCATTTAAAATTGCCGCTCAACATGCCCGGCTACCTTCATAGACTTTTCCTCACACCAGTTGGCATGTACAAAAGAAGTACTCGCGGTTTCCTCCACCCTTCTTCACTGGCGATTTCCGTCCCCGGATGCCTCTGCAGACCTTTCTTCCTGCTTAACGCTATTTGGCTTGTTTGAAGAAATTGTTCAGATCTCTTCCACTGGCAATTTCCGTTGCCGGATATCTCTGCACACCTTTCTCCTTGCTTAACACTACTTGGCTTGTACAAAAAATCCTCCAGAATCCTCCTCCACCAGTCCGTCACTGGCGCTTGACGTGTTTGGCTGTCTCTGCAGCTTTTACAATTCTCTGCTGTCACTTCGCCACTTCCTCCAAGCGTCTTTTCGCTTTCTTCGTGTATTGAAGCATGTAGCTTTTGGTGTTATGCAAAATAATTGCCACTACAATTATTTGTGTTTTGCTTATATATTAAATAAATGGATAATAAAGATCCCGCCTCTTTTATTTTCAAAAACAGTTTTTAAAACTTTGTCTTGAACGTTTGAAAAATAAGAAAGTTATTTTTTTATTTATATCCTACTATAATCCAAGTGGTGTAAACGTGTGTTAATCTGCGTAGATATCATTTCTGGTATTGAATATTTAAAACATTTTATTAAAGTCGTAAACCTATTCTCGTTTTTAGGAATATCATTCAATTTCCATCAAACTATTCAAATAATGTTCTGATATTAATTAAAACCTACCTATAGAAAGGACAATACAAGGAAAATGCATCAAATACCCTTTTAGAACCTACTTTTATACATCATATACCTATAACAAAAGAAAATAGACACTTTGTCACAAAAAGTGAATTAAATTCATAATCGAGTATGTGTATAAAGCAGTAGCATGGAAACACCCTTAATCGCTTGATTAATTTTTTAACATTCACTGACCTATGATTAATATGATAAAAAGAAAAACATAAATAGCACTCGCTATTAACTTGGAATATTAGACAGTAAATGATGCAAAAATTGCCTTTTGTTTAGAAAACCCGGCCTTTGATTGAATTTTTAATATATTTTCTCCAATATTCTTAAATTCATCGACAATTGTATGTTTGTATTTAAATACAGCTTATTTTTTATCCAAGGAAATGTATTTCTTTTTGGAAATACTGTCGAAATGCAAACGTACAGAAATATAAATATAATACATATATATTTAACCCGAATAAAGCTGTCAACACAGTATCGATGTTGCTTCGAAGAAAAAAGAGCGGAGAGAGTGGTGATAGTTTTAAACATTGAAAAAGGCAGAATTCCGTTTTAATTTATTGACTAAATTTTACAAAAAAAATATGGCACATTTAATTCATTAATATAAGCAGAACAACAAACAAATGTATATCAAAAATAAAACGCAAATCACATAAAAGCACTTAAATCGGCCTTAATTTCTAAAAGTATATATGTATTTTTTTTTCATAAAAGAATCATGAAGCCGTGCGTGAGCACGCCCCATGATTCCCATCCCACCCCCTTACCCGGGCTCAGCGGACTTGCGCTCTTTCACCGGTCTACCATGCACCCCACCCCTGAAGACATGCAACCCAACATACACACCTACATACACCATCCATGGACCCGTCGGATTTAACTTGTTCAGAAAAATTACCGACGAGCAGTGGAATCGAACCAACTGCCATTGAGAGTCTAGTTTCAAAGCCTGGGACTTTAACCACTAGACCACCCGCTGGCCCAAAAGTATATGAAAACTCGTTGACCCAAAGAAATTACAAGAAAACTGGTAGTCCAAAAAAAAAGGTGTTGTGATTGGAAGTGTTCAAGTCAAAATAATACTGTTTAAAACACTACGAAACATTATTTACATTTTTTAGTGGGAAATGGGTGGACCATAAAATATATAGAGTGGGCCAAGACTCGCTAAGATCAACCTTTACAGACATCACACTGCCACAGCGTATTTCTTTTGTGACGAAATTACGTGGAACGGCTAAGGATACTCATTTGACATTTGAATTTGACACGGTTACTTCATGTTATGTCAGTTTGGTACGTCATTTCTTGTTGGAGATGTTCAAGGTCTTCTTAATTGGGACCAAAGAGGTCTGGGCGAGTAATTTCACAAGAAGCAACGTTTACTAACCTTAAAGATGCGTTTCCAACATTGTTCGCTTTAGAATGGTTAAGCACCCGCTCCCTGGCGGTGGATATAAGTTTACCCGCGTCTCTATCCTTGGGAGACCCTAAGGGTGCCTAGCCTAGCAGGTTAGAAATATACTGCATAGTTATAGGCCACCGATTAGCAAGTGAAGGTGTCGTTCAAGAAGGAGTGGCTTGTCTGTAGAGATCGTGGGGCTGGACCCAAGTGGTGAGGTTTTGTTTCCGTTTCTCACACCCATTATCAAAGTGTTGACCCAGAGGGCTCTCATTCCCGACAGTATCCAAGTACCGGTCGCTATTATTAGACCTGTTACCGACTTATCTGAGCGGCGGGTAGTTGATCAGTATTAAGTAAAGTATTGGTATCTTGAATGTTAACCCATTTTGAGATTTTAACGAAAAAACAAGTTTTGGTCCCAAAGAACGGTTTATTAAACAATGTTTGTGAATGAGAACGTGGGTGTGTCAGTAAGTGGTTGTTTGTTCTCTTGTATCTCCGGAATGAGGAATTCGATCTTGAGGAGGTTTCAAGTGTAAGGGTATATATACCTATCAGAACATTCATTGGCGAAATCGAAAGCACGCTGCACCTCATCGCCGCTGACTGGCTGATACAAATTAGAGATGAGCCATATTTTACTATACCTCACTGAAAGTAGTAGCTTAGAGGTTGGGCGCTTGATCTCTAAAGCTAAAGGTCTGGGATTCGATTCCCCGCCAAAGCCATGCAGCAATAAAAAACGATTCCGCAACCCGCCACTAACAATTCCCCAATCCGGTGCCTTGGGGTCTTAATGCCTGAAACCTTGTCTGGTATTTAGTCGTTCGAATTCAACGTTAAACTGTAGCTCCCCCGTACCCTACCTTAGCGCTAAGGTGAGTACGTTGCAGAGAAAAGTGCTGGAGTCTAGCAGTGAGACGTAAAGGCTGATTACATATTTCACTGACGGTGATTGTGTCACCGTTTTTAAAAAATCACTGATAGTGACAGTGACTGAAGTATTAAAAGAATGGTGATTTGTGATTAGCGATTGCTGTTAGAATTTTATTGACTTCACTTGCAATGTGGAATTTTATCTTATTTTGGCGATCTGTGTATTTACACCTTCAACACCTTCGTCGCCCTCTAGCGGTAAATAGCAAAAATATCAGAAATTTGTGGATATTGATAGTTTTTGCAGTAAGTTTCATGTACTTCTTTTTTAATGTTTGGAATAAAATAATAGACCTTGAGTTTTATACTTTGCTATTATTAATTTTTATTATGATTTTTGCTAGTAAAGGTATTGTAAATGTAATAAATCGTACCGTACGTGTATTGCAAAGGAAAATGTAATAAATAATAAGATAAGAATAACGCACCAGCGTCACCAAAGTGATTCACTATCGGCGATTGCTTCGCTACATGGCGGTCTACCCATTATACGTTTAAACTCGCTATTAGGTACTCAAAATCGCGATCACGGTCACTATTTAAAATCACCGTTCACGGCGTGATTGAATAATCATAATATCTCTCATCTCTAATTCAAATAAAACATTAAAACTATAAGAACCAGGAACATGCGCGTCTATTCTGTGGTTATTGCGCTCAGGCATCCCTACTATTTCGTTGCATCGAACCATTACATTATTTTATCAATATGCATGCAAACGTATTAAGAATAACAGATTGGGTGTTTGTTTCGTAGCTAGGAACGATAAGTCTCGTCTTTGCGTATTAGACGCAACGGCTATTTGTTTGGCGCCAAACTTTTAATAATGCGCGATGACGTTTAAGTAGTAAAAACTAGATGTAAAAGTAACGTTTTGTTATTGAAACTTGAAATTTGAATTTTTTTGATTTAAAAAATTAAGCTGGGCGTTACCTACCTTGTCTAATGGGACAGACCGCCAGTGATTTATTTGATATCACTTTTATCAGAAACAGAATTTTGCAAATTAGGAAACGGATATCGTAAAAGACGTCAAGAAAAATTCTTCGGTTTTTCCTATCATTTTTCTTCAAAATTATTTCTGATACATGTTTTCGAAAATCTTTACATAAACGTAGCTACATGCATCGATGTTTCGGATTTATTCCTCCTGTTCAGTGTACCGTAGTTGGGAGGAAAGAATGGTTTACAAAGTTACAGATCTCAAATTTGTGGTGTTTTGACTAACACATACATTTCCCAGAGATGGAAACCAGTTGACCAGATGAGCTACACAGCCGCCGCGAAGTCAAAACTTCTAAAATTACGAATTTGATGTTAGATACGAGGTATTGTTATATGGTTTGCAATGACGCATTATACTTGATATTATAATACAATATAGTGGAGTAAAGAAAACATTTAGTTCTTATAAGAACAATTAGGAAATGCAAATAAATATTTTAGGCTGCTAAGCAGCCATCTTCAGTGCAAATAAAGATTTTGATAAAGATACTTGAAAATTCACTTAACTCAAAACCCTACAAATGAAAACACGAGGTTTTAACTTTGTTTTGGTTGACTATTTTTTCAGGTTGTTAGTGTTTTTTAAACGATGTTTTGCCTTAACTCGTGTTGAGAGTCTTCAAAATATTTTCAGCTTCTAACTGAACTTTTATTTCTATGGTAGTTTCCTTACTGCAAACCAGGGACTAAAACGAGTAAACAGCTATAAGGCAGCTGATCATATCAAGCGTATTCTGACCTTGTTTATGCAGTAACTGTTGGTGATAGAAGTTTATATCAAATGTGTTTGAAAATACAAAACGTCCGCGTAGTCTTTTATTTGTTTAAAACAAATCTCGACTAAGTATTTAAAAGTTACCAGTAGCACTCTTGAGGCGTAGGATACTGTGACTAAGTGAGGAAGCATCCTGTATATAATGTTTGACTCATTCACTGATTCACTGTTGAACCTGTTATGTTTGGATTACTCTTTTGTTTATTGTTTGAAGTGAACTTCTGTAAAGTGTGACCGTTTGAAAGTTCCATTGATGGTGTAATTAAAATAATTTCCAAGCAATAAGAAATACAAAATGGTTAAGTTCAAACGAAATTTCAGAAAAATAACGAATTAAATGAAAATGAAAGAAGATAAGAGGTTAGGATACCTTTTTGGTTTTAAAGGAAGATATGAAAACTTGTGTTACATTAATAATATTTGTTTTCCGTTTTTGTAAGAAAACATAATGTACACATTTGCGTTGTATTATGTAGTATACCTATGAAATTTAATTACATTGTTATGGATAACTTAAAAAATAATTTATGTTTCGAAGTTAGTTAATTATAATTTGTTTATTGACTTTATTGCTATGGGAATTTGTAAGCCACGATATTTTATTCTCACAGTGTGCCTACTGCAATTGGTAATTTTTTTATTTAATTTTTGGTCAGCAAAGTTTTATAATCTTACAATTTTAGTTATCCGTTATAGAAAGACAAGTTTTTGATTTCTTTGGGTTTTTATGGATACCAATATTAATTAATTTCTTTGAAATTATTTTTGTTATTTTCGGTTTTTTTGGTGCCTTTCAGCATAGACCAAAGTATATAATATGGGTAAGTTGTTTTGACTACATACTGCCACAGTTTCGGAAGACGATTAATAAATTCCTTTTCAGTATTCTTTGTGGAACCTAGTGTGGCTAGGTTGGAATATATTTTTAATTTGCCTATACTTAGATATTGGGACTTTACAGCATAAGGTATGCCTTGTTAACATTCACTCACTTAAACAACGAGCGATTTCATTGAGAATATTTTTTTTATACTTCAGGAAAGCAAAGTATTAAAGTTAGATCCAGACAGTGGCAGCTGGTGGGAAAATGGACCAGGATGTAAAGGAGTACTTAATACAACAGCTCCAGTTCCCACATGGGAAAATGTCACGAACTGCCTAGTAGATTATCGACATGTAGAAATATTTCAAGCCGGTTTGCAATGTGTACTAGCGGTAGGTATCATAATTTGGTTTTTAGTGGTTAAATAGTTGTAACTTTACTTGTTGTGCTAACAAACAACTACCTGTAAAGCTGTAGTGTGCAAAGACGAGGTCGAGGTTAACTACCCTTTGCAACTTGCTGTAGGGCAAGTTTGCAGTATGTAACTAACAGAACTATGCAGAAAATAAAAAAATGTCATTGTTTTATGCTCTCTACAACGTGCAAGTAAAGACAATAGGATACATAGGTATCGTAATGCGAGAGTTTGGGCAAATTCTTTTAGCATGTGGATATGATTGTGTAGAACCTTGTAATACATTTTTAGAATAATGCAATTACAGATTTGTTGTAGCAGCATCTTTAAATGTGAAAATTTTCAAATTGTAATGTATAGGTAGTTCCTACACAAACCTGATAGGATACGGAGGCTTACATTTCATAGTTATTTGGCTCATTAAGATGAAATTATGGGCATGAGAATGCTGTTCTGAAAGGTTTATTTAGAAAATCTGTTGCAAATGGCAAACCCTTATGTACTTGTGTGTTTATAAAGCATTTATCACTATTATGTTTTTTGGCAATAAATTAGGACATGAAAAAGATGTTTTCAATTTTCGATGAATTTTGGCGTGGCTAAATTACTTAAAATTTTTAAGAATTTGGTAGTGTTAATTGTAATACTGAAAGTTGTTTTTTCTATATACTTGATGTTTCAGGTTTTGGGAATTTCAATAAGCCTTTGCTTGATCAAAGTATTTTTGGCAGAAGATGATGGCTGTAAGTACTTAATTGTTTTTAATTTTTGTAGTAAGTAGTAAGAAAAAGAGTTTACTAAGTCAAAATTATCAATTTTGTGTATTTGTTGTTCACCAGTATTGTTGAAAGATGAAATGATCAACCAAATTAACCATCTGGTATTTTGAATCTTCTAAAAATGAATCTCTCATTATCTCTTTTAATTAACTTGCGTAAAAGCTCATAGCGATATTAGTTGCTGCAATAAAAAATTTTAAATCCCACAAATATAATAAAACAAAATTGTGTACTGCGGTGTTGTAGGACAGTTTATTAACATGAGTTTTTTAAGACTTCTTCTTCTTAATTAGCGATTGAAAGTTTAATTTTGCAAGAGCTATAATTTCTAATAAATGATAAATCAATTAGTTTCTGTATAATTGTAGATACTTTTGTCAAAATTTAATTTCCAAAGGCGCCAATAATTGTAAATCTCCAGTTGCTGGGCTCTCGTTCAGCTGCCCAGGGTTTGAATTCTGTAAATTTTGTAATTCTGAATTTGCCGGGGAATTTTGTAAAAATTCTGCTAAATGTAATAGTGTTCCCCATAATGTATATGAAATTGAAATAATCGGAAGAAAATTTTGGGAGCGAAATTTAATTAAAATTTTTTTTAAATTATAAAATTACATATTTATGGAGCTAATTTAATTGGTTATCGTCGTCATTCACCGAGCATGTGGCGCCTACCTCACGCTCTCTTTGTGTATCATCTTTATCATTAAAGTTTTGCAGTAATAAAAGTTGTTTGAAGTCTGTATTTGATTTTAAACAAAATTTAAACTGTATCTGGAAATTTCATGATTAGAACCTGGAACACCTGGAAATATTAGAAATTTTGAAATCACAATTTAGTATACACCCTGGTACTCTGATGTAGGTTGTGCTGCCTATAGCTCGTAGAACTCTATTTGACAGCGAGTTTTACCTTCAGTTCCCACATTGAATATTGTCCTATAGTCTGTCCAAAACTTTTATGTGGCTACTGGATTTGCATGTATTTGCAAGATACTAGCATACAAACAGTCGTAACGACTTACGTTTGTGCAGTAGGTTCAAAATGTAACTGCTGTACTAAGTGAAAGGTAGAGGAGACTTGCGTTGTCACTCATTTTTGCCAGATAATGCGGTAGCCACATAAAAGTTTTGGACAGACTATAGTAAAATTTTCTCTGGAGATAAAGTGCATGCACTTTTGTCGTTTGGAGCCACGTAAAGCTGTAGGTCCCACTGTCCTGTGCCACTTTGAAAACCACACAGGACAGAAAGTGCGAAGATATGCTACATCTTGCACGTTGTACACAATTATAAAAATATAAAATTTCCCACAAACCTAAAAAAAATTATCAGGTGCAATTATCAAATTAAATAAATAATTAGAAAAGTAGCATTGGTGGTGCCTTATATATGAATAACTGTGAATACTTAATGAGTAGTGGTAGAAATATAATTATGTTCTTATTTTGCTTGCTTGTCTTCATTTTGGATATAAAATACATATATTAAAATAGCTTTAGTACATTGAAAACTTATTTGCTAAAGCAATAAATGTATAACAATCTGACATGTGGATGCATAATATGGTACTTCGTTAATTAACAATAAGATTTATAAAATCACTATATATTAATAATCTAATAACACTTTAACGTAGCCACTCACTTGCAGTTCGCCTGCAGGTTGGCTGCCAAGCCAACGCACCAACCAACCGCCGGCAGACCGATACCTGCAATTCATCAAAACTACTTTTTGGCCGGACCTGGTGTTTGGTGTACCATATGCAATTGCATTTTTCTCGATTATAGATAAACATTTAATTATTAAAGAAGAATTAGTTACAGAATTAAAAGATATCTGCAACGTGAGGCAGCTTTGTTAGAGAATATTTTTGCTGTTCTAATAGCCATTCTTTCACCTAAAATTTTCGTCTTTGGTAGAATTTTCAATTAATAACAATATTATTCACAGCATACACAACTTTTTTTCCTTTGGCATAGCCATTTTTACAATTTTAAACTTCAACAAATTTCGCCGGCAGGCTAGGGTCCCACCGGTAATAACCTACAGGTCTGCACTGTACAGTAAACTGAATAGTGTGTAGCAAATGTTGTTTAATCTTCTGATACAGTAAAAGAATTAGGTACATGACAATGTTTATAATACTGTTTTTTCATTATGGTCTGTTGTCATGTGGGTAGTTACAATTTAGAGGAAAGTGAAGTGTTCCTAGTTCCTGCAAGTAACATAAAGAAATTGATAAAATGTCTTGACTAACATATTGTAGGTAAGTATGAATAAATACAATTTTGAAAGTTTTTTTGAAAATATTCCAGGTCACTTGCAGTACATCGACTGTTAATATTACCTGCTAGGAGCAGAAGCTATGCTTTAGTAATAAATGATTCAATAACAAATTCTTAGTTTTGCACAGCGTAATGTCACTTAAGTTATTGTTAATTTTTTATCTGTCGGAAGTACGATTTCTTCCCTTCCCCAAAATGTAACCATATTATCATATCATATAGACAAATAGGGGACAAATAAAGATATCTATATACTGTAATTCCTATGGGTAAAATAGGACACTTTTCAACAAAAACGTATTTAGAATTCCTAGAAATAAAAAACCTATAATAAAATGTAGAAAACTTTATTATTTCTCTTAAAAAATCTACTAGTGCAAATAATCGGTAATGCTAAATATGACAAAAAGTAAGGCCTAATGTGATTTTTTTGAACTGTTTATGAACTTTTTACATAACCATAAAGAAAAGTAAAACTACTAGCTAATCATACCGTATGCAAAATTTTAAAGTTCTTTTAAACTTTTTTTCGTGAAATTATTATTTAGCGTCTGTACCGAAATTTTCTTCCACCCTGCATATGCCAACTTGTCAGATTGTTATACATGTATGGTAATACTTTTAAATTATGAATTAGTCGAGCATTTCACTTGCATATTGCATGATGTTGCTTGTGTGCCAAAACAAAGATTTCCAGCAGTCTTATAGGTAACGCTCACTGAAGCAAAGTAGTAGTAAAGATGTTCGCTCTGTTATAGGTTAACACGTTTGCTCTGTTACGGGTCCTTATCAAGGGGTAAACTGCAGACTAAAACTTGTACATCGACTTGCCCTTAGTAACGGACTTCTCCGACTTCCACTTAGTAACCGACTTCCCCAACTTCCCCAACTTTCCTTGGACTTTCCCAACTTCCCTTGGACTTCCCCAACTTCCCTTGGACTTTCCCAACTTCCCTTGGACTTTCCCAACTTTCCCTGGACTTTCCCAACTTCCCCTGGACTTCCCCAACTTCCCTTGGACTTCTTCAACTTCCCATGGACTTCCGTGATTTTCCAAGAACGTCCCCAAAACTACCCTCGAATTAATTATAATAAGTTTATAAAATGTACCGCAGTTAATTTTTAATATTATTAAATTAATTATGTGGTTATTCGCCAGTAGACGAGTTATCACCAAAAGAAAAGTACATATATGGCAAGCATTTTCAATCTAAAAAAACCCAGCCGACTCATTATTTTTTCTCCTTTTTAAATGAATTTCCACTTCAAACTCTGTAGGAAGGAGTTGAATAACAATAGGAATAACATTTAAGAGACAAAAACCTTCTGGAAGCTTCCCTTTTGGTCGGTTGCCAGAACGCTTTCTAATTGCATAATCGACCAAAAAAAAAACAAATTGGAAAGTCGATTTTGAGATATCGATGGATACATATTGTTTGCAATTAAAAAAATAGAAATCCAAAAGTTTTAAAAATAAAGGCGTTTTTACAAAATTTTGAATGTTTTGTTTGTGAAATTTTTAATTAATTCAAAATTTCAAAATTAAAATTTTTTAAATTTTCAAAATATTTTAAAAAGATCCGAAAAATTCAGAATTTCCATAATTGTTCTTTACTCTTCGTTTTAAAAATATTCAACATTTTCAAATTTTTTAGATTCAAATATATCCAAAATTGTTTTTCTAAAATATTGAAAATTTTCAAGTTTCTAAATTTTCGGTATTTTCGAAATATAACAAATATTTCAGTTTCAATATTTTCAAAAATTTTCAAATTTTATGAACATCCCAAAATTTTAGAAAATCTCGAATTAAAAAAATAAATTTTCAAAATTATTATCATATATGTAACTGGATTCGCGGGTACTTGTGAACGCCATAAGAACTCTAGAAACATCCGGATATCTCGCATACTTTCCTTGGACTTCCCCCGACTTCTCTTAGACTTTCCCGACTTCCCTTGGACTTCCCGACTTTCCTTGGATTTCCTCGACGTGTACACCAGACAGACTTCTCCTGCGGTTTACCCCGTAACGCAATAGTCTACTGTGCGGAAAGTATTAAAGGGTATCTGATGTAACTGTCAAGGTATTTACATTTTAAGTGTATATATACTATACACGATTCATATATTATTCACTACTTTTATCTAACTAAAAACAATATGTGTTCCTTAACGCACTGTGTTAAAAATGCCTACGTGTGTGCGGTACGGGGTCTTGCTTTTAAGCAGTGAACTTTGATATAATTCTCTGGCGACTACCTTCAGTGTAAGTCGTTTTGTAAGAGTACACAATTCAAATAAATTGTACAAGGAAAGAGAAAAAATGGTGTCGGTTTATTCCCCGTGAAGGAGTCTTTCGGACTCCGCACCGAAGTCCTAAGCCTTTCTTCAGCCGACTAAAAATAGTAAGGATGGGTTAGAACAAGGAGGTTTTCCGCGCAAAGTACTGCCTCAGTATTTACCTTTCTAACTCAGGAAAACCGCGGAAAAACCTGATCCAGGACAGTCGGCCGGGCCAGGAATCGAACAGGGCCTCCTGAGTGAAAGGCGGACGCGTTAACCTCGGAGCCACCTCTCTCGTTACCGTATAAGCTTCACCAGGTCTATAAATGCTATAAGGGACATATGAGCCCCGTGCGGCCGTGACCAATTGTAATGAGTTCCTACTAGATTAATACGCCCCTATAATTAGCCCATTCCTCGTAGTCTGTACATCAGTAGACATAAATGTATACTAGTAACCTTACAGGACACAGATACCTCGTACCGCACAGTTGTGCAGATTAGTACGTGGTCGCTCTGGCCCGTATTGCACATTAAAATAGTATCCAAAATAGGGTATCCGCAGGAAACGTTTTAAGGTCTAAAAATTGTGCCAACAGATTTTCGATTTCTGTTGAGAACTTTTTTCGAGGAGTTTTTCTTTGAAAGTACTTTCTTTCTAGAGCCTTTTCCTCAAGTACAATTTTCCAAGGTTTTTTCAGAACTTGTGTTTTGCAGCTTTTAAACAGATCAAAATTTTTCTATTTCAGTATTTTGATGTTAATACATGTTTTGCACCTAAGGGAGGTTTTATTTAAAACAAATAGTCTGTGCGGGTGGGTGTGTGCGTAAGTTCCTTCGTTGTCTCATATCTCCCGAACGGCGCGACGCGGCGGGCCGATTTGGATCCAATTTTAAATATGGGGGTATATCAATAATAAGGTTTAAAAAAAATCTGAAACCAGAAGCGGAAGTTAGACATGTTCTTTTAGTGCCATTTTTTATATAACTGAATTCTGTAAATTTGACAGCGGGATGTAATAGAAGAACTTCAGGCGATATCAACGTTTTTTTCCGAATCTTCCTCTTTTAAAATGGCGACTTTTGCGGATTTTTGAAAATTTATAAAATTAATAAGATTGATAAAATTCAAGATGGCGCATTTAATATGACGGAAATAGTTCATAACGTTATACGAATTGCATATAAATTGGCATTCGTGGGATTTTGGGGCTGCTAATTAAGAATCAAGGATCGTGATTTTAAAATTCAAGAAGGCGGATTCAATATGGCGGAAGTATTTCATAACGTCCGATTTTCGTAAAAATTGCTATTCGAGAGATTTTGGGACTGCTAATTACGAATCCAAGATCTAAATTATAAAAGTCAAGATGGGGGATTCAATATGGCGGAATTATTTGATAAAGTTATCTGAATTGCACTAAGATAGACACAAGATCATAATAATTACATATACGAAATTTGTTTTTCAGAATAATTTTCCTTAAAGTTACTTTTTAAAATCATTAATTTATTAAGTAGCGATAGGTTACTTTTCTATATTTACAAAAATACCTTTATATTCTAAAAAATAAAATCAAATCAAGAAGGTTTTCGCGTTTTCCGTTTTGACAAGTTTTACTATCTATCTAACCTAATTTAATCTAATACATAAACGCGGTGAGTGTCTAATGTTTGCAGTTTAAAGACGCATTCTGTTTTCGTAACTCGCCGTCTGCAGCTCCTTTCCCGTAATGTTTACATTATAAACTAAAACAATATTACAGATTAGTTACTACATCTGACATCATAAACTATTTCATTGTGATAAAAGAGGTAAGTGTGCGTAAGGTAGGAATTCATAAACATTCATTGCCCCAGATATTTTGGGTGACAGATTATAGAATTGTCTTTACAAACAACTGTTAACAGCAGCTGATTTTATTACTACTATGATATTTCATTTATTAAGCGCGTCGTAAACTTTACAATAAAATAGCAGAACCCGTGGACTACGCCACACGCTTTTCTTTGCAGCTGGTTTTATTGCCAATATGATATTTCGCTGTAAAGCGCGTCTTAAACTTTACAATAGAATAGCAGAAACTACGCCACACACTTTTTTATAAAGAATTCGTAGCAAATTTGTTATAAGTCTGGAGAGATATGCAGGTGAGATTATGCAACGATGCTGTGCGCGAAGATAATCATAAATAACTTCAATTAGATGTACAAATTGCATTGCAGCTGAGATTTCAAGAGGTATCAGCAGATATTTGGAAATGTCGTTTTATTATCTACAATTATTTTATCACCCTCGGGTGCTGTCTTGCTATTTACAAACACAAAATTTCAGATAAAACTAGCCTTACCTAACCGAACCTGCTATACACAATCACCATTATCAAAGACAGGTATTAACTGCTACAGTTAGAAGAGTTTATAATGTGAAAATTTAAATTGAAACCACTAATGACCGGGGCCGATTTGAAGGAAAAGTGGGTACTTTTATTTTAAAGAATATTTGATGTCGATTAACTCACGCTGGGTAGGGATTTCGCTACAAAACAATAAACATTCGCATGATTATTACTTAGTAGTTACTTATGTTCAGTTCAGTCGTCGACTTTCTGCATTTGAGAATATCATTAGAATACTGCGGGAGGCACTCGGTACATGTCGTGCGTCTCGATACAGCTTATTTATTACATTTTAAACAGAAGTTGCCAGAAAAGTTTGGGTCGTAGACCACGAGTTCCGCTAGTACTTATTATTTCCAAAACAGCTTATTTGGATTTAAGTCATTTATAGAATGAAAACAATTGTAAGTAAGCAGTTTTTCCAATACTCGCTAAATTATAAAGCGTTAAATCAATTAGTGGGCTTTCCGACGTCAACAAATTTTTTAGAAAAATCTTAAAATTGTTCGCTAATTAAACACGAATTAGCACCATCAGTATGTGTTGGATATATTATTGACCCTCATAGTCATAACTAATTAGGAGCATAGTGAAGTAACGTTAGAATTACGCTTCTTCGCTGCTTCTTAAAATACTTTGCGTATTAATTTTGTTACTGATAGCTCAAATTGTCCTCCTGGGGACTAATTAATTCTCATTTCAATACGTGCCTGGCTATAATAGTCATCATGACTTCCGAACTGTCGCTATCATTGATGTAAGAGAGCTAGGAAAATTCACCGAAAACAATTCACCAACAGTAATTTAACGAAAACAAAATTCATCAAAACAGATCATCAATTTGCAATTCATCGAAAAGCAAATTTACAGCCTGTTTAAATTAAAAGCCAGAAACGGATTTAAGGTGACTGAATTCTCATTACCAACTACAACTATACCGTCATCTAGAACAATATACAGTTTTATGTTACCATGTTTTTGCAACACACATTAAAAATATGCCCGAATGATCTGAGCTATTTTTATTTTTTAAAGAATTAGTACTGCTATTATTTACTTAGTGATTGCGCAAACGCCGCAAATTAAACTTGCTGGACTCTATATAGCCATAACATAATATGTGAATTAATGCTCGAAGGACCAATGTGAATTTTGGGGGGTTAGATTCGAAGTTGATCCAATGAGTGCGTAGGCGTGGATGCTCTATCGTGTAGCCTTTTATTATTGCGCCAAGTTACAATAATAAGGGTTGGTTTGACTTATTCTAAGAGCCCTTGTGCCAGACTCAGCACAGGTTACGACAAGGTAGTCTTACTGTTACTCTTAAAAACAGTATTTTATTGAACATATCACAGCCTATATATACATGTCTAAAATGATTGTCTAGCACTAAAAATTAAAGTCCACAACTAAGTTATTTGAAATATTGCAAATTTAGCTTACGTAAAAGTTTAAATGTCCAACTTATTATTACACATACTTGCTACGTTAATAAAAGAATGCAATATGTATTAAAAACTGCAAGCTAAATATTATGAAATCTGACCTGTAGGTATTCAAGTAATACAAGTCGTT
Source organism: Ctenicera cuprea (assembly GCA_958336395.1). NCBI lineage: Eukaryota > Metazoa > Arthropoda > Insecta > Coleoptera > Elateridae > Ctenicera > Ctenicera cuprea. The sequence goes on from OY284496.1 coordinate 18,945,620, forward strand.
TATCTAATGATTATTAATTGTACTTAATATTAAACTAGTAACTTATTAAAATATGTTTAAGAAACTTAAACATTCTGCCCGGGGCACGAGATGGTAGGTGATTGGTGCGTTCCTCCGGGAGTCGCGTATATCGGTTGTAATTCGAACCTTTCTTCTACGGTTGCCTGTCCTTGACCCACTTCTTATATGTCGCATAGCCAAGAATGAATGCTGATGTGACAAGGACCGAGCTAAAACTTAAATGAGTGTGGAATGCGTATGTATTGCATTCCAGTGGTTTGTTGACAGCTTCTTCGTTTTCGGTGGATGTTCCATTCTACGATGGTTGTTGTACTGTTCCCATCCTCGGGATTTACGTTTACATCCAGTTTGATTGGGTCTCCGTGGTGGATGTGGAAAGATGGTCGGCGATGGTAGTGGATGTAGACTCATCGGTGGATATATCTCGGAGATGGCTTCTGCAAAAATGGCGTAAATATCTTCGCTTGAGTTGGTTCTCTGGATGGGCACTATGCTGCAGACCGTGTCATCGGCTTCCGATGATCCTTGAGATGTTATCCTGTCTTGCGTATTTTCTAGTTGTAACCATTTTGGACCGTTCAACCATAAAGGATGGTTTTGTAGTTTGGAATGATTTATTCCTCTGGATACCAGATCGGCTGAATTTTCTTCGGCTTTTTTTTGGGATTCTGCTCCTGTTATTACGTCGTCGTCGCGGACCGTGTCGTCGGCTTCCGGCGTGTTACCAAATAGATTCGCGAGCCTTACCCTGATAGCTCGAGGATCCCCTGGTACTAGCTTCGTGGTAACCCCTTCGTATATTGGATTGGTTGCCACTGGTATAAGATGGTATGTTTCTTCTTCCATGAATTTCTCTTTCTCGATTTCTAGCTGCTTGTTGGTGTCAAATCTTTTTTCCATTTGAAGGATCCTGGCTACGGCTCTTCTCTTGGATTCTCCCGATTGTCCTGGGTCTTCTTTGAATGGAATTTGGACGTTGTAGGTTCCGTCTTGGTTTCTGGAGTGGGTGTTTTCATAATGTTGTTCGCATTGTTGATCAGATTCAGAAATAATTTTTTCTGTTTGTACTTCTTCTATTTCCCAAAATTTTGCTAGCTGTTGATCTTGCTCGATGTTGGTCACCATGCTGATAATTTTGATGTTGGAGGGTTTTGACGTTCCAACTGTACCGGATAGAATCCATCCTAATGCAGTTTTTTTGCGCTAATATACCGTTGTTTGTTTTCTTTACTCCTTCTTGAATGATGTCTTTGTATAGATCAGCGCCCATAAGTATGTTGATTGGCCCTGGTGTTTCGTAATTCGGATCAGCTAAGATGCACTGTTCCCATGTGTTTCTATCCTTGTCGTCTACTGTATTTCTCGGTAGAGTGCCGGTTAGTTTTGATAAAACCAGTAGATCACCGTTTATTTTGAAATCGCTGGAAAATCTAGGCATGATTTCCACTGTGATTTTTCCTTTTGATTTTTCGGCCTCGCTTTTCCCCAGCCCCGAAATGTCTGCTTCTATTCTTGATCTTGGTAATGCTAAGAGTTGAGCGGCATTTTCTGTTATAAATGATGCTTGAAAGCCCGGATCAATTAGTGCTCTTAGCATTTCGTAGCACCCATCGGCTGTTTTTGCTTTCACAAATGCTGTAGCCAGAAGTACTTCTTGTTGTTGCCTGGACTGCTTAAGTATTCTGCCGATGAGGCTAGTTACTTCTTCGGTTGGTTGTTGTTCATTGGTAATGGCGACGTGGGCTGCTTTTCTCCCTGCACTTTTTGGGTTAGAATTTGCTGGTTGGTGGAAACTCCTTGATTGTGTCTTGTTCACTTCATAGTGGAGCAAAGTGTGATGCCATTTATTGCATTTATGGCATCTTTTTTGGCTGCAACATTTTTCGTTTTCGTCGTGCTGTAGACAGTTGATGCATAATTTTTGGCGTTTTACGAAATTGTAACGCTCGTTGATGGTTAATGCTAAAAATTTTGGACACCAGATTATGATGTGATTGTTGTTGCAATACCCACATTTATGTGTGCTTGTATAATAACTTCTTACTGGCCATCTTCTTGCAGCTTCACCTAATTTTGTTTGTTTCGCTGGTTCAGATTTTTTCTTGTTTTCGTTTAATGCTTCCATTGATTGAAATCTTTTTTCTAAGAATTTCAATAATTCTTCTAAATCTGGAATATTTCTCGGGGTTGACAGGGATTGTTCATAGAGCTTGTTTGTTTCTCTGTCCAATTTTCTTGTTAAAATATGGGCAATAGTTGGACCCCAGGCTGCTGTATCTACGCCCATGTTAGTTATGGCTCGTAGACTTTCCGTAGTTGTATCGTGAAGTTGTTTTACGCCGGATGCGGATTCGTATGACAAAGTCCAGAATGTTGTCCAAGAATTTCGTAAATAAAATTCTTTTGTTGTTGTACCGGTTGATCATGATTCCCCACGCCGTTTCGTAGTTCGCGTTGGATGCTTCTAGATGCTGGATGAGCTTGCTTGCTTCTCCCTTAATATGCGTTTTCAGATATTGCATTTTTTCTGCGTTTCCCAGCTTGTTATTGTTGTGGATCACTTGCATGAAGATGTCGTGGAAAGAAAATAAAACGCTACACCAAACAGCATCCACGCCTATGCACTCATTGGATCATCTCCGAATCTAACCCCCAAAATTCACATTGGTCCTTCGAGCCGGATTAACTCACATTGGTCCTTCGAGCCAACAAACCGAGCCAGCCCTTGGAGAAACTGCCCGCAGGGAAATTGCCGGAATTAAAGAAAAAATCAACAACGCACGCCAAAAATCAGTACAAGTCAAGTACTGAAAACAAGCGAAACTACACATCCAACTAAGCCCAGCCGGTCCTATGTAACAAGAAAACCATCAAGATGGAACAAATAACAAACGAACAGAAACAACTCGCAGAGATGATCCAAAAACTTTTTATCAACATGAAAAAGGATTCAGCATCCAGAAAAACCCAAGAATATCTAGCCAGCCGCTACGCAACACTTCAACAATATTGGGGGACCTTCCACAAAACAAACGACGAATTAATGAAAAAATTGCCAGCGGATCATAATTACATCAAACAAAACTACTATGGCTAAGTCAAAAAAGTTTACCAAGAAGCTGAAAAATACATTCAAGATTTCCAAGAAAAATTGAAAACAACAAAAAAATCAAGATTTCGGGGAAGAAGAAACCGAAGAGACAGAAAAAGACGAATCAAGTTTTATCTTAGAATCCGTGGACGAAGGTGCTCTCAGCCACCAAAAACTACGACTAAAGAAGCAAGGCATCAAATTACAATTATTTAATAGCACAATCAGCATGATTACTGCAGAATTTAATAAAACCGGAACAAAACCGCAATATGAGTACCAAATCAACGCAATAACGACCCAGTGGAATAATATTACAACTCTGCACGAAGAAATCTTACTCTACGAAAAGCACTTCACAGCGAAATACTTTACAGACGGCCTATACGAAATAGCACAACTGCAAGGTAATAAATTAATCAATCAACTACATGAAAAAATTAACAATCTTCCAACGGGAACAGACAACCGAAACCACCAAAATGAAGCATCGCACTTCGTCCTACCAAGAATCACAATTCCAATTTTTGAAGGCAATTACGAAACATGGACCACTTTCCACGACATCTTCATGCAAGTGATCCACAACAATAACAAGCTGGGAAACGCAGAAAAAATGCAATATCTGAAAACGCATATTAAGGGAGAAGCAAGCAAGCTCATCCAGCATCTAGAAGCATCCAACGCGAACTACGAAACGGCGTGGGGAATCATGATCAACCGGTACAACAACAAAAGAATTTTATTTACGAAATTCTTGGACAACATTCTGGACCAGCCGACTTTGTCATACGAATCCGCATCCGGCTCGAAGGACCAATGTGAATTAATCCGGCTCGAAGGACCAATGTGAATTTTGGGGGTTAGATTCGGAGATGATCCAATGAGTGCATAGGCGTGGATGCTGTTTGGTGTACCGTTTTATTATTGTGCCAAGTTACAATAATAAGGGTTGGTTTGACTTATTCTAAGAGCCCTTGTGCCAGACTCAGCACAGGTTACGACAAGGTAGTCTTACTGTCGCTCTTAAAAACAGTATTTTATTGAACATATCACAGCCTATATATACATGTCTAAAATGATTGTCTAGCACTAAAAATTAAAGTCCACAACTAAGTTATTTGAAATATTGCAAATTTAGCTTACGTAAAAGTTTAAATGTCCAACTTATTATTACACATACTTGCTACGTTAATAAAAGAATGCAATATGTATTAAAAACTGCAAGCTAAATATTATGAAATCTGACCTGTAGGTATTCAAGTAATACAAGTCGTTTATCTAATGATTAATAATTGTACTTAATATTAAACTAGTAACTTATTAAAATATGTTTAAGAAATTTAAACATAATACAATGATTCATTCTAAATTTCCGAGTGTGAATTTTGTTAATTTAGCGACTTGCTGTTTTACTTAAATTTGTTTATTATAATATATATTTGTATTAAAAATGTAATAATTTAGAATAATTTTTTTGACTGAGTTTTATTGCGCTAGGGAAAAGCGCTGGGGAAAATTGCAACAATCGTGGTTATCAGTAATCTGTTCAAATTGTGACTTGTATTGTAAACAAGTTCCCTTGTGCTGGAATGCGTAGAATATCGTGCATATATAGTCCTCTGAAATGCTAACATTATAATATTTGTTTTATTATAAAGAAATAGGGAAGGCATCAGTGTTTCTATACTAAACATTGGGTTATGTTGAGAAAGGTCGTGGGAGCAAAATAGAAGTGAAATTAAGCAACAACTTATTATATTGTAGAAAATATTTGACGGTTGCGTCGCTCAGAAGTTTTACCATTACTACTTTGGCAACAAAATTGTTTTTGGAATGGAGACTTAATTTTAAGTAAGTAGTTATACGTACTTGGCAAAGTACTTTTACAAGATATTCACAACTATTTCGGTACGCGACATTTGAAAATACTAATGCAGATTTAACAAGTTACAGTACAATAAAATCTGTAAAATAAAGTTGTTTTCAAATAAATAAGGAAAAATAAGCGAGGCAGTTCGCCTGGACTTTCCTATATTTTAGAAATTGTTACGCATCATATTTGCAAAAATATTTTTATATCGACGTTTTACGCGCCAATAATGACTGTAGCACTTCCCCTAGCACTCTACCGGGGGCACAGCTGTTTTAGTATAGTTGGCGTCAAGATTATTCCGCTAAAAAGGTAGTTGCAGAACATATTCTTACAACCTGCGTAAGTCTGCTTAAAAGTATAGACTGTAGCCCGTGGATTGGATAGAAATTGTTGATAAGCAACAAATTTATTTTTTAACGGGTAGCTTGCGTGAGTAATAAGTTATTCTAAACCTAAAAAGCCCATTTGTAATAAACTATGCAAACCTGGTTTTTCATTTTACCTGCGTTTAACACCTTCCTGGGCTTTAACCAGGGATTGCCAGACACCCCTCTGAGAGGTAATAAACAATTCTCTTGTCGCAGAGATTATCACAACAAACAACAAACAGTTATTTATCTGCCGATTTTTTGTATATCTCACATCCGGACATCATAGCTGAGGGCACTATCAGCACGTCGTACTACTAGTAACCGAATTTATCAAAGTTTTTTAAAAGGAAAAATAGTATTTTGAATTTTTTGGCAAAATATTCCTTGGAAATAAAAAAATAAACGAAAACCGTAAGCACAAATTCGTCCACCAAAAATTTAGTGGGGGAAAAATAACTCCCTCTAAATAAAGTTGCACTTAAAAGTTAAGAATATAACAGTCTGGGACACAAACCAAATTGTGCCCAATATTTTCTCCCATTCTCCGTTTCTGGTTTTTTTCCCTATGGAAGAATTTCTACGTATAGGTACGTTGGCTGTAGATATATTTTAAAAATGTATCTTAATATTGTTTCCTTTTTTCGTAGCGATGATAAATTTCAAGCTTATCGGCATCGAAGTATGTTTTATATCAATTTTAAGTATTGCAGGACACGTATTTCTCTTGTATCTCATTATCAGGCCATTCTGTCTCTGTCTTAAAACTACGTGATCCATTATCGCGAATTAAGAATAAATAACTTTATATGCTAGATATGTTTTTTAATTGCTAGCCAAAACAAATTTGTAAAACATAGATTTTCAAAGTATTTTGAGTGCAAAGAAATTTTCCAGTCCAGGTTTAATTTGGTTCTTATCCAAGCAGTAGTAATTTATAAATTTCACAATTGAAAAAATCAACGTGTGAATGAGAATACTCGCTGGCTTCCCCGCCCTTAATAACTTCAGTTAAGCACTATGCCCCGTAACTAATTCCTGTTAAGTTGGAGATGCGTGCTAGTACAAAAACTTATGGTTTTCGGTCCTGACCTTGAAAACATTAAACATTACATTTAAATATTTTTCACGTCTTGATTGTAAAACCTCATAGCGATTACTGCTGTTTTGCAAATTAGAAATTATTTTCTACTGCGTTTAAGTGTGGGGTGCGTGAGAACGCCAATGCGCTTAGTGGAATACACTGTTTCGTCAAATAATCCAATCGACGAATTGCGGTGCGGTACATAATTGTATTTTGATTATGTGCTATTTTGATAAATTGTCGTCAGTGAATTTTGCGTCTCGAATTTTTGTTTAATATTTTAAAGAACAAACTATTTAAGATCAAATTTATTTTTCGGGTCTAGGAGCATTTTTGCCAGTGTCATTGTTGAACCATCTGCTTTGGCTAAATGTTAGCGTCTATTCAAGAGGAAATTGTTGTATTTATTAGAACTTTCTAGACAGGAAACGTGTATCTTTTCGTAGCAAGATTGAAGAGAGCACAGTTTTAGGATATGAAAGCGTGTAAATGTAAACAATTTTATTATGTTGAAAACAAAGTATTTAGCACCTATATATCGCGTATAAAAAACTTTGTATGATGTATTTACTCTTTTTTCATTATGCATCGTGCATTTATTACTTGATTTTGGATTTTATTAAGTAATAATGTCAATAATTGTTAATGCAGTATGTAAATTAAAAAATTTCCTATTTTCCCACAGTACTGCGTAAAACTCCCCAAAGAAATACCAAACGTCGATCGCTTTACTCGATTGAGTTTACTCAGCAGTTGGAGCGGCAACAACGAGACGATAGTTCTGAGTATGATCACGAGCAGTTCGCCGTACCTATATCTCCAAAACCTATGACCCCACGTAGAGTAAAGCGGCGAAGCGTAATGACTCGAGGGTCTTCTAGCAGACAGAGTACAAGCAGCAGACGTTATTCTACAGCACGTTCTTCGACGAGAAGTTCTCGTAGGACTGCTCAAAATCCAGTAACTCAATTGTTAGAACAGCAAAGGAGAGTGCAAACACAAAGTGATCCTACGGGCCAGTCACTTATAGATCCCTTGCCAAGTTATTGTAACAGTACAACTAACAATAACCTGTTACATCAAAGTTGGCAGAGTAATGGACATAGCAATCCTACATATCAGCAATCATCTATGCAATCTTTAAATGAACCAGATGATGTAGATGATTTGTATAACAACAGACCTGCATCCGTCAGATCTAGTTATTCAAATTTTCACGGAACTAGGGTTATGAGCCACAGGGCATCCCAACACTATAGTAATCATGCAACACCACAAGTGCCGCAAAAACGAATTAACAATCCTAATAAACAAAGTATGCGCAATATGGTTTTTTTAAATAGTGGTCCTCCTGCGTACAGTTCACAAGGACAAACTGTGATGGATTCAGAAACGACAATATAATTTGTTACTAAATCATAACTGCAATAACGCACTTGAAGCACTTAGTTTAATTATAATATTTTGTACTTGACAATAAATAAGACTGCAAGAATACCATGTCTATGTACTGATTTCCAATTTGTATTTATAGTAAATTGTTGAAACACACCTAGTCTAAACCAATAGAACCCACGTGAGACAGCAAACGAAAATGATTTAAGTTCGTTTTCGATCAGACAGGTATAGGTAGCTTTTATTATCACTGTACCATTTCTATTCATAAGTTAAACATTAGAATATGTATCATTAAAATTTGAAGTGGAATATTAAACAGTTTGTTTTTTACGTGTAATTTTATTATCGCGTAATCGCTAATTAATATTGAAAAGAATTTTAACACATCTATTCACCGCCCGTTTCAATTTTCTAGTCGCGCGCATTTTGGTGTGTACAAGTTGATGCGACGTTCTGGTTGCCGACGCATATAGATCGCGCGGTATTTTGACAGCGCGCCGCTTTTGTAGGCTCAAGTTTGTGACTGCAGACAATATTGATCTTTGCCAATATGAAACGTCTCCTACCATATCTAAGAAAATGTGACCCCAAAGGTTTAAATAATTTATACATAAGCAATAGTATTAAATTGCAATCGTCATCTTATCATTCTTTTGGTGAAGAGGTAAGTAAAAATTGAAGCAACTGCTGCACGTATATAACAAAAATCAACTTTATTCCAGATAAAAGATGGGCAAGACAAGAATGGTAGGAATGGGCAGCAGAGGTATAATCATTGTATTTATCAAATTCCTATTGTGCAGTGCAGTTATGTATTATTCTTTGTTTTTTTAATTTTTTCGTTGGAATCTGTTTTGTTCAAAATTGAAACATTATTTCAGACGGACGTACTCTTTTATCCACGACCCGAATTACCTTTATTTGTAAGTAGTTTATTTTTTGTTTTCGTTTAGTTTCTATTATTTAGATTTTCACCAACATGTTCAGTGTTCATAATATCTACATTTAATTTTATACAGAGCACACCTTTAATAAATTAAAGGAAATGGTTGATTATTATTTCCAGATTACGCAAACTTTTGCATGGTATATGTGTATTTCAGAGTTTGTGGCCATCGTATTTATTTATACATATATTTATATTAAAAATGTATCTAAGTATCTACAAACAAACATTTCAGGTCATCTGGTCACAATAAACCGGAAGATGCGTTATTCGAAATGTTTAAAAATGAGGAAACGGATTTGCTATCCATAGGAAAATTTTTATCAGTAATTACATACATTTACTCATTTTTTTTTAGTTAAAAACTATTTTTTTAGGCTCTACGAACTACAGGTCTTCGTAAAACTGATCCACGTTTAAAGGAAATGATGGATAATCTAAGAATGGTGCAAAAAAAATCAAATACTGACAGCTCTTTAATAGATACTCAAAAATTAAGTTTGGAGACTTTTAGAAGGTAGATATGCAAAACGGAATATGCTAATGTAAACTAACCCCAAACTTTTTGTGCAGTATTGTTTCTCAAAATATTGGACTGATATCTAGAGCTTTCAGGAATCAATTCATTATTCCAGAATTTCAGACTTTTTCGAAATATATCGAAGAAATGTATTGGAAGTGCAAAAGCAACACGAATGGCAAGGTATCGAGTGAATGATTCTGTAATATACAAACTTGATCACAATTTTTCAGGTAGCTAGTTACATACCGCAATTAGCTCGAATGAATCCCAATTATTGGGGTGTTAGCATTTGCACTATCGATGGACAAAGATTCTCGATTGGAGATGTTAATATACCATTTACATTGCAATCATGCAGTAAGCCTCTTACATACGCCATTGCTTTAGATCAACTTGGTGAAGATTTAGTTCACCAGTATGTGGGTCAGGAACCAAGTGGTAGAAACTTTAATGAATTAATATTGGATCATAACAGTGCGTGTATCAATTCCCTAGCTGTTGTTGTTATACATTGTGCTCTTTTAGAAAAGCCCCATAATCCGATGATAAATGCAGGAGCGATTCTAGTATGTGCAATACTTAAAACATTAGTTAAACCAGAGATGACGTTGGCAGAAAAATTCGACTTTACCATGAATTATTTCGAGGTATCTACCTAACTAGGAGTTAATATTTTGGATAAGTATAAATATCTTATAGAGATTAGCCGGTGGCGAAGATTTAGGATTTAATAATGCTGTATTTCTATCAGAAAGAGAAGCTGCCGACAGAAATTATGCATTAGGATTTTACATGAGAGAACACAAATGTTATCCTGAAAAAACCAGCTTTAGAGAATGCATGGATTTTTACTTTCAAGTAACTCGAAGGTAAAACCATTGTATACTTTATCATTATTATCGGCCTTATGTTCTAGTGCTGTTCAATGGAAACAAATTGTGATGTAGTTTCTGTTATGGCTGCTACTTTAGCTAATGGAGGTATATGTCCCTTAACTGAAGAAAAAGTGCTAAATCCCGACAGTGTAAGGGATGTGTTGTCATTAATGCATAGTTGTGGAATGTATGACTATTCAGGGCAATTTGCCTTCAAGGTACATAATTATTTTATTTTTGAAGCATTACTTTAGAAAACAATTTATTTTTATTCTTGAGGTTAAGTTAGAGAAAGTTTCTAAATAAATTGTTTACAGGTGGGCTTGCCAGCTAAATCGGGTGTATGTGGAGGACTATTAGTTGTCATACCAAATGTAATGGGTATCTGTACTTGGTCACCTCCCCTTGATGCACTAGGAAATAGTTGTAGAGGAGTACAGTTTTGCGAGGTAACAGGTTGAAATTTTGAAAAATATAAGATTTCATCTGATGGTTAGAGCAGCAATTGATATAAATTGATGCAACTGCCTTATACCTTAAATTTAAATTGTCAATATTGTTTTTATGTTACCTGTCGATACAGTATATGTTACAGGTAATACAATGCTTTCAGGAACTTGTCGAAAAATTTAACTTCCATAGATATGATAATCTTAAGCATGCTTCTGATAAATCAGATCCGAGGCGTCACAAATTTGAAACTAGAGGATTAAATATAGTCAATCTCTTGTTTTGCGCTGCTAGTGGTGACCTTACAGCACTGAGACGGTAAAACTTTTTGCATATATTAAAAACAATTGTTATCCAATACTATTTTGGTGCAGGCACAAGTTGTCTGGAATGGATATGACATTATCAGATTATGATGGCCGCACAGCTCTTCATTTGGCTGCTGCTGAAGGTCATGTCGATTGTGTAGAATTCTTACTGAAACAATGTCATGTACCTCACAATGTGCATGATCGATGGGGAAACTCGCCTTTAGAAGAGGCCACTGCTTTTGGACATACAACCGTTATCGAACTTCTTCAAAGATGGGAAAGCGAAACTGAGCGTAATAAGTCAAGTGCATCTGACGATGATGCAGATATACCACCTCATGCTGCTTAGATTAACGTAATATGTTCTACTTGTAAATGACAAATTACCATATTTGAAAAGATTATCTAGCTATAGGTGTGTGTTGAAACTATTTACAAAATAAGTGCATATTTTGTTCTTCCTTCAGTGCAATAAATCTTTTGTTCTATTTGTTAATATATTTAAAAAATTACCGATCTTAGTGTAATTTAAAAAAGTAAAATGTAACGGACAATAATCTATTGTATTTTTTGTTTAATTTTATGATTGGCACTTAACCTTTTCTATACAAGTTCTCTAATTGATTTCTAGATTTCAAATTGAATCAAGACTTTGTTACTTAGAATAGTTGCAGTGAATAGTTTTGGTGGTTAAAGAGGCCTCAACTTCTCACAGTTGTATGTATTTCCTTCTAACAATTTACAAAAACAATGTGCCACACTTTAACATTAATTTTTTAAATTTTTTAATAAGAATACTAATAATTAAATTGATACAAAACTATTTCCTACTATTACTAACGTTCACTAAAGATGCAAAAGCTCCTACTCCTTTTTCATACAGTTTACAGTTGGATGTTAGACAATGATTTGAAAAACGTTATACTGCCAATTTGGAAAGGAGAGGGTACCGAGAATTATTTATATGAAATAAAAGATTCGATTATTATACATTTTTTATTAAAATAAAGTAAATGAGTAACAACAACAATTTTTAATTTTTGTAACAAAACAAATACCTGTTGAGTTTGAAGTTGTGTGTCTGAAACACACAAAAAGACACACAAAAATTCTATTAGCCGTTTTAGTTTTTAGACCCGAGTCTAAAGTTACTGAAGTTTTGGATTTTTCCGACCATTTTTTCTTCACACGTCTTGGTGAAAAAATTGAATTGCTATTCATTTGAAAAAAAATAAATATAAGGAAAATCAATATCTTATGATAAGCATAGAAACAACTGCACTAGCTCGAAATTGAAGATTGATGGTTTGGAGGACAGACAAAAAAGCATGAATTAGAAAAAAGAACTGTTTGGATCAGTTTTTGACGAACCCAAGCGATTTTATGTGGAAAGTTATCACTAAAGATGAGACATGGGTTCATCACTACACGCCAGAGATGAAAAAAATCTAAACAATGAAGGCACAAAGATTCTCCACGTCCGAGGAAGGCAATAAAGGTCGCTTCGTAGACCCCAAAAAAGTAATTTTAAAAAAATGTCTGTGGGTGGGTTACGCTCCATATCTCCGGAACGGCTGGACCGATTTTGATGTGCTTTGGAATGAGGGGGTATATCAAAAATTCACCGACAAAATAAACTTTTTAAAAAAAACCGAAACCGGAAGCGGAAGTTAGACATGTTTTTTTGGTAGCATTTTTTTCAGAAACTGAATTTTGGAAATTTTAGTGGAGATTAAAGAAGGCCTTAGGACAAATCAAACGATTTTTTACCGAACTCTCTAGCTTTAAAATGGCGGCCGCTACGAATTTTTGAACATTTCGACTTTAACGCCCATTTACCCAAAAGCCAGTTATCTGATTGGAATCAACTACATCTTGTTTGGTAGCCCTTCAAGGGTACTATACCATGAAATATAATTAATTTTGAAAATATAAAAACGATCGCAATGACATCACTCCAAAATTTTGGAATTTATCAAAAAAATATTTCTCAAAAACTGCCCACACGTTTTTGTTTAAACTTTTTAAGCTGATAGAGCTGAGAATCTTCTACAATTTATTTTTTGGCGCATTGCTATAATTTCACTGTGACGCCCTCTGTGAATTTTTGAAAATTGAAAATTGGCACCCTTTTATTTATTTAACGGGGGCCAATAAAATATTTCTGTTAAAGCAATATAGCTCATCATTGATAGCAAAATCCGAATATCATAATATTTTTTTGATACTTTAATATTTAGGGGGGCTACTGTTCCCCCTCCCCCCCAAAATTTTCGCTACAAAATTAAAAAATTGATTTTTCATTTTGTTTGCTCTAGGAGAATCTTTTTACAAAAAATCGAATTTTTTGCCCGTTAATAATGTTTTTGTCCTTTGAAGAATTTCACATACTTTCTACAGCAGTTGTATTCTTGTACTAGTCGTTTAATGTTCAGTGTAGGCTAACTTTTTTATTTTAATAGATAGACTCGCAAACCCAGGAGAAAAGTTGTAGGGCAAATTCTTCTCGATTGTATTTAAGAAAAAAACTTGAGTTTCCAATTTTAATATGGCGGCCACGGTAATAAATAACTTTGTTTTAAATGGAAACGTGGCGTTTTGGCTTTAAAATCAGAAAGGTTTTAAATACAAATTAATAAGAGTAATTTCTTGCTAAAAATACTACTTCTCGAGTTATTAATATATTTTCAAATATCAATTTCCGCCCTTCCGTTGATTCAGTCCGAATATTTTACCCAACCTTATGCTTGCAGCGCAGCGGTGGGTCTTTCTTCAACCGCTTCAAGATGTTACAACTTATAAAAACTATTTACTTTAACTAGTCGTGTCTAGACAGGTGTATATTGAAAGTGTTGGAAAATATAAAACAATGTATTTAAATGTATAGGAAAGTCCAGGCGAAGTGTTTCGCTAATTTTTTAATATGTAGTTAAACGATTATCTTTTGTTCGGCTTTGGCGCCACATAATTTAGGGGTTTCACCGGCGTATGTACAAAATTTCATGAAAGCTGCATTGCCACTGCACTTGGGCATGATCATGACACCAACATCCAGCTTATAATGATTTAATAAACGGGACATACTTATTTCTGTCCCGCCGCGTGTTTTAGTGACTCCGGGACAATTGCTGGAAAAATGGGACTGCCTCGGTCAAAATGGAACGTATGGGATCCCTATTGTCCAGCCTATGTGAACAATTATAAATCAGTGCCGGATTTACTATTGGGTTGACTAGGCTGCAACCTAGGGCTTCATTTTTTCTTTATAATTTTTGGACATCAAATTTTGTGTCTCATATATTTGTGGGCTTTTTGTAAAATTGGGAGTCCCCAAAATATGTTTTGGCTTTGTTTTTGCTTTCAAATGCACATGTCATTATCTTGTATAGGTAAATTATAGAAACCTAGTAACGTAATATTATATCCGGTAATCTAGGAAGCTTCGTACCCACGCGTACTACTTGAAGCTAACTGCCACAATGCAACTGTTGGCAAGTGTTCAGTTTACTGTTCTACCGGCAGCTCTGATCATGGGGAGGTGAGAGCCGTTGCAGTTTGAGTTCCTTTAAGAAATACGTTTTTCGTGTATGTCTTTTCACGGCCTCCTGGATTAATACCGACAACTTGTCGCTTCACAAAATATTTTGATTCTCCAAAAACTTCATATAAACGCACTGTATCTGGCACATCTAGCTGTTTGTGCTGGAAGGAATATATTAAAAATTTAATTATTATAGTAGACAGCAGTGGTTTATATAATGTAGTCGCGTTTGATTGTTGACAGATCACTATGTCGGAGAAATGTTACATTTGCTCCTGCAATATTGCAGGGAAAGGTCTTTTCTTGAAATTTCCCGTAATACCGAACTCGTAACGAAATGGAAGAAATCCCTAAAAGGCTATATAAGTAGATATTCAGTTAAAACGCAGCATATTTTTCAGTTTCGTATTTATTCAATTTTAGGCGGTAACAACGTAACAGCAGTGGCGTAACACACACCCCCGCTAACCTCGCACCGCTAGGGGGCAGCCTTTTTTTGAGCCCAAAGCGACCAATGGCCGTCAGAAACTAAGAAGGAAAAAAAACACGGTCATTGTACTTGAAAATATACAATCAGTAAAATATTTTAATTTTTCATTCAAGTAGGTATAGGTATAAAATTTCCGAAAATGTACCCGTCAGTTACCTTCATAATCTGTAGCCTAAATAAAAGCATAAAACCTCACGTCAGCGGAATAACTAGATAGATGAATTTAGAAATTAATAGTTCAGTATTGGTTTCAATCATGAACGTACATGTAAATTAAAAATTTAAAGGATAATTGTGGTTTAATTTTAAAGTATGTCTTTGCAAAGTACAGGATAATTTTAAAGGGGAATCGTGTTCGGCTTCATATGATAAATTTACTGCAAAAACTGGCAATAAATTAGAACGAATGTAAGAAATACTAAATATCCGACGTGGAAGTTGTTTTCTGCAAACTAAGGTTGTTCATAGACAAAATTGTGTTTTTACCGCACAAGATTTGCACCAATGAACATAAGGTAAGCTTGCTTGCTAGAGTGTAATAGTTTTAGTATTGTTTAAAACTTTTAATAATTCTGGTATGTGATTGTTAAACATAGATGTCGTTTTTTCTTTTGCCTATAACAAGACTATAGGGGGGGGGGGCTATTATAAAAGCTTTACGGTTTTCGTTACGCCGCCGCTTAACAGAGTGTTCATGCGCAAGCAGTTTCAGTTCGTTCAGCAAAAGGCGCAATCTAAATAATAATGCCATTTCCACCGTGTAAGTTCTGATATTTTCATATATTTGTATAGAAACTTTAACGTCTAAGTATAATTAAATCACTTTTAGCGTGTTGAAATCAAAATGAACAGTTATTCCCCTCAGTCAAACATTCTATTTGAAATACAATCCCTTGCACCGCTCCCAAGTAATTTTGAAAAATCAATAAATATATTAAAGCCGTGTCTAATTAAGACAAGCACATCTTAAATTTTCTAAAGTTAGTATCTGGGTCGGTACCAAAAAGTGTGTGTGTTGTGATATTACTAAATATAATCTCACTTCAGTATTTTTCATTGTATAAGTACCTACTTACTTACATGGAATTTCAAATGTTTTTAGTTGAATATAAAAATAAAGACCGTCGAAAATCAAAAATTTTTACAGAAAAAACTTCGTAAGAAAGAAATTAAAAAATAGAAACTCGTAGCTCGTGGCAGGGCCCCTTAAGGCCTCGGGCCCGGGGGGCCGTTGCCTCCTCTGCCCCATGGTAGTTACGCCACTGGCCCCCGCAGCTACTCCAATGCACATAGTAGATAAGTTACTTTTCAAAATCAGGGCGTCATACTTATTTATAGCCTAGGGCTACATAAAATCTAAATCCGGCACTGTATAAATCCTGTACAGAGCCTGATAAAAAATGTCGCAAATTTCATGTGTCTGTATTGCAACATTGCTTGTATTCTAGCTTATAGTGCAGGTAGGTACGATATAAAGTATTCTCAACTTTTCAAGAAAGGTTCAAAAGAAAAACAAAAAAGTAGACGTCATACTTTACGCAACACTACCTAGTACACAAAGAACAATTCCTTTCTAAAAACGTTTGTTGTTGCTTATTGTTAACCTCTACTCACAGTGTGTGTTGCCTATATTTGTGCGCTGTGAAAGTTTTGTTGATCATTAGCCTAAACTTTTAGCTAGCTTATGTGGTTCTGCAATAGGTTAATAAGCTAGAGGTTCCAACTGCAATAACGCATGAATAGGAGTTTTGGTATTGTTAGGCCAACGCTTCGCTATTTTCCTAGAAAAATACGAATAAAATATTCTTCAATGAAGCTGAAAACCTTATCGCCTTTAAAATTCGCATTGCCTTTGTAATTTAGTTCTAAGTGGACATTTTCTATTTACCCCATCTTAGAAAAACATGTTTTGTGAATTTCTAGATTTTAATTAATGGCAATATCAACGTCTACCCGTTATTTTCAATAACAAAATGAATTTCCTTCCTAGTTTTTAGATAATCATCCATACAAAATTTATTTTACAATTTTATATTTGAATATTTTCAAATGTTTTGGAAATGGAATTGAGCCATCCACACACATTTTTTGAAGGCGTTTTTTGCCTATTACAACTTCATGACGCACTTTCATTCAAAGTATTGTGTCGGTTTTGTTGTATGGGAAAATGATTACGTTTATTTGGTAATTTTGCAAAAGGCGGCGTTGAATAATATCTTGGAAATATTTTACGATGTTTATTGTATTTTACAAAAACTCATTATGTGTTAAGTAAAATTTATACCTGTTTAAAGAATAAGGCTGAGGGAGTTGCGTCTCGATAAATCTACTATATGTATGCATATTACTATAGCAATTATGTAGGACTTTAGTGTTTAGCAGACAGAGTTCGAAATACTTTCTCATCTTTTTCGTTCATAAAGAAAATTGACTATTTCACAATTAATAGACAACATCTTACGGCCCCTTTGTGGTTACGCCACTGATTGATACTATCTATGATGTATGGTACACAGCACGCTAATAAATAATAGTTTCTCTTTTACTAACTACTTCTTTAAATAGGTTTTTCTTTCTCTATGACATAATTATGCCTACCTACTTTACAATAATTGGTGTAACACTAGCCGAATAGCAACCAAGGTCGCTCGAGCGCTGTACTGGGCATATCAATGCATATTTATACATATTCATACACATTTTGTTTATACTTGGTGAACCTGACACAACAGCAACACATTTATTAGCTGCCGAGATAGTTGTTTCAGGAAAAAGAACTATTTCGTTTCCATAGTGATTATTGAAAAAGCCGTATTGTTCTACTAAATCATTTTTTTGCAATATAACTTTTCAAATGTTCGCGAGCTTTTGAGATTGTAATTCAAACTTAGCTACAAATTTAAATTTAAAACTGAATTTGTTTCGAAATGCACTTTGTTCAGCTTCATGTGATATTCCAACGATTAAACGATTAGGGTAGTTAACGCTAGTAATTTACATTTCACCTTCAGTTTTAATGATGATTTAATTAAGATTAACTATAAGAAACTAATAAAATAATTGTGTTTTATAACTGATAAATACACACCCTTGAAAGACATTTTAGACGTAAATAGTATCAAGGATAAAAAATTGCTAGAAAATCCATGTTTTTAAAAATGGAGTACGCCTAGAAGAATAATTATTTTCTCAATAGGAAAATATTGATCTCATAAAAAATTTCTTATTTCAAGATTTTAACAAAAAATGGGCTAAACAAGTTGTTCTTACCCAGTACAAACCGCCCGCTTCAGACCCAAGGCGTTGGTTACGTACGGCACGCGCGCTGACTACGTAAAGGCGCTAGACAGGTAATTTCAATTATTAAACAAATTGCATACAATAATGGTTATAATACTCAATTTATTGATACACTAATTAAAGAGAAAGATTATAAATTAGCTATTCAGAAAAATTATCCAAATACTTCATCAGATAACATGAAATACGCGTCAGTTCACATTTAAACACTTTGCTTAATGCCAAAAAAAAACAGACAATTTACTAAAATCAGGCATTTACAAGTTAAATTGCTCGCACTGTAAATCGGTTTATATAGAACAAACAATTAGAAATTTTGATATTAGGTACAAGGAACACGTACGTTGTTACAAGTATAAACACCCCCATAAATCAAATTACGCTAAACACTTATTACAACACAATCATTCAATGCATCTAATAACACTATAAAATTGTTACACTTATTTGATGATAAACGTAAGTTGGATGTACTGAAAGCATTTGAAATTCACAAACACTTAAAATGTGTATCTTTAATAAATGAACAAATTGATCTCTTAAATTCACCGTTATTGGACGTTTTGGAATGAGAAATCAAGTCATCTGGACGCAGATATAGAAAAAACCAAGATCAATTTATGAATATTTATTGTTCCTATAGCAACACTAACTGGCTACTCTTGCCTCTGAAAATGACATGTCAACATGTCGAAATACGTATAAGGCTAAAATAAAAACCCGTTGAAGTTACGAATTGTTTTATTTACAATAATATAAAATGAACTTTTACGAAGTAAAACTTGAACTTATAAATTTTTCATAATAATTTGGTCCCGATACACCCAATCTCAATAGTAGTTATTAGACAAATAAAAACATATAAAATTCCCTACAAAACTAAAAACAATAATGTCCTAGCTCAAACAATTTCCGAGATATGGCCTCTCAAAGGTGACCTTGTTTTCGCGATTTTTGGCCAAACAAACGTACTTTTCAGATTTTACGAAAAAGTTCATTTCCTAAACATCCTACAAAGAAGTGGTCTAGATGAATGAAAATAAACTCAATTGTCTGTAAACCTAAAAAAAACATTTCTCTAATCTTAATAGGTCCGAAGTTATGACCTGCTAAAATTGATCATTTTGATGCTTTTTTGGTTTAATTTTACATAAGCCAGGTGTTTTGGAAATATTGCGCTTCCAGTGTACCCAATGTCAAAAGTTGTTCAAGAATGATTAAAAATAGATAAAAGTTCTTACAAAACTAAAAAAATTTTGTCTTAGCTTAAATTGTTTCCGAGATATGATTTCTCGAAATTTATACGTTTTTTCAGCAAGCGTACTTGTTGTTTTTGCGTAATTATGCATGCTAGGTGAAAATGTAAGGGGAAAAGTTAAAGTCGATCAATTCTCAATAAAACTTCAAAAAACACGAAATTTTGAAAGTGGTTGAAAGTTTTAAACATTTTGAAAATTTGGTATTTGTTAACTGTAAAGGCGATTATCCAATTAAACTGTTCAGGTAAACGCCCAAAAGAACACCTTCCAGCGGTGCTTCCTCAATGGAAAATTGTTCCTATTGTCATTTAACATGTTCATATCGATTTTGAAGCTGGAGTGTGGTAGGAAGATGGGGCTTGCGCAGATCGGCTGTTAGACATGCGTAGAATACGAATCTAAGGTTCTCTTCCGAGCGCATCTATTTTGAAGTTACCTGAACTGTATTGCACAAAAATAATATAATACATACCTATAACAAAATAATAGACCTACCTGCAGTTAAGCCTCCGTTTCAGAAAAATGAAATTACTTTCACGGAACTGTCCAACTGTCAGAACCGTACTAACTAACAAGTTAAAAAAACACGACTTTCAAGTTTCAACGCCAAAAATTCTGCACCTGATGTGCGCTTACTACATGTACATACATTACATATATGGTTTATAACAATAGCTTTATTCTAGTTGGTTTTGATATAGAAATGAAGTATTTCTGAGGAAAACAAAATTTCTAGTTTTGTTCATGATTTAGGAGGTTATATCCAAAATCCACCAGGAAGTAAGCTTGAAATAAATTCACCACCGAAAGAGAAAGCTAGACATGTTTTTCCTATACTTTCAGTATACCGGGCGTTAACGGAATTATTAGACAGCCCGTATTTTCGAGTTTTTAAAATATGGCAACGAAACTCAGCCTAGGTAATATGTATTCGAAAAGGTACATTATGACATATTTGACACATTTGTTTGACTTCCGGTTTCACCGGAAATGATCCCAACTTTTGAATTTTAAATGGGCCACTTTGTATATTTTTACATTTTTGGAATCCTGAGACAATTCTGTATACATCTGCACTATTTTTGAAAATTTTTAAGTAAATTTTTATTTTAAATTTAAAGTGTCGTGACTCGTGACCAAGCTCAATCATTCTAAGGGACGAAGACTATAACAAAAAAATACAAACTTTATTTTTCTACGAGTATTCTAGTAGGTATAGGAATTCATATTTAAAGAAATCGCATTTTTATAAATTAGTTACTTTTTTCAAATGGCACGATTCTTTAGACACTAGGTATCTAAATGCAGTTTTTCAGCGCAAATTCAATGATTTTTCAAATCCAAAATCAGATTGATATTAATCTAAACGCACCAATTTCTTTGTGTATAAAGTTTAAAAATTCGAGGAAAAGTGTTTCAAGTGTGTCATGGGAAAATTTAAATTTTTCTTTAATTTATACACTTAAGGCAACTTGCTAGTATCTGTCAAATGTTCATTTTTTCCCATGACACACTTGAAACGGGTACTTCCTCGATTTTTTAAACTTAAACAAAGAAATTCATGGGTTTAGATTAATGTCAATCCGATTTTGGATTTAAAGACATCATTGTATTTGCGATGAAAATCTACATTTAGATACCTAGTGTCTAAAAAATGGCGCCATTTAAAAAATGACCAATTTACAAGAAGGTGATTGTTTTAAATATGAATGCCTGTCTGTACCTACCAGAATACTCATAAAAAATCATGTTTGCAGTTTATTGGTACTGTCTTCGTCCTTTAGAATGAGGTGAACCCGGTCACAGCACTTTAGATTAAAAACAAAAATTAACTTAGCTTAACAATTTTCAAAAATATTGCAGGTACACTCAGAATTGCCTCAGGATTCTAAAAATTTTGATATTTAAAAGTTTTTGGTAAAACCGGAAGTCAAAAAAATGTGTAAAATATTTCAAAATGTGTTTTTTGGGTACATAAATTACCTATACTAAGTTTCGTTGCCATATCTCAAAAACTAGAAAATACGGTCTGACTAATGATTCCGTTGACCCCCGATATAATAGTAGATATTGATTTCACAAAAATTTATGATTTCGAGTTTTTGACGAAAATGAAGGATGCAATTTATAAATATTTGCATTTATACTCCTTTAGGCTTATAAGTGACAGAAAGCACAAAAATTTCGCCTAGGTGATGAACTTCACAGATTGCAATTTTGTCGGTGGGTTTTGGGTGGAGGTCCTAATTTGATGAATAATTAAATTACGAGCAATAAAGTTTATTTTCAACAGATTGGGGAACGGAATAAGCAAAATCATTCCTTATGGGCTGTTGAAACTCCTCAAATTTTATTTGAACAAACGCTGCACTATCAAAAAGGTACCATTTGGTGCGGCATAGTTCAGAGCAAGTATTCTAGGTCCGTATTACTCTAAAATGTGCCGGTGTGCAATGCTTAATTTATTATATCGGGCAGAAATATACACTCGATGGATTGGAGGTCATTTGCTCGACATTAAAACAAGTTAGGTTGATTAAAATCTTGAATTTTTGCTATTCATTTACCGATAAGTGGAACAAAGTTTATGGTTTGTAATTTTTATTGGAGATTTAAATAATTCCACTTTACAACTTACACCCTTTACATGTTTTGGACTTCGAAGAACTCATAAAAGCTGTTTTTAAAAAACGGCTGGCTGTGGGTGGGTTCTTTCGTTTGATCTCTCATATCTTCGGAACGGTTACGCGGATGTTGATGCAACTTGAAATGAGAGGGTATCCAAAACTCATTGCCTAAAATAAGCTATTATTTTTTTTTAATCCGACAGCAAAGCATCTTAGTATTATTGTTTTGTAGAAACATAGTTTTCTAAATCTGAAAACGGGATCTGATAGACAACCCTAAAGCAAATCCAAAGGTTTACTTCCCAACTGCGTAGCTGTAAAACAGCGACCGTAGCGATTTTTTTGGTAATTTTGATTTCAACGTCTCATTACTCAAAAATGAGCAAACCATTTCGCCTGGACTTTCCTATAGTTCAATTGTGTTGAAAAGTATTTACGCACAACGCTGCAGCCCCACAACAGTGGTGGTACGACATTGATATTGCTCCGCAAAGAGCTAATTCAATACGTCGTACAGATACCGCAACGCACCACCGACCATTCTTAATTTTTTGGAAAAATATTCATTGGAATCAAAACTTTAAAATTTGGGCGGAAGGGGGAAAATTAACTCCTCTAATTTTGGCTGCACCTAAAAATTAAGCTGTGAATCTCATTCTACTATCACTCATGAGAAATTTAGCTTAAACAGAAATTTTTAATAGTTTTCCGCTTTTAAATAAAGAGACATAACTATTCAATTTTTAAAAATTCACAGAAGAAGCTCACCCCTACCTCACGAACTTTTAAAAACACGTGTAGCCTGTTTCTGAGCAATGTTTTTGAAAATGTCAAAATGTTGCAATTGTTTCACTTTACAGTTTAAATAGTTCCAAAAATTGTCGTAGTTCGTAACATTGTTTACTGCTGAGGCGTTTACAACAATAAATTTCATCTCGATCTGATAGCTCATTTGTGAGTAAATAGGCGTTAAAATTAACATTTTCAAATATTTCGATGAGGCGTTATAGATAAATTACTGGGCTAGGACAAGTACTAAATGGTAGCTCGTCTCCAGCTCTACAAGCCTATAAAATTAAAAAAAAAATGTTTTCCCAGTTCTTGAAAAATATTTTTTTTTTGAAAATTCTAAAATTTTGAACTAATTATTATTTTACAGTTTTTATGCGTTTAAAATTTTTTGTAAATAGTAATATTGTGTTTCCCGAGAGCTACTACAATACCAAATTTGATCCTGATCTGCCAAGTCGTTTTTGAGTAATAATTCGTTAAAGTCAAAATTTTTCAAAAAAATCGTTGCGACCGTCGTTTTAAAGCTAGAAGATTTGTCAACTTTGTCAACAAAGTGTAGGACTTGGCCGAAGGCCTTCAGTGAGATTTTGGTTATAAATTCACAAAATTCAATTTCTATGAACAAATATTACAAAAATCATCTTAACTTTCTGTTTCGGATTTTTTTAAAGCATATTGTTTCGGCGATTATTTGATATATCTCTAGATTTCGAAGCTCATCGAAATCGTACCATCTGTTCGGTAGCTACACACCAGTGGCGTAACTACGGGGTTTATTGCCGTGCGCGCCTGCTGCGGAGGTAGGAGTAGTGCGATATTATAATCAATCACTGTTGGTAATAAAACGATGATAGAAAAATAGTTTTAGAAATATATGATAAATAACAATTTCAATAGTATGGGAAAGTTCCTTTTCGTATCGCTTGTTTTTTCGGCAATTAAATTTACTAAAATTCTATAGTGAAAGCCTGATGGAACCTTAAGGCAAATTCAATGCTATTTTGCTGCACTTTCTAGCTTTAAAATGGTAGCCAGTACGGCTTTTGAAATTTAACTTTAACTAGCAGATTCCGTGGCCTACGCCCCCGATATATTTTTTTGATACTTTCATACCCGGCGCTAGCCGCCTGGAAGGTTTCCTCCGCCGAATCTAAGCCGGTCTGATTAAGAGTTGCTCCCGGAAGTAAAATCCGCAAAGAGAATTGAAACTTAGCCCGGAAAAACGGGCCCGTAAAAAATTTTGAAAAAAAAAGAAACAGTAAACCCTTCAGGCAATCATCCTCCAAAAAATTCTATTATAGCCTCCGAAAATTCCTTAAAAAGAAGCAGGAAATCCATTTATTAAACTTAGCACTTCTCTGTTCGCGCTACGCGATTTTTAACGCAAATATCGGAACCCGCAAACAGCATAAATATCTAAGCCTCGTGATGTAGGAAATGATACCGAATGCGTCTGTAAAAGTGTAGTTTCTACAGATGCATCTAAATAAAATGTGTAGTAAACAGTTCGTAGTAGTAAGCGGAACCTAAACCGGATCCCAGTTTGTAGGCAATGAATGGTGGACTTCTTCTATTGAACATTTGTTTGTTGTCAGCCCGTTAAATACAATTAACCATCCCCTAGAATCTTAGTGGCCATAAATAACAAAATGATACCAATAGAATTGACAGCAATGTAAAGTTTCATTGTAAAAAATAAGTTGGTTATAGTGATAAATCTTCCCGAAATCCAAGATTTAGTCGTGTTGTTATGGTGAGACAGTTACGGATGTAATATAGATAGCTGTTTATCCAAAAACGAAATTTGGTATCCTAATAGTGCTAAAGGGACACAATAATATTATTCACTGGCATATTTGAATCTATGAAAATTGTGAAAAGGAACATTTTTCAAGTGCTTGAAAATTTGCAATTTTGTTAAAACTTTGCGTGTTCTTAGACCTAGGGATGGGTCACAATTTTATGTCCCAATGCACTAATTTCTCTCTGAGACCTTTGCCTTTTAATGAATTTTTTGAAAAAATCCCTTTTATTTATCAACAGATATTTTTAAAGCATTCCAATTTTAACTAAACTGCTCGTCAGTGACGAGGAAAAAAATTTAATTATGAGAAGTAGTATTATTTAGGGAAATGTTTCGTCTCCCTTACACTTTTTCGATTTTTGTTAGTTCTTTTGTGAACTTTAATCCCTAGCATAGTTTTTATAAATAACCAAAACCGATTTTTTGCCTTAATTTCCAGTGAAAAATTATATTTTCGACTACTATGGGAAATAGTATTTTTTTGACTTTAAAGGAAGTATTGAGGAGTGACTAGCTAGCTGTTGGGGCTAAAACTTATGGCTTGAAAATATAAAACGTACATGTTTTTGAACAATGGTAATACCCAAATTCAGTTCCTCGTTTATGTTTTAATTAATATTTAAAAGACAATACATTTATTGCGGTTTTAGAACGGTAAAATTTAATTGTTGCCAGTAATACTACAGGAAACTTTGAAATGGATCTATAACACTCTTATTATATAATTTGCGAAACAAAAGTTATAGTTTAAGGAACTAAACTAATACTGCAGTGAAAAGTCCCACACCTATTGTTTGCGACATTCATTGAAGTAATCGTGCATATAAATTTATTGTTTTTAAAATTGTATATTATATAATAATCTCGCTCTCATTAGGCTGAAAGATATATTTCTGTAATAAAAAGTTGCAGTTATTTAATAACCCGATGAATATGGGGTAATTGCTAATCACTTATGGTGTTACGCATATGCAATGCGTATGACAATGATTGTATTTTTGAAATATTACGTTACACTAATTTGAAGTACATTTGTGGCGGATTTTCCAAAGTTTTCCCTGGTAATACCGATTTAAAGTAAGACTTTCAAAAGGAGCAAGTACTCCTGAAAGAGAATGTTTGTAGCAAGGTCCGCGGGCTCGTTTGAAACCTTAGACCCTAAGGTGCTCAAACTCAAGGTTTTTTCGGAGTGAATGTATTAGACAGCCGGGGAAAATACCACAAAGTGGGGTTTAGTTTTCTCTGAAGGCCCCCACTGAAACATTTCATTTAAGAAACCGCCTTTGTTAAGTCGCGGATTCAGTCAGTGTGAGCACGAGTTTCCCCCGCATTTGCCGCCGCGTATTTCTCGTTATCACATTCGAGGAGATTGTCGATCTGTAATATAATACAAATGAGGATGTGGTTTTAGCTCCTGCATGTGATTTTGTGGATTACATTTTTTTAAAATGGCATCTTTTGCGGGCATCGTGTTGTTGGTGTTAGCCAGTTCAGGTGAGTCAATTAGTGTTACTGTGATCGGTTTAAATTCGAATTTTGGTGCATTAGTGTGACGGTGTGTGTGTAAAGTATACTTTGCACACATACACTGTTTGGCACTTTCGGTTTTGTTAAAATTAATTAATACAGACAGCAAAAAATAACTCCTTTGTTCACAATGTAAAAAAAAATACTACATAATTAAATAAACTTGAAAAAGTTGGAAATATATTGTATACATTTTAGAACAGTTCAAAATCGCGAATACATGCGCACATCACCCACACGCATCTTGCATTTACGCGCGCTCCCTTTATTTGGACGATTTGTATATTATGCACATTATTGATCTAAATTTGAGTTTATTTCTTGAACGTGATCGTGGAATAAAAAAACCGAATAAAAAATTTCTGCAATTAAGATATAGAAAAACTATGCTGTTTTACTTTCAGTAACGTTCTCTTTAAGTATGTATTTGTTAGAAAACAAGGTCGTTACTGAAGATTTCGCGTGTGTGCCAATGCTGTTCTGTTCTATTAAATCGGTGTTTTTTATCCTCCTACAGGAATATCACTAATATACTTTACAGATTTTGTAAATTTAGGCGGAAACATCATGTCTAAATCACAAAGTAGATGGCCATGACTATTAACATATATTATCTTCGTCTTTTGCTTATAGTCCCTGACATTTGTCTAATAGCTGGTTTAGGTCCACGAGCCTGTACGTCGGAATTTTAAACAGATATCAATCAAGAAAAGTTTGATACCCAGGTAGTTCAAACTGCTACCTAATTTGAAAGTTACAGATACTTTGACATACAAAATTGCATCACTCGTAAAAATTAAAAAAAATGTTCTAATTTGAAATTGTCGGTGCTTTAGTACTTCCGGTGTTTAATTCGCATATGATAAATTTTAACCTACATGCTTTCAAAACCTCCCTCTCTAAATGCATATAACCGCAGCCGGTCTTGTTATTAGTCAAATTAGTAGTAGGTGTGTTAGATAACTTCAGAAACGTACTGCAGTATTGAGGTCAACATTTCTAACGTTTTACTAACAGATTCCCCTGTAGCAGGTATAACGTTTACGCGAGTATTGGTATAAGAAATGGGCCTGACTCCGTAATCAAATGTATTAAGAGCTTTCAGCTTGAAATTTTATTCCTTTTGCTGAGATCACATAATCCTTTTCGTATTATGCAATATTATGCAAAATGTCAATATGCTTTAACTTGATGTGCAATCTTTAAAAGATTATTACATTTTCAAGTATTTTTTGTGGATTCATATGATCATAATTCAGATATTTGTGCATCGAGACAGGGCGATTACAAATTAAGACCAAGTTCTGCGAGTGTTAACAACAACAAAAGAAATTGTCAAACAAACAGATTTAACCATATGGCACCACATAAATGACTTCCGCGTTTTGCGAAAACTGAATTAATTAACAATTTTTTGAATTGTTAAGAAAACCATTTTACCATCTGTTTTCAATATTATATAATAAAATTGTAACATTTCAATAAATACATAAACAATAAATGAGTGCTAAAGCTGAAGAACTTCTATAAAAAAGCTCTTACAATAAATCTGTGTTTTCTACAGGACAAGAAATAATTAATTATATAAAAATAGAAATAAAAGTTGACATTGCTTCCACCTATGCCGGAAGTCATTTATGGTGTTTTGTATAATAAAAGCAGCTATAAGCAAGGCGGTTTAAAACTGTTTTCTTGTGCCTTTTTAATGTCAATCGCAGTATTTTTGTATAATTAGTGGTACTGGTCTGATTTAGGAGAACACGCATTTTTTTAAGATAATTGCTTTATGTCATTTCGCAGCAGTTGTGCCGTTTCAGCATGTTTACCTTTTAACAGATTAACGTAATTCTAATCCTAAATCATAACAATAATAACAATAATAATAATTCAAATTTATTAACTGCGTGGCGCAAAAGTGGAGAAAAAATGTTCTCTCTCTGAAGGTGCTATGTCACAAAGCAACAATATTAAACATTGTCAATAATCCAACAAATGACAATTTTTGAAACAAAAACCATATTGTCGAGGTTATATACTTAATTTCTTAAATATGTTAATAGTGAAACAAAAGAGTTATGTAAGTTTGTTATCCACATGGGCTCTTAATGTGGAATCGCAATTAATTTACCAAAATGGACAAGGATATTGGAGATTTATAACTTTAAATTCTCTTCGTTTATGACCAATTTATACATTATTGTTTTAACGCAGGTTGTGGTGAAAATCACTACAACTACGTCTTTAAAAATAACGTACCTTCCGAATTTTTCGTGTATATTAAATATTCCGTTTTGTTTCTCGACCGATCGATAGTGTTTGTCTCTTTTTAGGTTTTATGTTATATTTAATTTTTAACCCATTTTAATTTTTAGTTAAAATATTTCGAGTCTGCAGAAAAAGAAGTTTTGGAACTTGTTCGAATTTTAACTCGAACATAAACTATAACTCTGAACAACTTTTTTAATGTACCAAAAACTGGAAATATATTTTAAATTATTGTTAACGAGAGGGAAATCCTGAATCCCAAAACATAAGCTGTTAAAGAGAATTTTTCAAGTTTATTGTAAATATTTTTCAGGGATACTGGAATATCTTGTACCTAAACTGGTAAACTAGTAGTATGAGGATGTAATGCCATTAAAATGAAATGTTTTATAGTTTTCAAATTTGATTACATTTTCAACAGATAATGTAAATTCCCCAACATTTTGCTTTAAAATTATCAAGGCCTGGTTGAAAACCATTGTAAATTTGAAACAAACAATACAAATTAATTTTCTCGGTAAATATCATTTCAGAAAAGATCTGAAAGAATCACGGGTTTTTGAATTATTTTCATGTTTAAAATTCTGATTCAAGATTATAGTGTTTTTAATTAAGTTTAGCACCAACGTGATTATATTTCTTATTTATTTTTACATGTGCCTTCAGAAAACGTATAATTTTAATTTTGGCAACATTTATATTGCTAGAATAAAAATGAATTCAATTTTGATTTTAAATAAAAGATTCTAGACAAATAGCACCGAAAAATAACATTTCAGATAGGAAATCTAAAAATTGAAACGTAAAATTATGACAATGTTCCGCAAGTATTATGTCTCATACTTTTTATTTTTGTCAAAATTATCGACAATAACAAAAAGGTATTTAACTTGACACCGATAGGCAATAACGATGTTTTTTTTCAAATGAAATTGATGCATTACGTCATTAAGTGAATCAACACCACAAAGCTAACAAACATTGCCTTTTGGGCATTTACACTAGCGCCAATCATTCCTACCTTACCATTGCATTGTGCTAATCTACATGCAGTTGGTATATCGAAGACGCTTATCTTTGTTCCCCTTCTAAATTTTTTAAAAACGCCTTTATTTGCTTATAATAATTAAAATTTAATTTGCTGCTCTGTTGCCTACATAAACGTAATTTTACGTAGTCACGCGTAGGATTTCGAGTTCTGCAGTAAAGACAAATTTTTGACAAATATCGAAAGTAAATAGAACATGTTATTTCAAAGTAGCAGGCAGTGAAATTAGTTCAAGACAGGTATCTGTTTAAACACTTCTAGTAAAACAAGTATTACAAGACAAGGAAAGATAAGTTGTACAATACAGGACAGAAAGTGGCGTGAAATATGCTTATAGTAAAAACCACTAGCAAGCTACTTTATATATATGACATATCTGCTTTTTTTTGAGACATCAAAATCTTTAAAACAATCAATTTTTGAACAGGAGCAAAGATTTTTTTAAATGTCATGGAACATGACAATAGATGATATTATAAGTGTTGTTTCCTCTTATGGTATTTCATATGTTAACGATTTTACTATTTCAATTTCTAATCCTTAACAATAATTTAAAAAAAGGTTACCGTTAGAAAGTTCAAAATGTTGTTACATATTTTGGTGTGAAAATCGACTTGTTAAAAATTGCACTAAGTATACTTCGTTTGGGTGAAGCAAAATGTTTGTAAATAAAGCAGGTAACCAAGTAACGTGTTGCACAGAATTATGCAATTTGAAGAGAATGATGATGATCTGCCTGATTTGAATTTAATAACAAAATCAAATAGCACGTAGGTAACAGCTATTATAATAATTAAGCATAATTTCAGTTTCCAAATACAATAGTTCAGTTTTGTCCGGGTAAAAATCAAATTGTATATCTGCAATGTACTTTCTGCATTCTGTTTCTCTAAAAATCCTATACACACTCTAGGGTATTGGTAGGAAAATTATAACCTTTGCCTAAATCGGTTTTATCGCAAACCGTACAACCTCGGAACAGTATTTCAATTTAAAAATAGTGTGTAACCGGAACCGTAAAATCGAGGAACGTAAAGTCGTTGGACTGCATTTCAGTTAGAACTGAACAGCCTTGGAACGGTATTTCATTTTGAATAGCTGGACCCAAAATATACCTAGTACCGTATGTACTTGGAACGTGCCGATAAATGATGATGATGATGATGAAGTATGGTTTTGCTTTAAAAATATATTAAAGAATATAGACCATACTCGCTGATCGGACTCTTATTCAGTTAAAATTGGTTTGAACAACTTTTCCGAGTAAAATGGTTTCAAAAAATATAGGTTACCTTGACTGTCTGTTCACAGCTCAGGGTGTGTCTACCCATTTATTTATTTCTCACGTGTTGCGTAATGAATGCGAAGCGGTTCCTTTTTGCAATATAATTTTGAATATATCAAAAGCTTTGAGGAAACTTTATAAGCGGATCTCAAGTTTGCGAAGGTCGTCCGAGTCGGCAAGTAATTATTAAATTATTAATAGCAGGTCGTAGGAGTGCCCAAAAACAGCTTAATTTATATTAAAAAAGAATGACGTTGTTGTGTTTTACTTGTATTTTACCACAACGGGAACCGTTTAAAATTTGTCCCATTATAAGTGTTGGTAGATACCAGTTGATACGACCATGAAACGCGAACGCCTGTTATAATTTAGAATGTACTGATTTTTTCGAGCTAGAGGCGAGAAAGTTATTATGTACTAGTTGACTAGTTCTGGTGTCGACAGCAGTTGCTTGTATGCATGCAAAATAGTTCGTTAACTTGTATGAAATAAGTTCTTAACTGGCAATCAAGAATCTATTGAAGGAAAGAAAATAAACACACATTTTAGGGTATTCCCACACTATTCAACAGTTGTAATTGAATTAAAATGTCGAAAATAATTATTGCATTTGACATTTAAAAAGATTTAAAAAATTTATGTGTTAGTAAGTACAAGATTGATTAGACCACCTCTCTTTTCTTTCTGACCTTGATAGAACTACTGTTGAGAATATTTTCCCTTTTCAGCGCTAGCACTGGGTAACACCTGTGCAAAAACATTAAATGTGTGAAATATTACAACAAATTTGTTGTAGTGTTGTCGTTATAGTTATTCAAAGGTTAAACTCTTTTGATGTGGGTTTGTGGACTTTGCCAAATTGCGGCAATGACAAAAATATACCGCTTTCACTTGTCACTTTCACTTCTGAAAGAGTCAAATAATGGTCTCAGCGTACATTCGATTGCAACCGGTGAGGCCTTTCTAACCCAGATATTTATATTAGCTACTTAGGTTGTACGTGTTCATAAACTCAACTGTTAGGAAAGCCAAAGCTATGCTAAAGTATCGATTTAAACGTGTGTTACATGATATTCATACAATCGCAATCTGTTTATATTAGAAATATTCTTCTTATAGCTTTATTTAGAGGATGCCTATTGCCGTTTGACATTTTAATCAAAAGATGACATAAAATTCGATCCAACGTCGTAATAGTGAAAGTGCCCGCGTTGCTGCACATTAGGTACCTGCAGTAGTCACACTTAATATGTTTAGGTATATACTTTAAATCAATATACCTGATGCTTAAAAGCAAAATTAATAGTGTTACTATGTATCTTATAAATACTTTTTGATACTTACCTGCGGTTACTAAATTATCTAGAAATAAAGCATTAGTTAAGAATATGTTAAGCAAACACGGTCACCTTAAAGGTTGTACCACACCTTATTCCACATGATGAATTAATGCTTCTAAAAGAACATTGCGGTGTAGGAGAAACGTTAAGTATGCTATAAATTGTATTGTATCAGTAGCTTGTTTTATGCAATGCAGTCAGGCGCCGTTAGACTGCGTGTATGCTTCCGTTCACGGAATATCTTTCACAAGCTTCAGAGAGAAATAGAGAGAGAAATTTTGTTGGAAAAAGATTTTATTGGAGTACAGAAAACTAGCGACTAAGGATAATATACGTAAGCCTAAAATTGGACAAGAGGGTAAAAATTAAAACTACTAAAAATTGCTGCATCTAACAAATATGTTGTGAATCTTATTCTACTATAACTCATGGGTAATTTAATTTAAACAGAAATGTTTTATCGTCCCCCGTTAATTAATTAAAGAGGTATGAATCAAATTTTCAAAAATTCATAGAAAGGATCATTAAAAATTAGCGAACTGAACACCAACCAGATTCTAACGCATCCTTAACTTTCTGGACCTTCAAAATTAAAAAAAAACACCGTGTGGCCAGGTTTTAAGCAACATTTTTGACCTTTGAAAATGGTTTTCACATTTTTCAAAATTCTCGTAGATAGTAACGTTATGTTCCTCTAGGCTTATTATAATCTCCAAAGTTTATGCCGATCTGGCAAGTCGTTTTTGAGTAATAAAGCGTTAAAGTCGAATGTTTCAAAAAGGCGGTAGCGGTCGTCATTTTTCATTAGATTTGTTAAAAAAAAGTGTGGGACTTGGCTTGGCCTAAGGCTTTTAATGAGACTTCTCTTATAAATTCACAAAATTCAGTTTCTAAAAGAAATGTTACCAAAAAAACATGTTAACTTCCGCTTCCTGTTTCGGATTTTTTTAAAACTTATTTGCCGGTGAATGTTTGATATGTCTTTACATTCCGAAGCTCATCGAAATTAAACCATCCTTTCGGGAGCCATACGCCAAAATTGTTACGTATTTCTGCCCCTGTATCCGCTTACTGTATCGTAACTAAATTAACTGAAAAATACCCTTGGGCAACCTTTTCTATTTCAGGTTAGCTATTGCAACCCTTTATGTTACAGAATCAATTTATGTAGAAAGCTTCCACCGTTTACAGTTTTAATAATTTTAATACAAAATAACTTTTTTTTGTAAGTATACAAACTTTTTAGGTAAATTAGGCATTAATTTATCCACGAAATCTCATTGTGATGATCAAAACAAGTTATTGTTTATCACCTCGTCCTTTGGTTATATACATAATTATTTCGTAAAAAGGTTGTTCATTATTTTGCGTGAATAAATTTGAAATTAAGTTTAGCTTCGGTTATTTCGATTTAATCACGCGTTAACGATTTATATTACTAAATTCTAACATAAAAAGAGAAAGCTTATCACACAGAAAGGGAAACTATATGCCGAAAACTTAAGCTGATGTGATTTCAGAAAGTTTTTGGTGATTTATTAATTAAATCAGTTCGGACGGAAGTAATGTTGTGACATAGATAAATGATATTTAAAATTATCGAATATGACAGCTTACTAGAAAGCGGATATGTTCCTAATCCATTAAAACTGGAAACTGTAAACGATTGCAGCATTAAGAAAGTATACGAAAAACACATAAATTGAGATCGTTCTTTTTATGTTAAAATAACATTATAGATAAGGCACTTCACATGGTTATGTTTAGTTTAATGGGCCCGTTTTACGTACAAACTTGAAAAAATATTTTGTAATAAGGAAGTGATCGATGGTGACACTTAATACAACACTTTTCAGATGTTTATTAGCCTAGGTTACCATCAATAATTATTGACTATTTGTAACTAATAAATTCGCTTCCCAAAAGATTTAGTAATTTCGCGAAACATATTTTATGGGCGCGGCAACTGAAATAAGCTGATATCTCCAAAACTATAAAAGATTGAGCAACACATGTTTTTATGATTTTATAGGTAAAGGGGTTGTATATTAGGCTAATAGTGATTTTAGAAAAACCGCCTTAATTTAATGAATAGGGGGTAACTTGAAAACTTTAAATAGAATGATTGTTTTTTAATATATTTGTTTAATACCCGCATAAAAAATTTTTTCAGACTTTTTGAAAAACGTTTACTACCTTTAATAAATGGCGGGAGGGGGGTGAAATTCTGTAAATAATAAAAACGGAACCGGATTTTTTTGTAATTTTCTAAATATGTCCACTAAAACCAAGCAACCAGAATTAGATCAAGCAGTTTAATAAGTACTTTTACAACTCCAGTGTAAATAGAAGGATGACATTTTAAACATTTTTCACTCTAATTCAATTTCGTTGCGCTTTTGAATATTTATAAAATTTCATCCCCCATCTATTATGGATGCTACGCGTTTTTCAAAAAATGTGAAAAAATGGGCTGCACCTGTTTTGATGGGGATACTAAAAAAATTATGTATTATTTTATTTAAAATTTTCAAGTTATCCGCCATTCCGTAAAAGAGGTCTGTTTTTCAAAACTTACTAATAGTCTAATATACGGCCCCTTCCGTCCCATAAAATCAATAAACATTTGTTGCTCAATCTTTTATAGTTTTGGAGATATAACATTTCAGTTGCCGCACCCTATAGAAAAAACATCTCGAAGAAAACCTTTTATAAAATTTTTCAAAAAAGTTTACCTTTACCCTTTTGTCACATTTCATTTGAAAGTTCTTGCAAACCAACACTAATTCACCTTTAGTTATAAAAAGTTTATTTTAAAACGACCGGGATTATTTGAATTTTGTGCTGAATTAAAAAATAAGTAATATACTCGAGGTTTTTCAAGTTTTCGAGTCAAAATTTGATCATAAAACTAGAATTTGTAAACACAAGGTAAATATTCAAATATAATTTAGAAATTTTAGTTTCTTTTGAAAACCGTGTTGTAATTTATTCACTTAAAATTAAAAGTTGACGAATTTAGAACTAGATTCTGTAATTGAAGTTTTAATTGCGAGAAAAAGTAGACATTTAGTTTAAAGTTTATTTTTTACTTCATGTAAAAGTATGTATACATAAGGAGAAAGTCAAATTTAATGTTTAATTTTAAATTACGTTAATAAGACAGTTTGCATTTTTTGAAAAGAAAATAGTTTGGAACCGAGCATCCTAATTAGATTAGCAGTAAATTTCACTATAAATTTAATAGATGTCAGTTTTGCATTACATTACATATAATTTATAAACGATGTACAGAGTGATTCTAAAAGGTTTTTAATAAATTTGTGGGGAAGTTCCTTGATCAAAAATAAGACAAACAGTCGGCATTAATATATGTCCGAAAACATATGCTTTCATTTAATTAACGTATTTTGTGACACTCGTAATTTAAAAAAAAATATATTTTACATTTACAAAAATATTCAAGAAAGGTACTTTTTCTGAAAGCCGCTTAATCCAAATGTTTTTGCGGTAACTCAACTTGTTTGAAATATCGAGTTGCCATGAAAGTCCGGGTACTTTCAAAACCTAGATCGAATTTACTGTAAAGCAATTTATAACTAATGCCACAACAACAAAATATTTGTAAACACGAGTTCTTACTACCCCACCTTTAAATCAGTGTGTTGGGAGATATGTTCAGCACTCCTTTCAACTACACCCCTAATTAATGGATTTGAACGAAAACCAGTGAAAAGGTGAATCATCAACAGTGAAATGTTCATACAAAATTTAATTAAACTATTCCAATTAATGGCGAAGATGGCAATTAAAAAGTGATTTGGCTGCACAATTTTTAGGTGTGTATTGTCGGATGTAATACTTATATGACCTTTTTATCTTATTTTTGACTAAGAAGCTCGTTTACATACTTATGAAAGACCTTTTAAAATCATTCTGCATGTATGTAATATCCAGTTCCGTTAACAGGAAAACTTGATTTAGGACGAGCTTT
This sequence comes from Ctenicera cuprea, assembly GCA_958336395.1. Taxonomy (NCBI): domain Eukaryota; kingdom Metazoa; phylum Arthropoda; class Insecta; order Coleoptera; family Elateridae; genus Ctenicera; species Ctenicera cuprea. The sequence goes on from OY284496.1 coordinate 18,981,835, forward strand.
CGAAATATATAACTATATCGCTTGTATTACGTGTTTGTCCTCGATATAATAATACATATCCAAACATAGAGAAAAAGTAACTTACCAACGGATGTAAACAGTTGGGTGCATTGAATTCTTCCGATCTAGTAATATTTAAGTATTGCTCCACAGATTGTGCACACTTCAGTAATTGTATAATGTAATACTAGCTGCCTGGGGCTAATCTATAAAGTCGTCCTATACTACTGACATATAATTTTAATTATCTACTAATCACTGTAATTTTTTTTGTATTAATGTATCTTTATTTACAATCTGTCAATAATAATGAAAATAAGTAATTTTGTTGATCGATTTGAGTTCCTCGGAGAAATTGTACAGTAACGATCCTGCAGCGTTTACTTAATTAATTATTGTGACATACGTTCGAAAATATCACTAAAATCAAGATTCGGAAGGTCAAACGGATTTGAATTTGGTTGCTATTGTATAGTAGAATAACTACCAGCGGATTTGGACTGGAATCGCTCTAGGATTTTGATGCTGGATTTCGATGCCGATACCCACAGCTGGATCTCGTACGTCCATATGGGTTTCAGTGCTACTTTGTATATCAGCAGTTTATTATGGAGCGATATCTTCTTCCTAGCATCCAGTAGTATTTGCTGACTTTTAAACCAAGTTGTACCCTCTTCTTCCAAATATGTGTACGCCAAGTAAGTCCTTTATCCCTTCATCCCAGGTGGAGGCCTAAATATTTAACTTCGTCAGCCTGTGGTAGTAGCTGCCCGTTCATGGTTTTTTTTTGCGGAGACCGTCTTCTACTATATTTGGTGAACCTTACATGGACTGATTTATTCTCGTTCATTTTTATACGCCATCTTTGTAGCCACCGTTGTATTTTTATAGATGGTTAAGTTGTAGTTGTTGCGCTGCCACGATTGGGCCTGAATGTGTTGAAAGAATGGCTGTGTCATCTGCATATGTTGCAGTGATTATACCCTATTATCGGTAGACAGATCAGCTGTGAACGTATTGTGCTGGTCCCAAGACACTCCCTTGTGGTACGCCAGCCTTTATTTATACTAACTCGGTCACTTCCTCTTAATACTTGACCTAAAGCATTTTTCATCTAGATACGACTATAAAAAGATGTAATATGGATGTGATAGTTTCTTCTTAAGTTGAATAAAAGTTCCTCGTGCGAGAGCTTGTCGAAGGCTTGCTTACGTCTATATCTGCGCAGTAACTTTTCTTTTCAAAAGTGCTATTTATGACGTCTACAATTCTGTGTACTACTTGTTCAATGGTGGAGTACTTTTTTAAAGCCGAATTTATGATCGCGATACAGGTTTTCTTCTGTAAGTGCTGTCATTGGCCTTTTTAGGAGTAGTTTTTCCAAGAGCTTAGAAAGAACTAGTAATAGGCTTTGGTCTGTGGGACTTGGCACTGTTTGGGGGTTTACCGGGTTCATGTATCATGATGATTGGTGCCACTTTCCACTGGGTCGAACGTGGCCTGTTCTAAGTGTTGAGTTAAAGATAGTGGTCATCAAGGTAATTCGTTTTTTGGCAGCTCTTTCAATATTTTACAGTAAAAAGGTTATATATACCCAGGTGCTTTATTTGGTTTAAGGGAACATGTCATTTCCGTAATTTTCATCACTTTAAACGTTGCTATTGGGAGTGAAAGTTGGTAAGGTGCTTCCAGGTATTCTTCAATATCTTTGTCTTGGTTAGGTCTTCTTTGTGTTTTTGAATCTATTAGTTATGATAGTGTTTTGTATAGTTTGTGACAGTGTTTCTTCAGTATTTTCGTTTTTTTTTTCGTTAGACCGAGGAAAATATTCAGTTTTTAGTATTCATGTTGTTTGTTTATTGTTGGAGCTGTTGGGTGTGTTTGGATGTGGATATGTTATTTGTTCCACATACGACATGTTCATCGGTGGGGTAATTTGTGGTTGGTGGTAGTATTGCTGTTGCTGGCACTGGTATTGCGACCGCATTTGTTGATTTGGCGGCCACTGCATTGAGACATTTGGTTGGACCATGTGAGCGGTCCGTCGATAGTACTTCTTTCTGGTATGTAGTTTTGAGAAAGAAGGGGTTGTGTATAGTATAGTACTTACAGGATTTGTTTGGTGATTGGTACATACAAAAGCATGGCACACCTGGTACTAAAAATAAGCTTTAAAACAATAGAAAAGTTAAATTATCAATTATGATTGATTTTTGTAAAATTGCATATTTACAAGAACGTAATAATACAATGGTACTATTGACGTTTTGTTCACGAATCCTTTGTTAGTTTGTTATGAAACTACAATTATTTGCGTGACAAAGAAACTTTGCCTGTTGATATGATTTTGATTCAATAAATGCATAATTTTTAAACAAAAAACTTTGGAAAATTTTGTAATTTTAGTTACGTATTAATAATCAAAACATAAATACAATGGAATACTAGCAATGCTGTTCCATGGTATAAAATGTGTTTAACTAAGAATTATTTTCTTTCTTTTACTCGAATATTTAAAAAACCATAGGGGTTGAAATATGTTGTACTAACGAAAGAATAAACATTTAGGATTAATATTTAAAATTGAGTTAGAAAACTGACAATTTGGATTGGGCAAGTTTATGTATGCATGAACCTAAGAACCTTGATATGTATCGGGATACCCACATAAGTACCAATGTAATAATTAATTGAATAATTTTATACCAACTAATGCATCAGATAGTTAAAGATATTACAGATAACACCATGTATGTCAGGGTTATTATTGTTCAGTTTAAAATTTAAAAAGGTGCAGATTCTTGTTTAGCATTAAAGTTATCATATAAAATATAATATTTCACCTGTAACAAAATCCATGTTAAATATCTACTACACTGCATTCACAAATATGTAATGCATTACCATGTTATGTAAAAATAAACTTGTTATTTACATTCTATATGTTAAAAATAATGCCACTTGTTTTCGTAGTGTTTTAATTAAAACTGGAATTAAATTATGCAAAATATTGCACAGTTATGCTACCTTACACTTTACCATAATTTCGTAATGTTATAACGAAACATTTTAATATTTGTTACAAGAACTCTTTGCGTGTGCATTTGTGTTTTTTCAATCTATTATAGGTTGCAAAGCAAAAGATTTTATGTGCTGATTGTGATTAATCAGGGAATTTATTATTTCTCAACAGTTTCATAAAATAGTCATAAGGCAACCCTGAAAATGTTTGTGGTGATGAAAATTTTGTAGGATTTGTAACTTTGCGTCCTCATAGACTAAGGACCTTGTGTATACGACTACTTTGTCTACTTTATAAACTAATTCTCCGCAATTACGTTAATTTACGTAGATGTAGAGCTTTACCTACAAATTCTGTTTACAATCCCACATTTATGTTTTAATTTTGGCCAGGTGCATTGGTCATTTAAAGTAGCTTATCGAAACTTGGTTAATCAAAAATACATTTTTGGTTTTCCGTCAGAGAAGGGCGAATATCTTAAATAAAAAATTTGACAGCTAATTGGTAGCGCTGGGACAAAAATCGATAGCAAAACTGACAATCGATTATTTTAGAACCGATTCTTGATTTTCAAAAAAATTAAAAAGTGGATAATTATCTTAATCGTTTTTATAATCGATTTTTGTTACTTTATTTTTCTTATTTGGTATTTTATAATAGATTTATTGCATGAAATCAATTTTAACTTCGCATACCGTACAACGTTTTAAATCATTATCGTTTTTTTACCCAGATGGGATTTCAAACGATATTTTACAATCAATCATTACAATCAATTTTTTACTCGATTAATATAATCAATTATTAGAATCGATTCGTAAAATCGATTTTACAATCGATTTTAAAATTTTATCGATTTTTTGTATCGATTTTGACGTATTACCGAAAGTCGATTCCTAATCCTAATGTTTAAAAAGTCCCACTTCTACTAACTGGGAATAGCCACTTTACGTTTTTCTCTCCGTTTTGTTTTCAAACTGTGCCGTCGGCCCCATCGCTACAGCTATCCCATGTCCTTCAAAATACGTAGGAACACTAAACAGTGTAGGTGTATATATATCTATAGGTTTTCGTTTTTTTTTTGTAAAATAAACCAGTTTAGTAGTTTTATTATTAGTACATATTACAATCGTAAATATCATCAGCAAAAGCTATTGAACTCAACACAACTGTGACGAAAATAGACGGCCGAATTAGTAACATGCATTAACTAGGTAATGGTTTTAGGAAAACCCATCACAATTTGTTAAATGTAGCGCGTAATAAGCTATAGAGTTTTACATTTTGATAAATTTAAAAAAACATTACCAATCGTAGACAACTTTCAGTAGGTGTTAAATCTTGGGCGTGCGGTGTAAATCCGGTTTACTCTTATTTTTATATAGACAGCCTTGGTCGTAATGCTTTCATTACGTTTAGTACAGAATCTGCTAGTACAGATACATTCTATTGTTACTGTAGTATTGGATAGATCTCCATCTTCTTATGTGTTCCAAGGTTGACTCAATCTCTATCTCGTCTTATGGCGTTTCCGTTCTAAAGATAAAATTGTATAGAGAGGATAAATGAACAATTCAATTAAATTAGGTTACAAGATAGCGAAATTTAAATATGTAGTTGTAAAGGCTCGTTTGAAGAAAGTTGATGTATGTATTCTTGTCCTTCTCAAGGGCGCACATTATAGTGGTTCCGAGGTTAAAAGCTCTTTTATAGTAGTAGGAGAAAAACAGACGTTAAAATAGCATATTTTACTTAACACGTTTTCAAAATTTACCCCAGCCATCTCTCTAAATTCAGTAGATTAATATTTTCAAAACATATTTTATTAATTAAAACTTATATGCGCCAAAATTGAAACCAAAGTCACTTGCCAAAGGCAGCTTTACTTAATAAGACTTACCAAAATGGGTCAGACTGTTATAGCGTTTTATTCGTGCACAGCCGTGCATTAAGAATTTTTGATCTGTAAATGTAAATACCAAAGTTGAAGTCCATAGAAACTCATTAAAATTTATTAGTACTGATTCTCACCATCTCATCCATTACAGACATTTTTGCTCCATTAATAAAGAACTATAACGGAAAAACTGCAATTGCGGGTAATTTCATGCTAGTTGAAGTTTTATACAACCAGCAAAATTAGATCAAGCACTTACCAGTGTTTGTACTAGAAAGTATTATTGGCTAAACTAATTTAAAAATTTAATTAAATATTTATATTTTTGTGAGAATGTTGTCTATAAATATGAATTATGCTTAAAAATATATAGCAAAACAATTTTCTATTTTGATATAAATATATTACGAACAATTCTTTGTAAAAAAAAAGAAACTGTGAATATAAGCACTAATTATGATATATGTTCTTTAATTTAGAAACGAAAGTTATATTTCTTATGTTTTAGCCAAAGAAGTATAAAAATAAAACAGTTACATGTTATTCAATTTACGTAACGTTCCTTATTCTACTATCGCTTTTATTTATGGTTATTATGGCTTCAGTGTAATAATTTCTAACGTTGTCAAAAAACGAAAATGCTATTACAATCATTCTAATTTGTATTAATATTTTAGCCGGAAGAATAATTTTAACGTTTAATTTTCAATGATTAATGAGAAAAAAAAGTTTGAAATAAAGGCTTCCCTATAAAATTGTTTATCGTTCAAACGATCTTCTGCAAACATAAGTGTGCCTAAAACTACAACACACGTACCATGTTCTGATTTTTATATTATTGGACACTTTCAACGTACTCATGTTAACTACCTTAATTGTTATTGAGTTTTTCGCCATTTCATCAGATTTGATTTTAATCTCAACCATTACTTCGTAACGTTAACATAACTATAATGACAACCCAGGAATGTAGTGTAATTCTTACTTCTTGAAGAAGAAAATTCGAGAATTTATGGAATGATCATTACAAGTAATGCTAAAAAAATATTGACTTTTTCGCCATTTAATCAGATTTCATCTCAATCTCAAAGATTAGTTCGTAACGTTAACGTAACTGTAGTGAAAACCCAGGAATGTAGTGTAATTCTTACTTCTTGAAGAAGAAAATTCGAGAAGTTATGAAATGATCATTACAACTAATGCTAAAAAAATTATTGACTTTTTCGTCATTTAATCAGATTTCATCTAAATCTGAAAGATTAGTTCGTAACGTTAACGTAATTATAGTGAAAACCCAGGAATGTAGTGTAATTCTTACTTCTTGAAGAAGAAAATTCGAGAAGTTATGAAATGATCATTACAACTAATGCTAAAAAAATTACTGACTTTTTCGTCATTTAATCAGATTTCATCTTAATCTGAAAGATTAGTTCGTAACGTTAACGTAATTATAGTGAAAACCCAGGAATGTAGTGTAATTCTTACTTCTCGAAGAAGAAAATTGAAGAACATATGGAATGACCATTACAATTACTGTTAAAAAAATTATTGACTTTTCGCCATTTCATCAGATTTCATCTAAATATCAAAGATTAGTTCGTAACGTTAACGTAACTATAGTGAAAACCCAGGAATGTAGTGTTATTCTTACCTCTTGAAGAAGAAAATTAAAGAATGTATGGAATGACCATTACAATTACTGTTAAAAAAATTATTGACTTTTCGCCATTTCATCAGATTTCATCTAAATATCAAAGATTAGTTCGTAACGTTAACGCAACTATAATGACAACCCAGGAATGTAGTGTAATTTTTACTTCTTGGAGAAAAAAATTGGAGAATTTATCGAACGACTACTACAACTACTGTTAAAAAATTATTGACTTTTTCGTCATTTTATCAGATTTCATCTAAATATCAAAGAGTAGTTCGCAACGTTAACGTAACTATAGTGAAAACCCAGGAATGTCGTGTAATTCTTACTTCTTGAAGAAGAAAATTGAAGAACATATAGAATGACCATTACAACTACTGTTAAAAAATTATTGACTTTTTCGTCATTTTATCAGATTCCATCTAAATATCAACGATTAGTTCGCAACGTTAATGTAACTATAGTGAAAACCCAGGAATGTAGTGTAAATCTTACCTCTTGAAGAAGAAAATTGAAGAATGTATGCAATGACCATTACAATTACTGTTAAAAAAATTATTGACTTTTCGTCATTTTATCAGACTTCATCTAAATATCAAAGATTAGTTCGTAACGTTTTCACAACTGTAATGGCAGCCCAGGAATGTAGTGTAATTCCTATTTTTTGGAGAAGAAAATTGGAGAATATATCAAACGACTATTACAACTACTGTTAAAAAAATTATTGTTTTTTCGCTATTTTATCGGATTTTATCTAAATATCAAAGATTAGTTTGTAACGTAGCCACAACTATAATGGCAACCCAGGAATGTAGTGTAATTCTTACTTCTTAGAATAGAAAATTGGAGAATATATCGAAGGACTATTACAACTACCGTTAAAAAATTATTGTTTTTTCGCCATTTTATCTAAATATCAAAGATTAGTTCGTAACGTTAACACAACTATAATGGCAACCCAGGAATGTAATGTAAAAACTTCTTGGAGAAAAATTTGGAGAATATATCGAACGACTATTACAACTACTGTTATAAAAATTTTTGACTTTTTTACCATTTCATCAGATTTCATCTAAATGTCAAAGATTAGTTTGTAATGTTAACATAACTATAATAACAACCCAGGAATGTACTGTAATTCTTACTTCTTGACTTTTCGCCATTTCATCATATTTCATCTAAATATCAAAGATTAGTTCGTAACGTGAACACAACTACATATAATGGCAACCCAGGAATGTAGTGTAATTATTACTTTTTGGAGAAGAAAATTGGAGATTATATACTTCAAAAGATCCTCCTAGGTATAGTTGTAAATTACTAACTGAAACTACTTATTAGAAATGATGACTAAACGCGGCACAAAATGTCATTTTACCATCACATTTACATATATCAAATTCTTGAAATACCTGAAATAACCTTCTGAATATGCCCTATTTACTTCCGATAAGGCGTCAACTTAAGAAAGGTCACTTGGCCATGCACAATACCAGAAATGATTTTATATTTAATTAATTTCTGAAAGGGTTTTTCAAAGCTATTAAGGTGAAACATGTATAATATTAAACTTGTGTAATAAATTTAAATTATGTTTGTACGTTTGTTTTACGTACAAATAGTGCGGCAACAAACCATCACATACTGTAAAGTGAAACGTATGTACCCAGGATCAGAACTGTATTTATCATTTTAACAAATTCTATCATCTATGATTAATCTAATCGTGAATGTTTCATACTGTATTTCTATAAAAGTAGATACGTATATAGGAATTGTAATGTAATTGTGAAAGGTTTTGCTTTGGAATTCCAACTGATTTATAAGCACAGACTTCGTTAGATAGCACATTGTTTATCTTTCGATAACATTTAAACAACGAATAGTAGAAATTATACAAGAGCAAAAGCTCAATTTAAGTTTGAAGGCAAAAATAATAAAAAAAGAATTTATATTTCCGATAAATTCTTCAAATGAAAGTCACAGTTACTGCCATTTTAGTCTTAATTATTTCAGATCAGACTTACAATTAATTTTTATGTGATCATCTCATAATTAAGAATATTCACCGCTTTAATTTATAAATACCAGACAGCATCGAACTTTATAATTTTTATGTTATGAACTTTTAATTTAAAGGTCATTATGCGTTAAAAGATTTAAAACCTTCATATATTTTAATTTTTAATTTGTTTGTAGAACGACATTTTCATTTGACGGTCATGTGATATATTTCAACAAAATTCTTTCCGCCAGTTACGTCCACAGTGTAATCGTTGGATGAAAATTTTTTTAGGTTATTTACCTTGTTGCAATTTAATAAAAAACGTGAAGCAATGGTGAAAAATTTAGAATTTTGCCAGAAATTCCCGAATTAATTAAAAAAATATCCGTAGGCAGTGGAATGCGTAAGTTTGATCTTTTCATATTTTCTCTGAATGGTTGCCCAAATTCGGCTGACATTTGAAATGTGAAGGTACGACAAAGGTTCATCGCAAAAACAACAAATGATACACACACGTCCTGAATGTCAAGAAAAATTCGTAAATTCTTTAACTTATTAAAGGTGTCTCAATTATATTCACTGCGCCTATAAAGTCACCCCCTCCTAATTGACTTTTGTAAAATACAGTTTAGAAAAATGAAGCTATGGATGGCTTATCTACATCAAAAATATTATTTTTTGTGCCGTCTTAAATTTTGACTAGAGTTACAATGGCGAAAATTTCAAAAGGTCTCATTTTAGTGGTTTCACCATCACCATTCTGCGTATAATAAACTATATTTTCTAAATTTTATCGATTTTAATTGAAATGGCTGTTTATATTTTTGAAAAAAGTTGACCAAATCTGAAAAGCTATAGCTTATCATATGCAGATTGAAGAGAGCTTTGAAATAAGACGTTACCCCTGTTATTTAAAATTTTTGCGTCGATGTGCGTCGCGGCGCCACTGTAACGCCAGTTAAAATTTTTTATACTCCAAAAAGTAATATTATTGTTGTAATTTAGTTAGTTTCGTATTTCTAAGTTGTTACAAAAGTTAGTTGGGGGCGGTGATTTTATACACGCAGTGTATGTACAGGGTGGGTAAAAAATAATGCAATACTGTCTGTAACTTCGTAAATATTGATTCTATGAAAAAATAACCTGAATAAAAGTTGTTTGGTAAAGTTTAGCGCATACTTTGTCGATGTTCATTTTGTTATTTTTTGACGTTTCTTTACTTGGTTGTTATGGCAACTAGTAGTCGATGAAATTTAAATATTTTTTACAATTTATTTAAAGGCGCTAGTAAGTCAAAAAATAATAAAATAATGGAAAGTTAACATAAAATAGACTATTCTATTATCTAAAAAAAACTGCGTTGCAAGACCCAAAACTTATAATCATTGTTTAGAGCCTTAAAAGCTTTTATTATATTTTGCTACCCGTAAAGCGATTTTGATGATAATCAAATAGTGCACTTAAACCCTTTAGTTATGCAATTCAATTTTGTCTAGAGGGTCTTGATGAGTTTGGATCAGAAGTGTTAATAAACTAGAAAAAAAAAACGCAAGAGAACGGGGAACAATCCAAGGAACAGAGCAATCCAGCAATACTTGTGCTGTTTTTTTTTGATGGCCCTTATATTAAAATCCGTAACTATCTACTAATTTAACAGCAGATTATTACAATAAATTAAAATCCTTAGTAATTAGTTCTAATTTCTTTCATAGAGCAACTACGTTTGTATGTAACTATACGACTATACATTGTCTAAAATTACGGAGTGTTTATGTTTTTGCTACGATTTTTAGAATTTTTTTTAAATAATTATGAAATGTTTTCAATGCGTGTTCTGACGTATGCATAATTATATGTGTTGTTTTTGTTTACAAATAAAAGTAATAGATATACTTAAAGTATTATGCAAATCAGGTGCAGAATGCCACATTCGTTACTAATTTTATTATATATAGAATGCAAGAATGTTTCAAGAAAAGATATGTTATTTGTTTTCTCAAATGTTAGTTTTATTTTTGGTTTCTAAATCTGGCTGGATTTTGACTTTTCTTGCATGCAAAGCATAACATTTTTTCAAACTTTATAATACAATAATACTGCCAACTTACTAAATTATAGGACCTTTTTATAATTTTTAATAAAATAGTTTGTTTATTTGAAAACAAACAGGAAGCTCAAAATTATGACAAAGTGCTTTGATTGTAAACAAGGTGTTGGAAAGGAACTGTTTTGATTTAATATATAAAATATATTTATAGATTTTTCTAACACGAAAATTTTTACCCAAATTAACAGTTCCTGGAGTTATTTATTGTCTTTTTATTCTGTTGTGTTGTGCCGTCGTGATATTAGCAATTTTACGTTTTTAAAGCCATTAATTATTGTAACTGTAGTTGTCGTATGTAAACGGTTATTTATAAAATTCAGTTATATAATCGACAAATTAATGTATACATCTTATCTCATTTCAAAGCGATTTGTTATTTTTATTAACTCATCATACATTGTTTACGAGTGAGATGAGACTCAGAAAAAAGGCACAAAATACAAAATGTCCTTGTAATATACAAGTTTTTGATATTTTAAGGTAAGCGTGTAACTCACTTTGACGTGTTTACGTTTACCTTGTATTAATAGATAATTATTAATTAAGTTCAAAAACTGGTGTTTACTACCAAGCTCCGTAAAGTATTTAATTACTCTTACGAACGTGGTCATTATCATCGCAATCTATGTTGAGTAGTGTTAACAGCGCTGAAGAACAATCAAATCAAGTTGCATTTACTTGTGACATGAAGTACCAAAAATCTAGTTTTGCTACTTATGCTACTTCAGCTTTCTTATATTAAGCAGAATGCCTTGAATAGAATGATTTTGGAATAATTTGTAGATCGTTAAATGTGGACTTAAAACAAGGATACCGAATCGAAATAATAAATCGTTCTATAGTTTCTATTTAAATGGTTTAAACTTTTAAGTTAATAATTTCTAAATTATTCACTTCAGACATTTGCGAAGGTTGCCCTATTTAAATGATAAAAAAGTTAATTATTGGTCCTGAAAGTGGCTGAAGGTCAACCATTTTGCGCGCAAGATATGCACCGCATAACTAAATTTTAAATATCATTTTCCCAAATTCCTTGTAGTTATAATACCGAAGTGTTAATGAATATAAAGAGACATAACAGTATCTGATAAAGAGAGCGTTCAAGAGATATTCTAGTTCGTTCACACACATAATAATGTATTAGCGGGTAATTGCAGAATTCAAGTTGCTATTTATTTAAACTTTCATTTTACATGAGAACCTGAAACATTGAGTGTTAAATAACAACTACAAATTGCCGTGTGCGATTATTAATTTCCATGTGGCATTTACGGTTTCTCAGCTGCCAAAGGTTGAAGGTTATTTTAATGTCACTTACAGCTAGCACAAAATAATACTTTCTTGTTTCTTTGTACAGAACCATGTTTCTCGTTTGGAACGTGTTGGTTGGCTACCGTGCGTTTCGTAATACAAAGAAGTGAAATTCGCGGTGTAAGTAGTTCTTTTCTAAACTAGATCACGACCAGAATAAAAATCTCGTTTACTCAACTTAAATGTTAAAAAAGATATTTATCGCGATAAAATATCAGTACTAATAAAAGCTTTCATTAAAGCCAGTGGCGTAGTTGAATACTTTAGAATTATAACATTCATTTAATGTCCTCTAGTGCATAAATAATTTTTGCTAAAAATTGAACATTCCATAATTGCAATTACGCACTTTCTCAAATCTGTAATTCGCTAGTTAAAGGTTACCATACGATTCCATTAGAATGTTGTTGCCAGCGGACGGTAGAGTGGCAATATAGGTTTATTAGAATTTTGCGTGTTGCAAAATCAGACTGACCAATGTAATACAACAAAATAAACAATAAAGGAATAAGGATATGGCGAATGGAAGGTCATTTGACAACCACACCCAATAATCTCTTACCACAAGAACGGCCTCGCACGTTTCCAGGCGAGGTAGACAGACAATCACGAAATAGCCTAGAACAGACCCACATCCCATTTTAAATGGTTTACGGATTTATGTAACATTCAATATTATTCCAATTATCTGTTAATTTCATAAAAACGTGAAGCAGATAAATGAATGTATTTAAACTATTTTTTTGCTGATTGACCTACTTAAAAAGAAACAACGATGTTGTGAAATTTTTGAAAAATAACGAAAGTTTTAAGTCAAAATTGCTTTAAATTGGTAATTATTTTTTTCAACAATTTTGAACATTTTCGTCGGAGCCCATATTTTCAATTGCATCTACCATTTTTTGCATTAAGTCTTGCAACGCCCATGGTAACATAGTTGATTTGCATTCTTAATTTTAATAATTGCTTTCTGTAACAATAAACAAAACAACTTAAGAGTTCTAACAAAAAAGCAAAAAAATATTGGTTTCGCTATTTCGACATTATATTAAGTGCGCGCTCTCTCGCACGCAGCATGGACACACGTTCTAAATTGGCTAGTGACGTTTGCTAATCCCTTCATCTTACTTTCCGCTCAATACCATGAGACCAAAGTTTCACATTGCATTTTTCTCCAGAGACATGAAACAATTGCCTAGTGAACTAATATAGACGGTATCATTTATGTAACACAGTTAACGAGAACGTTATATTTAAGACATTTTACAGTGCAAAGGAGGCTATACTTTCACTACCGCAGCTATAGTTAACTTTGTGTGTAAAACCTCGTTTTCGATTCTTTGAACGATTCTTCGAAGAATATAAAGAAGCTTAATGTTTCGTATAGTATAACTTCAAGGAGAAGCTTTAGACCGTAACAAAAATCAGTAATCTCACCTAAATTCCAAAGCCTTGAAAGTTCTAAAGTAAAACGCATTGTTATTTTCAACAGTTGTATTCCTTATGTAACTTTCAACAGAGATAATCTCCATATATTCTTAATAAATTTTGATCGACATGAAAGTTCGTAGCCCCAATAAAGGCGCATGTTTTCGTATCACTAAGTTTATTGTACCCATACTTTCAAAAACTTTGGGGAACTAAAAACTAAATAGTTAATAAAAATAAATTCAAAGGAAAGCGAAAGTATCGGCAAAAACAAATTGTTACATTTATGTTAGCATAGACTGTTTGTCAAAAGCGCCAAGCAGTTGTAGAAAGTAACTAGAACTGCTTGCAATTAGATTTTCCTGTTTATTGCAATGCTTACGTAAATCAGAGCTTGTTTAACTCTTTATTTATGTTTTATACTAATTGAAATAATTCTCTTGTTCTGTCCTTGTCATTTACGATATATACAATTAAATTTATATAAAGAAAACACGCCTATTCATGCAAAATTACAAAGTACAATCCAATTAGAACATAATATACAAAACAGTTTTCTTTTTCCGGTCATCTATTTCTTATGGCGCCTGTAAACTTGGGCGCCTCTGACCAATGTCTAGATTGCCTATAGAATAAGCAGGGCGTGTCAGAAAGGAAAATAATTGAATATAATTTGGCAACGCATCTAAATATTTTAATATTAATATGGTTGCGTTTCTCGTTCAACAAAACCATGTTTTCCAAAATTATTACAGAATTTTCGTTTTCTGTAAACAGTCGTTAATACACAGGGTGTCTCCAAAATGTAGGTACCAACGAACAATCACGGGTTTTTAGGGTCAAAATATGTCGATTGAAGCCAACTTACATATATACCAAAACGCGCCATGACGATGCTAATTGCTATAGATCTACAAAATTTAAAAAAAAAATCGTTTATCTTATATAAAACTCAATCGATTTAGATGAAATTTAATTTATGCATATTGATGAGTACAAGACACTTTCTGATGTAATTAGTTTTATAATCGGTATATTTCAAGTAGCTCACTGTCAAAAAAATGTAATGCATTTTTAATGAATTGTCCAATTGTCACGAAATTATTTGTTATATAAGCTGATGTGTTTACGAACTATTTTTGTCTTTACACAATTTTGATTTGTCTTACCGTTTAGTTGTGCAAAGTAAAATTTGAATTATTGTCAGGACGCGTTTCTGCAAATGTGCGTCTACAGTCGCTCCCCCTGCCTGCTTTTTATAGAGTTAGTTCAAAGAACCAAAACTAAGGTTACGTAACCAACAGCTAAACTACTGCAATTTAAGCAAACAAAAATTTTGATTTCAAATTTTAAATTACAAAAACGGTCGAGCGACACATTTAAAAGCTCCTTTCATTTTGCCTATGATAGCCTATTGTTTTTTTTAAATTATATCGATCCAATTTAAAGTGATAGATGGTTAAATGTTAATTAAAAGAAAACAAAAAATAGCCTATCATGTGCAGAGTATGAAAAGAGATTTTAAATGTGGGATCACTCGACCCCCTTGCCATTTAAAATTTTGTGCCGATGAACGCCGTTGTAACGCGAATCGAAATTTTTGTTTGCTTAAAATGTAGTATTTTAGCTGTTGGTTATGTAACCTTAGTTTTGTTTTCCTAAATTAATCCTATAAAAAGCAAGCAGGGGGCGAGTGACTTTATAGACGCACATTTGCAGAGACGCGTCCTAGGCAATGATTCAAATTCAAAATTCCGTAAGAAACAAAAATTGTTCGTAAAAACATCAGCTTTCATTACAAATATTTTCGCGGCAATTGGGCCATTTATTAAAAGTTATTACATTTTTTGAAAGGGTTGCCCGATTTGGGCTACTTGAAATATGCCAATCTTAAAATTAAATGCATCAAAAAGTGCCTTTTACTTATCAATGTTCAGAAATGAAATTTCTTATACATCGCTTTATAACATATAAACGTTTTTGATATAGTATAGGTGTGTTGGCTTTAATTGACTTATTTTGATCTCAAAAGCCTGTGGTTGCTCGCTGATACATAGATTTCGGAGAAATTTAGAATTTTTCAGGGGGGGGGGGTCACAATCGAACTAGAGAATTATTACTGGATATATATGTTGAATAATTTGTTAACGTCATACCTATAGTACTTTACAGCTAAAAATACAGTATAGCATTTTCAATTAAATAGGAAATTCAAACAAAATTAACCGAAAATGCTATAATCATCCTTGTATTTTTTTAAATTATGGAAACGGTTTATTACCAAAAAAATGGTTAACGGAAAATTGAATTATTAGAATTAAAATGAGCCAGTATTCCCCTAATAAGTAGTTTTTTATTTACAGTTTACAATTCATTTAAACAGACATCTTCCGAAAACTAAACTAAACTAAATTATAACTTATCTCTAGCTCTATTACCATATAGATTTTTTTAAATATCGAATGGCTACTTTTTAAGCAATATTTTTTTGAAAAAGTCAAAATTTTGATATCTTTTTCAAATTGCAGTTTTAGTAGTTTCAAAAGTTCTCTTAGCTTGTAACATTGTGTACTCCTAGGACCATTCCCAACATCAAACTTGACCCCGATCTGGTTACTCGATCGAGTCCATTTTGAATAAATAGGCGTTAAAACACCAATTTTCAAAAATTCATAGAAGGTGTCGCATATAAATTCGCGCAAACCATTTTGTAAATTACTTCTCTGACCTCACAAAATTAAAATAAACTCGTGTGGCCAGTTTTTGAGCAATATTTTACGGTAAATTTACAAAATTTTGAAAATGGTTTTTGCTTCGCAGCTTTAAGCTTTTTGAAAATTTTTGTACACAGTAACCTTGTGTCTCTTAATGGCTCTTACGTTAAAAAGTTTGAACCCGAACTTGTTTTTGAGTAAAAGGCCGCCATTTTTATGCTAAAATGTTTGGTAAAAAAAGCGTTGTATTTGCCTTAAAGCCTTTCATAATATTTCCCTTTCAGATTTAGACAATTCGTTTTTCGAAAACAATGCCAACAAAAATACATGTTTAACTTCCGCTTCCGTTTTTTGTGTTTTCTTTTGAAGCTTATTTCCCCGATGCACTTCCACATTTCAAAGCTCATCGAAGTCGAACCATCTGTTTGGGAGTTATGAGGCGCACATACCACATACTCACCCACAGACAGACATTTCTTAAAACTTAGTTTTGTGGGTTCTTGGAGGTCCAAAATATGTATTTTCGTCAAGATCTCGAATACGGAAATTTGCATAAAATCAATACTTCCTTATGCTGAAAGCATAAGAAAATAAAAAGTATAGTTTTTACTGAAAACGTAGCACCGTCCTTATTTAATGTCTTCGCAAAAATTCTGATTTTATTTAGTTATTTAACAATTGTTTTAAGTGGCGTGCTTTTGACAGGAAAAATAGCGTTCTCTCTAGGTCATGAGGTCAAAATTCACTAATGACCGGTTTCACAAACGCCTGTCAAGCGAAGGTCTGTTAACTATGACGAAGATTTTTTAAAATACTAAATTTAATGGTTTTAAAACAACGTGCTAAAAAGATAACCACATAATTGACTTTGGTATAACAGTATATTATTAAATTATTATTGTTATATCAAAATATTGTTTTCGTAAGTTGACGTGTCGAATTTATGTGCAACTTGCCTTAAGTGTTTTAATTTAACATTAAATTCTAATTAAATTTTCGCAACAGAAAATTTTCTGTGAACATAATTTTTGTTAAATAACACGAAAGTTACTTACACAATGTGTTTCATAACTGGCACGTCAACAAAAAAGGCTTTATTTTGTTATTGATTTTAAGAACTGTTTTTAACAAAATTACTATAATTTTAAGAGTAAATCGACAATCTCATTTAAAAATTATACAGGCCTGTTTAATACTTAAAAAAACTAAGGTGTAATTTGTTGGTTGAAAGTTATGATGATAGATGAAAAATGATGTTATCCAAAAATGCTACCCCGAAGAGTTACAGCCTATCAAAATATCAGAAGAAAAATAACAGAATGACAATTATTTTAGAACAATTCAAGCTAGAGATAACTTGATGAAATATGACGAAGTTCGAAACCAGGGGGTGGTTTAGGGATGTGCACCCCTCACCAACTCCAGAACTTATCTCAAGAGCAAATTAGACACCCTGTATATCTTTTTATATTTAAATAAACATTTTAAAATGAAATTAGAAAATTTAAATTTGACAATAACATTAAACATTAAAAATTTGCAAGTAATTATTTACAGAGGTGTCTTCATCAAAGCCTTTTATATTTCCTATACATTCAGTATAAGGAAGTATTGATTACATGCAAATTTTCGAATTCGAGATTTTCACGGAAATACACGTTTGGGACTTCTAGAAACTCAAGAAAATTATGTTTAAAAATGTCTGTCTGTGGGTTGGTGGGTAGGTGAGTGGGTAGGTGATCTCCATAACTCCAAGCAGATGGTCTGATTTCAATGAGCTTTGGAATGTGGGGATGTATCAAAAATTTATCGGAAAAATAAGCTTTTAAAAAAATCCCAAACTGAAAACAGAATGTTTTTTTCAGTAATGAATTTTTAAATCCTATAAAAGACCTCAGTAAATATTCAACTTTTTTTTCAAACTTTCTAGCTTCAAAATGGCGCCCGCTACAATTTTTTTGAATATTTGCATCATTACTCAAAAATAAGTTCACAGATTGGGTTTAAATCATAATACTGACAATGAATCGTTCGAATTTGACGTTAAACTGTAGGTCCCCCGTGCACCGCGTTATTGCTGAGGGGAGAGTACGTAACAGAGAAGAGCGTTGGAGCTCAGTAATGGGACATAAAGGCTGACTGCGAATTTGAAACTTTATGACATAATTTGGGTAGCTTTATTTTTGTTTAAATAAGTGAACCAATATCGGCTCATGTAATAAGAAGGTACTTGTTGATACGAAAATATACAAAAGCATTCTTGTTTTTAATCGCTGAGACTCGCGATAATGCATGTTTTGCGAATAATTACCATAATCGAACACGCTGAAGAAAACAAATAATGTTACTAATGTTACTATTTTAAAAGAAAAATTTATCAATAAAACAATAATAGTACCGTTTTCGTTTGGGAGGATTCTAGCTCAAATTTTTTCTTTTTCTGAACTCATGTTTATATGAACTTTGTTTTTATAATCATACGATACGGTTTGTTCCGAAACTTGCACGGACTGCGGAACCGTATTCTACCATAAAAACTGAACAAAAAGTTCTACGATTTTTCGATTGGACCAATGTTTTTGGAGTTACTAAAGTTTTGAAAAATGTGTAAGTAACCAAAAATCAAAAATTCAAACTCAAATTTAGGTGTTTGATCAAGTACTGAAAATAAATTCATGGTACATTACTACAACAAGAGATACTTTCAGACGATAATTGACAGGAAAAATTACAAATGTCGTTTAATGTGTCTGAAAAAGCTTAAAGTTACGTGTTTAATTAAGCAGTGCCACGCTGTTGGCTTTTTAAAATAGTATGTCAATATTTATTTGTTTCATAGTTTGTCATTTGTTTGAATTTAGTTTCTAATTTTGAAATTGGTTCAAAACTATGGTCGCGTATAAACGCACCGCTCGTCCTGCCTGTTTATTAGAAGCCCCCAGTGCCATCAGCATATCATGATACTCTTGGTTCCAATAAGTTGTGGCCATTATGTCGCACTTTAGAACTAAATTTAAACAAATGACGAACTAAGAAACAAATAAATAATGACGTGCTGTTTTCAACAGCCAATAGCGTGCCACTGCTTAATTAAACACGTAAATTTGAGACTGAATGTTTATTTTTTGATTATTTTCAGATTTTTCAAAACTTAAATAAATCCGAAAATATTGCACGAATCGCAAAATCGCAGAAGAACTTTTTGTTCAGTTGTTATGGTAGATCACCGTCCCGCAGTCCATATGTCCGCTAGTTTTGAAGCACCCTCTATACCCTCAATGTGTATTAGTACATAAGCTTTTTTTAATTATTAAACTATTTGTGAAGTTTCTGCATACTTTTATATTCATTATTTTGTTATTTAAGTTTAATCTTAGAATTTTTTCAAAACAACCAAATAAACAATAGCGGTCAAGATTCCTGTTTATTGTATATACCTTGAGGTATTTCTTAATTTTTCCGTATTTAAAGTGGAGTGTTACTCCACAATGTTTCTGCAAATTAATGTTGTTAATGTTGTAAACTTCAAAATATTTTTTCAGCTAAGGGATTTGTATTTGTCGTATGGTACTTTGTGATTCCCATGCATTTTAAACAGTTACGGTAGTGATGACACTATGCTGGTATTTGGATGTAGATTTTCAACAAATTATAGTTCTTCGTCTGTTTGACTTAGTAATTGGTTGTATATGACGCAATGACACGTAATATAAGCGCTGCTCTTTGCATACAAGTTATGTATAATATTGCCTGAACAATTGGCTTTGCTTCCACGATAAATTCACTTCATAGTGCCAGCAGCTCTCAATTCTCAAACTTTCTCTACAGCGCACCACTTTCCTAGTTTTCCCGTTATTTGCAAACGCACTATATTAGTGTCACGCAAGCTAATCTATTAATTAAGTCTTTTGTCGGTTTCTTAAATACATAAAAATACTTCACAGATAGGTACATAGAATTAATGAAGTAGGAAGACCAAAGAGAAATTTTGGCCTTCTCTACAAAAGTATTAGTATTATCACAAAGTACTTCAAGTTATACCTAACATTTTAGTAGTTTCACTTCGAAATATCATTGAGGGCAATTAATGTTTTTGTTTTTATTACTGTCCCTATACTGTTACTGTTACAGTTACTTGTATAGTAATACTAACAAGTCAACATCTTGATAACCATTATTTTTTTTTGTATCATACTCAAATTGTTGCCACCACAAATTATGTGAAGTTAGCTAACACAAAGTTCCAAACATGCAGAATTTTTTAAGTATAATTTTTACAATGGTGAAAGTTTTATACGAGGTCACCTTCGGGGTCAAACTAGTGATATCTTGGGATCAACTAAAATATTATGATTTCCGAGATAGTAGAGTTTAGTAATCCTGAACAAACAGCGTTTTCCCACTTTGCGTTTTGACTTTTCACGGACATACAACTGACCGTATATTAACTGATACTATATTACATAATCTTTTGCTGGAACCTACTTTAGTATAACGTATGGTATATAGATATCCTGTTTGTGTTTACTACGTCATATCCTCTCACAAGATATCCAGATTTATACCAAATTTTGCATGTATGTCTGTATGTGCAGGAGCTAAGAACAAAATTGTCCCATAAAAACAAAAGAATAGCTGCCTCACATGTACCAAATTTTTGAAATTTTTTTAAATGCTTGTAAATGTTTTGAAACTATTTGAATATTTGACAAAAATTTTTAATTTTGTTAATTAAATTTTTTTTTGAAAACTTTTGTAAATTATGTAAACTAGAAAATTTTGGAAAATGAAAATTTTAAAACTTTTTTAAACTGACAATTCTCAAAAATTAGGTCAAATTAAAGAAATTTGAAAATTTTAAATAATTTTAAAGGTTTTAAATATTTCGAAAATTTAGAAAAAGTTTTTGTAAATTTTCAAAATTGAAAATTTTTGTGAAGTTTTGGAAATTCTGTAAATTTTGGAAATATGTGAAAAGTTTGGAAATTCGTTTAGTTTTAAAATTTTTTAAATATTTTACTAATTTTAAAAATTAAAAAATATTGAAAATTTTGGGAAATTTTGAAAATTATCAAAAATTTGGAATCTATGTATATTTTAAAAAATTTTGAAAATTTTTAAAGTTGAAAATAAAATGGGAATTTTAAACATTTTTGAAAATTTCCAATCTCTAGTAAGAAAGGTACAAATCAAAAGGAGTAGATAGTTGAAAATGTGTGTGTTTTACGTAAATTATTTTATTTCTTTTTTTGATGCAAATATCGGTCCGTCCATAATAACTATCTATACCAAGTGTATCTGATATACTGCCTGTGCAATACCATTGTAACCATTTGGCCCAATTAAATAGTTTGCAAATTATTCAGGTAGTTCATGAAACATATTAGGAAAAATCCATAAACAAGTTTTACGCCATTTTTAATTGGTCAAGATCGTATTAACATCTGTTCACTTTATCATTTGTCGCCCTCATCATACCAAAAGAAGTCGTAAAGCATATTTTTTGTTCTTATGTCAATGTCTAGAGACGGTTTTATTTTATTTTTCATACACACGTCAAGTACTGTGACGGCTTATTGATAGGACGTTTTTTCTCACTAGGAAAATCCGATCTGACATATATGACAAACCTACCAAAGCATTGAGTTATTATCTGGTTGCATGTCACCGCAATGTGAAATTGGAATGCGGCAGTATAATTCTTCATGTATCGCGCATATATACCTTATCCAATTAATTATATACTTTTCCATTTCAGGAATGTTTCCTTCTATTATGTCTAGGGCAGTCGGTATGAAGATATAACCCGCAATCACTTGGTTAGATATATGATGAAAAAACGTGCGTTTCGCTTAAATAACTTTATAAGAAATAAGATTTTTTAAAATACCCTTAAAAACCAGGCAGAAGTTTCATTTGTACGCGTATACTTTTTTAAATAACGTCCTACAACTTTTCTACAAGAATTTAATTGAAATGTGTGTATACTTATTTAAATTTTATGTAGGTATTTGTTTATTGCGCTGCGAGAGATATACATACAATACTTATTTAGGGAAACTGTAATTCGCATATGACAACTGTTGGTTTTGAAATTTTCGCGTTTACATTGTTAGAAATGTTGACCTCAACCTAATGGCGTTTTTTAAGATTTAATGTTTGAAATGATTCTAACTAAAAACATTATTGTCGAATAGACGTTAACACATACAGTTTTCACAACAAAAAATACAATTATCAAAAATTGTAACTCATAACAGGAAATGCTTTGCTAAAATTTAAATAGCATGTTTTATTATCAAATTAAGCTCATGAGAAAGCAAAATAAATATATCTGGCTATCAATTAGTGTCGTAACGTCTATTATAAGCAGAATAGCACAAGAATTCTCACAGACACATATTGTTTTTCTCATGGGCAATCACATTCAATACAAGTGACCCACTTCTGCGAACATTTTGAGAGAATCTTGTAAAATATATTTTAAAACAATATACGCATAAAATACCTTAAAAAAAGGTCCTTTAATGGTGAGCACTGAAAATTTAGACTAGGATTTGTTTCATTAATATGCATTACGGTAAAGTGAACAAGGCCATGACATAATGCAAGTGTTACAGTAGGTTCGTCTTTATATCTCCAGAATTCGTGATGACAAACACGACGAGTTTCGACTTTCCTGGTTCTTAAACCTTCAGAATAAGCATAATCTTGTAGAATTAGATTGCTATACAGTGCTTTCAAAACTAGCCAGCCTCAATAACTATCGATTTTAAGTAAATTTGATTTAAACGAAAAACATGTCGATTTAGATATAGAGGGGGAAGTTTAAAACCAATATTGATTAAACTTAAGGCTTCACCCCCTCACCTCCAGCCACCCCTACTTTGAAATTTCAAATAGCACCCCCTACCTTGTAATACATCATTTGAAAGGCGAAAAAAATCCTCATCCACCCACGTTACAAAAATTGGATTCAGTCGATCCGTTTACCAGATAGAGTTAAAAATATTGTATTTCCAAAAATACTCCATAGCACCCCCTATCTTGTGATACCTTTTTTTTAAGGTGGAAAAAATCCTCTTCTACCCATCTTAAAAAAAATTGGATTCAGTCGATCTGTTTACCAGTAAGAGTTAAAAATATTGTATTTTCAAAAATACTCTATAGCACCCCCTATCTTGTGATACCCCTTTTTTAAGGTGGAAAAAATCCTAATCTACCCACCTTAAAAAATGGATTCAGTTGATCCGTTTACCAGTAAGAGCTAAAAATATTTTATTTCCAAAAATACTCCATAGCACCCCCTATCTTGTGATACATTATTTTTAAGGTGGGAAAAATCCTCATCTACCCACCTTAAAAAAATTGGATTCGGTCGATCCATTTTGTACACCAGTTTTAATTTTTGAGCGTGGTTTGTTTTCACACGCCAAGAATCTTTGTGGCTGGACAGATACAAAGAATAACCTCAGTCAAACTTATGAGGGTGCAAAGTATAAATAATCTACTGATTTTTTTTAATTTTCTACGGAGTTGCAAACATGCAGCCGAGTGAAATTTAAGTAATAAAATTCGTTTCCACGATACAGTAACATTCATAAATATCTTCTTATAATTCTTACATAACAAAATTTGTTTCCACTACATATATGTAAAACCATAAAACATTTGCCCTATAGCTCTATTCGAAGCTTATTGCTTTTCCATAAAATGTGAATGTTGCCATATATTAATTCAAATGAACTTTTACTTTTCCCAAATTAAAACAAATCTTGATGAGTTTGTATATTTTTTAATTTCCCGTTTAGTTTCTACTACATATGTAAAACCGTTTGATTAATAAAATGAATAATTTAAATAGTGAAGTCCTGGATGTAAATGAAAGATTGTTGATATGGATGTATTTACATTTTATGTTAATTGGCGCAGAAGTATAGATTTCGAAGGGGAACGCATAGAACATCGAAAATATCATTTTATACATCATTCCAAGCTTTATAACTCTTCAATGGTAAAATAAAATCAAATATCGTCCTCTCGCGAGAAAGGTATTAAGGGCTTCTCTATACTATTTTTTACGCCAACATTGATTACAATAACACCCCACCACTATTGCCACTGCACCGAGAGCATAGCTGCATAATAGTAATAATATAAGAACATACTACTATAATATTAAACCTTTCATATAAAAATAATATCTAGTAAACTTAGTGAGAATTTTTTTAATTTATTTTCTACTGACCACAAAGGGAAAAAATCGAATTTTTATTTTTAGAAAAAGATTCCTTGGAATTAAAGAAAACCAAAAACGGTAGGACAATTTTGTGCGACAAAAATTAGGTGGGAGGGTGAAAATTAGCCCCCCAGAAATATTTCTGTATCTAAAAATTAAATTAAACAACTTTATTCTACTATCACACCTGAGCAATTTACATAACAGAAATATTTTATCGGCCTCCGTTTATTAAATAAAGGCCCCGAAATTTTTAATTTTCAAAATTGATAGAAGTTGTCATGAAATTTGCAAACTGGGACACAAACAAACCAAATTGTAGATCATCCCTAGTTTAATAAAATTAAAAAAAATCGCGTGACTACTATTTGAACAAAATGTTTTTGAAAATTTCCAAAAGTTGTAAAATATTTTTCACTTCATAGTTTTTATCTTTTCGTACATTTTTGCACACAGTAACACAGAACATTGTGGTTCTATAGGGCTATTGCGATAAAAAAATTGATTCCGATCTGTCAAGTTTTTGAATAATAAAGAAATAATTTTCAAAAAATTGTAACGAGCGCCATTTTAAAGCTAGAAAAATCAGAAAACAACGTTTGATTTGTCTTTAAGTCTTTTATCAGATTCCGCTGCCAGATTTAAAAATATTAATTTCTGAAGACAATGCTACCAAAAAAAAAAACGTAAATAGGTTCCACTTCCGGTTTCATGTATTTTTTGAAAAGCTTATTTCCCCGATGAATTTTTGATACACCCCCACATTTCAAAACTCATCAAAATTGGATCATCCATTTGGAGTCATGGAGCACACACACAAACCCAGCTACAGACAGACATTTTTAAAAAAGCACTTGTTTGGTCCTGAATGTCCAAAACATGTATTTCCTTCAAAATCTCGAATTTGAAAATTTGCACTAAATCAATACTTCCCTATACTGATAATATATACGATAGTAAAGTAAAAATGGATTTTCTTGTAATATTTTAAACAATAATAAATTATTATTTTTTAGCAACATGTTTTACGGTTTGGTAATCAGGTCAATTTTTAAGAAAATAAATTAAAAACTCTATAAAACTGAACTAATGCATTTCTAAATAAGCCACGATGGACAGCATTTCAAGTGTTAGGTTTTGATGTGAAAAGTTCTAAGTACATTAAAAAAATTTATATTTTGTGTCTAAGTCTAGCAAATGGCGTCTGTAAATTTACCAATTTGGGGGCATGAAAGTGAAATTTTCAGAAATTACTTGAAGTCTGGTGCAGTAAAACGTTCTCTAGTGCTATCACTTATACAGCAACAGTTTTTTAAATACATTTTTGACACTTCGTGCTGTTTTCACAGTTTTTATATTTTTAAAATATATTTACATTGTGACTATTTAATATGCAGAAACAATTTATACAGCCTAGGTTTTTCAAAATGAAACTCTATTTTTTTGTTGTCTACTTATGGGGACATGACTTGCTAAGGTCATACGCCCCCCGCGTATTCCACCACCGGCCTAAAAACTCAATATTTCTGCATTAAATTTAGTACATAAGGGCGGACGGTATATCAGCGGTTAAGGCCTTGCTATTGTTCTACCAAATATGTTCTGGTTCGAGTATGACCCTGGGTAATTCATTATAATTTTCAATTTTCCAAACCGATTACACTTTTGTTTTTTTTTATTAATAAATTAAGTTTCTATATTTAACCTGGATTTTTGCGCTTCTATAAAAATGACACTATATGAAATAATTTCTATGAAATACAGCACACTTCCAAATTTTTAGATTTTGAATAATGTTTCCTCATATATTTCCGCGAAAGTTATCTGCTTGCGTATGAACTGGCTCTGTTATATGTCAACCGAAGTTAAATATACTCAAAATTGATTTAACGTTGTTTATCAAGAAAAGCTATTCTATAATGTATACAATATGTATGGTATGACAGTGATTCATTGTATTGTAATAATTACCGCTGCTTGTTTAATGAAAAAGTTTATATTGGAAATAAAAATGTGTGATATACACAATGGAAGATATACACCGTGTGTGTAAAAGACTCATATCATTTTGATAAGTAATAACATCTAAATTGGAGATGATGGAAGGAAAATATTTGATTTATTATATAAAACAATTTGAGTAGTTTTATTTGGGTGCATGTTTAATGCAACATTGACTGTAGCCACTGCGTATAGTATCTAAAAATCTAGCTTATTTAAAACACTCGTTTAATAGACCTGATCTCAAATTCTCTTAGAATAAAATTTATGGATACTACATCAGGTGACTGTGATGGCCAAAAACAGATACATCATCACCGATTCATTAATTTGGAAAATTGTAGTTGAGAGTTCTGAAAAGGGTTGAAAATGGTATCGAAAACATTCCCAATAACATATTTAGACACTGTTTGAAAAATTTTGAGTTGCTATACTTACAACAAAAAGTTTAATTTCGTCATCCTTAATAAAGATATTATTAATTATTAAAACCGTTCAGTATTTTATGGATACGGTATACTGCTTCTATCTTTTTACGATTTTACAATTACAACAGCATGTTTTTGTTATAGATACAGTCCTAGGAGAACGTAAGCACAGTAGAAATTTACAGCCTGTAGGTGCCGATGTAAAAACAGGTTTACATTTTGATTGTCCTGAAGAATTTGGTTATTACCCACATCCCGCTGACTGTACGCAGTACTATGTATGTGTGTTTGGGGGTGCATTGTTAGAATCCTGTACAGGTGGTCTTATGTATAGGTAGGTATTACTTCATTTTGTACACGTACATCGATTAATTGACTATTCAATAAATATTTTAGCCATGAGCTACAGACGTGCGATTGGCCCCGTAATGTTGGTTGTGATGGAGCTGTAGATGTAGTTACAACAGCTTCGGTGACATATTCGAGTTCCAGCCGAACCCCAGAATCGAAAATCAGGTATACCCACCCTCCACCACCACCACCTCCACCGCAACCAGCTGCTGTAGTAACATCCAGAGGACAACCAAGACAACTACACCATAATCAGCAAGAACTTCTTAAGGTTAGAGGAGAAATAAGGAAGAGTAAAATTCTAAAATGCAACAATTGCTATTGATGCTTTATCATCGTAGCACGTAACTTATTTTTTTTTTTAAATTCTAAATAGACAGTTGATGTGCTAACACCATTTTTATGCCTTTTAAGTTTCATGAAGCTATACTTAATGTACATATACGTACATGTAATGGTATATTACAATGCTAATATGGATTAATGATATAATTACTATAAATTGTTTTCTTAGGTAGACAAATAGATGATATAAAATAGGTGATTTAAAAAATATTTCAGCAAAAGCAACAGCAACAGCTGTATGAAGATGCAGTAGATACTCTGCCACCAGCAGAAGAAATTGAAAGTGACCGACAACAGCGTGTCTACCGAGGACAACCTTCTACTGTTGGACAAGTACAAAGAGATCGCGATGGGTTAAGACATCATACAAATGCAATTCCTGTAAGAAAATATTTTTTTACCAAATAGCCTTAAATTGTAAAATTCGGTAAAATAATCAATATGTAATTTCGTAACCTTTCAGTCATCTAGTGGACGGGGTGAGAAAATTGGAGTTATTTCATTTGGAACTCAACAGCAATCACTTCAACAATATAGCAGGTAAAAAATAATTATGGTAGATTTATTTTCTTAAACATAAAATTTTTACTAGAGATTTGACTGACGATAACGACATCTTAACAAACAGTTTGACAACGAAGCATCATAAGAGATATAAAAGACAAATTGAGCGAAGGTAAAGAAATCTATATAACTTCAGACAGATTAAACTATACGTAGGTAATTAAATACCGTGCATGTTATGTTAGGACTACATTTCTTCATCTATTGAAAGTGTATCCTAAAAAGTAGCAATAGGTCGACAGTATATGAAATTTAAACAAATTTTGTAAATGTGAAAAACAAATTTA
Organism: Ctenicera cuprea; assembly: GCA_958336395.1. Taxonomy (NCBI): domain Eukaryota; kingdom Metazoa; phylum Arthropoda; class Insecta; order Coleoptera; family Elateridae; genus Ctenicera; species Ctenicera cuprea. The sequence goes on from OY284496.1 coordinate 19,010,188, forward strand.
GCAATCTTTCACAATAGTAAACTAACCCTAGTAGTTTGAAACAAAAAAAACTAAAACCTTTTTTTATATTTGCATTTAAATAAAAAACATCTAAAAAATTGGTAACCCAATAATACGTGCAAAGTGCTTTCTAGAAATTATTTTATTAGGAAGTGTAATTGTACCTCATTACATAGATTTAAAATAAAGTCATTTTTGAAAAGCACGTCATACCTACCTAAGTTACTAATATTTAGAGTAAGAATAACAGCGAACTACTTTTTTTCTTGCAAAATATTAGTTTATTTTTAATTACGACGTACTTATAATAAATGAAAACTTTCAAATGTATACTAGTTTCGTCTAAAGTTGTGTTACAATTATTAGTTTCTTTAAATGAAAATGTATATGCCACTCCATCTACATTTTGTTGCTATGTGTTCTGTAATGGATAGGGATCGGTGTTATGAAAATGAAATCCACAAAACAGGAATCAAACTCTAATTATTATATTTTTATTTATTCTAAGTACGTCTTTAATTATTCGTACAGACATAATTTATGCTAAATATTTTTAGTCAGGACCGTGGTGTTGAAATTGACTCCTGGCATGTTATCACTAATCCATATGTCAAACTTCAACGTCCTACGTCCTTCCAATCCCCTTCATTATTAGGAAACACTTACAGATCCAATTCATTACGAAACAAACATCAACCAATCAAAGATTTTCAAAATTTTCAGCCTGCCACGTTTGCTCCACCAAACTACAATAGAGCTCATACATTACATACAAATTTAGAAAATTCGAATCCTTATTTATCAAGAAATGTAAACAACGAAAACTATCAGTACTTTAATTTTCAAACCAACACAGTTCCCGTGTTATCTGGGTTAAAAACATCAATTTCAAATTATAGTAAATACCCTTACGATGACATTAATTTTAGTAGAAATCATGCACGTCAAACAACACCTATACCAAATTATCAACAAAATTCAAATTATTTTGTTCCATCTATACATTTTGTTTTGGAATCACAAAAGTATAAAATGTCTCCTTATTCAGAACCTTCACTGTATTTAAAAACAACTCCATTGCACACTGTCCCTTTGGATAGGGCATCTCCAACTACAGAAATTAATTTTTCGTTAGGTAAACAGCCTGAAAGTACTCACAAACCTCAACCAACAGTACTTTCAAAAGAACAAAAAGAAAGGGATTCTTATCAGCCACATAATTATTACAATATTTATACATACGTACCACTGAATAGCCATGTTAAACAAGCAGAACAATTGCATGATGCATCAGCCAAATTCACCACCAAAAGTATCAAAGACACCGTGCCATATAACATACAAATATATAACAATGGAAATATTAAACAATTATCTTCAAATGCTAATAGTAATCATTCATTCGGAAATTTGCCTGAAAATAATACTACCACTTTGTACTCAAAAACTGCTAAAAGTCAGTCTCAAATTCAAGATACTATTATACAAAATAAATCAAAAACTACTAAACCTTCTAATTCAAGCTTACAAGCACCAAGACTGACTAAACTTAAAAATAATTTAACTCAGTTAAATACTACTCACACTGATGATGTATATTATTACTATTATGATGATGAAGGTGATGGAACAACTAAATCTAAAGAAACGTATTCAACTCAAAGTTCACTTTCAAATAACAAACACAAAACATCTCCGCAGGTATTTTCAGATAGTAAATACTATTATGATGATTACTATGACTATAGAGATCCTAACACAACTGATTATTATTATGAGGATTTAAATGTTCCCTCAAAACATTTAAATAATTCAGAATACAAAAAAAAACACGAAACATCAACACAAGTGACCAAATCTTTGTTACAACCTACTACCTATTTCAAAACCCAAACACTACCATCCACAACCACATTGAAATCTCCTAAAGTACAAGAGATAATAGGAAAACTGATCACGACTACCATTCCATCTATTACTGCTCGTATACCTACTAATAGCTGGTCGATGTCAACTACAAGACCTACTACAGAAAATGTTCGACAAAGACTTATAAGTACGACTCATTGGTACATAAACAATGACAAACCAACAAACCAGCACAATGTTACGAACAGGTAAATTTTAAATTACCTAACATTAGACTTATTGTGTACAGACTGACAAATTATATTCCTTATTTACGTAATACGTCATATTGAAATAACAAGAAGAACGACTGCGTTGGTCACATTGAATTTTAGGCCAATTTTAGAATGTCTACCGAAAACATACTTTGTACCTACAGCGTTACAACAAAATCTTAAAACTGTTAAGGAAAATATGCAAACTATCTTCAAATTTAAAAACTTTCACAGAACAGCAAGGATGTTTTATTTGTACATTTTTTTAATATTTTGCTTAGCATGCACTACGGGATTTAGCCCCTATCTGACACTTATACTAGGCGGACTTATCACGGCCTATTTTATTTACAGAAAATTCATTGTTTAGCACTTTTGTGTAAATCTGCAAAACCTTTATAAGTATTTATGTATAACTTATGATTCACAGATTTAAAAAGACAATTTTAAGTGAAAATTCAGAAATAAACGTATCAACGATTAATTTGGATGCACCGTCATATTATGACTTGAGCTGTAAAATGAATTAAAGCGGCACTAAAATTGACTGAAAACTAACATTACCTCATCGACAAACACTTCTAGTTGATTCTGGAGTGACAAGTTTAATTGAATTCTATGACATTATTACCACCCACATAAAACCATTTCAAAAAAATATACAATCACTTGTTTTTATGGAAATTAAAATTGATGTACTTTTCAGCCGAGGCGAAAGTAGAGGCAATCGACCAGTGGAACAGCCTCATTCTACTGTTGCTCCAAAAGTGGTTTATAATACCAGCAACAGTTACGATTCTTCGCGCTATGACCCATACTATGCTCTTTATGATGATGATGTTGATTTATATAAAGATGTTGGTAAGACATGTTCAAATATCAATAAAATGCATATTTATTACTAAATATTTTTTATACTAGAATATACTCAACATTATAATAACGATCCGCCAACTTCTCAACAAACATATAGGGGCACTCCTGCATCATCTCATCAAGCTTATGCCCAAGAAAAAACTCCAAAAAGAGGCAATGCCGCTTATATACAAAATAGCTACAGTACACCACAAGACATCTATCAGTCATCGGTTATTCAAAACTACGATGATAACCATTACAGCGGTCAAGTAAGTAACAGATTTTACTTATACTTAGTTATTCAAATAACCGCGGCAATAAACTTTTATATATTAATAGGATGATGACCGCAACGCTTATCATCAAACAAGCAAGCAAACTTCTAGGTAAGTTAAAAATTTTGTATTTCAATTTTTTGCAATAAGTTACAATCCTAGGGGGGATCGAAATGAGTTGAATTATATTGAGGAATCTGCTACAACTAAAAGAATTACAACAACTACTACCACTACCACAACTGTGACGACGCCACGCCAATTACCTACACAAAAGAGTACTAGAGCCCCGGCAAGGTACTACAAAACATTGTCGCGCTTACTTATCTTTCATTCATCCAACAACTCAGCAATCATACATTAAATTTACATTTTTGCTTAAAAGCTTATTGAGTTGTGTTTGTAGTATCTTTTAAAGTTCTGCATTTTTTCAATTATTTTGTCTAAATTGTTTCTATTAATATGCTGAAATAATATTTTAGCATATGTATTTTTTCATTAAGAAACATATTCACAGATATCTTGTTTGTTTCAACAGATTGCCTAACAGTGCCAATGCGAATGAGGTACGAGCACAACCCACACATTATACATTGCCGGAAGGCCCGGGATACTTCCATGCCAATCTCATGCCTAATAATACCGGGATAGCTCCTAATATCCATGAACCTTCTGTTTACTTGCTCGATAATGTTTCCGACATTTCTTTGCAAAAACCTATTGTCAACCAGCCTGCTCCATTTACTTTCCCTAAACACTTAACTACACCAAAAACGTCATCTTTTCACTACATTACTAAATTGTCCAAGTCAACTTCAACGGTCTCGACAATCCCTAGCTCCACTTTTATTAATTCTAAATCTAAAAGCAACCACTATGATAATATATCTAATAATTTAAATAGCAAAATCATTATACCTACAACTTATGCTCCACCTGGTTTCTTTCTAAAATCTCTTATTAATACAAAACTGGCTATTTCTAATGGTACTTTACAGTCAAATTATAATTTAAAACAAGACAATGAACCTGTTAGTTCAAATATTAGAATTAGAAAACATCCTAAAACCATAAAAGCTTTCAAGCTGCGTGTAAGTCCTGCTACAATTAATAACCAGCTTTGGAGTTCCACAAATGGAACAACTATCACAAATGACAATTTAGAGGTTAACGACCCATATGATACTGTATCTGATGAGTTTCGTAGCAACATTGCTACATATGACAAACCAATTTCATCTAGCACTGAATTGTTCCGTGAAAATGATGCCTCTAACATTGAATCGTTTAACGGAAATGATGCATCTAGCATTGAATCGTACAGTGAAAACGATCCATCAAGTACAGAATTTTTTGACAACAACAGACAATCGGTGTACTTAACAACAACTACAACGAAATCAGTCAAACTTCCTAATAATCATGTAATCACTACAGTTTCTAGTAATGTGTATACTCCTGAATCATTTAGTTTGGACGTAGATCTTACGAATACATCTTGGTTGCTTCTTTTAGAAAGAGTTAATCAAATGAATGACAATAAAACTATTTCTCGCGTAAAAGTTTCTGAAGATGATATAAACGAACCCGTTATACCCAAACCTCTTATGGATATTCTCCAATATGAAACAAAGCTCTTATCGTTGGAAAAGCAAAATTCCTTTGTGTCTAATCCCATAGAAGACGTAACAAAAAGGATAGTCAATGCTTCCCGCATTACCTCTCTTCCTACTCGAGTTTCCCGGGTAAATGCTGCCATTAAATCTGTAATTGCATTAGGGGGACCACAAAGACAATATACGAAATGTAATGACAACCAAACTCCCACTGTCAAATGCAAGAAAATAAATCAGAGGTATTTATTCATGATAAAGATAGAATTGCAAAATTAATTTGCATGATCACACGTCTACTTTAAATCTAGTTGCACTTGTTTTCCAAATTAACTGCCCTATCTCTGCCACATGCTTTTGGTAATTTATTACTGTTTTACACAAATTACCCTGAATATCCTGTAACTCCTCAAGAGACTGGAGGTTGACTGGACCCTTCTCTGTCCGTCAAGTAACACTGTGCACAATTAACACATGGCCCAAATTGATTGTATGATTTACGTATAATATACACATTAGTGTATAAGTACCTATCAAAGTACACCAGTTGCCATACAGCATTAACGGAATGTAATAGATGGTATGCATGTTGGTAGTGTAGCATTGTAGTACTATTTGAGATACGGCCAATTCCGGTTTAGAAAATGAATTTTCTTTATTAATAGTACTGTGTTATTATAGGGTGAACAGTCGTGGACGAGGTTCAGCTCATTACAGTTCAGGCCCCGGTGAAGCCGTTGTTGTAAATCGAGGCACCCCTCCAGCGTAAGTTAATTATATTAATAATATGAACGTCAGTGCTTTAATAAAGTTAGAACTTATTAATAATATATTATTAATGAATCGTCATTGTTACAATTCTATTTGAGTGTGGCAGCTGTTATATGAAGGTGGTTCATGTAAAGCTATTTAGACGTAAAATATCCAAAACGTTTGGGAAATGACTTCCCAACAATGTCAACCACAGAAATAGATGAAGCATTTTGCTTGAATTTTCCCCATTCGTAATTCAAATATTTGCTTCGTATTTTTAAAAGTATATTGCATTCTAAATTTACCTATGCACTTATCCGCCTTCGCAAACGAAAGAGTCGCCCCCAAGCACAAATTTTGGAACTAGCAGGGTAGGGAACAGTTTAAAATCCCCATATAAAAGTATACGAATTCATTGGGTTTATTTAATAATATTTTGTTATTTCTGTTGAATATTTTATAATGAAGGGTCTGTCTAAATCGAAAATGTTCTGTTGCCTACCCCAGTAAAATTCGTATATTGGAATAATACCAGTTTGCACTATTTTCCATAAGATAAACACATAGGTCAATTATGGACCCAAGTAATCAGAGTCCCTTGCATGAACCGCCAGTCACTAATGTTTGTATTGATTGTAATATCAACTGTATGTGGCGCAGAACGCAGGGTTAGAAATCTGCAATAGGAAGACGTGAATACCATCCTTCATTTATCTACATAAAATCACATGCCCCGCTTTAAAAACCACTTGTCTTCCTGTGGCCTATTGGTGTCTTGCAGGTTGCAGGTATGGCAATATGGCGCTATACACAGCCAAATAAAATTAAACGAAACTTTTGCGTTGAAAGACAGTCGACTACCCTCTACAAACAATGACAACTAAACGTTTTTAAATTTCAACTGCGAACGTGGATTGCCTTTAAATAGAACTTTTACAGTACCAAATTTTATGCTGATCTGTAAACTCACAGCAGGGAGACATTTTTTGAAAACAACATCTTAAGTTATTACAGGCCTAAAACGTCAAAATTGCAATACTAACTTTTTTCATAATGAATTGTTGAAGTTATTAAAGATTTCATTTATACGTTATTATGATATATTCCAATACTTGAAGTATGAGACGTTATATTTTGTTATTGCAGACGTTCTCGGCCAACACTGAAACCTTCCACTTCAATTGTATCGAAAGCTGTAGAATTTATCGACATTTATAAATACCCACCACAGCGACCACCACCAATATACCCTCAACCCCAGCCCGATAAAACAGCCGCTAAATGCCGAAAAGATGTTTGCCTGTTGCCAGATTGTTCATGTGGAGGCAAAGAGATTCCCGGTAAGTGTGATTGCATGCCATAAGTAATCAATTACAGATCAACAGCCCAAACACGCTCCCAGAGGTCGGACCCTTATTTGGATGTGTAGATTTGTTTTGTGCTATTAGGAGACTTGGATGTCCAGGACGTTCCGCAAATGGTGCTGCTAACATTTGACGATGCCGTTAATGACTTGAACCTGCCATATTATGCAGAACTATTCGAAAATGGTCGTGTTAATCCCAATGGCTGTCCAATTGTTGCTACATTCTATGTGTCCCATGAGTGGACCGATTACAGTCAGGTGCAAAACTTGTATGCAGATGGGCACGAACTAGCATCACACACCGTATCGTAAGTGGCCAGTTTCTGACCAGGAGCTGCCCTCTTGCTAAACTGTGGTTGCTTTCTATCTATATTTCTGTGCAAAATCATCTAGCTTATTTCGATTCTCTAACGTATTTCTTCTTTCTATTGCTGTGCATACTAACTAATAGGTGACCTGTCCGTCGTCCAAGTGCCTCAGATGGTGCTGTTAACATACGATGACTCTGTAAATGACTTGAATAAGGGCCTATACAGCGATCTCTTTGAGAAGGGCAGAGTTAATCCCAACGGCTGTCCTATTGCTGCTACATTCTACGTATCCCACGAATGGACCGATTACAGTCAAGTTCAAAACTTATATTCGGATGGTCACGAAATCGCTTCTCATACTGTGTCGTAAGTCCCCAAAGACGTTCTCACATGCACTGTATATATACACACATGCACCTTTAACTCTTAATTGTACAGTACAATTTCTATGCGTCATATGAAAATGAAATTTGAAATTATGTAAATAGCAAAAATTTCAATTTTTTGAAATCGCAAACTTATCATGGCAAGCTTAATTGGCCATTTTCATTTTGGGATCTATATGTTTTATTCTCGGCGCTTATACAAATAAAATTAGTTACCTACATTGCGTTTTGTTGAATCATTGTTTCACATTTTGTAATTTCCAAATTTAGACACAGCTTTGGCGAGCAGTTCTCTCAGAAGAAATGGACCAAAGAAGTAGCTGGTCAACGAGAAATACTCTCTGCTTATGGCGGAGTTCGACTTGAAGATGTTAGGGGCATGAGAGCACCATTTTTATCTGTAAGATGTTTTTGAAGAAAAAAGTAGGTATGTCTAAAAATGAATATTACAGGTAGGAGGAAACAAAATGTTCAAGATGTTGTACGATTCTAACTTCACATATGATTCTTCTATGCCAATATATGAGAATAAACCTCCCAGTTGGCCATACACATTGGATTATAAACTATTTCATGATTGTATGATTCCACCATGTCCAACACGCTCTTATCCTGGTGTGTGGGAAGTACCTATGGTAATGTGGCAGGATTTAAATGGTGGTCGTTGTTCCATGGGTGATGCATGCAGTAATCCATCAGATTCTGCAGGAGTGTACAAAATGTTAATGAAAAACTTTGAAAGACATTATACCACTAACAGGTACGTTTTCTTTTCGTACTTTTTCTTTCTGACATGTATTTGCAATGCGTCTATTTTCAGAGCACCATTTGGACTTTTTTACCATGCGGCTTGGTTCACGCAACCACACCATAAGGAAGGATTTATTCAATTTCTAGATGCCATTAATAGCATGAAAGATGTGTGGTTACTTACAAATTGGCAAGCAATTCAATGGGTACGAGACCCCACACCTGTTTCGAGACTAAACTCATTCCAACCATTTGGATGCAATTATCCTGTATGTATTTTTATTGCAAGTTACTAGGTTTGAAATAATTAACAATTGTAACTATTTTAGGAACGACCAAGACGATGTAACAATCCAAAAGTTTGCAATTTATGGCATAAAACGGGAGTAAGATATATGCGTACCTGCCAACCTTGCCCAGACATATATCCATGGACTGGCAACACTGGTATTCGTAGTAGTCGTATCGATAATGAATTAGAAGATTAACTCATAACTACCAGTTTACTATCGAAATATATTTTGTAACATACTTTCACAGTTTGCAATATGACTTTTCATCGATGTTATTTTGCTAGCAATATCTAATTTCAACAAATTTTTTATACAGTAGAGGTATCCAGTAGCATCTATTAAAAAATATGATGTTACTATATTATTAATTTATTGAAAATCAAAATATACATATAACAATTAACATCGGTCAATTTAAGTAAATAATGATAGTGAATTTGTTGTAATTTCTTGGTTTTTTCCATAGTTAGTTCTATGTAGTATTTAAACTACATACATTGTAGGTTATTTTATTTATTTTATACTCGTAAAGATTTGTTTATAAAGATTGTAAATTCATTTTTTTGTAAAATAGGAAACCAGTGAGTCGAAGAAAAGCGTTTGAAATCTTTTATACTTTAACTAGTACATGGGATAACTTAATTGTTATTTCAAAACAGCGGCTGTGTAATACAAAATTAAGTTTAATCTTTTGGTAAATAGACATGACTAAGCGATTTCGTGCTGTTTTATCCCACTGCACTAAGTGCCCGAATTTATGGTATAAAAGTTATTTTTAATTAATTAAATGACATAAGTATTTATTATTTGGTTTTTAGTATTTTGCAAACGAAATTTGGCGTACCAACTTTACTTTAACATTTATAGAAGTTATGGTCACTAAAATTCTTGGATATATTTTATTAAACAATGATTTTCAAGTAAAAAAGGTGAATTTCTGAGATATACTTAGACCGTTTTAGAGTTAAACGTCTGCTGGAAAATTCAAAATTAAATTTTATTAGATACTTAAAATAAACTAAATTTAAAAGAAAACACACACAGAGTTTTTTGAAACGGCCTAGACGTGTTCCATTCTAGACTTTGGAGACGAAACGGTAGGTATATTTTACCTAATACTATTTATAATTTACCTGCAGCTCCTTTTGTTTTCCGCGTGTTTCCAAGTCTACTACCACTGCGTAATATTGTGAATCAATTTATAAATTCTATTTACAACAATAATATAAAATCTAAAAACGAGTATTGTAAGTATTGTAATATTTTACTTTCGAGTGCTACCCATTGAAATGAAGTGGTATACCGCCCAGTGTCTACTAAAAAACGAAGATTTATGAGCAATGTTCAACGACAATTTAATTTGTTTTCCTGCAAAATAATAACCCCTTGTGGAAAATTATAAGCAAAAATCGCATGGGTCAATAAACGTTTCGTGGTGAAAACTCAAACAATTCTTACTCTGCTAACACTCATGGTTATGAGCAATTTAGCTTACACGGAAATGCTTTATCGCCCCCGTTTATTAAATTGGCATGAATTTTCGATTATTTATGTATACAGTAGAAGTGCGTCCTTCTAGGGCTATTACAATTTTAAATTTCATCCCGAACTGTCGACACGTTTTTGAGTAATTAAGCGTTAATAAGTCAAAATTTTCAAAAAACGTAGCGGTTGTCATTTTAAAGCTATAAAGTTCAAAAAAAAGTGTTGTATTTGCCCCGATGTCTTCTATGCAGGACCAGATTAGCCATTAAGCAGAGTAAGCAGTTGCTTACAACGGCAAATTTGCAGAAGCGGCAAATGAAATAAACATTAAAATGAAAGTGAAGGTATTTGCACTTCCGAAAAATTAATTGTACACGACACTCATCGAGCTCATGATAAATATTATTGTATAACATCCACACACAGTTTTAGACATGATTCAAGCGCACAGATAAAAACCATATCCAGTCCTTCTTAGGGTTTTTCTAGCAGGCGCAATGTCATAAAAATGCGCTCTATCAATATCGCCATATAGCAAAAAATGCAAAACCTGCATATTATGACTCTAATTAATAATGACGACAACAGGTCGAAAGCAATGTGGTCAATAGTTAAACGTATAAAGGTGGGTACACATATGAGCACGCACGCACATGCGTTTGCGCTCAGGTTATGTGCGAAAACCTGCGTTTGGTGAGTATCTGTGTGTGCTCAGACTGTTTGAATAAACACGGCAGTGGTAAAAATGAGTTCGGGCAATACGGTTGCAAGTGCTGCGTTTATACTAATGTAGGTACAGTTTAATTAATAAGGAAAAAAAAAGAAAAGAAATGTGAGGCGTTGGTGGATGACACGGCTTTATCAAAGCAGATAAAGCGCAATATCCGGTCAGGCGTCCACACTGAGCACGAATGAACAAATCATTTCCTTTGAGCACGTCAAGAAAACCGACAAGCTGTGGCTCGCATTCTGCGCGCGCGCCGTTACGCACAAGGTGAGCATCCTGAGCAAGACGTCCACATTTGAGCATTCGTGCGGGCTCAGCCTATGCATGCTCATATGTGTACGCAGCTTTACAGGGACTACGAAACAAGATATTCAATTTGTAATAAAGGATGAACACGGCAGGAAACTTCTAGCACCTGGTACGGCAAACGTTTTTAATAATAATTTCACAGCTGAAGTGAAGCGTATTTTGGCAGACAATAACATTCAAAATGAGATAGATCATAAATATGTTACTAATTGTACAGAATTCTCGGATAGTATTTTTCTGCGCCCACGTACAAAAAATGAAATTATAAATTTTGTTGCCAGACTGCGCAACGCGAAAGCATGTGATGAGAAAGAATTATAAAATTTTAAGAAAATGTTCTCAGTACGTTAGTCGAGCCCTTAACTTACTTATGTAATTTACATATGGAACAAGGCATTTTTCCGCATTACTTAAAAACGCAAAGGTTAAGCCACTCCATAAGAAAGGAGACGCTAAAAATGTCAGCAATTACCGACGAATAAGTTAATATTGTCTCCCTTTTCCAAAGTTGTTGCAGCAGTTATCTCAGAGAAAATAACAAGATTCATCAGATAAGACATTTTCAATAACTTTCAACACGCTTTCTGCAGAAATGAATCGACTGAAGTGGCGTGTTTTAAATTCATAGATTGAACGCCTTGGATTTTGGAAAAACTTGCCTTAGGTTTGTTTGTTGATTTGTCCAAAGCGTTTGATTGTGTAAATCGTTGCATTTATTGCTTCAACTTGAAAGGTATGGAATCCTAGGCAAAGCTTATGACTTATTAAAATCATATCCCAGTATATATAAAAGCGGATGGATCGGATATTTACTCAGACAGCATCAGCGTCAAGGTGAGGATGCCGTAGGGGCCCATACGGGGCTCTCTTATTTACATTATCTATGTGAATGACTTGTGTACAGTTTAACTAGATTAACTAGAAATAGTTTTTTTTTAATTTCAAAAATTTAAGACAAATATACAGGAAGTATGGGAAAATAAATAAGTTTTTCCATGAAAACTATTATTTTATACAACATACAAAAACTAAATTAACAATAACTTTATTATTGATATAAACAGACAAGTTATACAAATTGAAAGAAGAAAAATAATACACTTAGATGAATAACGAATTAAAAACTTTATGCAGTTTTTGTTTTATTTGACATAGTTAAGGAATGCATAACGTAATTGTATTAAAGCTAATTTTTTATTTATAGACATAGCAGTTCTGTAATATAAAACAAAGTATTCACAAGCATTTACTTAATGTTATGACTGATTTTCATAAAATATTAGGTGAACTTCATTACTTTTATTTCATCCTGTTAAAATAAACATAGTTAATAACTTAATCATGTCCCTTTAATGTTTCTTCTGGAGTTTTTAAAACTAAAATTCAGTCGCTGTCAAATTCTATACATTTCATTTAAAAAACTTATAATGAAACAAATACAATAAATAACAATGAAGTACCGACCATCAAAATTGACAATTAATTTCCATTATAAAATTCAAGCCCTAAAAATTTTATCAAATAGTTATAATTAGTTATACTAGATCTATATCTCAAGAATAAATTGAAATTGCAAAACAAAGCTCACAGGTAAGTAATTAACGTTTTAGAATTTGTTTTGACATTTTTTATAAAGTTCCCTCCCAATTCAATGTTTTTAAATACAGCATCACATATAGGCTTGGGTCAGTTATCGATACGGCACTTCGTATAGACAAGCTGATACTCTAACGATACCCGTATCGATATATATAGCGATACAAAAAAATTGATACGCATCAATACAGAAATTTTCATATCGCACAGCCCTAGCAGCAAGTAGCAAGAACTAATTTGAAACTATACGGTTGATATTTTGTGTACTAGTTAAAGTTACTATTGATATTCGGTGATTTCTTGAACGACGGTAAGCTGATTCTAGTGAGTAACATGTAGTACTAAGTCAAACATGTTAAAATTATAGTCAAGACGCTAACTCAGCAGCTCCTCGGTCTTGCACAGCCCTAATTACAAACCAATTACAGATCTGCAGAATTTCATATCCCTTTGCTTTAACAAAGAATACAACATATTTTTGGCTTAGACTACATTATTTGAGGCACATCTACATTTTCTTGGTTTGGTCTGAATCTAAACCGAAAGTCTAGAATTCAGGTAATTCGAGAAACCATTAAAGCTTCAAATAATTAAGAAAACGCAAGCTTCAGTGAGAATAGAAAAAAATCAAATTTAAACTTCTTAAAAATGCTTAAGCAGTAGGTACCTTAACACTAATATTGAAAAAATATTGCTCTAGCTAAAATATATTTTAAAAATAATACAAACTGGAAAGCACTTTTTCTAAACTGAACACTCTAATGCTACTCCCAAGAAATCTTCAAATCCTATAGTTATCATTCCTTTCATTTCTCGATCCCGCGATCGAAATGCTTCTGTAAAACGTTGGATTTGTACACAAACAACAATAAACTGATCCACCGACATTTTTTGATGATCTTGGAGGTCACTTTTAGAAATAAGAAATTTTATGAAGTCTGGAGAAAAACGAAAACCCATTTGTTGTAACGCTAAAATAAATTTTTAAATTTAATATTTGAAAATTACTTTTATTAACCATTTAGTTTACATACCCTGTGCTAGTTCATGTTCTTCAATGTGTCCAGACTGATCTCTATCGTATGTGCGAAATACAGTTAACCACTGGTTAATGTACGTATACAACTGCTGAAATTCGTCAATATCAATTGTTCCACTTTTATCTTTATCAAACATTCCGATCATTAACTGACAAGCTACATCTGAAAAATTTTTTCCCTGTGCATTAACAAGAGCAGCTTTCAGTTCCAAAGCATTAATTTTTCCAGAACGATCTCTATCTACGGCTGCAAACCACTGTTGTATATCCTGATTTGGACCACCAGCATTCGGATGGGCACCATATTGCTGCTGGCCAGGAAACGATTGCCCTCCTGCTCCTGGGTATCCTCCACCAGCATTCTAAAAAGAAATTGTGTTACAACAATCAAACAATCGCTTCGACTATTAACAATTCACTTACAGGGTACATTTTTTTAAATAAATTAGTTATTTTCAATACAACTCAAAGCCACAACTTTTGTTTTTAATTATCTTTCTAAATTGAAATTTGTTGAAGGATAAATTTTATGAAATTAATTAAATAATAACAACCAGGAAACAATTTTTACTAATCACTCGAGTTAAGGATTACAAATCGTCAAAATTCTTATTTGACATCTTCAAATATTAAAAACATAATGCCAACCAATGCAATAGGCACTAATAGTAATTTCCCCAAGTAAGATGTATCATTTGGAGTGCGTTCAAAAACTCGATTCGCAGTGACGCTGCTTGCATGTGAGCAGGTTGTTTGTTTTGCTGATTTTAAGAGTGATTTAAAAATTTGGCGTGCACGCAGCGATCTTCTATATCTGATAAACTTCTATGCATCGTGATATAAATATTAACTTACTACTGCCTGAAAAGCCCAATTCTAAATACTTTATTTCTATGCTTCAATCTTTAGATTTAAAACAAATTATTACTAATGTACCTAGCACGGTCTGAAGATAAAGATTCTTTATTGGATCTAATAATAACTTTTCATACAGATATATATCGATCTCTAGTGTAGGTGGTTTTAAATTTGCTGATCACGAAACTGTTTGTTGTCACTTAAATTTAAAAGGTATTAATAATTCGTACACTCTTTTCAAATTTTGAGATGCTTCAATAATTTTAACTTAGATGCATTTCAGAATGATAATGAAGTCGTCTCTTGAAAAAACATGTTTTTTATGAATAGCATAGATGATAAAATTGAGTACCCTAATTCTAATATTTTGGCTATAATAAATAAGCACGCTTCTATTAAAACAATCAAGATTAATAATTAACGAGCTTCCTGGCTTACATATTATAACACGAAACTTCTAATGAAGCTTAGAGATAAATATTAGTAGACAACAAATTAGCGCCCATAGACCGCTGAAAGCATAAACGACGACGCAGCTACAAACATCGATGTTTCGGAGTTATTGCTCCTCTTCAGTGTAGCGTAGCTGGGAGGAAAAGTTGGAAAAAAGGAAACACAGCAGGGTAGGTACCTCCCACCTACGCTAAACCGAAGAGGAGCAATAACTCCGAAACACCGATGTCTGTAGCTGCGTCGTAGTTTATGCTTTCAGCGGTCTATTGGCGCTAATTTGTTTTCTTTTTTTATTTTCGTATATTTTGCCGCGCTATGTTCTATCTTCTTAGAGATAAAGCCAACTCTAAATTTGAGAAGGCGAAGTTGCTTGCTCACTGGAATTATTATAAGTCGTTACGCAACCTTGCTACTGAAACGATCAAAAATGGAGCTTATCTTCAGTATACCCTAACCAAGGCTAAAAATGGAGATATCTGGAAATAGTTAAAAATCTTGACCGTTATGCCAAACATATCAAATTGACCTTCAACATCTGGATGAGATTAATAATTTTTTCCTTACTTAACTTCGACGTCAATAAATCTGTGTCACTGTAATAATCTGAAATCTAAAATTAACACTAGGATCTTTGAATTAACTGCTGAAGATACTAACACAGTGGATAAACTCATTAATGAAACTAAAAGCAGCTCTACCGGGTGGGATAGTGTAAATATCAATATTATTAAACTCTGTTCTATCATCCCACCTTGTATACCTCATATATTTAACTGCTGTTTCACTTTGAATACATTTCCAACTTGTTGGAAAATGAGTATAAAGACTTGCGACCTATAACCATCCTTTCTGTTTTGTCGAAAATCTTGGATTAAATTACACAGGCCAACAACTTTTACTTTTTTTTCTGCTGACTATGATCTGACACTTGTTATTTACTAAATTTAATACGCTGATTTCAAAACGCGCACTCATTTTTCTCTATCACGTCAAGTTTTTGTTGTACAGCAAAATGAAATTTAAAAAAATAAAATCGAAATTCCTAAAAAATTATTGTAATTTCTTCATTTTCTTTTAAGTAATTCCCGGGCGCCGGGGATATTTATGAATGACCTAAGCAAAATTCGGTACATCCCCGAGATGAATGATATCGAGGATGTTTTAAACGACCTATGCGTAATTCGGTACTTTCCCGAGCAGAATAGCCCGAGGCTATAAAAGGCTGGAGATGCAGTTTCACGTTATTGTTTATGCGTTAGTCGACTAGTGATCAGTTCTAAAGATTCAAGTCGGCAACATGTCTAGAAGACGAAATTGTTTTATCAGTCCATATTCTTTTTGCTATATATGTGGAAGCTTCACTGTACCCAGTCAAAGAACGAACATTGGTGATTTTGTGAAGAAAGTGTACTTCGCTTACTTTGACGTAAAACTTGGTGATCAAGACAAGTCTTGGGCTTTACACAAATTATGGAGGCCCTGTGTGGAAAATTTAGGGCGATGGACCAAAGGAAAGCGAAAGAAACTAGCATTCGGTGTTCCAATGATATGGCGAGAGCCGAAAAACCACGTAAATGACTGTTATTTTTGCCTTGTCCAGACTTCGGGTTACAATAATACAAAAAAAAAGAATAAAATGACATACTCAAGTCTCGAATCAGCAATCCGCCCATTCAGATGAAATACCAGTACCAGTTTTTAAAGGACTTCCTTCACCCGAGGACGAAGATGTTGGACAAAATTATGATATAGATTTAGAAGATGATGCTTCATGCTCTAACTCACGGCCTCAGTGTTTTAATCAGGAATGATTGAATGACTTGGTGAGAGATTTGTGCCTTTCGAAAGAGTCGTCAGAACTGCTAGCCTCAAGATTAAATGAAAAAAAATTACTGGAGCACGGTACGAAAATAACATTTTATCGCAACAGGGAACATGATTTTCAATACTTCCGAGTTGACACTGCGTTACTAAATGTCACTGACGACTTAATTGCTGACCAAAATAAAGTTTCAATTTTAACACTTCCTAACTCTACTAAAACTTTTGATACCATTATCATGATATTCTTTTATCTGTTTTAAAATTCATTGGTCTTTCTTTTAATGCCGTTGCTCTCTTTTGTAGCTATTTACTCAAGAGAATTCAAAATGTAAGGTTGCTTAACGGCTTGTCAGATTTCAGATCAGTCATGAAAAGAGTTTCTCAAGCTTCTATTCTGGGACCCCTATTATTTACTATTTATACACATTCCTTTTGTGGTGAAGTAAAAACTTGTAAAATACATATGTATGCTGATGATACTCAACTTGATCATTCTTTTAATTTAGATAATCAGCAACTAGCTTTGGGGAACTTCTAACGAGACTTGAATGCCATTTCCGGTGCTTCTCTATAACACTCACTGATGGTTAATCCCTCTAAGTCTATTGTATTACTATTTGGTAAAGCACAAAAAGTCCAAATTTTTAAAAATAACGCAATTTAACTATCAATGATACGGCGATTCCGATTAAAGAGGAAGGCAGAAATTTGAGATTGGTAATGAATGATAGATTTAGCTACAAAACACAAATTTAAAATTATGTTAAGCAGGCTTATATGAACCTAAAATTAATTTATCCACACAGACATTTGCTTCCACAAAAAACTAAAGTTTTTCTATGCGTAACACTAGTCATTGTCTCATTTGTCGTACTGTTTGCCAAGTTTATGATGAAAAGGGTTACGTACCAGTCGACTCGGCTTAGCATATTCAAAGAGTTCAAAATTCATGTTTACGGCTCATTTTTGGCATCAGAAAGTTCGAAGATTTAAAATGGCTTAATATGCAACATAGAAGATTGCTGCAAGCTGCTTATCTTTACGCTAAATTAGTTCTTAAATGTCCTACTTACTTGAAGGCGGGGGTTTTCGTATCACATTTCAAAAGTGTACAATTTCATTTCTCAAGACTTCAAGAATAGATCATTAAATTTATTCAAGCGTTAATTGCAACAGGTCTTGCTCACAAGCCAATATAATTGTTAATTAATTTCTTATTGTAGATAAGGGTGTTATCTATTCAACATTTGGTATGCATTGTGTGCTGTCACTGCCATCGCAGAATTTAATATGTGTTGTGTTGTTTTGAGAATTATATTTGTTTATGCATTTTATTTTTCTTAAATACGTTTTCTTTTTTCGCTGTTGTAAATGAGCAAATGCAGCTCTAGCTACTATTTGAACTTCAACCTCGTGGTTTCCATATTTGTTATGATACGGCATAATTACTATTGTACTTATATAGTTAGAAATTTGAATCTCATACTAGGGTGTACGTTTTGACTTTAATAATGGTATTTGGTCTATTGACCAAAACTGGAGGCTCATTTACTTCATCACTTCTGATTATTTTATATGGCTTTACACTTTAGTTTCATTCGAGCGCTTTAAGGGTTATAATACTGCACTGCAAGCAAATATAATGTGAATGTTTATTAGTATACTGTATTGCATATTAAATGTAGATCGGAACGATATTAATTATACCATCAGTAATTTACTGAACATAAACTATAATAGTTAGTGACTCAATGTGAGTCGAAGGGCAAATCTTTGTATTTCTGTTAAACAAGTGCGTAAAAATGGAAATGAAAAATAAACATTATCTCTTTTATAATATTTTTATTTTTCTGCTTTGATAATTTATAAATATGTGTACAATTGTACATTAATTAAGTGTAATAATCAAAATAACATTTACATTATTTTATAAGTATGTGTACATAAATTATGTGTAAAAATCCGAAGGAGAAATTGCGGTTAACAAGTATATGGTAAGTTCTAATTCAACCACTGTTGATTTATTTTATGCTGGTTAGTTTATAAATACCTACTAGGCTACTGTTATAAAAATACAAATAAAGCTGATACGAGTAGCTAAAAATAATTATAATACTTGATATAAGGGGTTTATAAGAGTTTCTTGCGAGAGGGCCTGTCACTTTGTTCTGCTACTGCTAAAAATGCATCCTTACCTTTGTTAGATATGTCATAGAATGGATACTAGTGGTTATATTTATGATTATGTGAAAACTGTTAAAAACCTTAGCTAAATTTCGAAATAACATTCCAACACTTAAAAACAAGAACTTAGAATTTTTTGTGCCGTTAGTCTAAATTTTAACAATAAGGAGGTGTAAAAATTAAAACTCAAAATCATGTTTGCATCTCTTTATTACAAATAAGGTTGTACATTTGCTCTTTGGTATTCTCATGCAAGTAGAAAAGCATATCTAGGTAGGTACCTATACTATGTAGTAAAATATTTCAACAACTGCAGCATAAAAATATGCATATAGTTTCACAAAACACAACGCAATGGTTCCTGAAGGCAAGTTTGCTATGCATTCAGATTACCACATACTTGGTACATAATGAAGCGCAGTGTGAAAAGGTTGGACACTAAACTTATCAGAGCACTTTGGGTGACAATTAAGTATAAAAGGCAACTTCCATACAAACTAAAATGTTGTGTACAATTTGTGAAGACCTTTCTCTGTAATTGTGATTGACAATTTTTCCAAGTTGATTGTTTAAATCATGCGATAAAAAGGCCTTCACACTATAATATTGAAATTGGCCCTTAAAATTCGATTGTATAAGCTTTCTACGATCTCTGTTTAGAATGCTACAGAACAATCGTTGTATTCTGAATGTAAAATATTCGCATTATTTTTAAAATAGATGTCTAGGTATTTCGAATTTTGAATTTGAAATCTACAAGTTGGGTAAGGACTAGTCTGTAAAATGATTTGAAAATCGTACTTTGTATATGAGAACCTGTGCTTAGGTGAATTGTCATCTGAGAAACCTGAAGATAGGTTATACTGCTATAGTGAAAATAAAATGTTCAACAACTGAAGTTACTGCACACCAGAAATCTTATTAACCAAAAAACATTAATCTCTATTTTGAGGAATTAGATTCCTTTATCTGCCTTTCCCATGTTGAAATATGCAAATCCAAATTTTTATATTATTTAATGCAGTTTTCTACTTTCTACTGCCGCACTTATTGAACCTTTGTGTTATGGGTAGATTAAAAATTTGACTTTAGTTGGTTGGTTTAGAATAAATGGAAATGTTTAATTTTGTTAAAATATTATTCTGAAATTAATTGAAAGAGTATCGAGAATAGAATATTGATTTAGGTGAGCTGGTTATGTGAACATTTCGACCAGACACTTAAGAAAAGGTTATTTCAACTTTAGAAAGAAAATTAAAAATAATATCAATATCTTCCAAAAATAAAAAAAACAGTTTTGTGTTCATCGAAATACTTTTGATATAATGTTTAAAGTTACGGTTGTATGGGGGGTCTGTTTAATACTTTAAAAAAACTTAGGTAGTAATTCCCCTATGAAAATTAAGGCAATTGGCCGAAAAAGTTGTTATCCGAAAATGCGGCCCTGAAAAGTTACAACCCCTTAAAGCTGCAAAAGAAAAACAGTTTAATAGTAAGTACTATAAAACGGTTTGAGCTAGAGCGATCAAATATGGTAACATTTTAGGTCATATTCCATAGACAATTTAGTGAAATATGAAAAAAATTACAAAATAAGAAGGTGGTGCCCCTCTTACCACGCCCAATTTTTTTTGTCTTTATTGAAATTTAAGTAATAGTTACACTATTAAAAAGTATGTTTCAAAATAAGCATTTTGTGCCTCTTCCTTTTTCTTCGTAGAGTGCCTATTTTTAAGAAAAAGTGAAGAAAGGCTGTAAGTGTTAGTGCTTTACAAGAAAAATTATCAAAATAGAGATAGAAACAATTGATAGTTTTTAACTTTTAAACTTGTTGATTGGGGTATTTCTCTGCGTATTGTATCGCTGACGCCAAAGAAAGTGAATGCAACAGCTTTCACTTACCATAAACTAAATTAATATCGGCTAATTCATTTAAATTATGTATCGTAAGAAATTGTACAACTCAATGCAATTGTTTTATAAAACAAAAGTGGTTAAAATGGTTACTCTTACGAAGAAATTCAAACAAAAACACAAAATGCTTGTTTTAAAACATACTTTTTAATGGTATAACTATTAATTAAATTTTAATAAATATACAAAAAAATTTGGACGTGGTAAGTGGATGCACCACCTATTCTCGTTTCGCATTTTCTTCATATTTCACCAAATTATCTATGGAATATGTCTTAAAATTGCCGTGTAAAATTTTATTGCTGTGAGTTAAACCGTTTTGTAGTACTTACTATTATATTGTTTTTCTTTTGCAACTTTGAAAGGCTGTAACTTTTCTAAGATGCATTTTCGAATAACAACATTTTGAGTTACTAGCCTTAATTTTTATAGAAGAATTACCACTTAAAATGTTTTGAAGTATTAAACAGACCTGCACATTGTATTAGCAAATTGTGTTACATTTGTTTTGTTACCAACTTAATGTGGTTTTTTACGGTACATGTATAATACGTTAATAATATAGCAACTAATTTGCTGCCTATGTACATGAAGTCAGTGGCGGCTCATAAGGAAATGAATGTGGTCGACGCCCTCCCTGGCAAACACGTATAATACCGTTAAGTTTTACTACAGGAGAGAGATGTTCTTTTATACAATATGGTAAGGTAGCAAAACTTCAGATTTGCACTCTTTGGCGATTACATTCTAACAGTAGTCAGCTTTAATAAAGTGCCCTTTGCGCATTTGGGTTGTAATGAATTCGTAAACAATATTTTTAGTTTGAAAACGAATTCATAGCAGTTTATTCACGAGGTAAAGTTTCAATTAAAAATATATGGTCCCACTGTGGTCCTAACTTATGAATTAATCAATCTGATATTAACAAAAATAAAGTTTGTGGGAAAAAAGTTAATACAAAATATGTAAATCTGTGGACTGGATTTACGGTTGCAAAGTACAACGAGCTTTATTTTGTTTTATTTATTGTCTAATAATGGATTGTGTTGTGTTTCTTTTACTTCGCAGCAACTTGTGTTAAATATTCAAAATGTTTAAGCAGAATGGTAAAAACACATTGTTAAAGTTTTAATAACTTAGTGATTGGCCATTTTCTGTATGAGAAAGAGAAGCGTATGAATTTAATTTATAGAACTGTCTTAAATTTGTGTCGCCACGTTGAAGCGAAAAAGAGTGCAAATATTTTAAAGGCTCTCTTGGGAATGGATCAAAAAGTACTAGTACACTCTTAAGAAAGAATGAGTATCTTACAAAATTGAAGAAAAAAACATTCAGTTGTTGAGCAGTTTATAATAATGTGGTACTTTCTTCTATTTAAAAGGCGTAATTAGTTAAAAATTATTATTGAAAAAATAAAACAGAGTATGGTTTAAAAATATCGTTAAGAATAAGGGACGGATGTTTATACCGACAAAATTAATTCAAGTTGTACAAATTTTGGTTTCTAAATTATTACAGATCAGTATATGTTCGTGCGTTTTGAATTCTATCTATTTTATAAAACACTAGGTCCCACTTTTTGCATAAGGCTAATTTACTTATTTCTTCAGACTAATTGTAAAAGTAGCAATCAATATTTAACAATCTTGCGCATAAGGCAAAACTATACTTATGCAACTTCGTTTTGTTTATTCACCTGAATTCTTATTTAAAATACTAACAGTGAAGTTCTTTTTATTTTTATTAAGGTGTGAATGAAATGTTTATAACGAGATGAAGGTAAAGCTATTAAATTTAATTTCTCTATTCGTATAGGTAATTATTGTGTCTAGTTAATTTTATATATAGGCAAACAACAGTACCTTAACCGAATGCTTTTTGTTTACATTGAGGCTCTTCCAGATGCTTAAATAGATAGGTAGTTATTTGCGTTTTAATTTTGTTTCTTGAGCTATTTTGAAACTGCGAGGAGTTTCTGAAATTACGGGTCTTGTTATTTAGAAAAGGTAGTTAGCTCATTGATTTTTTTCTAGATAAGGTAAACAGACGTTGACATAAACCTCGCAATATTAGTTAACCTACTTGCTTCCCACACGAAGCGTAATCCATTTATAACATTGTTATCTAACAAGTATGTAAGATATTTTTCATCAACATCCTTCGTCTTTGCTTTCGGTATTTGATTTAGGTGTTAATAAATGCATATCCTTGTAGGGTGATGTATCCCGACTATTCATCCTGATGTCCTCGGAGCTATCATGCGTAATGATTATTTCGGCAGGTGCGAGTGTGCATAGGTCATGAGGAAGTGACTCTTGCTTTCCGACTTCTTCCAATGTTTTCAGAAACGCTACGCAGAAAAAGAAACAAATAAAGTAGTACGATAATTATGTGGAACGGCATGCTGGAGTTGCAAATTCTTACGACGCAAACACGTCGTTGAAACGAGTGAAAAAAAAGGAGAAAAACTTTTTAAGAGGCTCTTACAGCTGTTAAACTTTTTGCTTAAAAATTTTACAATGATCAGCCTAAGAACCTATCGTATGACCGAAAAATTGACAATAACATGCACATTCCACATTAGATTTCATGACATCATTCACATTGAAACATTTAAAACCGATGATACAAGTGCGGGTAACTCACTGAAGATAATTAATGCCCGCAATCTCTATAAGGAAGTAGATGATGAGTAACTGTCACAAGAAGCTGCAAAATAATACGTCTTGTAGAAGTTCTTGCTTAAATGTGAACTTAAATTGGATTTAAAATTACCTGAACGTTCTCTTGCCATTCGTGGACTTCCAAGTCCACATTCGAGATTGTCCAAATCCATGCTAGAAGAATCTGTAACAGTAGGAAGGCCTCCGAAGGATGGCGCTGCTGGAGACTGGTCCATCGCTGGAACAACGAATACCACCTCGCCGTCGTATGGGGAACTGATACGTACAATAGAAGTGACAACTCAGTAATACAATACTGAGAAAGAGGCAAACCTTAAGGTAACTCTTTTTTTGATCCGGTTTCCCAAATCTGAAAAACCACGATGCATTGGTCTTCGGGCTACGGAAGAAGCAACTGACTCGTTGGAGTTTTTCATGATAGGCGACGTGGGCTCTGAAGATTGTTTCTCTACCAGGATTGGCTTCGGTTTTAGAGCAGCTGGACTCAGCTTAGCTCCGATCTTTTTTTCCGAATGTGATTCGGACAAAACAGGTAGAGCCAGAAAGCGCTTGCGGTCTTCCACATACAGCTCTATAAGCTGGTCCAGTTTTGTTTCGATATCGTCCACCTAAATTGGAAGTAAACAAAATAAAATTACTCAAAACACTAACAGTTATCATATTGTTTTACCTGTCGTTCTACTTTAACCACTCGAGAAGCTAAGCTGATTTTAGATGCATAAACATCTTTTGATTTTGAACCCTGTTTGCCTAAGATTTGGTCTAATCTGAAATAAGTTGGTTATTATTGCTAGCTTTTGCATTTAGGAGTTTACCAAGCTAATGTCTAATAAAACATTGCGTGTAACACATTTCTAATGTGTACAATTTCCTAACAAAAAGTAAAGAGAATTGAAAACTTGCACCTTTCTAAATTATTAGCAGTAATATTAGTATTTCCTTATTCCGGTTAGATTCTTATAACCGTACTTTCCAGTATTTCGCATTAATCTCCAAAAAATTTTTTTTCGAAAAAGAACAAACCTATTAAAGTTAAAAAATCCAGTAGCTGCTTGTAAAGGAAGTAACACGTGGGCGACGCCCTTTCCAGCAAACACGCAAAGCAAACAATATTACATATAACATGCTTCACTTTTCTAAAACGTATAATTAGGAGCGATGTTTTAATAAAACATTGTGAGGTGGCAAAACTTTAGATATGCGCATTCCAGGCGAGCACCATTGTTTTTAAAAAAAGACCAAGACTACGATAACAAACAAAATAAAACATACAAAACTCTCCAGTAGGGGAATTTTTGCCATAATAATGTTGGTCGGAAACAATGGAGCTTATTAATGCTGCACTTTTGGCTGCCTTCCTTACCATATATTTATATTATGGTATAAACAAACCTACCTGCGAGATAGTAAGGTTGCATCGTCAGCTTTAATAAACAGTTCCCTTTACACTGATGGGTTGTGTGGAATGCGGAAACAATTTTTAAGGTTTCAAAAAAATTCCTAGCAGTTTACTCACGAGCTGAAGCTTCAAATGAAAATATGCACCTACTCTCGTCCTACAATTTAGAAATTAATCTGGCAATAGAAAAAGTGACACAAAATTTGTATAAATCTGTAGATTGCATTCGCGGGTGCAGAGTGAAGAGCTTTATTTTGTTTTATTTGATAATGGAATGTGGTTGGTATTTCCTTCACGGCGACCTGTGTAAAGATTTAAAATCTTCAAGCGGAAAAGTAAATACATATACATATTATTCAACACCGACCATTTTATAGACATTTATTTAATCAAAAAAAAGGCAGGTGGATTTAATTAATACAACTGTTAATTACAAGGTACGACTTTTTTGTTTTAAGTTTGTCGCCCTCCCATAGTAAATTCTCACGACCCACTTACTGTAGGAACCCAAACAAGGGGAGGTGTTAAGGGTAACTTATGTTATTCTTACCCTTCTCCTACTTGTTAGTTCACGAGTTTTATTTCTCTGGCGTTCTTTAAAATTTAGGGCTATCGTTTTGTTAAAACTTAACTTAAAAATAAGTCGATTACACTTTTATGACAGTTGCGAGTTTAAGAGACTTGTGCAACCAGCTAAGTATACTAGGTATGTTTTTTTTGTATTATAAAATATCAAGTTAAGTGTTTAAAATTATTTTTACCCTATCATTGTAACGTGAACTAAACAAAAGGTATCGATTATAACGCGATCTAATGCAATTTTCCATTTCCAAATTTTAATTACAATACGCTAGACGCCAGACGGTATCAACCAGTACAACGTTGTTTTTTGAAAATCCCGATAAACATATTCACAGTCGGTTGCAGAAAAGTTTTCATATGTTTGATGAATTTTAAAAGTTAAAATGGGAAATTTATGTTTACAATAGAATTACGACGTAAAAATATTACATTCATAATTACAAAAATAGTCGGGCTATTAAATTACGAAACCTTGTTGCACAGCAACAAGTGTTTGTTTCGCTTGAAAATTTTCTTAAGCAAAACTAACACGAGCTGCTATGCAGTGGCGTAACTACCATGGGGCAGAGGGGACAACGGCCCCCTGGTCCGAGGCCTTAGGGGGTCCTGCCACGAGCCACGCGTTTTTATTTTTTTCTATTTTTCTATTACGAAGATTTTTCAATAAAAATGTTTGATTTTCAACAGTCTTTATTTTTATTCTATTCAACAAAAAACATTTTAAATTCCATGTAAGTAAGTATGTACTTATACCATAAAGTAAATAGCTTAGCGAAGCTATTTACTTTATGCTTATACAATGAAAAATACTGAAGTGAGATTATATTTAGTAATAACACAACACCCACACTTTTTGGTACCGACCCAGACACATTAACTTCAGAAAATTTAAGATTTGCTTATCTTAACTAGGACACGGCTTTAATATATTTATTTTCATTTACTAGACTGCAAATAATTTTTTTCCTATTGAAGAAATTGTTCTTACTATTATTAATTGCTTTATTACTGAAGTTTTTTTGAGGATGGGGCCAGGGACATTCAGGTATCGTGCCTTCGGGCCCAAAATCTCAAGTTACGCCACTGCTGGTATGCAAAGTTTGAATAATTTACCTCGATTATTTTCACGAATAAAATATCAAATTGTCAAATTCCAAATTTTATTTTTTAAACCATCAAATAAAACAGATAAAGTTTGTATGTTAAAAGTTGTCTATTGGCCGTAGAAGCGGCAACTGTGACGTAGTGTTCGATATCCTTAAAGTATTCCCTGTCAATGCGTAGTTACATTAAAATTGTAATAAGTGTTGGTGTGATTTACAACAAGTTTAAAAATTAGACGTCTTAATATACTGAAATCAAAATTTGAGCAAGTTCCCCACTATTTCATGCAAATTAATGTATAACTTGTAATATAAAAATATTGAAACATGCATTTAAAATATGTACAATTATTATGTATTTAAGTATTGTCAGAATTGGTAAAGAAAAACTGAACTAGTTAAAATTGCACTGAGCAGTAAAACAGTTGTGCTGTTTTACTTAGATTTCTATCGTCAAATATGCTTATGTAATTGTCAAACATAAATAACAAAGACTTGTTCTTCTGATCGCCGTACCTTTACCGAAATTCTATATTTGAAATAGATCAACATTCTTATCATGTTGTTTTCAATTTCCTTTACTTCCGAAGTCTATAAAAATAAGATTAGTAAAAAGTACCAAAACAAGTTATGAAGTGAAACTTCTTTGCCGGCGGATGCAACAAGCTATCGTGCTAACCTACTAGGGATGCAGCGAGCAGTACTTTTTCAAAATGCCGGATAACGGACATTCGGTATCCGGTTGCTCAGCCGGATAGCCGGATACCCGATTATCCGGCATCGTTTTTTTACTATCGAAGTAGTTTCAGCAGTAAATGCAGTAAAATTTAGGTTTTAATCACAGAGCATAATATACCGTCTGTCTATAAAGTAACCCCCCCCCCCCAACTAACTTTTGGACGACTTGATATATTACCATAACATTTGGTGTGCTTTAATGGGATATGAAATACTATTTTTTAGCCCATAATTAAAATTTTGTATCATTCAAAATGGCGACTGGGCGCCATATTTAAACTTTTTTTAAATAGAAAGGAGGGTCGACTGACACCTCATTTGAAAGGTCTTTTAGTTCTGCGTCTGATCCTAGAGTTTCAAAAAAAATATTCAGTCATAACAAAATGGCGGATTTTAAACAAATGGACTCACTCAATTTAAAATTGTTTTGATTTTTTTATCCAGGGTCGAGTGACACCTCATTTGAAAGGTTTTTTAGTTCTGCGTCTGATCCTAGAGTTTCAAAGAAAAATATTCAGCCATAACAATATGGTGGATTTTAAACAAATGGACTCACTCAATTCACACAAAATTGTTTTGTTTTTTTATCCAGTAGTCCACTTTTTCATTTGCAAGACAAAACTTTACCAGAAATATCTCAGGTGGCTGGAAATAATATGGAAAGCGTTATGTTCCAACAAGACGGTGCGCCGCCTCATTATTATAGGCATGTTTCTGACTTTCTCAGCGGACATTTTCTTGGAAGATGGATTGGTAGCCGGCTTGCTCCCCAGATTTAACTTCCTTAGATTTTTTTCTATGGGAATATCTGAAATCGAAAGTGTACAGAAGCCGTCCAGAAACAATTGTAAAACTGGAGCAACGCATTACAGAAGTTTGCAGAATTATTACTCCAGAAACTTATGGAAATGTAAGACAGGAATTTCATAATCGACTTTTTGTGCCAAGAAGTGAGTGGTAAACATTTCGAACACTTAATTTAATTTCTTTTTTCATTTAGTGGAATGTCCATCGTAAGAGTTATTACTATTTAAATAAGCAAACCAAAAAAAACCTTTTTCTCTCAACTCTTTAATTAGTATTGGGGACCGGTTTCGAGCCTAAAGGCTCATCTTCAGCCCAAGAACAAGAGTATTACTTGAATAGGATGGTTTGTAATATTTTTTGTCATCCTATTTAAGTAATACTCTTGTTCTTGGGCTGAAGATGAGCCTTTAGGCTCGAAACCGGTAACCAATACTAATTAAAGAGTTGAGAAAAAAAGGACTTTTTTGGTTTGCTTATATATTAAATAATTTCTTTTTGCTTTAATTCTTAGTTTTTTTAAATAAGACTTCTTTATCTTCAAACATTGTCATATTGTTATGGCTGAATATTTTTCTTTGAAACTTTAGGATCAGACGCAGAACTAAAAGACCTTTCCAATTAAAAAAAATTCAAAATGGCGCCCAGTCGCCAAAAATTAGTTGAGGGAGGGGGGTTACATTATAGACACAGTGTATACTTAAAGAGTATGCAATGCACGTACCCTATGGTCTTATACTGTAGTGTTTTAGAAAGAGAGCACCGAGACAAGGAAACTACTAAATGTACTATTTCAAGGATGTGCTGATTCGCTCTAATATTGTTTTTTGTTCACAAGTAAGATTGTAAATCTGTCAACAAAATTGATTGTAATTACAAGAAATAATAATTTCCAACAATTGTTAAAACTAAAACGTGTTCTGTCCTGATAGATCCGACACCACCAAGAAATCAACTGATATAACCTAACATATATGGTTTTTATTGACATTTTAATAAAATATTGACAATCGAGTGCTTTTTATAGGTTCCTTTTCTCGGATCTCTCTGTCACATGTACTGCAAAATTGAGACCTGCATATCATAGCAATAAGTGATTCATGCATCCTCCTTATGTTATTTATATTACTTCGTGGTTTTAATAAATAATTCTCATTTATGTTGTTTGAAATCATTTCAAATTTTTAACTCGCATAAATGCTGATCTCAATAATATAAATTTAGTAATTTTATGCAGATCTGCAAAATACTGGGCTTATGGGGTTTCTGCTCCCCGACTTTCAATTATTTTAGTCTATACTTTCAAATCAAATTGCATTCATAATCTCTTTTACTTGAAGAAAAATCTCCGGCCGGATATTTCATATTATCCGGCCAAACCGAATATTCGGTGAAATGGCCGGATATAGGCCGGATAACGGATAAAAACCGAATATCCGTTGCATCCCTATAACCTACTGTTCAGGTTCAAGCGCTAGTAAGCCAATGATCGCGGGGTGGGTTTTTTACGTGTTTACACAGACCGAAAAAGGAATAAAGAATACTTTGTCGGTAGCTGCTAGCTTTAGGTTGATAATTAAAAGGCTTACTGACGTATAGCCCATTAATTGCTCTTTGTTTTGGTATATAATTTATAAGGTATATAAATAAATACATGTATCTTAAAAAAATTTGTTGTACACTTTTACGAACTTTAAACTGATTCTGTTAATTTTACTTATCGATATCTTTTTTTTTTTCTCGATATCAATTTTGTTTTTTGTTACATTTCGTCTCATACAATGTATAGTCGCGTTTCAAAACTAACTTCACTAAAGCCCTTACAGTTGGGCTTGTCGATATTGTAAAAACTCAAAGCATGGGTGCGAGAAGGATATACATAGTGCTGGGCATAGGAAGAGTAAGAATTGTAGGTATAATGTTGCTGTAACATGAATAATTCACGTGATGCAAATATTTGTTTAAGAAACGTAACCGTGCAGAACTGCAATTATTTAATATTGCAATAAACAGTCAGCTGTAAAAAAATACTAAAAATTCTACAAAATAAAATAATGTTAAGTTGAACAAACCAAGATCCTGACAAGGAAATCAAATATCAAAATTTTCTTCCAATATATCATCCTCGTCTACTTGCCCCTTCGTTTTTACAATTTTTGCATCTACATTCTCCGCAACATTTTACGCCTTCAACACAAATGCAATTATTGCTAGTGCAGGTGCCGTCTTTACAGTAAAGAGCTAATAAATACATGTCTTAAGGTTTAAAGGGAAAAACGCTTTCATTGAGAACACGGAAGTTGTTTCAATTAGAACTTGCGTGTTCGGACACATTTCTTTTTTTAGACGTTATTATCAATTTTGGACAAAAATATTTTGAATAAAAGTTTGAGACGTTATTGTCTATCTTGTATGCAATCATTTGCTTTTTTTTTAACGGGGAAACAGTGTGACGTCATCATAGTTTTTCTAAATGGCAATATGTATTTTTTCTTATTTGGTTAGATGCAATTTTTTTCTCTCTTCAATTATGCTACCCTGCATTATAAACATTTTGAGCAAAGCACAAGAAACTTTTCTAGTCGAGTAGACTTGTGTTTATTTTAACCAATGGAAATGAAGAAAGTAGCTAAATATATAACAAAATATTGCGCAAATTGTCCCTATTCGAAATTCTCAAAAACACTACAATCTAGATACCTTCGGATATTCAAAACCTATGCGGTACCGCGCCATCCTGTTGAAACATATACTTCAAATAGGAATACGGCCATCGTTGAGAATGGGAAAACAAAGCGAGAATGGCTGGCACAGCTTCGTTTTGTAACAATTCCAAACAACGCACGTTATTCAAACTACCACTGATGGAAAATGGTCCGATGATGTCCACCGGCCCAAACATTGACTTTCTCATACTTCTACCGAAGTATGGAACGTTATGATTCCTTGCAAGTTTTCAAATGTGCGATTTTAACGGAAATACACGTTTTGGGGACCCAAAAAATGGTTTTAAAAAAACGTCTGTCTGTGAGTGGGTTCATCCATATCTCCAAAACCCATTGACAGATTTTTATCAAATTTGGAGTGTGGAAGTATTTTGGTAGCAGGTAGTTCTTTGTAAGGTTTTTTAACCGGAATCCGAACCGGAAATTAGACATGTTTGTTTAGTAGCTACAAATTTTTTATAACGAGTCACAAAGTTAAAAAAATGGGGTAAGCAGTTTATGAGGAATCATTCTTTGAAAATTTCTAAAATTTTGAAACCTAGCATTTTTACAATTTTCATATTACAAAACAAAATTTGGTATTAGATGATTATACTTATTAGGGGTTATTAAATAATACGATAACTTGTGTTGATAGGATATATTTTGTTTTTGAGGAATAGAGCATTAAAGTCAACATTTTCAAAAATTCATAGCGGCCTTCATGTTAAAAATACCGCATTTGGAAAAAAGCATTAGATTTGTCTTTCGATGCACTATAACGCAGAATTTCAAAAAAGTGTTTAGAAAATAATCTATAGCAGAAGAACAGGTCTAATTTCCGTTTCCCGTTCCGATAACCGACCTTGCAAGAAACTACCTGAAGCTAAAAAAAATTCACACACCAAATCGTATAAAAACGAGGCAAGGGGGGTTCTGGGGATATAAGGAAACGAACGCACCTACCCATAGACAGACATTTTTTTAAAACCACTTTTTTGGGTTCCTTGAACACCAAAACGCGCATTTCTGACTAAAATTTGAAATTCGCAAATCTGCATGAAGTCATAACTTTTCTTACTTCAGCAGAAGTATTGTGAAGTAAAAACTAATAAGAGAGGTAGATTTTTCCTTTTCCTTATCAATTGATTTCGACTAGAATAGGCAAAATAGCTCTAACTACTAGCTTAATCCCGTAACGCGAATAGGAAATGTTTCTGGACGTTTGTTTATATAAACTTTTTTCTTTGTTTTTAGGTTCTGAATCTATCTTACAAGTGCGTCGCACATATTATAAAGCACCCTGTACATGTTGCAATTAAAAAAAATATCAATACGTCACACCATTTTCTCTATTAAAATAAATACAATTATTGTACCAAGAGACAGAATAATTTGCCAAACAAATTTTACTTGTAACTTTTCTTTAAAATACACAGTGGCTAGGAAAACCCTGGCCACTTTTCTTGCGGCGCTCAAGACATGGCGCTTTAGTAAAGAAAAATTAAATTAAAATACTGGCAACAACGCAGAATCCAAGACGTTTTAGTTATTAAATA
The DNA here is from genome assembly GCA_958336395.1 of Ctenicera cuprea. Classification (NCBI taxonomy): domain Eukaryota; kingdom Metazoa; phylum Arthropoda; class Insecta; order Coleoptera; family Elateridae; genus Ctenicera; species Ctenicera cuprea. The sequence continues at coordinate 19,042,879 of OY284496.1, forward strand.
TTAAATCAAAACAACTAAAACGTCTTGGATTCTGCGTTGTTGCCAGTATTTTAACTTAATTTTTCTTTACTAAAGCGCCATCTCTTGACCGCCGCAAGAAAAGTGGCCGGGGTTTTTCTAGCCACTCTGTATATAACGTCTATAAAAAACCCTTTCGGTATTTTTTACTAATCCGTACATGTGTGACTATTGATTTCCCTACATCCTATTTTCTTGTGTTTTTATTCCTTTTACCAAAGAACAAAGCGCAACATAGACCTGTACTTAACACTATAGAAATAACTTAAAAAAATATTTGAGATGCTATATTTAAAACAGCGTCACCTTCTGAAAAACAACACTATCGTACTGCCTTTGATTACCATTTATAGCACCAAACATTCTACGCAACGCTTGCTTTATCTTCCTTCCACACTCGACTCAAAAGGAAATGAACGCTGTGATTGAAGATATATGAAACAGATAATAGAAAAAAGTTTTGACCGTTTTTCGTAATTTTGTAATTTCAGGTTACTTTCTGAAAAATGTTACATTTTTCTTTTTTACAAAGTAGGAAATTATATTGTTACCTTTCCTGATAGTGCGTTTCACATTAGTATTTTTTCTAATTTGTCAGTGAGTTCTGTACAGAATTTTCTTTCACTTTATATATTTTAGTCGAAAACTTTTCATCTATACAAGTTCGATAAATATTGCGTCGAGAATAAGGTTTCTTTTTTGTCCCATTCGCTTACACATTATTCGTATTTACCTATTCCATATTCCAGCAGCTCCTGCTGAATTATTAATATTTATTAAACTCAGAAACGTATAATGCCAAAAACGTACAACAAAAAACAAATTATGGCTGTATACTTGTGTAAATGTCAATTCTAACTTGGTTTGAAACAAAAAAAAAGGGAATCGGAATTAATATTGAATGAAGTAAACGCCGTTATGTCATCTCGGTCTAATCTGAGGTAGTCAAGGCTGTATAGTGTATAAGCTTGGAGATAAAAGAATTAAATGCATTAATTAGGATGCACTGAAGTCTTACTAATTAATAATTAAGACCTTCATTAACTTCAAGCTCAGACCTGCGAGCTCATATTAAAATTATTATATTGACTGTAAAACCAAAACAAGAATAAATATTATACTGACTAGAGGTGCGACATTACGTACTGAAATGCGAATTCGTTCGGTCCGAATACAAATGCAATCCGATCCGATCCGAATCCCATCTGAAGTCGTATAAGATGTAATTTAATTTAAACTAGTAAAACCCGTGGTCTACGCCCCACGCTTTTTTGGTAATTTCTTGAAAATGCAATAAATAAGCTATGTGCTAAATGCATCCCGCAGTAATGTATATTCTCAAATACGGAAACTCATCGACTGAACTGCACATACGCAACTACTAAGTAATCGTGCGAATGTTTATTATTCTGTAGTGAAATCGATACCCAGCGTAATCGACATCAAATAATCTTTAAAATAAATGTGCCCACCTTTCTTTCAAATTGGCCTCATTCGTTAATGTTGTCAATTTAAATTTTCACGTTGTTGTCTTCTAACTACAGAAATAAATGCCCGTCCTAGATTCCTATCAATGATGATTGTGCATGGCAAGTTCGGTTAAGTAAGTTTAGTTTTGTCTCAAGTTTTGTGATTTTAAACTATAAATAAAACCAGTAAATAAAATAATTGTAGGTAACAAAACAATATTTCCACATATCTGCTAATATCTCTTAAAATCTCCAAACCTGATTTGAGTTATTTATGATTATCGTTGCGCACGGCGTCGTTTGCATGACCTGACTTGTATTTATCTTTAGAGTGGTTTTTTTAATACTGATCTGCAGGTAAAAATCTAGCCCAATGAAAAGGATCCGTAAACACATCTGTGTTCTGCGAGGAATCTGATGTGGGATTACCAGCTATCGACATATTATGACTCAATCATACACACAAACTTTAAATTTTGTTTATCTTTATCAAAAACTGCAGCGGCTCGCTGTATCAACGAATATGCACCTTATATACTGAACGCGTGAATATGTGGTTTATAGTAGTAGGGGACCCTCACCACTAAAATTTCTGTTTAGGATTTCTTAACCTGTGTATTTGTAAATCGTCAAAACAAAAATGATAAAGTAAACTTGAGTTGACTGTATTTATTTTAATTATTCAATATCTATTTGTCCAATTTTGTCCAAGCCGAGACAGCCGCCGATCAGCCATCGGGTCTGATCGGATCGCTTTAGTAAGTTTTACATTAAGTTAGGTTTAGATACGGATTATCCATAAATTAAATTTTATCCAAGACCGAAATTAATCGAAAAGTTATCGGAGATTTAAAAGTATGCTGAATTTATTTATTTATTTCTTTGGTTATGGAATTTCACAAAGTAATGACTACAACTTTGAACTAACTGTAAGAAGACTTTGAAGAGGATGAGGCAAGTTGCGAGGAAGAAATTAAAAATAGTTAAGGCCCTTTTGTTTCTTCTACATAAATCGTCAAGATAAGAAAAACGTTTATCAAAATAAGAAAATCTGAGCAACTTCAGATCAAACTGAAAAATTGCTGCGACACGGTGGAAGTACCTTATGTGAAACCATCTTATATCAAAACTAGATGGAACAGCACCCATGACATGTTAGAAACCACACTTTGCTTAAAAGAGCCTTTAAAATTGCTGTATTGCGACGCAGAACTTGTAGAAAAGTTCAAATTATCCGACAGTGAGTGGGAGCTTGTGACAATAGTTAATAAATATTTGAGACCATTTAAAAAATGTTCAGAAATTTTATGTGGGCAGCATTATGTAACTATTTCTCTTGTAATCGTGGCGTTTAACATGCTGTTGAATATCATTGACCATATCATAACAGAACTCTCCGAAAAGCAAAGGAATAACACGGAAGAAATTATATTATCAGCCTACTTGGTCGGGAAAGACAAATTGATGAAACATTATGACAAGACTAACTGAATGTATTGTAATTCTGATATTAGATCCACGCCACAAACTGGAAACAAAACAAATGAAGGATTACTCGTATTCCATGTTTAAAAATATTTTTAAAATCAAGTACTATAAAGCACCTGCTGATGACGAAAACAAAAAAACAAAAGTTGCTGAAAAGGAACATGAAATGACACTAAGGAAAAAAACATCACGATGATGATGACCTAGACTTCACGTCCTTTTTGAAGAAGAAACTTTGCAAAAGAAAAACTATTGGAAATTGGAAATTGATGAATATTTAGCGCTGAAAAGATTCTCAAAAGATCGAAGTATTCTGGCATACTGGAAAAAGTATAGCGAAACTTATTCAAACTTGACAAGAATGGCAAGAGATTTTCTCGCAATAAATGCTACTTCGGCCCCCTTGGAAAGACTGTTCTCATAATCTTCACTAATCCTTAGAAGTCGTCTTAACGATGACTCTAGTAAGTATCACCTCTGTCTAAATTCCTGGGCTAAAAGTGACCTGAAAGATCAGATTTGGGTATAAAATATATTTATAATATTATCTTAAAGTATTTCGTTCTAAATCATTAATACTGTTATTTTAATTCTTTTTTGTTTCAATAATGAAATATTCAAAAATTTTTTTTGTCCGTTTTTGTCTTTTTTAACAGAGACCGAGAACAGAGCGAGAGTTACGTCAAAATTCTCGTTCTCGATCACCCGTCCTCTCGCTCTTGCTCTCAGTTCAGTACCAAAGCTCTCGTTCTCGCTCTCGCATCGAGAACGAGAGCGAAAATTAAAAAAATCGATAATTTTATAAAGGCCGATTTTTAATATTTAAAATATTAAATTTTAGAAGTTTTAAAGTAGTTTTCCCTTATTTCTGGACTATAATGGTATACCCTACGTACAGGTTTATTCCGATGCGAATATGCTTTATATCCAAACGTTTTGGAAAGCGACGCAAAAATAATACGCGGGCAATATTTCTGTCTATTTTGATTCAATAAAGCTTGTATTGATTCAGTTACAATCGTCGGGAAGGGAAGGAATTGAAACTTTTAAACTTGAACAATGAAATAATTTAGATACCTTCTGAAAATGTTTTGAATTTCTTAATTTTGTTATTACTGTGGCTTCTTCGGTAACAATAATATGGAAAATAAATATTTTCTTTTGGATCATATAATCTTTTGCACAAGAAATTGTTGCAATTATTTACTATTCCTTCTTGGGTGTTTTTAGAGATTGTCTATACAAGATGTATCAAATTGCGTGTTAACTATGGGAATCTGGCTTATTTGAAGAGATACAACGATGGTTTAATTAGAGAAACGTTGTGGAATTTTATGCCGATTAATAATCTGAAAATAAATTGGAGCTATCTTGCTTAGTTTTTGAATAAATTTAAAAAGACTGAATTTTGGATTTTTTGTTTTTGGCTGTAACTCATTTGTCATTTATATTGCATATTTCTAGTTTGCGCATTATTAGGACACTTTTTTATGTTGAACCTAAATTTTTGATCAGATTTAGTGTAACTGTTACCATTGCTTATTTTCGACTGTCAACTTTTTTTTTTAGGGTCGGCATTTTAAACTTTTTTATATTTGAATAGAGTTTTTAATCTTGATTTTAACGATGTGTCACACTTTGCATTTTGTTTACGTTTTGAGCATTTTATTACAGAAAATAGAAATTTCATAAGAGTGCAATGGAATGACCACGTCATTTAATTTATTTAAAAAAAATTCTAGTAGGCTATGAACTGATGGAAGTAAAACAAAACACCACTTTTATTTAGGTACGCGAAAATTTCAGGAAACTTTGTTTTCAGCGTAGGCAGCAGGTTAAGTTATTTTTTACAAAAACAAACGAATGACACAGATTAGAGAGTTTATTTTTGACAAGCTTCTGAGCATGTTTTAAAGGTGTCAAATGTTTTAAACATTTATTTAATAATTGTTTGTATTAGTGCAATTATTCAAATATGAAAAAAATTAAAATGCCGACCATAAGAAAAGAAAAAGTTGACAAGTCGAAAATGAGTAATGGTAACAGTTATACCAAATCTGATTAAAAATGTAGATTCAGCATCAAAAAGTGTCCTAATAATACGTTAACTAGAAATATGTAATATAAATGAGAAATGAGTTATAGCCGAAAAGAAAAAAACCAAAATTTCAGTTTTTTCCAGTTCTTTCAGAAACTGAGCAAGATAGCTCTTATTTCTTGTTAGATTATTAATGGGCATAAAATTCCACAACTTTTCTCTAATTTAACCATCGTCGTATCTCTTCAAATAAGCGAGATCCCAATAGTTAACACGCAATTTGATACATCCTGTGTATCTACTATTATTTTTATTCAATTTTACGTCGGATAATTTGATACTAAGGCCTAGTTCCTTGAAGAATAGGGACTACGTGAAATATCATATCTGACTGCCTGGAAATAATAACACACATAACTACACTAATTTTGAATTTGTACTATAAATTTACTGTAACGTGTTTTTAATGATGTGCAACTTCTCAAAATTGCTATCATTAATATTGATTTCGTAGCCATATTACTGTAGAAAAATAATTGCATCTTTCGCCCTCATTTATTAACCATTTTCAAATGAAAAAAAGTTGAAACGAATTGTATGATCTACATTAATCTGTTAAAAATGTGAAAGGGATTATTTTGAAAACATAAAGTGTTTAAATCAGAAATGCTACACAGGGTGGTGCAACACTGGTTACGCCCTTATTTAATTCGTAAAACGCATCAAGATAGAGAAAAAAAATGTTAATAAAATATGTTTGGTAACATGTCACCTACCTTTCTGCATACATTAAAAACATTTTTAATCAATGCTGCAAGCGCTGTGATGTGATCGTAATTTTTTTAAATGGCAACCTAGCAATTTTTTGCGCACATTCTGTAGAGGATTTTTTTGTCTTTTTAATGGTGCAAAACTTGTATACTGTTACATAAAAACATTTTCGAGAAAAACGCAAATTTCCTTTTTATATTAGTAGGCCCTGAATTAAAACAAAAGCATGTCCGGATTTCTAGTTTAGTATTTAGTCAGTATTTAAACTATGAAGCAATCTTTGCATAATTAATTTAAATATTTAGTTGGCGCATATACAAAAATGTAAACGAGTTATCTACAAGCTTACATGGTAACACATCCATCTGTTTGACAGTATGGTAGCCTGTGTAGATAGTTATTACTTATTTGGTCAACTGAAATTGAAGCTTGTGTAATAGTACAATAAAATAAAACAGAACGCATAAGTAGGGATGCAACGGATATTCGGTTTTTATCCGTTATCCGGCTTATCCGGCCATTTAACCGAATATTCGGTTTGACCGGATAATATGAAATATCCGGCCGGAGATTATTCTTCAAGTAAAAGAGATTATGAATGCAATTTGATTTGAAAGTATAGACTAAAACGATTGAAAGTAAGAGAGCAAAAACCCCATAAGTCCAGTATTTTGCATATCTGCATAAAATTACTAAATTTATATTATTGAGATCAGCATTTATGCGAGTTAAAAATTTGAAAAGATTTTAAACAACATAAATAAGTATTATTTTTTAAAACCACGAAATTATGCATAACATAAGGAGGATACATGAACCGTCTGTAGCTATGATATGCAGGTCTCAATTTTGCGGTACATGTGACAAAGAGATCCAGGACAATGAACCTATAAAAAGCACTCAATCGTCAAACGTCAATATTTTATTTAAATGTCGATAAAGACCGTATATGTTAGGTTATGTCAATTGATTTCTTGATAATGTCGAATGTATCAGTTCAGAACATGTTTTAGTTTTAACCAGTGGCGTAACTACCGTGGGGCAGAGGGGCCTTTTAACAATTGTTTAACATTATAAATTCTTGTAATTAATTAATGAACAAAAAACATTAATAGAGCTAATCAGCACATCCTTGAAATAGTACATTTAGTAGTTTCCTTGTCTCTGTGCTCTCTCTCTAAAACACTACAGAATAGGGCCATAGGGTTCGTGCATATTCTTTAAGTATATATTATGCTCTGTGATTAAAACCTAAATTTTACTGCATTTAAGCTGAAACTACTTCCAAAGTAAAAACTATGCCGGATAATCCGGTATCCGGCTATCCGGCTGAACAACCGGATACCGAATATTCGTTTATCCGGCATTTTGAAAAAGTACTGCTCGCTGCATCCCTACGCATAAGCACAAAAGATGAATGGTCATGACTTTTAAAAGTACTTCACAAAACATATAATTTAGGAAACTACAGAAATATTTTTTTGTATTGAAATATAAAATAGCAACCACGAATTATTGAAAATAGAATTCATTAATACAATGAGAAATTTTTACGAAAGAAAAGTTTGGACTATTAACATTCATAAGGGACGGAAAACCAGCGTTGAAAAAAAAACTTAAAAATTGCAGTACACAACCATAACTTTTTTTAAAATCTTTTAAAATTAGTTCTATTTTCCGCAAAATACCGCTAAGCATTGAAAATAACCTTTTAACGTAGCAACTCATTAATGGAGCAAAACTGTAAAAATTGGCCGGTGAACAACTGACTGGATTATTTGTCGACTTACAGCACATACACGTTGAAGTTTATAACGCCCTGCTTATTCACTTCTTTTGGAACGCTCGCTTTTTGCAAAATTAAGTACTTTACAACATTAACTTTTAGTCAATATCGTAGTAGTAGTAAAAGTTTGCATAATCGTGCAACATGTTTCACGAATGGATTTGAGTACGCCCATAGTTTTTGTTTACTTATTGAATTTTAACAAAATTTTTTGTTATTCTGCCATTAAAAGTCCGGTCTCTGCATATTACAATCGCAGTAGGGTGGTTGGAAATTCATAAGTTACCTCTTAGCAATCAAAAACAATTGAAAAAAATACGACGGTGCTAGGATATTGTATGAAACCAATAGGCATTGTACTAATATGACGAAATTTATCGCGTTTTTCTAAAAAAATATGTTATGTAAGAGTATACAAGTCTTGTATCGTTGAAAATTAAAAATAATTCTCTATCGGATGAGCGCAAAAAATTGCTACGTTGCCGTTTAAAAGATGACGATCACGTCACAGCGCTTAAGGCATTGTATAAATTTTTTTCAAGTATGCGGAAAGGCAGGTGCAACGTTAATGAGTATCTGTATATAAAATACTTAATTACTTTAACAATATCTATTTATTTTAACCTTATACGTATTTCGGCATGTTTACATGCCATTGTCAAAGGTTATATAACCTTTGACAATGGCATGTAAACATGCCGAAATACGTATAAGGTTAAAATAAATAAATATTGTTAAAGTAATTAAGTATTTTATATACAGATACTCATTAAATATGGACTTTAACGAAGTAAAGCTGGAATTGATAAATAAGGTGAAACGTTACCTAATAAATTTTTATTAACTTTTTTTTCTCTTACTTGATTCGTTTCAGAATTAGAGTCGTATAAGTGTTAAAACACCCTGTATTAGTGACATATACATCACATAATGCGTTTTTATGAATAATTAAACATCCCCAAGTTTAATTTCAATAACTTAAGATTTGGGGAAAAATGGGGTGTACCTAGTGTCGTTTACACCCGATGTATCTGTAATTTGTATGTATCTGTGAGTCACGTGACGTAGCCAAGTCTCGGCATTACTGCACTAATTTTAGTAAAATTAGGAATACTTAGGTATAACCAAAGTTCGCCGGAAAGACAGTATTAAGTTTAACAAAATGATCGAGAAACAGAAAAAAAAAGTAAACAGCAGTTTTTATGATTTTTCCTTCCTTCCACACTGCGTCAATAAAGTAACCCCCCCCTCCCAACTAACTTTTGAACGAATTGATATTTTACTACAAAATTTGGTGTGCTGTAATAGGAAATTAAATACTGTTTTTCAGCTCATATTAAAAATTTTGTATCAACTGGGCGCCATTTTAAGTACTTTTTTTAAATGAAAAGGGAGGTCGAGTGACACCTCATTGGAAAGGTCTTTTAGTTCTGCGTCTGATCCTAGAGTTTCAAAGAAAAATATTCAGCCATAACAAAATGACAATGTTTGAAGATAAAGAAGTCTATTTAAAAAAACTAAGAATTAAAGCAAAAAGAAATTAAATTAAGTCTTCGAAATGTTTACCATTCACTTCTTGGCACATAAATAGTCGGTTATGAAATTTCTGCCTTACATTTTCATAAGTTTCTGGAGTGATATTTCTGCAAACTTCTGTAATGCGTTGCTCCAGTTCTCCAATTGTTTCTGGGCGGGTTCTGTACACTTTCGATTTCAGATATTCCCATAGAAAAAAATCTAAGGGGGTTAAATCTGGGGAGCGAGCCGGTTATTCTACAGGCCTCCGCCTAACAATCCATCTTCCAGGAAAATGTTCGTTGAGAGGGTCAGAAACAGACCTATAATAATGAGGTGGCGCACCGTCTTGTTGGAACACAACGTTTTCAATATTATTTCCAGCCACCTCAGATATTTCTGGGAAAATTTTGTCCTGCAAATGAAAAAGTGGACTACTGGATAAAAAAATCAAAACAATTTTGAATAGAGTGAGTCCATTTGTTTAAAATCCGCCATTTTGTTATGACCAAATATTTTTCTTTGAAATTCTAGGATCAGACGCAGAACTAAAAGATCTTTAAAATGGGGTGTCACTCGACCCTGGATAAAAAAATCAAAACAATTTTGAATTGAGTGAGTCCATTTGTTGAAAATCCGCCATTTTCTTATGGCTCAATATTTTTCTTTGAAACTCTAGGATCAGACGCAGAACTAAAAGACCTTTCAAATGAGGTGTCATTTGATTACCCTTTTTATTAAAAAAAAAAATTTAATGGCGCCCAGTCGCCATTTAGAATGATACAAAATTTAATTTTTGGCTAAAAAATAGTATTTAATTTCCCATTAAAGCACATTAAATGTTGTGGTAAAATATTAAGTCGTTCAAAAGTTTGTTAGAGGGGGCGGGGGTTAGACGAAATTTTTTTCTTTCCGGCGTTGTTTAATCCTAGCGTATCTTTTCCGCAAAAATATAAAAATGATTAAGCTTTGCACCGTGTACTGAGTCTAAATATTCCTGTACCTAGTAGTTTTTATTTATAGACTAGACCGTTGTTAGTGGTTAGAGGTATATGATATGATCCACTAGAAATGTACACAGCAGAATGTCCACTCTCCAATACAAGCGGAAAAATTTTACGAGTGAGCGGGTGTAAGTGTTTACCTATATCTTAAAATGTTAACTATGGAAATTGTTAAAAATTAAAGCACAGAAATAATGTAAGTTATATCAAAAGCTCCTTTAAATCTAAAGCGATCATATGATGTGCAACACCAACTTCACTCCAAAATACGCTAGACCTGGGTACTCTAAGAATGTAGTTCCTGTAGATATTATTTACACACATTATACTAGCAAAACACAGCTTATGTAATAGTTTAATTCCAAACAGTGGCGTATCCACTACTCCGTGATATACATCCACATTTTCCCAAAAAAGTAGCAGAAATCTAAACAAATATTAATAAATTCAACACGTGTCTATTTAATCCCAAAGTAGCAACTACGTATTGTAATGTCTTCGAGAGAAGCGGCCAAGGTTGTGTCTTGTAAGCAGAAGTCCCAGATTTCAATCCTGGGTAGAACAAAATCTTTTTAAATTTTAAATTAAATAGTTATCAATTCAATGATTTCATTGCCTGAAAAGTATTAAATTTATAATTTAATTTATAAATCGCTTTCTTTTTACTACTATATTGTAAAACTAGTGTGAAAATACGTAAATTACAAAAACAATTCTAAAAAAGTTTGCCCACACAGGATTGGAACCCGGTACTTTCGTTTACCCAATGATAACAATAATACAGTCTAAATTCTCAGTCAAAATATCATAGAAATATAAAATAAGGAAAACTAAAATTTTCCATGCATTTTGCGTATAATTCAAATTTCTTGGGAAATGGTGTATACTACGTGATGAAACGTTAAAGGTAATTAAAAAAAAAACAGTGTCTTATACTTTTTGACATACAGCAGTTTGTTTCACATACATAGGATACGCCCTTGATTCTGAATATAAACTAAGGACATCCGGACACAACACTCGTTGTGACTGGTCACAACGCCCAGCATAAATTTTGTGGATCCATATCGCCCGCCGGAGACACAATGTCCACTTTGCATATTTGCTGTAACGGCCACCTTGCCCACAACGGCCTCCACTGAAAGTGGCCTTAACGTCTCCATGCACACAAAGCCCACTGAAGCTAGTTCGGGTATCCGTAACTATCACCTCGCACGCTTTTAATTTCAGTCTGGCCATCAATGTGATGAAAGTTACGGAAAACCCAAAATGGTGGACGTTGTGTGTCTTTATGACCAAATTACGCGGTGATCAATATGCCAAGTGGACGTTGTTTCCCCGGTGGGCGGTATAGACGCGCAAAATACATGGTGGGCGTTGTCACCAGCGGAAGTTGTGTAGTATACCCAACTAAAGCATAAACAAAAGGCATGCGCTGAGCGAGGGCCCTTTAGCACCGCTTTGAAAAATAACAATTAAAATACAATTCCTCTTAGGTATAGTTCGTATACCGGCGAGGAGAGTAAAAAAAGGTGAGCCGGAGGGCAACTGGTTCAACCAAATCATATTCATATACCTAGTTTGAACGTTTTTGACTCTGCCGAGTAAATCGACATGTCCAGCGGAGTATTGCTCTATCACGTCTTTGACGTCATATGGCTTCAAAGCTTCTTTAAATTTGCGTCTGGCTACAAAATACTGCATCTAAATCATAACGAAACACGAAATTAATACGCTTGAAAATTTGAGAAAAATCGTTAATATTAATTGATCGTAAATATAACGAACTATTGAGCTAAAATTTTTAAAAAAGTTACATACCTTTCTTATAGCTCGAATTGCACTTTTGTGTTGGTTAGTTAGCTGAACATAACGGTGTTGTTGCTGCGGTTGTGGTTGTTCATCATCCTCATCTTAAAAAAACACTAGAAATGTATATGTTCCTTATAAAACAATGCGGAAGTTATACATATTTAGAGATTGTAGAATGAATATAAACAAGCCGCAGTAGTACATAATGAATAAACGGTTCTATCTATATATATTAAATCCCTAACTGTCTCACCATAACAACACGACGAGATTTTGCTTCTCGACAAAATTTATCACCATCATAAGCCAGCGGGCTCTTACAACTCAACTCAGTTTATTGATTGTTTTCGGTAATTATTAATTTTGCTGTCGGCGCTGTTGCTACAATTTGGTTTTTTAGGGTTTACTAACGATACACTTTAAGTTGTAATAAAATTTGCCTTTTGTAGCATAGAGAAGACAGAAATGCTTTGTACTTGTTTAGACTAGACGTTTCAAATCAATTTATTGGACGACATTTAAAAATTCAGTATGTTTTAATTGATACATTTTTGTTTGTTTATTAGACCTAAAAAATGATATTTCCCTAATGCAACTGCATTACGCATTTACATTACAAGCGACTTTATAAATTTTGAAATAAATACATCTCAGGTTTACGGTGCTGCTATGCGATGAAATAAACCGAGTTGATTTTGTTTATCGTATATTGACGATTGACGAAACCCCACACTTTTTTGGTAACTCTTTTATAAAATGTAATACATAAGCTGTGTCGTAATGCAAGACAGGTACTGAATACGTCCCGCAGTATTGTAAAATTATCATGAAAATGTTTATTTTTTTGTAGTTACATCCTTACCCAGCGTGATCTTAAAATTGTAGTAATGAAAGCCTGTTTTTGATTCCTATTAATGGTGATGGTGTGTAGTAGGTTCAGTTAGGTAAGGTTAGTCTTATCTAAAATTCTGTGTTCTTAAACTGTAAATGGTAATCCAGCAGCCAAGGATGATAAAATAATTGTATTGTATGCAATAAAACAAGATTTCCGGATATCTGCCCTCTTGTAATCTCGGCTGCAAGCAATGCAATTTATAAACATCTCTTTTCAAAGTCGTTTTTGGTACTAGCTGTCCCGGGTTCTGCCTTAAGTAACAGTCTAGTCCAATGTAAAGAATCCGTAAGCCTAACATGTGTGCTTCCCGCGGAGTCTAATGTGGGAATGCCAGCTATCGGCAGATTTTATTGTATTTATACACACAAACCGTAGTCATCCAATTTTGCTTAGCTTAATAGATAACTATAGCGACCTGCTGTACAAAGAAATATGCGCCTTGTATAATAGACGCGTAAATATGTGGCTTCTAGTAGCGTAGACCCCGCACCACTAAAAGTTGATACCGGTGGAAAGGGTCTGGATTTAAAATATAGATAGCTACAAAGATGTTTGGTTTTGATGTGTAAAATTAACGTAGGGTAATCGGGGCCATGAAGTTGCGATACCGTCGGAATGTATTAATTACCTTGTTATATATGTTTTAATAAAGTTGCTAACAACTCTTTGCAATGAAAAGGTGGGGGGTAGTCCACGGGTGCTGCTAGTTTTATTAATTAATTAGTAATTGCTTTAATTGCTCTAATCTAATTCTTAAATGCTTGCGTTTGTTGTTGTTCCCCATATTTGAGTCAGTGAAGTGTAGTTTCTTTATTTGTAAGCATGACCCTAACGTTGCAAAAGCATTAGAAGCAAAATCAAATTGGTTCATTACCATCTCAGCTGCAAGTAAACCCGAGCTAACTGTATTTATTTTAGAAATTTTGGAACAATATTTGTATTGTTGATGAATATCTGTTAGTCCAATTACTGCTTTTACTTGTTCCTATATTAGGGTTGTCCTATTTTTCAGTGACATTGTATACATTTTCTAACACATTTTTTAAGTGTTTATTGCCTTGGCCGCAGAGCAGTGAAGGCAGCCCGTAGGCAGGTGCTCGCGGCCGTGATGCGATGTGTCCTCCGGGTTTGTGTTTAAAATAGGTGTTAGCGGATTATGCTGCAATTATACAAACAAATAATATACACCCCAGTTTGCTACTATCTATCGAATAGTGTTTTGGTCCACTGTACAAACAAATCTGTAGCGGTATGTAATGCACGCGAAAATATATGGGTTGTAGTAGTGTGGGCTCCTCACCACTAAAAGTTGAGACAGCTGAAAGGGATCTGAATTTAGTATATAGATAGTTTCTGTGGGAAAAATGAAAAGTCGGTGGCGGATGAATATTCAACAGTAATACGATTAGAATTATGTCAAGAGAGGCCGCCATCGGTTGAGGAAAACTATTATTTGGTGTGGTAGGTAGTCTGTGAGAAAACTTTAATAATAATTTAAAAAAAACGTAAGTTTGCATACAACAAATATAGCTTTGCGTTTCCAAGAAGCTTCCTTATGCCGATTTAAATAAAAAAGGTTTTTATTTTATTTTAGTAATTACATACCGTCAGAATTCTTTTTTGATAGAGCAGTTTCTGCTACGGAATCTTCACTATGGCCAGCGTTTAAATTTCTTATTCCATCACTTGTACTTCCACCTAAAAGTTATCGCACAGTCAAATTTGCAAGTTGATAATGCTTCTTTTTATTATGAAATGTTATCAAATAAAGACGTACCCAAATTTTCGTTGGAGGTGTTCATATCTACGAAACTTCTGCAACCACTTCTAAAGGTACCTTTTTGCAACGATGGGGAATGCAAAGAGGTACTCTTGTGGCGTCGAATGGTTGGTAAACGGCTCACGAAAGATGCGTTATGTTTGAAACTGCTAGACACTCTCCTAAAATTTTCAATGCGTAAGCAATCTATTTCTCGTAAATTAACATACGTTCCACTAACACATCTATAAACTTGCAACATGTAAGATCTATTTTTATAACCACCAGCGAGAACTGCAAAAGTTTTCACTGTTTTTTAAATTTCAAGTTTTATGTAGGCATTTAAATTAACCATATCATCAGTCTTACCGTGCCTGAGTTCAAGTTATTTATAGTTAATAGCATTCGAGATCGTATAATGGTTATAACCATTATATGGTCTTTAGTGTTTTAGAAGCTAAAACTAATTTGCTCTGTAATAAAATACTTAAAAGCATAAACACTGAGGTGGCTTTTTAACCGGTGTTTGCAGATTAACTTTTACATCCTACCACCCGCATTTCGTTATTAATTAATTTTCGATACAAACTTTAAATTTTTTTGTAAAAGTAGTTTTTTTATCAAAGCAATATATTTTGATATTTTGAACTCAAACACATAATTTTGTGTCAAGTTAACAAACAATATATTATCCGGCATACAGGGAAAAAAGATGGAATAAATGGTATAACTTTTTTAATTTTTTTTCACTACAACCAACGCACGGCCGAATATGTGAAACAATTTTTATAAAAGCTCACATTTTGACATCAACCAATCGGTTTTATAGTCAGTTTGGAAAAAGTTATGACGTCATCGGCACTGTTTTCAAATGGTAACCTCCAGTTTGTTCCTCTATTTTTACTAACCCTTTCAATTCTCTATCCAGTACTATGAAGACTTTCAGAAATACTTTAAATAAAAAATCTTAAAATTGAAATTTTTATATCTAAGCCAATAATAAAGATTTTATAGTAAATGTGTAAACTGCTGGCAGTTAACTGCTTGCCAATGCCAAACATGAAGCACAAATTCGTCCTGCACATTTAATTGTCCTAATTTCATGCGGAATTCATTGCTTCGGTATTTCGATAGTATTGGGTTTGCTTTTGTATATCTTACTTTTTAAGTATCCCTATTAAGAAAAAGTCAAGTGGAGTTAAATCCGGTGAACTACCCGGCCACTCTATTGGTTTACGTCTACGAATCCACCAGTTTCGATATATACTATCGAGATACGTCTGAACGCAAACTGAGGCCGGGGTACCAAATCGTGTTATTTGGTACATTAGATCTTTTACATTGGAAAGCAGGAATCACGTAATTAAAATAAATTCCAATCACGTTTCGCCCGTCAGTGTTCTATCAATAAAATAAGGTCTCACAATTCGGCTATCAACAATAGTTGCCCACCCGTTAACCTTCTCTGGGTACTGGGTATGTGAGCCTAGTACCTATTTTGTCTAATCCCAGAACCACTGCGGCAGAAAGTGGCTTCATTAAAAAAAAAAACTTCCCTTACAAACATGGAATCACCATTACAGATATTCTTTACCTGTTCGCAAAAGTCCATGCCAGCTCCTGAAGTAATTGAATATAGGAATGGTATTTGATTATTCTAAAAATATTTAAAACTGCCTTTTGTGTTCAAATCTAATGCCAACTCAAAGACACATGCGGCTTCTAGTGCCGTAAGTGAAACATCTCGTTGACCTTTTTGCTCTATTACTGTACGTCCGCTTTTCAGGCCAACTCTGGTATGTCCCAATTTCCTACATTTTGACTCTATTTTGCTTATAGTTGATTGGGTTAATGGTGAACGATCTGGGCATTTTTTTTATTAACTGCGCATACTTGTTGATGAGTTCCATAATTGATCATTATCAGTATTTTAATACGTTACTTTATCACTTAAAATTAGAGATGGGCACGTGAGTGAGTTTTACTCACGTTCACATACGCTTCGCGCTTAAACTGAAAAACTCACGCTCACTCACGTTCACGTACTCGTGGCTCACATTCACGGCGTGACTCGTAATTCTTCTAAAACGGTATAAAAAGATTTCAGTTTTCAACTTATAAAAGAAGCTACATACAAATAAATCAAGGGTCTACAATAAACAGGTGCGTAACCAACTTTAAACAGTAAGAGGTCGGCAAAAAATGGGCACCTAACATTTTAAGTGGGCCCGAATAAAATACGAAAACAGAAATAATAGAGTAACATAGCAACTCACCTAATGAAATGAAATTCTTCTATTATTCTGAGCGGCATCAAACTCCTTAAAAAAAACTGTTAGATTACTAAATTTATCGTTTCGTATTTCTATTCTAAAGTATACCTGACCTTTGCATGATTTTTGTTTCTTTTTTATATAAAAATTAGAACCAGGATGGGCACAGTATATACCGAGTGGGCATAGTAAATTCGGGGTAGAACTGTGCCCACCCAGGCCCACCTGTAGTTACGCCCTTGACTATAAGACATCGCACGAGAAATAATTTAAACGATTCCTAGTCAAAATAATCATCTCCAGTGGCGGCTCTAGATTTTTTGCCGCCCTATGCAATGTTATATAAAGCCGCGCTATAAACCCTAGTAAGGATAGATTTTTACAAAAAAGTCTATGTATCTGCCTGCATAAATAATAATATTTATAAATTTTACCAAGTAACAAAAATAAAAAATAAATATAGAAACCAACGCACAACGTACAAACAGAACTGAAATTCGCATATAACAAAAAGAAAAAAAATTATCTTTATACAGTTAATTCCAATTGAGGTGGAACCTGGCACTTTAACATGTAAAAACTGAATTAGTTGTATTCTATGCCTAGAAGAATTTTAATACTGGCGGTTATCCCGAATAACAAAATAACATTTTTGTATTACCTGATGACAATTTAGTTAAAAATTTAATACAAATAATGCTTTAAATAAATTGTTTAATGATAATCACGCTCGTTGTGCATTGATGCAATCAATTGCGAAATAAACCCTCGGTTGTCTTGGTGGCGCACAGCTAGAATTTTTGCTATGTAAACAGGAGATTATGAGTTCAAACCTTAGTAAGTTTACTTTTTTTAAATATCGTAAAAAGATAATCAGGATTATATTATATTATTTAAAATAAATAATTTTTATTTTTTAATGCCACAAATTCGTAGCTTCTAGCAAATCCCAGTTTAAGAAAATGTTCCTGGTGTTAATTTTAAGTAGATTTTAAATAATTTTGATGTTAGACTCAAATTAAATGTTTCCTTTTAATTATTTTGCAAAATACCAATGCAATTTATGAGCTTCAGCTAATGTAACTACTTTCTTTCTTCAGTTGTAAAAAATTTATAGTTATCGTTTTATGTTTCATCCGATTAGTTTTGTTAAAAAATTATAAATTTTAAATAAAATAATATAACGCTGATTGTCTTTTTACAATAATAAAAAAAAATTTTAAAAAGCAGACCTAAGCAAGGTTTGAACTCATAACTTTGTAATTACAAAGCAAAATTTCTAAGTGTGCGCCACCAAGTCAACCGAGGGGCGTGATTGATATTATTAGATAATTTATTTAAAGCATTATTTGTATTAAACATTTAACTAAATTACCATCAGGTGATGTAAAAATGTAAATTTTCCATTTAGAATGACTGCAAGCATTAAAGTTCTTCTGGGGATATAATATACAACTAATTATGTTTTTACATGTTAAACTGCCATGTCTCACCTCAATTCACTGTATATACATGTAAATGTAAAATTATACAATTTACGCTGTTTGCGCTTCAGAATTTTTGTCTTTCTCATTTTAAACGCTGCAGGCAACGAATTGCAACCCCGAACTGTAAACTGCAACGTACCAACAAGTGCGGCGCCGCGGAATAGTGGAACACGAAACAAAAATGAGAAATAATCGTAGGTTGTTACATATTTGTATTACAACAAAAATCTTTTTTTATTTTCTTGTTTCTTTTCATATACTTTTATTATTTTTTTTTTAATTTTATTATTTTATTTTATTTTCAACCATTCCCACCCCTAACATTTTGTCGGCCTAGGCGGCGGTCTGCTCGCCTACTGCCCAAAGCCGCCATTAGTTATCTCTACACAAATACATCAAAAGTGAGTAAAATAAAAGGTATAATTATACTATAATAGCGACTTCTCCCCAGGAATCTTTTTGTGATTTTTAAAATAATTTGTAATATGAATTGGTAGGTGTTAAAGATATCATACAGTTTACCGAAAAAAAAATATATATACGTATATACATGTGCACAAAACAAACCTTTATTTTTGTCAGAACGGAATAAAAATTATGTTTTATTACTATTTAACGTGAAAACGGGAATCGCGCCTCAAAAATTTTTACTTTGGGACGAGACCCGTTGTGACTCAACTTGACCCGATTTTTTTAACGTCAGGCGCCCATCCCTTCTTAAAAGAATTAAAAAAAATTGAAACCAACAAAATTTTAAACAAAACATGCACAGTGTTTATTAGCAATGTCGTAACCAGTTGCGTTCCGTGGGTTCAAAATTTGGGTAGGCAATGGCAACAATTATTTAACATTAAGATTAAAAAGTAAAAAGTTACGGCAACTCCAATTTACCAAGACCTGTTGTTAGATGAATTAATCTACGCATAAAATCCCTATTAAATTTCACTTTGTCGTTATGCACTTTAATCTAATAACGTAAACCTTCGTCTAAAGCCAAGTTAATGCGTGATTTGCCCAAATAATTTAAATCTAATAGTTGCAGATAAATCTTCTTTGGTCGACGCACGGTTTTGAATTGCAGTTGAAAGATGTTTTAAAACAGAGTATCCTGTTTAATTTATAAGTTCGAGCTTTACTTCGTTAAAGTTCATTTTAATTTGTTGTAAATAAAACAATTCTTAACTTCAACACGTTTTGTATTTTAGCTTTATACGTATTTCAACGTGTTTACACGTCATTTTCAAAAGCAAGATTAAAAGTAAACAGTTGGTGTTGCTATAGGAACAATAAATCTTCATAACTTGATCTTGGTTTTATATATCTGCGACCAGATGACTTGATTTCTCATTTGGTTTACGAGAATTTCCATATTTACTGCAAATTTGCGAACTACGTATGAAATAAATAAACACACAATAGCTGCATGCTGCAACTAACTGCCGCTGACCGGCGCCGTGAGACCGCTACAAAAGCCGTGCCTTTGCCGTGCTTATTGCGTTCTGAAATACCTACTATTTCTTTGCATCTGTCTATCTAATCATTGCATTATTTGTATCAATGTTCATGCAAACGTATTAAGAATAATATATTGGTTGATTGTGTCGTAGCTGGAATCAATTGGCTCGATAAGCTCGGCCTTAGCGTATGCAAAACGGTGTTTCGAGGCAACGGTTTATTTATTTGTCGCCTAATTTTTAACGTTATGCGGGGGTGTAAAGTAAAAACTGTGTAAACGTAACTTTTTTCTATTAAAAATTATTTGATATTTTTTTTTGTTATGGCTGGGCACTGCCTTAACCTAGCTAATAGGTCGAACCGCTACAGCTCGTAACAGCCCATATTAAATAGTTAACGTTTTGCAAATTTTTAATAACTTACCTACAACAACAGAAAGGTATAATCAGGTACTACATAAAACAGTGGTACTACTTTATGATACTCATTCTTCCTTACACTTCTGGAAATAAGGGTCCGTCTTTTTCAAAATAAAAATTATAGGCTCTAAAATATGTTTATAACAATAGGTAGAGAATTGAAACCTCTACCTACCTACAAGAAAATAACTATTGGTTACCATTTACAAAACAATATCGATGACGATATAACTTTTTTTTAAATTGATCATAAGTGTAATCAGTTGGTATGAAAGTGTGCGTTAGTATAAAAACGGTTTACGTGTTCGAGCGTTTTTCAAAAAAGGTATTAAAAAAGTTATTTAATTTATTCCTCTTATTTTTACTTTTTACTAACCCTGTATATTCTATGCATTGTCTACGTATTTTTTCAAAAGTGTTAAAATAACGCCTAGGTATTAAAAAAAATGTGCACATGTTTTAATTTTCCAATGTACAAAGTGTGTCAAAGCAAACGATTTTAAGCACTTTCAAGAAGTTGAAGAACTTAAACCACAGTTTAATACTCTACGAAAACCAGCGTGCGTTAGTATAAAAACGGTTTACGTGTTTTAAAAAAGTATTAAAAAAGGTATGAAATTTATTCCTCCTACTTTTACTTTTTACTCACCCTGTATATTATATGCATTGTTTATGTATTTTTTTCCGAATTGTTAAATTAACGCCTAGGTAAAAAAAATGTGTCATGTTTATTTTTCCAATATACAAAGTGTGTCGAAGCAAACTATTCTAAGCACTATCAAGTTCAAGAACTTAAACCACAGTTTAATACTCTACGAAAACCAGAAGCGACAAAGACGAGTCGGCACTTTGATGTTAGCGTGACCCAAACAAGGCGAAGCCTAGCAAGTGACAACCCTGCTACTTACTATTTAACCGTTTCATTATTAAAATATTAAGCGATTACAGGCTCATGGTCGATGGTCGTACCAAGGACTGTCCTGTCCAAGTCCTTGGTCGTACTTATCTAAGAATAAATAAGCATACAATTATTTGTATATACAGGATGTATCAAATTGAGTGTTAACTATGGGGATCTCGCTTATTTGAATAGATACGACGATGGTTAAATTAGAGAACAGTTGTGGAATTTTATGCCCACTAATAATCTGAAAAGAAATTAGAGCTATCTTGCTTAGTTTCTGAATAAACTAAACAAAACTAAAATTTTGGATTTTTTGTTTTCAGCTATAACTCATTTGTCATTTATATTACGTATTTTTAGTTAACGCATTATTAGGACACTTTTTTATGCTGAATCTAAATTTTTAATCAGATTTGGTATAACTGTTACCATTGCTCATTTTCGACTGTCACTTTTTTTATGGTCGGCATGATAAATTTTTTCATATTAAATAGAGTTTTTAATTCTGATTTCAACGATGTGTCACACTTTGCATTTTGTTTAGATGTTGAGCATTTTATTACAGAAAATGAAAATTTCATAAGTGTGCCATGGAAAGACCACGTCATTTAATTTATTTTGAAAAAATTCTAGTAGGCCATGAACTGATGTAAGTAAAACAAAACACTAATTTTATTTACTTTGGCCTTTAGATACATTAGGTGCGCCAAAATTTCGGGAAACTTTGTTTCGAGCGTAGGCAGCATGCAAAACAAACAGATGATAAATTTTCTAACACACACAATTTACTGAAAATTCTACTTGCAGTTTTTATGTTTGCAACTGACATAACAAATTTGAATAACAGATTAAATAAATACAACAGATAACACTAAAACTGCACTAATTCATACAATAAATTATTAAATAAATGCTCAAAACATTTGACACCTTTGTGAAATATGTTCAGAAGCTCGTATAAAATAAACTCTCTAATCTATGGGTTAGTAACAAAGTTTCCTGAAATTCTCGCTTACCTAAATAAAAATGGTGTTTTGTTTTACTTCCATCAGTTCATAGCCTACTAGAATTTTTTTTAAATAAATTAAATGACGCGGTCCCTCCATTGCACACTTATGAAATTTTTATTTTCTGTAATAAAATGCTCAAAACTTCAACAAAATGCAAAGTGTGACACATCGTTGAAATCAGAATTAAAAACTCTATTCAAATACGAAAAAAATTAAAATGCCGACCATAAGAAAAAAAAGTTGACAGTCGAAAATGAGCGATGGTAACAGTTATACCAAATCTGATTAAAAATTTAGTTTCAGCATGAAAAAGTGTCCTAATAATGCGTTAACCAAAAATAGTAATATAAATGACAAACGAGTTATAGCCGAAAACAAAAATCCAAAATTTCAGTTTTTCTTAGTTTATTCAAAAACTAAGCATGACAGCTTCAATTTGTTTTTAAATTATTAGTGGGCATAAAATTCCACAACTTTTCTCTAATTAAACCATCGTTGTATCTCTTCAAATAAGCGAGATCCCCATAGTTAACACGCAATTTGATACATCCTGTATAATATAATAAATTTAAGTACACAAATCACGAATATAACATTTTTAAGAGTGTGTTAATTTTATCATTTTTTATTTTGTCGCAAATCTTTGTTTATTAATATTAATGCGTAATGCAATCTCCAGTAACGATAATAAAGCACAATAAAGCCACACTAATTTTCTATTATGTTTAAAAGTGCAGAATGCATATGAGCGCATATAAGTGGACATTAGTAATAATTGCTGGGGGGGGGGGGGGGGGGGGCGTGCACGAGTGTTTCCCGCTCCCATCTTTTCTAACACTCCACACTCTGCATCTTGTCGCTTCTGGTTCTTGTAGAGTATTTATTCTGTGATTAAACTTACTAAAATTTTTTTAGAAATATTTTTTTACTACTTGATTTTGGAGATGCAACTATTTAAATTTTCAAAATAGTTCGATTATACCAATCTTCCATGATTAACGTTTTATTTTCACTTTTAAACGATTAAACATGAAAAGCATAATTCATGTGCTCTTTTCGAGGTTTTCGGATCATTCGGCTTTAAAGTGTAACAATTTAGCTAATGTAATAATAGATCAGAGTAGTAAAAAAGCATCAATAATCTCGTAGGCACTAACAGTTTAGCATGACTTCATAATAATATTAAATTTAGTTATTTAAAAAGGAGCATCAGATTTAAGTGGATCACTCGAAGAAATTCATATTCTTAACTACAAAGTGCTGTAGTTTCATATCAACGAGTTTTCAGATCCATGACGGATTTAAATCATCTATAACCTAGAATGAACTTGAATCTGTTATAGACCCGCCAGACAAAAACATAAAAACATTCTGTTATTTATTTAATGCACGAAATCAAAGTTTTACAATATGTGGTTTATTATTTAAAGCCTACGTTGTTGGCTAATGCTGTTTAATCTTAAGTTCAAATGCACGCTGTGATTAACTTCCTGAAATTTATTTCTGTAACAAAACATTGCAGTATTAGAATTCAAATTAGCAATAACCATAGTGCATTCGTTTTGCACACGTTTGCTTTTAAGAAGAAAGTGTCGATTAGAAATTACCAATGTATTCTGGTTTTAAACTGCTGCTGCTTTAGGAAGGATTCCAATTATTCACGTGAATACATTTGATGCCACGTAGCCATTTTAAATTCAACCACTACAAAGGCAAGCGGAACTCTGAAAATCCTTCGAGGCGGTAGAAAGGGGTTTTCAATCGTAGTGGCAACGTTATGCAATTTCTAAGAGGACGGAATGAGTATTAATAAAACTTTGTAACCAATAAATGCACTTAGAGTGTTTTAATTAAATCATATAATATACAGAATGACTACGAAAAAATATATTAAAACTATTATTTTATTAATATTCCGAACAACTCTTTATGTAATACTTGTATGTATTGGAAAATCTAAAAATAAAATACTGTGTTCTTTTAGCACACAGGGTGTATGAAAAATAAGTACAAATATTATAACCCACAGTAGACAGTTAAGTTTATATTTACTACACTCTTGTTTTTGCGCCCCTATCTAATACTCATTAGTCATCATTTTTTGGTTATAACGTTTAAATTATGCAATAAAATAAACTAATTATTTAACGCAAAAATAAAAACATTATCTATAAAATAAATACACATACTCTTAACACAAACAAAGTAACGAATTACTCTGAATGCTACAATATTACTGCAATAATTGTCAAATCAACTTAAACATATTCTAAAAACTGAGGTGTAGTTATGTTTTGAAGTGGCTTTCTCATAATATATGTCAATTTTCATTAGCAGCGCCCAAACGGCGCGTCGCCCAACTGTCCAGCACCTAAACGGCAGCGTCACGATATTAAAGTTTGCGCCGCGACATTAAAAGTCGCATCGCGAGTTTAAAAGCCGCGTCGCTAGTTTAATTTTATTTAAAATTTGCGTTGCAACAACATACAGTTCGCATCGAAATATTAAAATTTGCGTCGCGACAAAATACGATTCGCAGCGATACATTAAAGTTTGGGTCGCGACATTAAAAGTCGCGTAGCGAGTTTAAAAGTCGCGTCGCAACATAAAATTCGCATCGTTACATAAAAAGGCGCGTCGCGAGTATAAAAAGCGCGTCGCGAGTTTTAAAGTGGCGTAGCTACATTAAAATTACCGTCGCGACATTAAAAGTTGCGTCGCAAGTTTAATAAGTGCGTCGTGACATTAAAATTCGCGTCGCAACAATAAAAGTCGCGTCGCGTGTTTAACAGTTGCGACGCGAGTTTGAAAGTCGCGTCGCCAGTTTAAGAGTCGCGACGCGACATTAAAATTAAAATCGAGACATTAAAATTTGCGTCGCGTCAAAATAAGATTCGCAGCGATACATTAAAGTTTGGGTCGAGACATTAAAAGTCGCGTCGCGAGTTTAAAAAGCGCGTCGCAAACTTCGACATCAAAAGTCGCGTCGTGAGTTTAAAAATTGCGTAGCGAGTTTAAAAGTCGCGTCGCAACATTACAATTTGCGTCGCAACATAAAATTCGCATCGTTATATTAAAAGGCGCGTCGCGAGTATAAAACGCGCGTCGCGAGTTTAACAGTGGCGTAGCTACATTAAAATTACCGTCGCGACATTAAAAGTTGCGTCGCAAGTTTAATAAGAGCGTCGTGACGTTAATATTCGCGTCGCGACATTACAAGTCGCGTCGCGTGTTTAACAGTTGCGACGCGAGTTTGAAAGTCGCGTCGCGAGTTTAAGAGTCGCGACGCGACATTAAAATTAAAATCGAGACATTAAAATTTGCGTCGCGACAAAATAAGATTCGCAGCGATACATTAAAGTTTGGGTCGAGACATTAAAAGTCGCGTCGCGAGTTTAAAAAGCGCGTCGCAAACTTCGACATCAAAAGTCGCGTCGTGAGTTTAAAAATTGTGTAGCGAGTTTAAAAGTCGCGTCGCAACATTACAATTTGCGTCGCAACATAAAATTCGCATCGTTATATTAAAAGGCGCGTCGCGAGTATAAAAAGCGCGTCACGAGTTTAACAGTGGCGTAGCTACATTAAAATTACCGTCGCGACATTAAAAGTTGCGTCGCAAGTTTAATAAGTGCGTCGTGACGTTAAAATTCGCGTCGCTACATTAAAAGTCGCGTTGCGTGTTTAACAGTTGCGACGCGAGTTTGAAAGTCGCGTAGCGAGTTTAAGAGTCGCGACTCGACGTTAAAATTAAAATCGAGACATTAAAATTTGCGTCGCGACAAAATACGATTCGCAGCGATACATTAAAGTTTGGGTCGCAACATTAAAAGTCGCGTCGCGAGTTTAAAAAGCGCGTCGCAAAACTTCGACATCAAAAGTTGCGTCGTGAGTTTAAAAATTGCGTAGCGAGTTTAAAAGCCGCGTCGCAACATAAAATTCCATCGTTACATTAAAAGGCGCGTCGAGAGTATAAAAAGCGCGTCGCGAGTTTAAAAGTGGCGTAGCTACATTAAAATTACCGTCGCGACATTAAAAGTTGCGTCTCAAGTTTAATAAGTGCGTCGTGACATTAAAATTCGCGTCGCGACATTAAAAGTCGCGTCGCGTGTTTAACAGTTGCGACGCGAGTTTGAATGTCGCGTCGCTAGTTCAAGAGTCGCGACACGACATTAAAATTAAAATCGAGACATTAAAATTTGCGTCGCGACAAAATACGATCCGCAGCGATACATTAAAGTTTGGGTCGCGACATTAAAAGTCGCGTCGCGAGTTTAAAAAGCGCGTCGCAAACTTCGACATCCAAAGTCGCCTCGTGAGTTAAAAAATTGCGTAGCGAGTTTAAAAGCCGCGTCGCAACATAAAATTCCATCGTTACATTAAAAGGCGCGTCGAGAGTATAAAAAGCGCGTCGCGAGTTTAAAAGTGGCGTAGCTGCATTTAAATTACCGTCGCAACATTAAAAGTCGCGTCGCGTGTTTAACAGTTGCATTGCGAGTTTGACGCGCGACGCTACATTAAAATTAAAATCGAGACATTAAAAGTCGCGTCGCAAGTTTAAAAGTCGTGTTTCGTGTTAAAAAATGGCCCGCGACAATAAAATTCGCGTCGAGAAAATAAAATTCGCGTCGCGACAAGATACAAATCGCATCGAGACAATAAAATACGGGTTTAATTAAAAGTCGCGTCGTGAGTGTAAAAAGCACTTCGTGACATTAAAATTTGCGTAGAGAAATTTGTTATGGGGAATATATCCAAAATTCAATTATTTGATGATATAAGGACTGCAGTTGACCTTCCGAACAAGCACAGACTATTCACGCACTAACTACGAAAACCCACTTAAAGAAATACGATTCACTTTCTTCTAAATAAATTTCCAAACCACAAGCTATGACTCACACTGTTATCAACCACTCCAAACACGTACTGAAACAAGACGAAATTTCCATTCTTTCCAAAGGTCCCAATTTCGCGTTAGCACCTAAACGAATTCCTGTAGAGGAAATTGTGTGCGGTGTTGAAGCTTCTATTTCTAAATTACCTGCTCTTGTAGCAGATCCCATACGTTTCGAAACCTTTAAAATTCTTAACTCTTCTAAACCACCCAAATCCAACTGCACCAAGTCCGAATCCCAAGCCCTTAAAAACCTCAAAACCAATCCTGATATTATCATATTAGCAGCGGACAAGGGCAACGCTACCGTTGTGCTTGACCGTGAGGAGTATGATAATAAAATCCTTTCACTATTCGACGATGACGCTTACCGCACATTATCCTCCAATCCAACATCCCGCATCGAAAAATCCACATCTGTTCTTATAAATACCTCTTCAATTACAAAAGAAATTCAAAAAACCTTAATTCCCAGACATTCTCAGACACCAAGACTGTACGGACTTCCTAAAGATCCACAAACCTAATATTCCTTTACGTCTCATTGTTAGTGCTATCAACTGCCCTACTTATAAACTTTCGAAATACCTTTCCAAAATTCTAAAACCTTATGTTGGCAAAACTGATTCTTTCATCCTAAATTCCAACCATTTTGTTCAACGACTTCCCTTTCCGACTTTCTGTTCCCAACATCCTAGCATCCATTTTACTATGGAGATTGAATCAAATGACAACCTTCCTTTCCTCGACATCCTTTAACCGAGCCTTTGGCATTTCTGAACCATCCTACCTGAAAGACGAACTCAATCACATTACGACTGTCCTTACCCAAAACAGCTACAACAAACGAGACATCCAACACGCTATTACTCAAAAGGCCCAACCCGCAAACACAGAACGTACCAATACTCCTACACCACCTACCTCTGTAGCATTTCTACCTTACATACACAAAACCACCGACCGCATCAGCAGACTACTTAAACAACAAAACATAAAAACCGTTTTTACCCCCCTTCAAAAACTTTCCAATTTCTTTCCTCCGACCAAAGACAAGTTACCTACCCTCCAATCCTGCGGTGTGTATAGTGTACCTTGCTCCTGTGGGAAAGCCTACATCGGTGAGACGAAGAGGCCGATCAGCGTTCGAGTCGGCTATTGCAGAACATAAACTCGAAACAGGCCATAACATTCAATTTAACAAGACCAAAATCCTAGCCCGTTCTTCCATCTACCTCAACCGTGTGATCCGTGAATCCATAGAAATGCACAAAACTCTTAACAATATTAACCGAGTCCACAGCTATCTCCTCCACAATGCCTACAAACTACTATTTCCGACAAAACGAAAGCCCCGCCCTGCAACCGCTCAACCGATACAGACTGACAGCGAATCACAGACCCAGCAGTTACACCTTGTTACTCACCCGTCCCTTATAAACCCGGTGCCTGCCTGAAGAGGAGACAGCTCCTAAAACAGCTTTTGATGTGTAGTATGGACAGATTAGTCGTAGGCTTATTTTTAAATTTGTTATTATTGAATGATTTGTATATACTATGTGTTAATAAATTTCTTTGAACCTAAAAACCGGTCTCGCCAGTTGTGTCGCAGATCCCAAAACGACCACAGCCCTAAAGATGTCCCGTGCAACCGAGAACGAAACGTCGGCAGTTCATGCACCGATGACGCGCCTCCAACCCGGAAGCCTAGATGTTATATGTATTTATATACATTTCTTACAAATCAACCATCCACAAACAAAGATTTTAAAAGTAATTTAAAACTTAAATAATTGTTTTAATTTAATTGAAGTAAGCAGACTTTGGAATTATCGTTGATTTCAAGTCACTTCAAAACTAACAAACTAGCATACAATCAAAAACTTATAGGTGTCGAATTATTATTTCAAAATTTAAAAAATATTTTTTTTGTTTCTCGCTAAATTCGTAAAAAAATCATGGAATCCTGTTTCCGAATTTTTACTACAGTAGGTAACACTGATTTTCCCCGACTATCGGCAGCATCTGCAATAAAGTGAATTTGATAATATGAAAAAATATGTAACGGTATTACTCTTTTAATTGTGCCCCCTCTAATATGAAACGTTGTAGTCTAGTATCTGGTAATAAACCAAGCTTGATAAAAATATCTTCATTGTAGACGTATACCTATTGATTATCAGTAAAAAATAAAGTCCGGAACCACAACTAATTGAAAGTCAAACTTTTTCAGAATTCAAAACTTTTATGCGAATTTCTCCTCAAAACAACATCCTTAGGAAAGTTGGAAGTAGACATCATCCCCGCGGTTTTATTTGAGTGTCGTTCTTAAAAGACATAAAGTAAAACCAGCATCAAGTCTTTTCTTAGAATAAACACTGGTATTGAGAGAAGATATTCAAAATTACCTTTGTCTTGTGATTCTGACATACAGGGTGTTAACAAAGGGTGGATACAAGCCTATAACTCAATAATTTGATGTGTTTGGAAAAAACCCTCGAACATGTCAAAAAGTGTTTACTCTTGCGGATATTTTGGTGTACTTGAAAAAGATTCCCCCTCTCCCGTATGAAGTAGCGACGTCATCAAGGTTTTTAAAATGACACTGTATATTTTTTATTTCAGTTTTAGACACCTTATCGTATTTTCTTTATGGTAGTATAATATTTTATTAGGGTTACCTAAACAAAAATTAACACCCTGTATACTGTTCAAACTATAATACCTACTGCCTACTCAACAATTTTATTAAAGTTTTATGTCGTGAACATCTTGGGATGCAGTTTTGTACTGATATGTTTATGGTATAAATATTGTAATTTCCTATGAAGTTAATGCTGTGCTATACAGGGTGTAACAAAATTGGTGGGCTGGCTATACATAGACGAACTCACTGAAATGATCAAAACAGTTCAAGTAAATGTGTATCCTAAAACTCATTCTCTCTTAACACTCAAATCAAAACAAAATCATTGTTCTTCTTTAGAATGAGATAAAACAAAATAACAAAATAATAACAATAATTTCAACGATGTAAGTTAATAAATTTCCTATTTTTTAGTTACTTTTTTTTTAATTTTCTGTTCATACAACATATTTATTATATACAAAGCGATCGAAGTTTTTTCAATTACACATAAATGTTCATAAAAAATTGTTTATTATGTACTGTAAATGGTAATGCGTAATAAAAACGTTAAATATTTTACGAACAATTTCAATAATTAAAAAAATATATTTTGATCACTTTGTGTTTAATAAAAATGTTACGAGTACGAATAAAAGATTAAAAACAATTTGAAACATGGTTTTATTAAAATTGAATCCGGGATCTTGTAATCATTAATTAATATAAATATTTATAAATTAAAATTTATTCAATGTTTTGTTATGCACTTATTACCAAAATCATCCGAAGACACATTTTTCTGAAAAAACATTTTTTACTTATTCTGATGAAGATTTTTCGCTCTGCAACTTCAGTTATGAGCACATTTAACGGAAAACTAGACGTTTCATAGTTATTTACGAAACCAGCGCAGCGCGCAAGAAACAAATTGTGCTCTGCGCACCAGAATCCACCCCCTACTTCCGGCCTCTATACCGCGCGAACTATAGCTTTTGCAACAAACAGTGTCATATCATTTGTGTTAAAAATTTTGTTCCCATCAATTTTACCTGATTTAAATTCCGAGTCCGAGTGATCTAGTGGTAAGAGGGCCAGGCTCACAATGCGCGAGTCCTCGGTTCGAATCCCAGAAAAAACAGAAAATGTTTCTATAATTCTGTAGATCGGTATTGAGGTCGGTGACCTTTCGACATTGGGATACAGTTAACGGCGCTTGCCTTGATTACTGGCCGACCAAGACAAGTAACAAAGCCACACAAAGCATTATAACATACAAATAAACACAGGTATGAATGACGTTGAATGAATTTGCATAAAGGGTGGCATAAGCCGTAGGAGCGTAAGCGGTTTAAGATCAATTGACCACACTGCATTCTATTACACAGTGAAGAGCCAATCTAGAATGAAATATATCTACACCGAAAAGTAGAAGAGAACCGATTATGATGCTGATGATAAAAGTGTTCAGACAGTGCACGGTTTACAAGATAATTACGAAAAATCACACAAGTTTGGGGGATGTTTTTTCAACGTTAAGGGATGAATCCCCCACCGGAGGATTCTACAGTGTTCAAGTGCATATAAACCAAATTTCAAAAATATGTAATTTGTTTCCGCTAAAACGGCTTTTTGAGGCTTATACGACTGGATTACTATGTATATTTATATATCTCAGTAAAACCACGGAGTGCATAGTTTTCATTCATTCACCCTCTCTAATATTAATTTATTTGATTATTTCAAGAATTACGAATAAGTACATTTTCTCCCAAAATACCTATACGCGAATTTTCAAGAGATAGAAATCTTTCAGCAGTTTATTTATTTAATTTCGGTGATCTTTCCGGAAATCTTTGCATACCTAATTGTTAAATAAACTGAAAAAAAAATTTCACTTTAGAAAAATTAATTTCGTTAGTTTGAAACACAATATATATAAGCACAATAATTATTTTTTATTACAGTAACATGCACAGAAAAAGCATACTTACACAACCGATGCAATTGAGGTAATCTTCTCGATACTCTTATCAGATTCTTGTATTTTAGTTCTGAAGATCGTGCAAGTTGGAATCACAAAAGAGTGGTATAGAGACAGAATAAGAGAATAGAAAATAAATATTAACTAACACAAAAAGAAAAGAAATGTGTAAGCCGAGCGAGTATACATTTTGTTTGGGCCAAACTAAATGATCAGTGGAAGTCGATGTATTATTTTCATGTTCATTTATTTGTGATTAATTTTTGATTAGATTTAAAATATTACCAGCATTAAATTACTGTGAAATTATTATTTTACTCAAGGTTGACTTGATTTTTTTTTTAATTTACAACCATAAATACGGATAAGTGAAATACGGATTTAAACAATTCGATGTCTAAAAGGAAAGGACGTGAACGGACCGGACAGCTATGAAAATGTTCGAGATGAGAAGACTGCAGGAGAGAAAGCACTAAAATCTCATCAAAGTCAGATAGGCATGAATTTATGCCTGCCCAACTAATTTACAAAGAAACATGAAATTAGAGAAAGAACTAACTGCAAAGTAGAGATTTCTGTTTCGAGGGTTACCTCCTCCATTCGGTTACTTAATTCTAAGTTTGTCAAAGGTTAATCATATTCAAGCGTCTCTTTTTTAATAACTTTTAGTTGCCGTTTGTAATTAAGAAAACGCGACTAAAATTTAAATTGCCGCTACAATTTTCTAATTAAGTAAAGTATTTCATAACAGGAAAAATTGAAAAGATAAAAAACTTGTTTTCTTATTTTGTCAGACTAAAAGTAAAATATCAGGGTGGGATGATAATTTAAATTTGAATATGGTCAATTCTAAATGACTTCTAAAGATTACTAAATTTTTCTTTATTTCGATAAGTCACATATAGCACTTACAACAAATACGAATTTAAATAATGGTAAATTATTTGAGTTACCCCAATTTGATTATTGATATTATTAGAAAAAATGTTTTCAAGGCTTTAAATGTGAAATCCAGAAAAAGAATGATTTGCTCATCTTTTTCTGAACGCATTGTACTGTCAACAAATTTGCAACGTAGGTATTATTTTAATCTGTTCACGTCACAAATGTAATCGAAACCGGATCAGTTTGGTGACGAGAAAAAAGAGGTCAACATATTTGCAAAGCACCGTCTTTGAACTACTACAGTTCGAACATGTATTTCTTTAAAATCTCGAAATCGAATTTTTAGTAATCCTTTACTGAAGCATAAATAGGCAAGGGTGAAGTTAGTGTGACGTGAAACATTGTAGTATCGAAAAAATAGAGAGATCCCTGAAAGTTTTCGCTGATTTGTTTCTGACGTTATCTATTTATCTTCGAAGACATTTTAAGCTTCTGCGATTGATACTGAAAATAAATCTTAAAAGAACACAAAAGAAAGAAAAACTAGAAAATACAAGTACAGCTCAAGTAACAAACCAAGTTTTCAATATAATATATGCATTTTACAGTTTTTATTTTGCGTAAAAGTGAGGGACGGTATATTTTCTAGTGTTAATAAATATAGTTATTACTGGATCTAGCCGTGGGCTAAGCCCCACGCTTTTTTTTAATTATATGTAAGCGGTGTCAAGATGTAAGACATGTACTAAATGCGCACACAGTGGCATAACTACGCCAATACAGCTAAGCCTAGTTAAGCAAATACCTGTTTTTGTAGGTTACAGGCCTCTAAAAGTGAATATTATTATTATGGGTTTTGGAAGAAGTTTTTTGTCTGTATCATATATGTTCGTGCCTTAAATGCTTTTTATAAGATTATTGAATTATTGTACCTATTTCTAAATTTTTGTTGCTACAATTGTAGTTGTCACGCCTAATTTTTTTTGTGCCTATTTTGGTACTATTTTCATCAAAGCCATAAAATTTGCTATAATAACAAAATTATTGCGTATAAACCTGAGTTCTTGGTTTATAATGTAAGTTTTTATTTTATTAAAATAAAATTTTAGTTAGAAGCGTTGAATATAATGTATTTCAGAATGAGGAGTTCCGGCGCCACCGCTTCGGCACAACCGATTTGGCGCGGCCGACTCAGCGCCAGGCCGTTTCGGCACCGGGACGTTTCGGCGCGATATCGTTTCAGCACGGGCCGTTTCGGGGCGAGGCCGTTTGGGCGCGAGGACATTTCGGCGCGTATACATTTAGGTTTTACACAAATTATTTATAAACCATGTTTTAGGCACATTTGAATATTAGTACTTAATACGTAGATTTATGCACAGTATTAGTGTTACTTATTAAATTTTAATGTATTAAATAATGGTAAAATAAATATTAAAAAAAAAAAACAAAATTATTTAAAATCATTGACTTTATTGTTACCTCTTAGTAACATTACAGTTTGATAAACAACACTCATAATTTGTATTAACTTACGTATTAAGTACTAATATTAAAATTGTCTAAACCAAACGAACTATGTTAAACGTATTAGCGCCAAAATATTCTTGCAACGAATCGGCGACTTCACGTTGAAACGACTTCACGCTGAAACGGCCTCGCGCCGAAACGTCCTTGCACCGATTCGACGGCGCCGAAACGTTCTAGCCCGAATGCATTTTATTTAACATTACTGCTAGTAAATCACAAAATTTTAACTATATTTCAGTCGTTTCCTGGAGGAAATATATTTTTCCACTTTATAAAAAGTTATTAAATT
Source organism: Ctenicera cuprea (assembly GCA_958336395.1). Lineage (NCBI taxonomy): Eukaryota > Metazoa > Arthropoda > Insecta > Coleoptera > Elateridae > Ctenicera > Ctenicera cuprea. The sequence goes on from OY284496.1 coordinate 19,077,190, forward strand.
CAGTGCTTCCTGAGACAATATAGAAAAACTTATTGTTTGCTATAGTAACAGAAAATATTATTAATTTATTAATGAACTGTTGGCACCACAGCCACTTTTTAAAATAAAATATAACTTTTGGTTTCTAACATGTAATTTTTCTATCATTTTCTCTTCCTATTTTTAATGATATGAGTGCTTAAGCATCCCACTCCTAGTTATAAATGCTGTTTCTAATAGAATTTTAATACTGTTCTCTGTGATTTTTTAGTATTATATTAATTTATTTATATTAATTTAAAAAAAATCAGTGTGGGGCCTTCAAATTGTGCCTCTCTGAAGCCATGCCGCTTGCGTGAACCAATGCTCTGCAACACTCCTGTCTCACCAGTCGTCGTCACCAGTTCTCGGGTTACCGAGTGCATTTCCGTGTAGTTCTTTATTGAACTAGAACCAATTATAAAACCGTAGATACACTGCAAGTAGTTGCCACTCGGATTTTTCTTCTGCAATTACTGTCCGTAAAGAATTCTAAATGATTAGTATACAGAGCGCGTTAAAAGTATGGAGACGCCGATTTTTTGTCGTTAATATTCATTTTAGAAAAACATGTTTCGAATAAAAGTTGTTCATGAAATTTTTATCTACATATTAACATAAAAATTTTTTTTTGTTCAATTGTTTTTGAGTTACGACTTCACGCGATATTTTTTTAATAGGAACCTATTAGTTGTCTTTTACTATTTAATAGGAAATAATTATGAGAGTCATTTAACATTTTGTTATTCTAATAGGCAAGGTCAGCGATAAATACTGAACCTAATATGTTTAGTGTTTATTATTGCCAAGTCGCGAGAGTTTAGGATCACCTAAAGATAGATAACTATAATTGAAAACCAAACCAATTAAATAAACCAGTTATACCAACGTATTTCAACAACTAATTGAAGCGAAGTTTATTACATAGCATAAATATTTATTTAACGCGAGTACATATTTAGTTACTACAATATATTTTTTTGTGATACAGTCTGTGCTCATGTATATTATGTGAGATTTGAGATTTCCAATCTAGTAATAAATCAAGCAGGCTGCTTATTCAATACGTGCATGCAGTACGAAATTTAGATTGCAAAATGAAAGCCGTTGATACGCGCCCAATCGTCCGACCGTAGCGCGCAAACACAATGTTTTTGATAGCGGCGAAAGGTATACTGGCGCACTGTACAGCGGAGCGGTATCTGCAAATATCCGCCTTATATAATGGACGCGTGCAGACTGTGCTTGTTGCAGCGGAGGCCCGGCGGCATTCAATGGTGAGACAGGTAGGAGGGATTCAGATTTAATATATATAGATGTCATTGTATAGGTTTAATACATTTTGCAACATTCTTGGTTTCAAAAATCTATAAACGTAGTTGCTAATAGCAAACTTTTTACAAAGCAAACTACAATGAAATTTTGATAACGAAAGTTTCCGTTGACTCTTTTTCTTTTCATAACAAAATAAAGGAATATAACCCTAATAAGATTCAAACTTTTTGATTAAAATATTGAAAAACTAATGCGGCGCTCTTCAATAATGCAAATAAATAAAAAGTTCATTCAGCGTTATAGTCCATTAATATTTTGCAAAGGACTTTTTAGTGGGTTAGGTTACGAGTTTATAGGTAAAATTACTTACAGCTTTATTACCGAACACTTAACTTTTTATGTTTATCCGAGCTTTCGCATTTCAAGTTTTGCTTTACCTTCTCCGCAGGTAGAATCAATAAAAGTACAGTCCATACCACCATCACCACATAAAATGAAATTTGTAATTTTGTGCACAGTGTTCTGAGTGTTATTTGTTTTATATTTTATGTTTTTATTTAACTGTAGGAAAATCTATTATTTCACGAAATTAATAATGTAATGTAATTTTCTAAGACAAATATAAAATTCCTTTAGATTTTATTCTGCAATGCTCGGTTTTTACAATGTTTTTTACGAACCACAAATAGATAAGATGTTATGAATTTTGATTTAATTACTATCAATATTAATTGTATTACCAGTTACAACGGGAAATTATGTGGAATAATGTGCTGCTACATTAAAATTGCATTCAATGCACAACTTGAAGTTTTGCATTTTGCTTGTACATCATTTAAATGTTAAAATTCAATGCAAACGCAATTTTGAGGTTGAACGCGTGCTATAAAAACAAATTAACTACGTTCTGCATAAATATGCAGTTGTGATAAAAAGGGAACTTTAGTTTGAATAGATTTTACCAACGGTTGAATGCGCATTTTTAAATTCTAAAAGGTTTAAAATAAAAAAGGCAAAAAGAAACGTTCTTTTTATTTTTCTTTTGTCGAATACTTAATAACATGACATCGTGAAGTTTACGTATACATATCCTAAATGATACCATAGATTCTGGGCGTGAGAATAAGTCGATATAACTAAACTTACCTAAATACAAAAATGATTCGTTTCGGAGTTATGGCGTCTTAAAGTAGAAGTTGATGAAACCGTTTCATTTAATACTAGCGAAACCCGCGGTCTATGACCCACGCTTTTTGGTAACCTGTTTCTAAAATACAGTAAAAAAAGTTATGTCGAGTTGCACGACATGTACCGAATGCCTCCCGCAGTATTGTATATCCACAAAAACGGAAAGTCGGCGATTGAATTGAACATACGTAATTACTAAGTAATAATGCGAATGGTTATTATTTTGTATTTATATCCCTGTGATCGACATCAAATAGTCTTTAAAATAAAAATTAACCACTTTTCCTTCAAATTCGTGTTTTCAATTTATAGTTTTACATTTCTAACTGTAGAATTTAATGTCCGTCCTTGATTTCTATTAATGGTGATTGCGTATGGCAGGTTCGGTTAGGTAAGGTTAGTTTCGTCTAAAATTTTGTTTTTAAACTGTAAAATGGCAAACCAGTAACCGAGGGAGATAAATTAATTATAGTTAACTAAAAAACATTTCCAGATATTTGCTAGCCCGCATTTCTCTTCAGAGTTTTTTGTACTGATCTGTTCCTGATCCCGCAATAAGTAAAAGTCTAGCGCGATGGAAAGAATTCGTAAACTAACATGTGATTCTAAGAGGGGTCTGATGTGAGATTGTCGGCTATCTATAAATTACGTCCCAATCACAAACCGTAAACATTAAATTTTGGTTATTTTATCGAAAACTGTAGCGGTCCGCTGTACCAACAAACATGCGTCTTATGTAATGGACGCGTAAATACCTGGCTTCTAGTAGCGGAGGTCCCTTGCCACTGAAAGTTGAGTCAGGTGGAAGGGTTTCCGATTAACATTAATATCCGTGCGCTAAGCCCTCCGTAGTTTTTAGTAACAATAAATAAGCGAATAAAGTAGGTGTCTTATTGAAAACTAAAACGGTTCGTTGTATCAACGAATATGCGCCTTATATAATAGACGCGTAAATATATGGCTTCTATCAGTAGAGGCCCTCGCTATTAAAATTTGAGCCACGTGGAAGGAATTCCGATTAACAAAAAAAAAACCGTGAGCTACGCCTTCCGTTCTTTTTGTTAACAATAAGTAAGCAAATAAAGTTGGAAGCGTAGCGGGTTCTTATACTAAAATCCAATCGTTTCCCTCTCTCTCAACATATAGTGACGACGTGTTCAGTAAAATTCTCGGTGCACCTTATTTATTATGTATGCGGGTTTCCATGTTTATGTTTATGCCAAGCAGTGTAATCGAAGTGATGAAGCTGCGATACCGGCGGAATGTATAAATTGCATCAATATATCACTTCTACTAAATTTGTTAGCCTATGGCGTAGTCCACGGGTTTTGGTATTTTACTGTAAAGTTAAGACGCACTTAACAAAGAAATTTCATATTAGCAATAAAAAAGCTGCGGTTAGCAATTGTTTGTAAAGCAAAGCATGTGGCGTAGCCCACGAGTGCTGCTATTTTATTGTAAAGTTTAAGACGCTTTTAACAAAGAAATATCATATTAGCAATAAAATCAGCTGCAGTTAAATTCTTTGTAAAGAAAAGCGTGTGGCCTACTCTATGGGTTCTGCTATTTTATGACGCGCTTAACAAAGAAATATCATATAAGCTATAAAATCAGCTGCAGTTAGCAACTGTTTGTAAGTAAAATGCATGGGGTGCAGTCCACAGATTCTGATAGTTTATAAATTAATTTGCAATTGCTATAATTGTTGTAATCTAACTGTACCCCAAAATATCTGAGACAATTAATGATTATGAATTCCTACCTTACGGATGTTTATAAACATGACCATTAAAAACTTCACAAAAACTGTTGTCTATTTGTTTGTCAGACCATTTGATACAGAGGTATTTGACCTCGAATACTGTGTAAACGAGGCCGAAATAAAAATTGAAATAATAAAAAAAACATGCTATGAAATTAACTGCTAAACTAATCCGCGATGTTATATATTCTTGCTTTCTAGCCTTTTGTCATTATTGGTTTCTGCAAACTTCTTCATTTTTCAATTGTCGTGTATTGTTGGTTTGAATATTTCAAGCAAATCAAATTAATTATGAACTTAATCGCATTTAAGTCATAGCACGCATAATATTTTGATTATTTCAGTATACACACGGAACACTTTGAACAAATACTTCTGTAACGGTTGGTGTGGCAAAAAAATAAAACATGCAGTTTTGGTGTATTGTCATTCAAGCTATATAAAATTCTACATCAAATTCTACTTTAAGACAACATGACTCCAAAACGAAAGACTTGTGTGTATGAGTAAGTTTAGTTAAATTGACTTCTTTTCACACCCAAAATCTACAGTATCATGTATAGTGGCGTTCCGTGGGTTCAAAATTTGAGTAGGCCATGGCAAAAATTATTTAACATTAAGACTAAAAAGTATAAACATTACGACCAACTACTCCAATTTACCTGTTGTTAAATGAGTTAATCTACGCATAAAATCCTGATTAAATTTCACTTTGTCATTATGCACTTTAATTTGATAACGTAAACCTTCGTCTAAAACCAAGTTAATGTCTGATTTGCTAAATAATTTTAATCTAACAGTAGCAGATAGATGTTCTTTAGTCGACGCACGTTTTTTAATTGCAGAAAGATTTTTAAAAAAAGAATATCCTGTTTTAGATTATACTTTTGAGGGGTTAGATATAGATGAAAATAGTAAGCAATTCCAGCAAAACTGTTTATTTTTAATATGGGTACCAGTTAGCCAGTCCATTGTTTTATACCATTCGGTATTAAACGATCTAGATTTCTTCCTAATGTCTGACTGTAACGGCCCTAGTTATTTTGAAGTACATTGCTCATGATTTTTTATTTCTATTTGTTTTACGTAACAAGAGTAACCATAAATAAATAAACACACAATAGCTGCACTCTGCGACAAACTGCCGCCGACCGGCGCAAGTAAAATACTACAGAGGCCATGCCTTTGCCGTGCTTATTACGTTTTGAAATTCCTACTATTTCTTTGCATCTGTTTATCCCATCATTGCATTATTTGTATCAATGTCGACGCAAACGTATTCAGAATAATCGGTTGCTAGATTGTGTCGTAGCTGGAATCATTCGGCCCGATAAGCTCGGCCTTTGCGTATGCGAAACTGTGTCTTAAAGCAACGGTCTATTTATTTGGAGCTTAATTTATAATGTTACGCGGTGGTGCTAAAAAGTAGAAACTAGAAAAGTAAATAAGCGTTAAAGTCAAAATATTTTGAAGCTAGAGAGATTGGAAAAATCGTTGGGTTTACCTTACGATCTCCTATGCGATTCCGTTTTTAAATTACCAATATTCAGTTTTTGATAAAAAAAATGATACCTAAAGGAACATATCTTAAGTATCAAAAATAGTTTTTTCGTTAAGACCTCCAAATCAAAAATTTTGAGTATAGAAACGTGAAAAGACACTTTTAGAGGTTTATATATATATTCGTTTTTAATTCTGAGGTGATCTTTCTTTTGACACAGTAGGATTTTTATCAAGGGAACCCTCGGTTAGTCTCTCGTGATGGCTTGTGAATTATATATTTCTTAATTGTGAGATCTTGTATGTAGACCGTCAACCTTCACGACTACTAAATTAACTAAAGGTTTTTCTGGTTGTTGCAGTACTGACCTTTCGCGAGCTATTACACTTAAATAAAAGGAATTTCCGAAATTTTACATACCACTTTCTTGTGTTGTTTTTAGTTTATTTTGAACATTTTTATTTTTTGAATGTATAAACATGCATCGACTCCATTGAACATTGGGCAATAATGGAGGAACTGAATCACGCTAGAATAGACTCCCGATACACAACACTGATAAAAAACATATACAAACATGCCACAGCAACAATTAAGTTACATGAATGTAGTAATAGCTTCTCGATTGATAGGGGAATTAGACAAGGGGACACAATATCTCCAAAATTATTTAATTTAGCACTTGAAGGAATATTTAAAAAAATGGATTGGTCAAATAAAGGGATGAATATAAATGGGGAGAGACTAAATCATTTAAGATTTGCCGACGATGTTGTTTTGTTTGCGGACAATGTGTATGATTTGCACACCATGATACAAGAATTAGAAGAAACATCCAGGAAAATAGGTCTAAAGATAAATCTGGCTAAGACGAAGACGATGTGCCCCGAAGACCCACAAATAGCGATAAATGGAATTACCCTAGAAAATGTCAGCGAGTATATATATCTGGGACAAATCGTAACATTAAGGAAAGAAAACAAAGAACTTGAGATAGAAAGAAGAAGACGACTAGCTTGGGCTGCGTTTGGAAAGTTAGCCTATATTCTAAAAAATAAGAAAATACCCCAACGTTTGCGATCTAAGGTATTTGATCAATGTATACTTCCTGTATTGACCTATGGCGCACAGACATGGACTTTGACAAAACAAATAAAAACAAAATTGGAAGTCACTCAGAGATCAATGGAGAGAGCAATGATAGGCATCACACTAAGAGATAAAAAGAGAAACGAGTGGATAAGGCATAGAACTAAAGTCGCTGATATAGTAAAAATAGTGACAAATTTGAAATGGGAATATGCAGGACATACAGCACGAACAAAAGACAACAGATGGAACATTAAAATTATCCAATGGAGACCATGGGCAGGAAAAAGACACCGAGGCAGGCCAATAACGAGATGGTATGATGACATAAAAAAAGTGGCTGGCTTACCATGGATAAGAGTGGCACAAAATCGTGATACCTGGAAAGATTTGAGGGAGGCCTATGCTCAATACTGGGCGAGTTGAGGGCTAAAGAAGAAGAAGAAGAAGAACATGCATAATTTTATAAGCATGTTTAACAATCAGTAAAAGTGATGGGAAAAGCAAGAATATTTAACCTCTTTTCTTCTGGAAAATTTATTTACACTCATCATATCATTTAAAACAAAAATTATATTAAAATTAGTATTGAATCCTTTTGATATTAGAGTAAATTATTTACTTAAGATCCGTGATAAAACAAGGTTTTTGTTTTTCAACTACATGTCCTTGAAAGAATGTAATACGTTATCAAAGCACATTCCCCTTGGCGCTGTTATTGTCATCCAACAACCGTTAGACGCTTGAGACTTGAGAGTACACTTGAACCATCATTATGCTCATAACAAAATGCTGGATTTTTAAAAATCTTTCGACTTTCGTGTCATTTTGATATGACGTCCTAATCGTCACGTCTCTGATAAATTTGGGCTTTTCATAGTCAAATCTTAATTCTACCCTTTTTCAGTAAGCTTATATAAAGCGAAGAAACGAGAGCTTTTTGGAGAAATGTCACTCTACCGGGTCTGAACATTCTTAATCGTTCAGTTATAGAAGGAGATAACGGAAAACTTGTGCCACCATGCCATCAGAAATATCAGCGTTCAGCTTGAAAAAGGTCGTAGTCTAAATGGAGATTACATTAAACACATTTTATACAAAAACGTTTTCCTCGTTGGTTGGGTCTTAAGCTCTTAATATTGAGTCCGACAATTTAGAGAAATTTGGTGAAACACAAGGTACTCATCATGCTACATTGTAAAAGTTGTAAAAGAGACGAGGGAATAAATTATAAATAAAAAACACTTAAAATCAAATTTTTTTTCCACTGCTTAAGTTGTTCTAAATGTCATTAAAATGCAAATAATGAAATACATTTTTAAAACTTTAAAACATGTTCGCTTCGACAAAAGTTTTGCTTTCCTACACTTTCCCCTCTAGTGTAGGGAAGTATTGTTTTCATAAAAAAATTGGATGCAAGGTTTTGACAGGAATGCATGTTTGGGATCTCTAATAATTCAGAAAGAATGTTTTTGAAAAATGTCTTTCTGTGCGTGTGCGTTGGTGCGCCTTATAACTCGTAAACGAAACGGTCGATTCCAAATTTCCAATGCGCTTTGGAACGAACACGCTGTATTTGAAAGGGATATACCAAAAACACGTTGACAAAAAAACTTGGAAAAAAATACTGAACCGGAAGCAGAAGTTAGTCATGTATTTGCTAGCATTTTTTCGCAAACTGGATTTTGTAATTCTGGAAATGAAATATGAAAATTTACCGCTTTTTCCCTAACATTCTAGCTTGAAAACGGCGGCTTAAATTTTTTTTTTTAAATTTTGATTTTAGCGCATTAGAACTCAACAACTAGTCGGCAGACTGCCGTAAACCTTACTTATTATTATACCCCCAAGTTAGCACACCCGTTACTATGTACATTTTTTTTTAAAGTAGAAACTGATGTGGAGTGAAAAATATTTTCAAGATTTTCGAAATTTTCAAAAAAATATTGAAAAACTGTCCATACGATTTTTTTTTTAAATTTCAAACTTCAGGGAGCTTGAGATGCTTGATGTTTCAGTGCATTTCTTTGTGACGCCCCCTATAAACTTTTGCAAATCGACGAATTTATGCTCTTTTATTTAATAAAATAGACCGACAAAACATTTCTATTCAAGCTAACTTGTTGATTACATTAGAGTGCTAATTTTTCCCTACCACCCAATTGTCGACAGAAAAATTTTCTCTCTGATCTCTGGTTTCTTTAACCCAAAAAATCTGTTTTTTAAAGAAGTAAATGAGACATTTTTGGTTGCGTCTTAGCGCACAACCAGTTTATTTTACATCTCTCGTTCTCTCTGAAGCTTGTGAGACATATTCCATAGACCGAAGCATACGGTCTGACGGCGCATGATTAAATTACACAGACCAAGCTACTGTTAAAATCAAATAACTTCTGCGTCAGAACTTTCTCTGTCTACAGCCAGCAGTTGAAACAGATGAATAATTTTCATAAAATTTGAACTATTACTTTTACACGAAAGCTTTCTATAGCATTGCTTTTCTATCTTATATTCACTTTATAGTATTACTTATCTTATCACTATCGGCGCCTAAAATCTTGACAGAAAAATACTAAAGTATTGGAAAACTCAGGCGACGTGCTTCGCGTATTTTTATAGTTCCAAACATAGAGGTCTTGAATTTATTTGCTTTTCTGGCTATTTTTCTTTTTTATTCTGCTTTGCTTGCGTTTCCCAGCCGATTCAAATCGCTTCGTTTTATGTACATGAAAAAATAATTAAAAACATTTTTTGTAAAAAGGGTCTATTTTTCAATAGTTATACTGATTGAATTGAAAAATAATCGAATTATTGAATTACGAAAACTTGTTGCAGATCAACAAGAGTTTGCCTTGCTTGAAAAGTTTATGAGACGCAAATGCCTTAGGTAAAATTTTCTTAAGCAAAGCCATCACGATTTACTATGCAGGAAGTTTGAGTAATTTACCTCAATTATTTTTTAATGCATGGGCGGTATTTGATTGGATTATTTTACACATTATTCATTAACTTGTCAAATTAATTTTTAAGTTTAAAACAAGTAATACATAAATCTACAGAAAAACAAAAAACACGCTTTAACAGGGAGATCTATGAAAAGAGGAGAACTTGGTGGTAAAGGGTCCCATTTTATGGATCCAACTCACAGTTAGACAAATAAAGAACAAATTACTGGTTCACTAAGAAACTTAACAAACTGCCGGTAAGAACAGACTTAATTAGCAAAACGCTAAGAAGAATATTAAGACTAGTTGGTTCTTTAAGTATTTATTAGTACATTTCATAAACAGAACAATGTCGGCATGAGTGCTAGTAAAATAAGATTCACAACTTAATATTTAGAGGAGTTAATTTTTCCCCTAACGCATTTTTCTTTGGTCTCTGGTTTTCTGAATCCCTAGGAACTTTTTCCAATAAAAAATGTTGGTTTCTAATTAGAGTATTTCCCATGCGAAATTACTGGTAAAATTTGACAGGACAACTAGTTTATTTTACATCTCTCACTCTCTTTGAAGCTTCTGAAAGATATTCTGCTAACCGAAGCATACGGTCTAAGGGCGCATGACTATGACACTAACCAAATTACTGTTAAAAACAAAAACGCGACGACCTCTGCTTTAGCACTCTCTGTTTATCGCTAAAAATTGAAACAGATGAAAAATTCTCAAAAAACCTACACTTTTATTATTCCACGAAAGCTTTCTATAGTGTTTACACTATTTAAATATTATGTAGTTGGTTCTTATAATACGGCTGCTATGTAGCTACGCTTCCGCAACTGTGGTAGTATAGTATAGTTGCGTACGACGTTGATACATAAATACTTTTGAAAATATCTATATGATAAGTAATAATTTTAAAGTATAGGTAAGTCCAGGCGAAGTCTTTCGCTAATATAAGAATCTGTTTTCGAATCTTAAATATTTTTTTTTGTTTTTGTAAGATTAGGCAAACTTTATAATAACACAGGTACTTTTCTAAAAAAATTCAGTTTTTTTTTAATAGAATGTTGAACTTCAAGCAAATTATGTCTCTAAAACCGCGACATAGAGCAGTCATTAGTCATCTAGGTATCTAGGTATCTATTTCCTAAACCAAATTTGACGAACAAAAAAAAATTGAAATTCACAAACATTTAAAAACTGTACCGTTAATGAATGAGCAAATTGACCTCTTAAATTCTCCTCTATTGCACATTTTGGAATAAGAAATCAAGTCATTTGCAGACGATGACCGAGATCAAGTCGCCAAGTTCTATTGTTGCTATAACAACACTAACTGTTTACTTTTAAATATAACCTCTGATAATGGCATGTAAATATGTCGAAATACGTATAAGGTTAAAATAAATAAATATTGTTGAAGTAATTAAGTATTTTATATACCTATAATCAATAAAAAATAAACGTTTCTTCAAACTTTTCATAATATTTGGACTCTTGTATTGACTAAGTTTGATTTAAGTCACCGTTCTAGAACAAACTACAAGCCGTAAATGCAAACGTTTTAAACATATTTAAAAGTTGATACAAGTCCAATTTTGAACAATGTATAACGATATTGACTGAAATAATGTCAAAATATTGGAGTATTTAGTTAAATTCGTATTTGCTGTCACTACAAAAGAAAACAGAACGTCAGTCGTTATGAAATTCTTCGAATGCATCGAAAACTACGTTATCAAAGTAATCAAGTAATTTACTGATAAGAAAATGTCGGTACTTTTCGCCATTTAAATGATCGTTAAGGAAGTACCATCATGCTACAAGTAGATATACCTTCTCTCCATTGTCGACAGTTTCAATATGGATTTTCGATAAACCAAAAAATGCATGTTGGGGGAACTTACGTGCTCGTTGCATTTAGTAGTTATTATGTTCTGTAAAACATAATTTTTCGTAACTATATCACCGTCACGTCGCGTATTTACAGAAAAAAAAATATTACTTTTACAGTTTCTTGAACATTAAGTTAAGTACATCCGCTTGCTTACCGTATAAACTCGAGATATTGCAAATAACAGGAAGTTTTCGTCATATTTCATATAAATTTACTAAGTGAAAACAGTTCTGGCATATAAAGTGATTGCACCCAGCTTTGCGAACACAAACGATAAATGTGTAGCGAGTCATAAAACGTATCATTCTTTGAAACAGAATTGCCTTTGCTTTTCGTGTAAAAAACGTTTGAAAAGTCGTTAATAAATAATTTATTGTACAATGTTCCACCGCATTTAGAAATTTCAAAAAGATGCGCCACGGAAATGAATGTTAGTATTGTTTTTTTAAAGGAAATTTTATGCATAGTCTGATAGAAAATATTGGCATAAGAGAGTATTTCTTCCTTCTAAGCTTTAAACTGGCGGCTAATAAACGATTTTTTTTTAATTTTAAGTTTAATTATGAAGCGCCGTTTGGTTTTTTATGTACAAAACAATTATTTTTATGTGAGAAATCTAAGAAAATAATTTTTCAAATTGCAAAAAACATGTAAATTAAAAAAACAATTTTTTAGTTTACTTAATGTTATTTTGGCGAAAATTTTCTATACGTTCACAGGGGGTGGCGCAATTGCGTTCGCATTTTACTCCGACGAATTTGCCGTTGACCAAGCGATGTGAGACAATTAACTTGGATAGACATTTTCGTTGAAATGAATGTAACAGTTATAATCAATAAATAGCCTTAAGGCTATTAAAAGTGTCATTCCTACCTTTGTTTGGCGAATAGGGGCGTAATAAGCGTTGGACCACCCTGTGTAAAAGCCGGCGGACATGTTATGCTATTTTTACTCCCTAATATTTTTAAAACGATGCCATGTTATTACAAAAAAGGGCAACCTTTCCACAAATACCTAAATAATATGCAACGGTACTACATCTAAAAATAACGTTTACTTTACTATGTAATCAGAAAAACAAACAGTTTTGATGTTAAATTCAGCAGTTTTAATTAATGTTGTTAATTAATTGATTACTGCAACCACACAGCTCAATCTATCAAACATCAAAACAACACAACGCGAACCAAGCATATTTGACAACTTTACAAAACTGTTTAGGCTTCTCACATTCTTTTGTTTTCGTGAGCTGTTAGATAAATAACAATTACGAAACATTATTGTTCAATATCTCTAGAAATGCTAAACATTAAGGCATAAAACCTTATGTCACTGAACTCGCAAAAAAGAGTTCTATCGATATATCAAAAAATGTACAGAATATTTTATTTAAAATAAAAAAGTTGATTTAATTTCCGGCTAAACCGGAAGTTCTTTTAAACCGCCAAAGCTTTCATTGTATCCGCCGAATATCGGAACCTTCATGTAGACAATTTTGTCAAAATGGCAGTTGCTGTATTAAAAATATTTGCCTTGTTCCGTACTTTTGCCCAACCCTGTATATAAACATTAGGAAAGATAATACTTCTGTAAACAACGGATCATGCATTTCTCTAAGCCGTACGAAGCCAACATTCAAACAATATATTTTAATTAAAGTATGTTGCTAAGACTACCTAGAGCCCTAGACAGAGAGGGGACTATATACAGAGCCTGCTTTAGTAATTTGACACACAAACGCAATTTTACGTCAAAAAACTCGTAATTCTTCGAAATTTTAGATTTAATTTTTTAGTTTCTCATCCTGCAAATCATTCCAATCAATAGGAAAAGACGACAGACACAAAATATATAACTGTATGATATAGGAATTTCTAATATTTTATGTCGAGAGAGCAGGATAGTGATTTGCAGAAAATTGAAAATTATTCATGAATTCGTCTTTTACATTACTTTGTTGATCGATCGACACCCCACAAAATTTCTCTTCCACCAGGATGATTTGCAAAATTTCTGTTCGGTTTTGCGACGATGTGTGATACTGTTAATCCTTAAAGGTTAGGTGCTCCTAAAACGATCACGCCTAATCTTTAAAGCTTTGATTACAGGATTATCCTGATATAATAAAAGCCTTATAAATTGGTTCTAAGGGCATTCCCTACCCTTCGGAGTCAATCTTTTAAGTAAAATCGTATTAAGATGACTAATCTATTATTTTTCAACTAAATAATATACTGGACTTTAAAATGAAAAAAGGAAATATAAATGTTTTATTTTAAAATTGTTTTAGATTTCTCAGTAGTAGAATTCTTATTATACCGGGTGTCCCAACTTTCCGAAATTCTTGATAACACCTTTGTTAATTAAGTTATCAAAAAGATATTGTACACGTGGGCTACTTGACAATTTTTGCACATTATAAACTTATTTTTGTTTCTACAGGGGGTTCCACATTAGAGGGGTATACTAAACTTATGGTTTTTTTTATATTGAACCTTCTGTATATTTTTGCATATTCTTATTGGCCGTTTAATTGCCTCCATAAATCTATTTTGTTTCTAAAATTCCGTTGCGGCGTCGCCAAGTTATTCCACTTTGTCAAACAAATTTGACATTTGCAGGTGCCAATGATAAAATCTGCGCAAGACGTAGTTCCACAAATTAAACGAAATTTTTAGCTAAGTTTTACTTAATACCATGCACTATTCCACAGATATTTTAAAGTTGAATTTGGTTATATAGGGCGCTTTTTACAACGGCACAGAAACTTACCTCTATGTAAAAACATATAGAGTGTTCCATTAAAAACCATCGAGTTATGATGAATTAAACATGTAAGTTTTTGCACCGTTGCAATAAGCGCCTTGTATAACCAAATTCAACTTTTAAATTTCTGTGGAATAGTACACGGTATTGACTATAACTTAGCTAAAGAATTTTGTTTAATCTGTGGAAGTACGGCTTGTGCAGGTTTTATCAGTGACGTCTGCAAATGCCAAATTTGATTGACAAAACGGAATAACTTGGCAGCGCCGCAACGGAGTTTTAAAAACAAAATAGATTTATAGAAGCAATTAAACGGCCAATAAAAATATGCACAAAATATACGGGGTGTTTAATTTTAAAAAACATAAGTTTGGTATGCTCCTCTAATAAATCATTTTAAAATGTGCTAAAATTGTCAAGTAGCCTACGTTTACAATATCTCTTTGATAACCTAATTAACAAAGGTGTTCTCAAAGAATTTCGGAAAATTGGGACACCCGGTATAATAAAAATTCTATTACTAAGAAATCTAAAAATTTTTTAAAATAAAACATTTCTATTTCCTTCGTCATTTTAAAGTCCAGTATATTATTTAGTTGAAAAATAATAAATTAGTCATCTTAATACAATACTAGCATTGGCTTTCGAAAACTTTTTTATTTCATATCTCCGTTATTTATCATTAAGGTTAAGGGTATGGGGTTGAAATTAAACCCCTATAAGTGTTTATTTGAAAATAAAAATTGATGTGTTCTAAATTTTCTTAAAAAATAGGTAGTAAATAGTAAATGAATTTTATTCCAAACTTTAGGGACAATCTGTATAATGTTATACCTGTCCGATTTAATTTTTATTAACATCTTATTTAAGATTTACATTTCTTGTTGACGTATATTTCCTTACAATGTTAATATACAACACAAACACGGAGAGGGTGGTGTTGAAAGGTTTACGCATAAAGTTTCCTGACACACCCAAGTGTTTGCTTCTTAGCAAATGACAAATTCAGTATTACATAGGAATTTAAGTGTTTCAATTAGAATTTTAGGCAAAAATTTCAAATCTTTCTTTAATACCATAGCAATGTGATGGAACCTAACTGAAGGAATTGAAACTATTAGAAAAAACATTGTTTAGTACAAACAAGTTCTTCTTCATCGAGCTTTCTATAAACATGTTAATATTTATTTTGGAAATTACAATCGCGGATATTATTATTCGACAGCTAACCTACCCTGCAAAAACGCACTTTTTTTTTGAAAAGTGAACATCCTTATAGGGAAGTTTATACCTTAGGGCGCTGTAATAGAGAATAAACGTTAATTTACAGAACGAATCGATAGAGATATACGTTCAAATAGAGAAGGGCTCGAACGGGAAAGTTATGTTTGGAATACCGCTGTGTTGGCGCACTGTAATAGGAGAAGGTTTATGGTAGCTTGTTATAAATCCTGTGTAAATTTCAAGCGACAACTTAATTAAATGCATTTATTAAATCCAAATAAACCAAAATTCTAATTTTAAAACTAAAAAAGGAAATCGAAAACCCAGAAAAGTAATAGCATTTTTAAAGCATCTAGAAAATTTCAACAAATCACAATCGGGAATTCTGATCACCACACAAAAATCAATAACAATAGAACTTTGCTTCAGGTGTTCAGAAGATGCGAGGATTCAGAACTGGTATATAATTCAGGAGAACGACATTATCCGCAAACCCTTATTGTTCAATAAACAATCATTTTAATTTAAACTCCTTAAGTAAAAGCATAATTAAAGGTTTAATTATTATTTATACTTAACGACTTCCATTTCGGTATGCCTGCGGTATGTAGCATTTAATTTGACGACCAAACAAATGTAATAGAAGACGAAATTAAATGGAAAAGGAAGAGTTAAGCTAGTATTTACATTACTATAGTACTTTCGCTAATTTAAAGTAATTTTATAAAAATTAGTAAACTTACGGCGGTGGGCTAGGTAAAGGTATTTGATGAATCTTCCATGTGGCTGTGGATATTGACTGTTCGTCAGCAGCATAACATCTCCAAAGTGATTGTATCAACGTAGCTGCAGGCTGCCTTCTTCTAATCATGTGCTTTTGACGTTGCTGCTGCTGAACTTTTAGTGCAAATCCTGATCCTAAAATTCCCTGAAATCATTGTCAATAGATACTCCAGGCGCTTAAGATTAAAAAAAAACACTTACAGCTGGTAAAGCAAAAAATGAAATTCCAAGAAGAGCGCAGAAAGACGCTATTACTTTGCCTTGCCACGTTTCCGGAACCATATCTCCGTAGCCTACAGTGCAAAGAGTGATCTAAAAGAAGTGTAGGCTAGGTTAACTTTATTAATTTTTAATAATAGTAACTTACCACTCCCCACCACAAAGCTTGAGCAAAATTCGAAAATTTTTTGTTGACGTCTTTTTCTGCGAGATACACAAGAAACGAAGCGAAAATTAAGCCCAGGAAACCGATGTAAAGCGTCGTTATAAGTTCCTAACGAAACGAACATTTTTCTGAAACTATCTGAAAGAAGCAATTAGGCAACATTTCCTTACCTGTCTGTGAGCATAGACAACAGATCCCAAGAGCTTCCAAGTACCACCCCGTCTGTCCATTCTCACCATACGCAATATTTGAAAGAACCGAAGGCCTCGTAAAGCACTAGCAGCGAACACTTGTCCGCTTGATCCCATAGCAAGTACCACAAAAGAAGCCGCTATTGTTACTACATCTAAAGAATTTTTAAGTTTGTATTTTTATTAAAACGCGTGGTACATGTTCACAATACAAACCTACAATACAAAACGGTCGTCGAAGGAATTTAAGGCGACCCATAGGGCCCTGATAGCGGGAACGGCATCCCGAAGACCACAGCCTGGAGATAAAAATATTTTCTATTAACAATGTGGTTATTAATTTATTTATTAAAATAAAATAAGTTTTGCACATAAAAATTAATAAAAGCGGTTCTTTCATCGATGCATTTTACTAATTACAATTTGTGTTTTTTACGTAGGTGTGCAGAGCGATCAAATAAAAAACTTAATCGCAGTTGCCTGTGAAACAAGCGCGGTATGTCGATGATTAGTTGGCAAATCCTAGAGCTATTATAATAGTTGCGCGGTTTACTATTTTACCGTAATTGCTCATATTTAACAATTTTAAACAATTAGCAAGTGAGCATTGTAGATTATTTTCTCCATTGTGTGTGTTAAATGGGTCACGGTTGCCAACTGACATTTATCATGCACGTTTGTAAAATGAAAATAAAAATATTAAAAAGAATTGACAATGCTCACTTGCTAATTGTTTAATTGTTTAAGAAGGTTACATATGAGCAATTGCGTAAAATAATAAACAGCACAAACAGAGCTACGAGTATAAATCAGTATGATGCCAAGATTTTCAAAAATAACTGACTTACTATGTGCATTGGAGTAGATGCAAAGAGAGAGGGGCAGGAGGCCATGTCCTACCTTAATATTTCTGCAAAAATATTGAAATATTCTCTGAATTATGTATACTTTTGTTGTATAAGGACTCTATGTCACACTTTTATTATTTTAAAAGAACCACGGTCTCCTGGATTAATATCGACTTCGCGTCTATACGGCCTGCCGCATCACACGTTTTCCTACAAATTCCGTGTATTGCAAAGGCGCCACTAACTAGAGATGAGGCATCGGCAAAATTAAATATCATATTCCGGTTTAAGTTAGTAATTGGTTGGGGTAAATTCAGAAAAAAACGAAATATTACATTGCATTTCACTTCCAATTTAAGTTGTTATGACTTTCTGCGTGAGTTGAATGGTTTTTTATTATATTATACAAGAATATCTAACCACTCGCTGAATTAATTGTATTTTTCGTTACAAAATCGTCTACTTTCTGTTTTCTTTGTATATGTTTTTTTTTGCAAACGCCTCAATTTAGCAATTAAAATTTTGTTAGTATATTGCAAATCGCAATATTTACCCGAACCTAGTCAGTATCAATAATTATTAAATTGTTTGATCTTTCAAAATTATTTGGAACTGGTGCAAGTGATTTCATTCATTCATTCAATAACTGTTCTTTTGGTTCAGCATGCTTAAAGTAATTTAATTATTTACAGACGTTAATGTGTCTATACCAATATGTGGAAATATCAGAACTTACAAATACGGTGGGAATTGCATTATTATTTACTTTGCGCTTTTTGCTGGACCAACTAAAACTACTTTTGGTAAAGTACTTACCGCATACGAGCGAATTCTCTTAAGTTGTTGTAAAAATGAATAAATATGAAACTGAAAAATATGCTGTGTTTTAATTGCATACCTACTTATACCAAGTACGGATTTTTTCCAATTTGCTGTGAGTTTGCTATTACTGAGAAATTCATGAAAAACACGTTTTCTGCAATATTGTTGGAGGTAATTCAAATTTTTGCGACATAGTAATGTGTCAGCAATCAAAGGCGACTAGATTATATAAACCAGAGCTGTCTGAATTATTAATTAATTTTTTTAATATATTACTTCCAGTGCAAACCGCTAGATGGCTTCAGCTACGGTGTGCTATATGAAGTTATTCGAGAGCAAAAATATTTTGTGACACGGCAGGCCGTATAACGGCACGAAGTCGGTATTAATCTTAAAGGGCGTAAAAAGAACGCACAAGAAAAACTTATTTTTAAAGAAACGCAAACTGCAAAGACCCGCCATCATAAGAACTGCCGGTAGACCAATAAACGGATTACTTGCCAACAGTTGCACTGTTGCAGTTACCTCGCTTCAAGTAGTAAGCGTGACGTTTTCTAGATTACCGGCTATAACATTACGTTATTAGGTTTCTATAATAACTTACCTGTACCAGGTAATGGTATGTGCATTTAAAACTTAAAAAATAGCCAAAATATATTTTGGAGCATCTTAATTTTACACGATGCCCAAAAATTATGAGACGCAAAATTTGAAACCAAAAATTATCGAAAAAAAAATGAGGTCTACGCTGCAGCCTACTCAGCCTATTAGTGAATCCGGCACTGCGCGCAACTATGATAATAGATCAACGATTTGCAAACTAATCGTCGACATACCGCGCTTGTTTCATAGGCGACTGCAATTAATTTTTTATTTTATCGCTCTGTATTTCTACAGTTCGTAGACACAGTTTTGCTAGTTCTGTCGTTTCCAGTAAGTTGATAAACAGGTTTTTGACAAATGTTGTTTTGAAATGCAATCCTTAATTCCTCATTTCAAAAAAGAAATTTAGTTCAATTCATACGGTAGGTATTTTCAAATAAACTTTTGCAACAATATACAGAGTGTTCCGAAACTAGCGAGCTCGAACTGTGCAACGGTATTCTGCGAAAAATACTATATAAAAAGTCTTTTTACGATTTTTAAACTTGACCAGTATTTTTGGAAATATTAACGTTTTGAAAAATCAGAAATGATAAGAAAAAACATTCAAACTCAGATGTAAATGTTTGATCAAGCACCGAAAATCAATCCATGATAAATTAAAAATAAAAGAGATAATCAAATTATGAATGGGAAGAAAAATTATAGATGTTCAAAGTGTCCGAAAAACTAAAATTTACGTGTTCAGTTAAGCAGTGGCGTACCGCTCGTATTGCTTGATTATTAGAAGCCTCGAGTGCCATCAGCATAGCATCATACTCTAGGCTTGAATAATACGCGGCCATTCTTTTGCATATTGGATCAATTTTAACATAATAAATGGTATTGTAAATTTAAACAAATGACGAACTATGAAACAAATAAATAATGACGTGCTGTTTTCAACAGCCATAGCGTGCTACTGCTTAATTGAATTCATAAATTTTTAAGGTTTTTTGGACACTTTGAAACACATTTTTAATTTTTCTTTTCAACTGTCATTTTGAACTATCATAGATTTATTTAAGTACTTGATACACACTTAGCTTTGAGTTTGAATGTTTTTATATCAATTTCAGATTTTTTAAAACTTTGATAACTCCAAAATATTAGTAAAACCGAAAAATCGTAGAGGAACCTTTTACTCATTTTTTTTAAGAATACCGCCCCACAGTTCGTGTTCGCAGGTTTCGTAACACCCTGTATATCAAATTGACAGTATAAATTATCGATATTCTGTTACCCAAAGTAAACTGAAGCATACCTTAATGGAACACAAATTTTATTAGGTTAACCTTTCTAAACACCCATACTACAGTTCCCATTATTTACTCTAATCGCATTTTAGAGTAGGTATGTGCGTATCATTCGTTCGTTAAAAGTATTATAACGTGTTTCAAAAGTATGTAATAACATTTATAACTTTGTTTCTATTTGTTTTGAGAGAAAACGCTCGAAGGCATATAGAGATTTAAGGATGAGTCAACACTTCTTACCACCCTGTTTATTTTCTACACGCAAAATAATTTTTGGTTAGCTTTTTCTGCCGTAAAGACAATTTTCTGTATTTAAATATTTTTTACAGGACACTCGTAGGCGTTGCAATGCCATGTTGATTTTTTTAAATTACACCATATATTTTATCAGAATTAGGTTCTTTTTTCCTTTCTTTATACAAATAGCTAATACTCTGATACCCTTTCAGGAGGTAAAATGCAAAAACTGCCAGTAATGTCAGGAATAAGTAAAAAATTACTGTGGAAAGAATTTTGACCAAAAGTTATCTGACCAAGATTTAGCCGAAAGAGTAGAATTTTGTGCTTAAAGTCTGCAACAAATGACAAAAAACGAAACTTTTTTCCGGTACGTGTTATTTACTGACGAGCGACATTTAACAATACAGGGTATGTTAACAAACGTAACATATACCATGCGTCCCAAGACTAGCCGTAACATAGTTACATAATATGGGGAAACTAAAAATCTCGTAAATCTTCCTGATATGCTCCGGTAATTTTTAGACGTCAGAACGATGAATAGCGTATATTTTTGGAATACACGGTGGAAATATTGGTAAGCAGCCAGTTTAACCACGGCTTAACTCTGTAATTACGTTTTCTTCAATGCGTGTCTTCATAGCCAGTTAGTAAATGGACGAGCGGTTCAAATCCCGCTCCCCGTAATTTTTCTTTTCTATTTTTTACATTTTTAAATAACTCTTTTATTTTATAAAAACTAAATATTATTTTAGTACTTATTTTTGTTAAAAAAATGAAGTACACAAAATATTACATTTAATTAAATCTTCATTGAGTCATCTGTCATGGTGAGCGAGATTTAAGCCGCTGTATTTTCGGTACCGTTGTTGTGTCGCGAGCGTGCATTGCCCGTTTGATAACTGCGCCATGAAGACACGCATGCGGAGATGCGTAATTTTAGAGTTATAAACAGAACTTGTTTATTGATATCGTAAATTAATCGATTTAAGCCATAATTAAACCGGAAGCGTATCAAAACTTTTATTAAGAAATGCAAAAACATGCGTTCTTCATCGATATGACGTCTAAACCTGACGGGAGCATTTCAGAGAGTTATTATACAAGATTTTCAGTTTCTCAATGTTATCTACCTATGTTCGGCTATTCTTGGAACACATTGTGTTATTAGGTTACTGCAAACCTTCACTGTATGCGTAAAAATCCAACTCAACGTTACTGAAGTTTAAATGTTGAAGTTTGCCGTATTTTCGTAAAGGAAAACTTATTGGAGAAACATAGGAACACTTCAAAAGTATTAAATTGCCAGGTTTTTTAGAAGAAGAAATGCCATTAAATATGCGAACGGTCCTGTGGTATTAGCGTGACGGAGCATCTGCACATAATTTTCACGATGCAAGACGCAATTCAAATTATGCTTACCACAATCGGTGAATTGGAAGAAATAGACCAGGCCCATGGGCACTACAATTACCATACTTCAGTACTTTGTATTTTTGTGGTGACACCAAATTGGCTATAAGGTAGACCGTTGTTAATAAAAGAAGATATGAAGCGGTATATCATTCACGCCTTCTATTTACTCACTAACTGGAATAAGGTATCAACAGTTATAATTTTTTTAATTTTCATATTCGACTGTATTCGATAGTAAGAGAAGAACATGACTCAAAAAATTAGATAATTTTTTTTTAGTTGTTGTATTTCATTGTTTCTGACTCCTTTTATTTCTGGATTTGTTGTACGAATTTAACTTGTTTTTCCGACAGTGTTTTGCAATTATCACAAAAATTTTTCATTGTATTAAAATGTTAGATAATTGTATGGAGAAAGAAAAAAAAACGTTATTCCGCGAAATAACATACATGGTGTAATAAAAAAATAACATTGCAGCGCTTGCGAATGTGTCGTGCAAAAAAAAAACAGAACAGGAAATTGCAGAACCGGACGTTTAGGGCAGCCGTTTAGGCGCAAGACGTTTGGACGTAGGGACGTATGGGCGCAGAGCCGTTTGGGTGCAGAGACGTATCGACGCTGGAACGGTTGGGCGCTAGGACGTTTTGGCGCAGGAACGTTTGGGCGCAGGAACTTTTCGGAGCAGGAACGTTTGGATGCAGGGACGTTTGGGCACAGGGACTCCTCGGCGCGGGCCGTTTTGGCGCAGGGGCGGTTGGTTCTAAGCGTAATTTACTGTTTTTAATTATTTTATCAATAGTTTAGTGATATATTAAAATCGGTGAACAGTTAATTCAATTTGAGCAGTAAATCCAATCCATCAAACAACTGAATCGTTACACACATAAACATTTAGCGGATATTTTTATTTCCTATTTGAATCGTAGTAGCTTTGCAATGTACCGGTGCACGCGGCAATTTTGAAGATCTTAATTTTGCTAATTATTTATGCATCAATTCTGAATTACGCCTTAAATGTACCACGTGTACATTTTAAATAAATAACTAACTAGCTATTAACATATTAATTAATAAAAGAAAAAAAGATTAATTATAATTTGAAAATTGTTAATTACGTATTAATAATTCCTGAAATGTTACGCATAAAAAAACCTTTGCGTCAAAACCTCACTGCGCCAAAACGGCTTGCGCCCAAACGTATCTGCGTCTAAACGTCCCTGCGCCTAAATGCATCAGCGTCAAAACGTTTCTTTGCTCTAACGTCCTTGAGTCAAAACGTCCTTGCGCCTAAACTTCCCTGCGCCCAAACATTCCTGCGCCCAAACGTCCCTGTGCACTAACTGCCGCGCCCACACCGCCGCGTTCAAATGTTCGTCCTCAATCGGCCGCGCCCAAACGTCCGCTTGCAATTGGCCGCGCCCAAACGTCCCAGATCGGGAAATTGTACGTCTTTACGGCAGAAACAAGTCTGCCACAAAGTGCTGTGGTAAGAATTGCTATCTTACACTATCAACTGCATTGTTTTATACTTATAACGAATCGTATTCCAATGAGGTCATAATTTTTTTAATAAATTACAACATCTTCTCGATAGCCTTTGATATTCTCTTTATAACTAATTAATTAGTAATTATAATGTATGTACAACATGTTATAACCTTTTTTTAAAACATTTATAAAATACAATTGCAAGTTACTTCCAAAAATAACTTAATCGCCGTCGCATGTCAAGCAAAAAGCTCTTATCTGTGATTAGCTTCTACCACGACCAGCTACATACAAGACAAAAGCCTCTTTATCCGGCTAGACTATTTGTAAAATGCAAGATAAAAATCAAAATAAATTGAAAGCATAAAACAAGATAAGCTAGCAGTATGAGAATTGTAAAAAATTGAATGAACAGAGTACATTACGAACTAGTTCACTAAGCATTTAAATATGTCCGGTTAATGGCTCACTTACTCACTTATAATTTGCTTGTTATACAGCGCTATGCGGAGAACACTTGAATTTTGCAAATGCGCTAGCCAAGTAAAGAGTCTTATATCTAGCAAGTTGTGGTACGAACTAATATTACAGAAACACTAGTGTACTTTCAGTATAAAGACGTATTAAATTAATGAAAACTTTTGTAATCGAGAATTGGAAGGAAAACCATGTTTTGGACCTCCAGAAACTCAAAAATTGTGGTTTCTAAAAAATGTGTGTTTATGGGTAGGTGTTTTACCCCTGATAACTCCATAACGGACGGTCCGCGATTTCGGAATATCAAAAAATGATAAATAAAATAAGTTTTAAAAAAACACACGTTTTAGAGTAGATTTTTCTTCAGAAAATGAATTTTCTATGTGTGAAAATAGAATCTAATAGAAAACTTTAGATCAAAACCAACACGATTGTCTCTTCACAATGGCTGTCACCATGATATTTAGAAAATTTTAATTTTAAACATTTTTAAAAAGATAATTCTCAAAAACTTGTTACAAGTTTTTTTTTAAGTTTTGTAGGCTCATAGAACCACGGGTGAACTACAATTTGGTTTGCGTACCAGTCCGCTAATGTCTCTGTTACGCTTTCCATGAATTTTTGAAAATCGTAAATTTTTGTCCCTTTATTTAATAAACGGGGAACTATAAAAAATTTGTGTACCAATAAATTGTGCATGGGTGACAGTACAATAAGATTCGCAACTTAATTGCTACGTGCAGCAGTATTGTTTTTTTGGTTGACGAATTTCCTTTAATTTATTTTGATCCACAAAATTCTGATTTCAACAAACCAACTTTTTTTCATAAAAAAACGTTAGGTTAGATACAATTCGGTATGCAGCTAACCAACTCCGCGTCTGTGATGTCCTCAATGTGTCTGACGTTCGCGTTTTGGTTTGCCTCCTTTACAGTGGTAGGAGTAGTGTGATCTGAGTCATTACTATCAGCTGTTAAACTTTGATAAAACGTACTTTTGAAAATATGATAAGTAGCAATTTCTAAAGTATTGAAAAGTTTAGGTGAAGTGTCGCTTATTTTTTTCTCGCTCTTACTTTCGAAGTAATTTACAAGTAGGATTGTATTTTGTACATTTTGTAAAGAGAAATTCAAGAGTTATCACATGCGGTTACGATTTATAGTAAAATTAATTAATAGTGCCAACAAAATTTAAATCGCTCGCCGTTTTAAGCGTTTTTTCAAAAAATTAATTACGTATTTTACTTAATACTTACGATAGCAGATTTAATGTTGTTAAACATTCTATTTAATTTTATATCAGTCATTATAATTTTATGAATATTTATAAAAAGTTAGTACGCTAGTATGCAGTAAATTATTAATTTTGTAAAACCAGGCGCATCCTGCATGTTTTTATCAGTGCTAACGAGGTCCTTCGAGAGAGCACTTTAAAACTCTAAAAAACAAAATGTGTCTCGAAATTGCGTACTTTTCTATGAAGATTTTTAAGAACAAAAATCATAGATCCTTTGATTTACTAAGACGGATATACACAATCCAAAAATCTTGCAGAATTTTAGTTGTTTTAGTTACTAGAAGACGATTACATTTGTATATTATGCTTCTGAGTTCGGCTGTTGATAAAAACAGAAGCGAATAATACTGGCCGCTTAGGTCGTCATTAAAGTCGAAGTTAGTAGTAAATTTAAAAAAATGTTTATTACAATTTGGTAATCACATAAAACAACTAAATTATCACTATATCTAAATAAACTGTGGCGAAAACTGTAAATATAATTTACCCCTTTTATTGTAATATGTGCAAATAATTAAAAACAAATTACAGAAAAACACAACCAACCTTAGGCCAAATTCGATTGTAAACCAGACAACTACAACAACTTCCATGTAGAAAAGAATATATCCTGCTGTTGCTTCGTATGTCTCAATTGTAGAGAATACGCTCAAACTCAGGCACATAAATACCATGCAAAACCTGTAACAAAAAACAATTTCAGTGAAACGACCATAGTAGATTTTAGTCTTTTCCGTAAATTTTTAAAACTTAATTCGCGCCTGCTACGGAAAGAATAATTGTATTTTTACGTGCAGAGTACAGAGCAGGTTTCACATTCCGAGTTTCTGCCGATAAATAATTTACAGCGAGGGATGCGAAGGAAAGGTATTACTGATAAATGCTTTCACATTATTGGCAGTTTAGAATCTATGATATAGACAGAAAATTGCAGGTACCCAGTACGTGATCTTCACATTTTATCATTTGATTTAGCGCAGATACAGATTGACGCAGCTTCGGCAGCTTGATTTTTGTTACGTTCAACGCCCACGTGAAAAGAAAAGGTAGAATACGAAAGTACCCCAATGGGGTACGGTGGTTTTTAATGAAATCCAATATTTACCACAATAGGTGTGTTTTAAGATAACTTTCGAAAATAGCCATGTTATGCTTACATTCTTAATTTAAAAATACGAAGTCAAATGAAGCGAAGACTATTGTCACAACATTGCAATAACCCAAAGTCTAAAATCACCCGAATTAAAATAATAACGTTTTGTCACTTTTGATTTTCTACGTGTTCGTCGACATAGCATAATACACCGGGTGTAATAGAATTGTGGTTGACGACGAATATATTTTTTATTTATTAACTTATCTTAATGAAATTTGTTCAATTAACCGCAAGAACGCGTTGTGCAATGTATAAAAGTACCAAAAATGGTTCTTCTGGTTCAGCTAAAAGTGATATCAACTAAATATACCTATTTTCTCTCGAATAAAACACCTTGTATATTTTTGGAAAATAAATATCCATTTAAATTCGAAATTCACTGTGTCACACATGCATGTTAAGTCGATAGTATTTTGTTTAACTTAAGAAATAACTAACAGTTAATGTGGATTATGTTATTTGTTAAACAAATGAAGAATTTAGGTGATCAAATTACAGGGCCAATATTTTTTGAATGACAGTTAATTACATAATGGTTCGTAGGATTTTTTAAAAATCAAACAAAAGAAGCGCTAGATGAATTGCTGTTGATTATTATTCTTTATTTGAGATAAATAGTTGCTATCGCGTCTGGTTAAAGCGGAAACACCATTTTAAGTACTTCTATATTATTATGCGCTCTGCTAATGAATAAAAAAACTGTTAGGCAATCGCCACGAGAACGTCCCTGCATCCATTGAAATTTAAATTTTTTTTTGTTACTTTTGAAAATTCTCAATTTTAAAATGTTTAAACATTTTCGAAATTTTTAAAAATTTTTACATTTTCAATACTGTGTCGACTTTGGCGGTCGGTTGAACATCCGGGAAGAAGGGAGTATCCATGGATAATAGAGAGGAGCACAATTTTGTTGTTATACTATCTGATATGAATGAAATAATAATACGTTCAGTAACATGCTTTAGTAATACTAAATCCAGATACTATTCCCCTGTCTCAACTTATAGTGACCGCGGGTTCAGTAACATGTCTTACATTTCGACACAAGTTATTTATCTCCTATATATTAAATCCGGATCCCACCCCTTTTCTCAACTTGTAGTGACCTCGCATTTAGTTACATACCTTACATTTCGACATAAGTTATATCATTATATCTCCTATTGTTTCTAAGCGAAAGGCGTGAGACGTAGTCCACGGGTTCAGCTAATTTTATAAATTCAGTTACTATAGCTTTCATTCTTGTAATCGTAAACGTGAATGTTTGTTCTTTTAACCAGAGTTCCCATAATTTCGGTCATTGAAGTGCGAAATTTATAAACAAACTCGAACAGCTGGAACCTAATAATTCTGTTTAAATAAGTTTTGGAGTAATGTTTAAATATTGTATTAGCTTTTAGAAAATTAAAATGTTTTTCTAATTTGTAATCTACAACAATAGCAGTCTGTGACATAAAAGCATTGACATCGACGTTTATTTAGTTTAGTTGCATAATTGAATAGCGGTTTCGTTTATCTACTCAAAACACCCATTGATGCGTAGCTTGCTGACTAACTGGCGTTGCAGCAACAGTATGTTGCGGTATGCATTGCAGATGCTAATGCTGTTCAACACACCAACTGATACCGACCTAACACATAAACTCCTACCCACCTACTGGCATGGAGTGGGCCTGGCGTAATCCAGGATCGACCTTCGAGACAGCTCCATGTCAGATGATGATGATGATGATGAGGATGAGGATGAGGATGATGATAATCGTCCACTTCTGCAGGTGGCATGTTAACAACGTTCTAAGCAAAATATGTTTAAGTTGTTTTGTATATTGTAAGTACCCGCTTACTTTTAGTATAAGAAACAACCAGACAGACGGGCATTCTTTCATAAGACTAATTAATATCCTATTAAAATTCGTTGGTTTGATTGTTATTGTGTTGGTGTTTTGTTCGCCTATTTATTTTAATTGCATAAGTTATTACTTGTTCAATTATTGCCTTTACTTGTCATATAATTTCAATTACACTCATACTTATATTCACACAACTCGCGATAAACAAATGCTGTTTCTAATAAAACTGTAAAAATGTTCTGTGTGAAATGCTTTTATTATATTATTTGTTTGTTTTTGAAAGAAATTATATAAAATGACTCTCATGTCAGCGCGGTAAATGCACTGAATGGAAGATGTTTACTGTTTTTTTCCCAACCCGCCAGAATCGAAGTAAGTCATAAATAAACAAATTATGGCAACATAAACATTCGCCGAAACCAATCAATAAACTGAGTAGAGATGCAGGTGGTCGTCGCGCGTTGTCGTGATATGGTGATAAATTTTCTGAAGATGTATGAGGTCTGTTACGGTGAGACACTTGGGGATTTAAAATATAGAAAGAAGGAAGGTATTTCGTGTGGTAAATTTATACGAATAGTTTTATTACCATAATGTTTAGAAATACCTCAAAATCATTGCTGAAAAGGTTCCCAAGTTACATTTCGGAAATTTTCCAGTATACGGTGTTGTTTAACGAGAAGTAGGAAACAAAAATTTAGAGTTGCCAACATATATATTTTTTAAATAAAGCACATTTGTAGGAAAATATAATAACGAAACGAAACTTCACCGACTTTTTATCTATAAATCGCTTTACAATCAGTATGCGCCAACACGCGCCTCGTTATTTTATTACAAATACACCAAGAGCTCTTTGGAAGTATCTCCAACTGAATATGATTATAGATGGAATTTCATTTACATTCCTTAAACAAGTTTGAAATATGTTCGTAACGTTTCAGAACAATCCTAAAAATGAGCAGTAATAGTATTTGTTTACGTTTTTCATCAATTGCAAACATAATTAATAAAAATGCCTAACTTCCGTATAGAAAAATTAAAATTATTTTCGACTTGTTACTTATTACTCCTGTGCCGTACTGACTGGAATATGTGAGAATATATTCTGCCTTTATGTAGTAATTACTGGGACTAGAACCCCACGATTCCATGCAAATTTACAATTTCGAAATTATAGCAACTAAACACGTTTTGAGGTCCAACAAACAAAAAATATATATTTTGAAAAAAATTCTGTCGGGTTTCAAATAATATCCAAAACATTTATTTTTGACTATGTGAAAGTCCAGGCAAAGTGCTTCGCTCGTTTTTACTTTATTTATTTACTTTGGTTAGCTAACGGACACAATTTAATGTATGACAAATCCTATTAATTCATGTTTAGAAAGTCATCAATAAACTTGGCAATTATTTTGTAAACCTTCGTTGTGATCAACTAATACTCATTTATCCCGACCATTAATTGGGGTTCTCCAACATTTACGTACCTACCAAATCAATACGTATAAATCTGGTAAACAGAAAAGTGAAAAATAATAAATAAAACTGAACACGGAAATTATCATTAAAAATAATAAAAAATGCTACATTGTGCATTAGAAGTTTGTTAAGATTTATGTATACGAAAGAGAAGATCAGCTTTTCTTTTGACTTTGATAAATTGTTTTTTAGAATACACCTTCTACGATGATCGTAACTTTCAATTTTCATGTTTCTGTTTGCAAGTAATTATGTTTTAGACAAATACAAAGATGAATGGTTTTTGAAGAACGTTTAATTATCAATTACTTAGGTTTTTAACCAGAACAGCTAATGAAACTAAGAGAGCACAGCGTAATTATTGATGAATACACCTCAGGGGTATCTATTTACATTAGCGAGTGGAATTGACGATCACCGCTATTCCCTGTTCATTACAATTTTTGTATTACGAATACTAATTGACATACAGTAACTCGTAAAGCACCAAACTAAATCCGAACAAAATTACATCAGTTTTTATACAGGGTGTGTATAAATTGGTGAAAGAACTACACGTGGCGATGCTGGTCATAAAATTCTAAGTCGAAAATCTTAATACCAAAGTGTTGGACAATGCTTCCTTCCTCTGTCCTCGGGAACCATTTTAATGGAACGTACCTACATTTGACAACATTGGATCCACACACCACAGGTGTTTTGTTATAATGCACGGTAACTAAGGATGTCCGTTACATCTCAACACTCCGTGAATGTTGAAACAAAGTTAAGGTTCGAACTGAAAACCGTCTGTTTGCAAATACAGTCGTAACCTTTGTGGTATAGTTTGCATCACTCGTTCAAGTTTTTGGGGGGTGATTTCTAATACAGCCGCATTAATTCTATTCCTAACTTCGTCAGAATTTGGTGGAACTTTTCCTTTAATGAAACCCTAAACAAAAAAGTCTAATGGATTGAAATCGGAAGATCTCGCGGGCCATAAGATAGGGCCGCCGCGACCATCCATCTGTTTGGCAAGTGTTCGTCCAACCACTCTCTTACATTACGAGCAAAGTGAGCAGGAGCTCCATCATGCATGTATAACATTTCGTGTCTTATCTGCAACGGCATCTCGTCAATTACTTGTTCTAAACCATTGAGGTATTCATCGGCATTACGACGATTCGGCAAATAAATTGGTCCAACAACCCTATGGTCTATTATGCCAAGCCAAACATTAATGGAAAATCTTCTCTGGTGACGATATTCTCGATATTCGTGCGGGTTTACGTCAGCCCAATGGTGAATATTATGTGTATTAAACACGTCATCTATAGTAAACAGGCACTCATCGCTCTAAAGAATACACGTCTCAAGAAACCGTCATTGTCACAAATTGTATTTAAAATCGTGTTGCAGAAATTCAATATGGCTATGTTATCATTTTCATAAAGGGGCTGTACTTTGGTGACATGATATGGATGAAGAAGGTTTTGTTTTAGAACCAAATGAACTTATTGCTGGGAATATTTAATGTTGCAGCTAACTGCCGGGTGCTGACGGAGGGATCTTCTTGTACTGCATCTAAATTTTGCTCTTCCAGTTGTACCGTGCGCCTTTGCCTTGGTCGACCAGCGTTTACATTCCTTGGAACAAATGAACCAGTTTCACGAAGACGTTGGTCCAGCCTTCGAAAAACATTTGCTGTAGGATGC
Organism: Ctenicera cuprea; assembly: GCA_958336395.1. Taxonomy (NCBI): domain Eukaryota; kingdom Metazoa; phylum Arthropoda; class Insecta; order Coleoptera; family Elateridae; genus Ctenicera; species Ctenicera cuprea. The sequence continues at coordinate 19,108,878 of OY284496.1, forward strand.
CTCCGGTTTGGATAACGTGCACGATATTCACGTTCTGCCATGTCGCCATTTCCATTACAAAAACCAAATACCATGTACATATCAGCATAATCATTGAACGTAAAATCCATTGTTAGTGAACGAAACAAGAAAACGAAAATAATAATAATTAATACTAACAACTACGAGAACAGCAACGATGATAGAAAAAGCAAGTCCAATTACAAACTTTTGACACTTGTCAAACTTTGACGTTATCAAAACAGAAGTAATTTAGAGTCGCATCACTCTTGAATAATTATTGTTTTACAATGCTGCCATATGCCATAAGTTAACGAAGAAATGTTTAAAACACGCTTTTTGGTCTGAAAAACAATATCTATGAAAAAATATTTATTACAATTCTTATTCCTTCTAATTTGCAGCTCTTTCTGTCAACAGATAATGAATTAAAACACTTATTAAAAGACTTTATTTTCAAACTGTGAAGATCCTGTGCATACCCAGGAAGCATGGTACAATATTTTGACTCAGAATTTTATGACCAACATCGTCACGTGTAGTTCTTTCGCCAATTTATACACACCCTGTATATCAATTGCATCTAAATACTAAATATGAATATTACAATATTTTTTTATTAACTAGAAGAATCATTATTAAAGTTGTTTTAGCAGTTTTTACAAATAATCTTATATTTTAATGTCTAGGTCATAAACAAACTTTTTAAATTATAGTATTACAATATTCCTTTACAATTTCATGGGCAAAAAACTTCGCCTGGACTTACCGATGCATTAAAAACTTTTACTTTTTGTATTATCAAAAGTATCAGAAGTTTAGTTTAGGATTCCCAGTTTTTAGGGTCTCCAGAAATTAAAACAAAAAATTGTGTGCCGAGCACGCAAGTTATAAGTGAAACTTCTTAGCGTGTTCTCACTAAAAACGAATTTTAAATTGTATGATTTAACAGAAAACGAAACGATTTAAAAATATAAAATATTACAAAAACTGTAACTTACGGTTTTCACGCAGCTTCTGCAAAATATTTTGTTATTTTCAATAACCAATTCAGGTAAATCTTTACGCCAAGTAATTTGAAATTAAAATTATTTACGAAGCATCACAACACAATGGAATGCTCCGAATTACCGACATTAACAAAAGACAGAACAACGTTTTTAGCTTTTTTACAAATAAACGCGATAAACTATTGTGCGTGGCTTTCCATAGAACACAGAACTTGGTGATTCCCCGAGCGCACTATTTGTTTCTCCGAGGGATGTTTCTTTGGTCTAGCGGTGAATTGGTAGAATGTGGTGTAAACACTCGGTAAATTATTCGCTGAGTCGTTTAAACCGAAAAATAGTAAATTAATTAATGTTTTAACATTAGATTTTTTAAACTAAAAATTGCAAATATTAAATTATTTATAAAAAAAAGCCCCAACTAGCTATATAAAAGCTAAAATATGCGCATATAAGAAGTTTAAGGAACAAAGTAAGTAGTAAAATATGCAAAATAAGCAAAATAAAAATGGTGTCAAATGATTACATTTTGCATGATTCGTGGAGATACAAAAGGATTTTCATTGGCTTACAATAATAGTGCATAAACAAAATGCTTGAAATCCGCGATCTGCTCGTGATAGTGGAACCGCTTTTAATGATAAATGTAAGCCATTTGGCACAGTTGTTAATAAAACCAATTAAAAGGATTTGACCGGTCGTACTTTTGGATCAAAATCTTAAGATCAAAATGGCGAACAATTTTCAAATTTCTATGTAAAATATATTTGCCGGAAAAGAGGGATAAAGTTAATTTTGACAAAGAAATCGGTACACTCAATTAAAAACATAATAGTATGATGTTTTAATACCCAACGCAGCGGCGTTCTTATATGTTTTTGGAAGAAACAAAATAATTATTTTGTCGACAAGAACTGCCGTGAACTACTAGTGTATTTGTTGTATTAAGTTATACATTTTTGGCGAAATAGCAAAACTTGCATATACCCCCCTGAGCCTCTAAAAAACAATCAATGTAAAAGCAATGTCATATAAACTTTAAAATTTGCATAAAACTAAAAAAATTAATCTCTACAAGCATAACAGCTTTTCATGTTCTTTGTATGCTTCTGGAAAATGTAATTAGATTATGTGTTTCAGTAATTACGTAAAACTAAAGCGGTGTGCGCAATTCAGAGATAAGTTTTATAGAATGTAGTAATTTTTTTTTGTAAGAATCATGAAGCCGTGCGTGAGCACGACTCCATGATTCCCGTCCCACCCCCTTACCCGGGCTCAGCACACTAAGTGCTATACACCGGTCTAACATGCCCCCCCCCCTGAAAGACATGCAACTCAACATACACACAACATCCATGGACACGCCGGATTTAACTTATTCAGAAAAATTACCGACGGGCAGTGGACTCGAACCTACTGCCATTGGGAGTCTAGTTTCAAAGCCTGGGACTTTAACCACTAGACCACCCGCCGGCTCAGAATCTAGAAATCTCTTTGGAATTCGCGGCGAACAGCTGGTAGCTCTGAATGGTCATATTGCTGTTGATAAAAAAGGCGCACAGGACCGAATCATCACAATGTATGAATCATTTGCCAAAGATAGACTTGTAGAACAAACAAAACACGTTCATGACGTCATTCCTAAAACGCATTCCAAAATTTTTGTCACAGTATCAGTTAAAAAGAATCAGTAGAACACGACCATAAAAACTCTGGCAGATATTCAATTTTTTTCTGGAATGTCTTTTGTAAGCGTTGCTGTATTGGAGCTAGAAACCTTTTTTAAAAACCAAAATTAAATGTGTCCTCTATCCATTTCTATTAAAGGCAAAGGTTTGGTCAACCGTTGTTTCCACAATCGTGTGATGGTATTGGGTACCATGGTGCGGCACTAGTTCACATGCTAGCCCCTCGCAAGGAAAAGTCGTTCGAAGAATATTATGGTTTCAGTATTAACCTTATTTTTCCTATTTTCTTTCATAGCTGGGTATTTTCTAAGAAATGAAGAAACATTTCATGTCGTCACTAATGTGAGAAATATTATACAATCTTCTGGTGGCACCGTAACTTCTTTAAAATGCGCTTGAATGAAAGAAACAAATGGCCGAACTATTTTACACACACAGCATACGCCTAAATTGTAATTATTAGAACTAGATACAGATGTTTAGATACTAGCTGTGTCTTTCTTTTTCACCCTCTAAGATAACAAAAGACGATACGTGACTATACATAACATAGCCAAAAAAAAGCGTAATTCTTTCGATGAATCTACGGTCACATCTAAAGCCATTACTAATCCTGATGTGCAGTTGATTTCAGGAGATATACTACGTAAGTGGAACGGTTTACAGTGCTATTATTATACGATAGCCGGAGTAATTTGACAATAACTAATGAAGCCTGTATATGCGACAGAAAATAAACCCCTTCATCTGATACCTCTAGCGACCCTACACCAGCATAGCCTTAGAGCAGCGTATCAAGCTGGGCAGATATGGGGTCAGGCAAGCAATATTAATATGCATCCCTCCCCACCAACGTCTTCGAGTTGGGAATTCAGGAAAATGTATCAAGGACGGTTTGGTCAGCATTACCTGTAGTATGAGAGAATTATCGCGTTTTTGGAAAAATGTGGGTGCAAAACCGGATGCGATACTTCATGATGTGCATGTCATAGTTTACTGCTGCCTTTTACTTTGCAATGCTCTCATGCAAAAGAACTGCTTGCAACAATAGAAAGTAACTTATACAGACTAGGCATATATAAAGTGTTGAAATTAACACGAATTGCTATTTTAGCTCCATGTACGAGATATATGAAAAATTAAATGACGCTGACTTACTCTTACAACCTTTGTTTACTTTTGGTGAAATTTATTATTTTGTTGGGTTCATAGAACTGTAAAAAATTACATATGAAGTCTTTAAATTGATAAAACATGTTTCGTTAATAGTTTATGCAATTATTTTATTAATGGACTGGGGAATGAACAGTGGGAAATAGATGCTGTTATCTACCCCCCCACCTTATGACTATCAAAAACAAAAAATAAATGATCGGGTTGTAATAGCATTATTTCATTTCGATTTACCAATTTCGTGCCCCTCCAAAAAAAGAGTACGCCTCTGGTTTTTTTGTTAATATTTTTTTAATTTTCTTCTTATTTTTTGGTCAGAACTGACTTATAAACCCGTAGTATGACCGACCTTTTTCCCACAATATACGTAGTTTACATAGATATTTTGAAAACTGACCGCCATTTTAGATCCTAAGAGCTAAATCAAAAACTACGGCGGGTCAAATTCGTTTAAATGGTCTTATTAACAACTGTGGCAAATGACTTGCTTCTACCATCAAAAACGGTTTCAGTCTGCGTACCTCTTCCACCATAAGCAATTTAGTTAAAACAAAAATGTTTTAACTTCTGCCATGTGTTAAATAAAGGGGTATGAATTTTCATTAATGACAAGTTCGTAAAATACATTATAATAAAATTAGTGGACTGAAACAACCAGTGGCGTCACTACCGGGGATCCGCGAGTTCCAGAGAAACAGGGCCCGTGAATTGTGGGGGGGGGGAGGCTTCTTTTCCCTAAAAATAAGCAAATATCATTTTTTCTTGTTCCAAACCAAACTATTTTTCTTTCGACGAATATTTTTTCGCTTCTCTTTATATTTTAATATGAGTAATAATATAAGTTTGTCCTTCCGAGTAGCTGTGCTGAGCACCCGGAGAGCGTGGGGGTACGTTACCATGGCAACCGTCTTATTGTTAAATACGGTTTGCAAGGCTGTTGGAATTGCTACAATTGTTTGAAGTGTTGGGTAAAATGAGTTAAAAAAAGTATGTCGAAAAACCGGGTGCCGCAAAACGAAAACAAAAATTAGAAAGTGCAAAAAAAGCAACAAAACTGTTAAAAAATTGCTGCAGCTGAAAGATCGTTTAAAAATATCAAAAATTATTCAGGCAACACAATGCTGCAAGACCGATTGTCGTCTCTAGCAATAATTTCGATAGAAACTAATACTGCAGAAAATTTGGACTTAAACAAATTTGCAGGTACAAAAGCCAGAAAAAGAAGTTTTGTTTAGATTTATGTTTAATATTTATGTTACATATTGTGCTTGTTTTTTGTTACATCACGTTAATATGTTCCGGTATGTTCATAAATATTTTTAGTTGATAATATAGTTTCTATTAGTGTTGTGAGTGGTGATAAATGACCGGTAAATTACCGGTAAAGTAAAATAAGATATTTTACTTTACCGGTAATATTATTATTCTATTATTTAAAAAAAAACATTTCTCGCCATTTTTGGCAAGAGAAATGTTGGTAACACAACTTCGGACGCAAAATATTTGTAGTTTTTGGAGGTAAATAACTAGTAAAATGCAAAAGTTGAGTGAGAATAAGGAAAGAAATTGTTTGAAGATATTTTCTAAAATTTAAAAAAAGTTAAAATGAACTTTTTTTGGTTAGTAATATTTTTAGTCCATGTTTGGTATCGAAAGAAAGCTTAGCTTATGGCCTAAAAATGTAATCTTTTTTATTACTGCTTATATGCTTCTAAAATTACCGGTAGTTTTCCTGGTAATTTTTTCAAAAAATAAATTATCCGTAATTTAACAACCCTGGTTTCTACGCTGGACCTTTATTAGGTATCTGGTTATTTTGTTACCGTTTTTTTAACATAATCAAGTGTTTCTGCTACGAAAAGTCTTATTTTTATCTCTTACTGGAAAGGGGGAGGGATGTAGTAGGGGTCCGACCCGAATCTAAAACCCAGGCCCCATAGCTTGTCGTTACGCCACTGGAAACAACAATCAAACGGTAGATCATCCATATCTCTACAAACCCACATAGTTTAGAAAAACCGTGTAGCCAGTTATTCAGCAATATTTTTTTTAAGTTTCTAAAATTTGAACACATTTAAACGTTGCAGTTTTTATTCATAGTAACATTGTGTTAGTGTCCGATAAAAATTTTGAAGAAAAAATTTCAAACGGCAAAAATCTCGAAAGACAAAACATCGAAAGCAGAAATCTTGAAACGCATAATTGTCGAAAGTAAAAATCCCGAAAAGCAAAAACTCGAAGTTGCGGTTTTTATTCATAGTAACATTGTGTTGGTGTCCGGTAAAAATTTCGAAAGGCAAAATATCGAAAGCAAAAATATTGGAAAGCAAGTCGAATGGGAAAAGACTCAAATTGTACGAGTTGCGTCCCGTGGTTACTAAATTCTTTTTATCGATTTTAAAAATGAAGCAAAGATAATTGCGCAGCACTTAAACTTAAATGTATATATTATTTTTATTTATTGCATATATTCATTATGCATAATTGGAAATAAATCTGCATAACAGAACCTAGTTTATATGCTGTGGAACAAAGTGCGCATTAACTAACATTATTAGTGTTCGAGATTTTTGCCGTTCGAGAATTGTGCTGTTCGAGATGTTTACTTTCGGTTTTGTGCCTTTATAGATTTTTACCATTCGAGATTTATACTATTCGAGATTTTTTTTTCAAAATTTTGTTTTTCGATATTTTTGATTCTAGGTTATTGATTCGAGATTTTCACTTAGAATCCATTGTGTTCCCTTAGGGCTATTCTAACACTTAATTTCATCCTGATTTGTCAACTCCTTGTACGTGATGAGGCGTTCAAGTCAAATTTTCAAAATATCGTAGCGGCCAGGGCTGTATAATTAAAACTAGAATTTAGAAAAAAAAATTAATTTACCCTAGGAACTTCTATGATTTTGTTTTCAGATTTAGAAAGTTCAATATGTGAAAAAAAATACTACCGAAAAAACATGTCTAATGTCCGCTTCCGGTTTTAGATTTTCTCAAAAGCCTATTTTGTTGGTGAATTTGTAATTATACTCTTAGATTCCAAAGTTTATCAAAATCCGACCGTCCGTTCGGTAGTTATGATGCACCACAAACATACATACTTTCCAACTGATGAAACGCGTGACACACTACTATATTGTAACATCAAATTGTAATTCAACTACCTAACCTATTATACCAGTTTTAGTAGATACTTCCAAAAAATTAATAATAGTAAATATCACTAGCAGGTACCATTAGCTTTGAGTGTACCTATTATTTCACATTGTTGCTATTACCCCGGTAAATAGCCGAGCCCTGATAGTTGTACTATATTTTGTGTATTCAAAATATCTTTAGTTATTGAGTGATTATATAAAATGCTAGTAAAACCGGTGGACTAAGCCCCCCTCCTCAATGTTTTTTGTAACTCATGCCCGGCGCTCGCCGCTTTAAATGTTTTCTCCGCTGAGTCGGTCTCCGTAATGAGAGCTGCTCTCGAAAAGAAAATCTTGTGAAAATCAAAAAACAGCCCGGGAAAAACCCGAAAAAAATCCCGGGAAAAAAGCTCCGGAATAAAAGTTTAAGAAAGAAAACCCTTCGTAAAATCTCCAGGAAAAACATCACTCAAAGAATTCCTGTCGTAAATCCAGAAACAATATCTTAAAAATATAACGGGAAACAGTTAGTTAAACCGTTAAATTTGGCACTTTTTCTCATTTTTAAAAGAGTGGCTTAACGAAGAGTTTCAAACTGTTTTTAAAACTAATAAATATGCATAAAAGAAATCTTCGACATTTGCATATATTTTCCATATGCAATTTAAAACAGCCTGATATACCGTCTGCCTATAAAGTAACCCCCCCCCTAACTAACTTTTGAACGACTTTATATTTTACCACAACATTTGGTGTGCTTTAATGGGAAATTAAATACTAATTTTTAGCCAATAATTAATTTTTGTATCATTCAAAATGGCGACTGGGCGTCATTTTGAAATTTTTTTTTAAATAGAAAGGGGGGTCGAGTGACTCCTTATTTGAAAGGTATTTTAGTTCTGCGTCTGATCCTAAAGTATCAAAGAAAAATATTTAGTCATAACAAAATCGCGGATTTTAAACAAATGGACTCGCTCAATTTAAAATTGTGTTGATTTTTTTGTCCAGGGTCGAGTGACACCTCATTTAAAAGGGTTTTTAGTTCTGCGTATGATCCTAGAGTTTCAAAGAAAAATATTTAGCCATAACAAAATAGCGGATTTTAAACAAATGGACTCACGCAATTCAAAATTGTTTTGATTTTTTTAACCAGTAGTCCATTGCAGGACAAAATTTTCCCAGAAATATCTTAGGTGGCTGGAAATAATATTGAAAACGTTATGTTGCAACAAGACGGTGCCCCGCCTTATTATTATAGGCCTATTTCTGACTTTCTCAACGGACATTTTTTTGGAAGATGGATTGGTAGGCGGGGGCCTGTAGAATAGCCGGCTCGCTCCCCAGACTTAACTTCCTTGAATTTTTTCCTATGGGAATATTTGAAATCGAAAGTGTACAGAACCCGTCCAGAAACAATTGAAGAACTGGAGCAACGCATTACAGAAGTTTGCAGAAATATCACTTCAGAAACTTATGAAAATGTAAGGCAGGAATTTGATAACCGACTTTTTATGTGCCAAGAAGTGAACGGTAAACATTTCGAACCCTTAATTTAATTTCTTTTTGCTTTAATTCTTAGTTTTTTTAAATAGACTTCTTTACCTTCAAACATTGTCATTATGTTATGGCTAAATATTTTTCTTTGAAACTGTAGGATCAGACGCAGAACTAAAAGACCTTTCCAATGAGGTGTCACTCGACCCCCCCTTTCTATTTAAAAATTTTCAAAATGGCGCCCAGTCGCCATTTTGGATGATACAAAATTTTAATATGGTCTGAAAAATAGTATTTAATTTCCTATTACAGCACACCAAATTTTATGGAAAAATATCAAGTCGTTCAAAAGTTAGTTGGGTAGGGGGGGGGGAGTTACTTTATACCCATCCTTTAAAGTACTCAACTCAAACGTAGGATGTAAACCCAGGTTACTGCGACCTCGCGAATAGGTCCAATTTTCGATATTTTGCTTCGTGTTGGCGATATGAAATAAAGTTATTAAAAAAAGTTGTTTAGAATCCAAATATCCAGTTTCAACGAAAAATTTGCTTTTTTAAATTTTTTAGTAATTTTGCGCTGTCCACCCACAGTCCAAGTTTTGATTTTCAGTGTTGACTAGTGTGACATGGAAACAAAAAGGCTTATTTATTCGACTAAAATTGAAACAAAAGAAAACATTTCTATCGTTTAAAAGATTTCGTCAAGTTCAATAACAATCGTTTATTTTCTTCTATAAACTAAACACTGCCGGTTTAATTCAATGGTGCATTCACGACGGCTGCAGTTTCATGTCTAATACGATTTCGCAGCGAATGTCTTCTGTTAAGTGCCTTTGCAACTTGTCTGCTAGTTCAAACCCCATCACCAAATAATCAGATTATTTTTTTTTAAATTATGAACAGAGTGCCATGGAAACAAATACGGTGCACAATTGGTGAATTTTTTTGTCACTTAATTATGGGATGTTATTGAAAATCTCCCTCTCAATGTGCAACATAAAATGTACTTCCTGCAAGATTGTGCATGCTTTCATAACTCTATAGGGTGGTTCGCCAAAGGTTGAACGAACATTTTCCGTTACGATAGGCAGACATAGCCCCTTTGAACTGTGACCTCCCAGGTTTCCCGATATTACATTTTTATTTCTAGGGGACTGTCAAGAATAAGCTTTACAAAGCTAGCTTTCGATACCGAGAGCAACTTCGCGCCGGAATAAGGCAAGCTTACCGTGAAATCATTAAATCAGAATCGGAGCGGGGTTTTTGGGCGACCGCCGTTTGGGCGCCGGACGTTACGGCGCTGGTAATAAAAAATCACATATGTATTGTGAAAAAGTCGCTTTAAAATATTATAATATAAATAAATATTATAATATGATACGATATGATACGATTACATGCTATAGTTTTAGAATAAAGTTAGGTTAATTTGGTAATTATTGTTGTAATATTGTAACATGCAGGGTGATTCGTTTTCAAAGCACACTATGGGGATCCCGCTTGCTATAATGATACAAAGTAGTTCTAAATTAGGAAAAATTGTTAAAATTGATGCTTGTCGATTATATAAAAATTAATTCAAGCAGATAGAAGATACCAAAAATGTATTTAGATACTATCCCACCTTATTTAATCAATATCACACATATCCTACCTGCATGTGGTATTTAAAAGCAGTAAGCGGGGACAGTGGAAGACCAGCTGATCTATACTATTGCTGCATGATCAAGCTGAACTGCATCCATTTTCCATTAAAAAACATTTTTTTTCCTCGTAATGTAAATTTTTATAATTTTCTTGTTTTTGGAAATAAATGTCATTATTATTATTATTATTAATATTATTATTATTATTATTAATATTAATATTATTATTATTATTATTATTATTATTGCTATTATTATTATATTAAAGTTACGAAACTGGCGGCCAAACATACGGCGCCTAAACGGCGGCGTTATAGGGCGGCGCCGAAACGTCGCGTACCGAACAGAACCGAGAAGAGTAGCCAACCAAAACAGCAAAAAAATTGAGACATTTATTAGAACTGAGTGCGGGCTAGTTGAAAGAGATCATAATTACTAAAAAATAAAAAATGCGAGTTTTCCATTAAAACTCGGTACATGCAGTCAGTAACAGCTAGATTCTGAACAACTTTATTTAAAAAAAAACGTATTTTTTCAGGAAAAGCTTTCTAAATTAAACAGTTATCCACCAGCATAAAAATACACGTGATTTTGATTAGGTGATGTATGTTTAGCAGTTGCTTACTCGGGGAAGTTATTTTATATTTTGTTTATACCGGAAAATGTTTTTACTTGAGCATGTCTTTACCGAAACCTTTACTCAGACAATGTTTGTCGCGGGATGTTTTTTTAACAATGTTTTTCCCACCGAATTTGTTCTCCCATTTTTTCAGGGAAAAGGTCCCCATAAGCAATATATTTTTTCAGAGAAAGTAATTTTTGACTCTCTCGTGCCGCTGAGTCGTGGCATCTTAGGCAGAGACAGCTCGGGAGCTTGAGAGCATTTAACGTTCTTCTGTGGCACAGAATATTGTGCAATGCAATAAATCTTTGATAATACGGTTGATGTTCTTAGTATTAGTGAAATATGATTATTATACTAAAGCCACCGCGCGCAGTTCTCTTTGCAAACTGTTGAAATGGAAAACTGCTTCAACTTTTAAATGAACTGCCGGGATCTGCATGCCACATTTTCTGTGTTTGTGTTCGACATGACAGCAGAATATATTCCAACAATCCAAATAAATAGTAAGACATCATAGAAACCAATTTCTGTGGAATGTTATAGCGGTCCACTGTACAAAGGAAAATGGTTTTTATATAATGCCCACGTAAATGGGTGGGTTCTCGTACTGCGAGCTCCTTACCACTAAAAGTTGTGACAGGTGGATGGGATCCGGATTTAGCATATAGAGTTAACTCTTCTTTGGAAGAAGAAATATTAGTACTTTGGAATCACCTAATATATCTTTAGTATGTAAATATAGATACTAAAAATAAAAAGTAGGTATCTAAGATCTAAGTAATGACACAGGTGCGATAGGTATTATCAAAAAGCAATAATAAATATTAAATATAAGTATTACACAACACTGTAAACTATAATTGTAGTTTATGACAAAGACCTACATACAACGCAATCAAGTTCCCAAGTTCTCCTGAAACTATCATATTTTGTTTGTTTTACACCAATCTTCCACTCGCGAATCATATTTTTGTATGGATATCTAATAATAAGATATTTTTTAGTAGGAAACAAAAACGTGAATATTGTAATATCGTTACGTTAACTTAAGATAAGATAATAAAAGAAAAAATTTTCAGGATAATAATTAAAATAGTATGAAAAAATGTGCATAAAATGAAGAATAAAGTATACCCCAACTAAGTTCATTATCACCAGTTTCATTGCAGTGCTGTGTAAGGAATGTTGACAAACTCTCTACATTCAAGCGTGCCCCACATTTTATTACACATGATGTAGTAGAGAGTAACTATAGTTAACAGAAGCTTCATGAATTTTGATATAACAGATCCAAGAAATTATTTCAGAATAGTTCATAAGAAATTGATTAATTTAGAATACGTTGCGTTCTAGATTTGCTTGTTAGTTTTTGCTTTCCTATACATCCGGTATACGTTTGTCTTGTGGTCACAAAAAAATCAATTCCAAGATTTTGTCGGAAATACATGATCTGGACATCAGCAATTTCAAAAAAATGGTTTAAAAAATGTCTGTTTGTATGTGTGTCTGTGTGTGTTTTATGTAATTTCTATAAAAATTTAAAAAACTGACCAGGAAATCTCATCAAATCTAATGGTTATACGAACATTATAGCTTTAAAATGGCGGCCGCTACGATTTTATGAAAATTTAGATTAAATTGCTGTTTATTCAAAAACGAGTCGCCAGATCGGCATAAACCTAGATTGTTGTAATAGGCCTAGAGGGACACAATATTATTGTGTAGGGGAATACTTGGAACCATGAAAATTGTTAATAGAAGATTTCTAAAATTTTGAACAATTTAATAAAATGTTGTTCAAATATCTGCTTTATAATTTATTAAAAATTTTGTGAGATCATAGAGCTAAAGACAGGCTACAATTTGGTTTGTCTCAACTTGTAATATTTCTCTCTGACGCCTTTTATAAATTTTTGAAAATTTGAGTTTTAATGCCTGTTTAATCAAAAACGAGTAATCAAATCGGGATGAAATTTAATACCGGAAATGGCCTAAGAGTACACAATGTTACAAGCTACTAGAACTTTTGAAAAACGATTATTTTATTATATTCTTTAACTCGTACAGCTATAGATCAGCTACAATTTAGTTTGTGTCTAAGTCCGTTAACTTCTTTGTGACGCCTGCTACGAATTTTTGAAGATCTAAAATTTCTACCCCCATATTTAATATACGGGGTCCAATAAAAAAATTTCTGTTAGGCTAAATTTAGCATGAGTAATAGTAGAATAAAGTTCTTAATTTAATTTTTAAATGCAACAGTATTTAAGAGGGAGGGGGTAATTTCCCTCCTCCCACCCAATTTTTGGTGGACGAACTTGTTTTTGGAATTCTTTAATTTCAAGCAATTTGCAAAAAAATCGATTATCTTCCTATAAACCTTGAACCAAATTCAGCGTAATTTACTTGATAATCTAACTCGCTATCTCTCTATCTGACTCCCTTGCGTTGACCGAAGTGTTCCGGCTCGTGACCGAAATCCACACACAGCTATCTGGCGACCTTTGCTTCACTATATTCTCTTTTAGTAGTCAGTGTTGGGGCGTAACACATTAATAATAAAATACTTTTGAATATATGATAAGAAACAATAACTAAATTATAGGAAAGTTCAGCCGAAGTGCTTTGTTCATTTTTCTAATCACTAAGTACTTTTATGTATGTAGAGTACAGTGACCGACATTTTCTTTTGAGACATCAGGATCATAAAATATTAGTTCTGCAGATTGGTTCTATGGACAAATAATTGAATAATACCGCATTGTAGTGCGGCATGAAATGTGAGGGCGTATATAAAATTATGTGGAAAATGCCAAAACGGATATTACTAGCATTTTCTGCCAACAGCAAGAACTGCGAACACAAAGAATAATGCTGTCTATTAAAAGAATATTGTTTTTTTATATTAAACCGACGCAACTTCTTCGAAACAGCTAAAAACCGTATCCCAATGACTGATTGAAAATTTAAAAGTGAAAATTACAACTTCCAAATATTTGTAAATGTTAGTTTGTAATTTTTTCGATAATTCCCACCATAAAGTCTTTGCTTAACTACTCATTATTTAAGCTCCATACAAATTGCAATAAATATAAGACGTATTTTTATTTCATTATTTTAAACACTACAATAGACAGACAATAAAAGATAAGGCCAAAAATAAGTCCCATTACTAAAAAACCGAACCATATAATATGTGAAACTCTGTCATCCGGGAGCCAATTGCCCAGAGACAAGCTTCGGAAACTACATTCTCGAGTCAGTTATCTAGGGGCTAATTGCCTCTATCCCCAGAATACCGACTTTGCTAGTTTATTTGGGTTTTGATCGCTTTTATTGGAAGTTGGGAACGATATAAAAACGGTGCGTAATTTCCCCTGCTAATCCAATATAACATTTTTAGAACGACTGCACGATTGGAATCTTTAATCTTAACTTGCTACTTCTGAACTTTGGAACTATTCCGAAGTTCTTCTTAAAAACTAAGTGAAAACAAAAAATCACATTTTAGAAAAAAGAAAACTTACAATAGCATGTGATAGAGGATGGCTTGGAACCCCCTGGGTCTCTCCAAAAAGTTGTAAACGCGACTTTGTAAACGGCGATAGCGCGCGTCGCGCCGAGAGGCTCGGTAGTTGAGCGGCTTCCCCAAAAGACTCATCCGGGGCTGGACGAGTCGGCTACGTTTGTCACGTAGCGATGCTAGGCCACTGAAAAAAAGAACGAGTTTAGAATAAATATTGGTGCTACACTTAAGTAATTTTGTGTTATGGGCCAAAACAGTACAGAACCACCTGCTTTCTCCTGAAAGGTTGTTTGAATGCAACCAAAGTGTTATGAAATTCCACTATAAATGACATCAAAACATGTGGCAATCTGAACTATCTGTTTGAAGTCTAATTCGGTTTAAATTGGAATAGCAAAAATAATTTTTATGTTAATTTTGATATATTTTTTTCAAATATTTAGTTTTACGGAAGACGGACAATGTTCGAAACAGGTCAATGGTACCTTCTCATACTTTTTACGTTGCAAATATTCTCGCGCCAATAAATAACTAAATATAACATTGTTTTTACTAAAAGTAAAACAAGAAAAAATAATGAAAAAGGTGGTGATATGAACTTGCAACAGCCTGTGCAATACGATGTCGCGTACCGTATAGGAATAGTAAGCTACGACTTCAACTAGTCGCATAGGATAGGAACACAGTAACGACGCCCTACAGCTAATTAGATGCGCTTCGGAGTTCGAACCAAGAAACCGTTATAAAAGCTTTATTTGAAGAGTTACTAGAACAAATTCATAAGCGTAGTTAAAATACGTAACTTTCGGAATACTATTTAAAAGTATCGAATTTTTTTCCTCAATTTTTAAAATAGTTGAAAATTCATGTTAATCTTCAAATATGCTATTAAACTGTTTAAAGTTTATAACAATTGACGTTTGCAGTTTTGAGCAAATAATTAATCATTTTCAATTTTTTTCAAAAATTCCTGGAAGGCGTCAGTGTAAAATTTGGCAAATAAATAAAGAAACAAATGTGTAGTTTATTCCAAGCTCTATCGGC
Organism: Ctenicera cuprea; assembly: GCA_958336395.1. NCBI lineage: Eukaryota > Metazoa > Arthropoda > Insecta > Coleoptera > Elateridae > Ctenicera > Ctenicera cuprea. The sequence goes on from OY284496.1 coordinate 19,124,220, forward strand.
TCAAAAAGTTTTAAAAAAGTAGTGTGGGCAGTTTTTGCGGAACAATTTTTTGAAAATGTCGCAAAACTTTTCAAAATTATTTTTACATCACTTGATGGTACATACTAAAGGTCTACTAAATAATACGACGCAGTATTAATTGAACTTTTTGCTTTTGACTAATCGGGCATTAAAATCAAAATTTCGTTTCAAAAATATAGCATTTAGAAAAAAAAAACATTTGACTTGCCTTTAAATGCAGCAGCACAATGCTATGTATTCAAAATTTGAAGAAAAAAAAGTGGTTAGAAAGAAATCCATACCAGAAAAACTTATCTAATTTACATTTTTTTTCTTACAATTAAAAGCCCTACCTGCAACTGAAAAAATTTCTGCATACCAATTTGATAAAAATCGGTCAAGGGGTTCCAGAGATATATGGGAACGAACGCACCCACCTACAGACAGACATTTTTTTAAAACCACTTTTTTGGGTTAACTGGATCTTAAACCGCGTATTTTCGTTAAAATCTGAAATTCAAAAATTTGCATCTAATTATAACTTTCCATAATTCACTAGAAGTATTGGAAAGTAAAATATAAGCGAAGCACTAGTGGACTTTCCTATACTTTAGATATTGTCAATATTACAATTTACTTTCGGCTTAGACAGCGTCGTCATGTGGGAATTACACCCACCATAATCAGGTAAGGACGGAACTGTAGCTTGTCTGCCTTTACAAGCATTTACTCTAAATGTTTGAGCCATAGTTATTCATAGACCCTGCCTGCCTAAACAGGGCCGGGTGCTTATATTATTTAATAATGAGGTAGGAGTTTTCGACGTTCAAAAATTCATAGAAGGTGTTAGCGGACTAGAACAGGAACCAAATTGTTCCTGGTTCTATAAGTAAATAAAACAAAAAAAAAGTTGTGGCAAATTTTTTGAGCAATACATTTTTGAAAAAGTCAAAATTTTAATATTTTTTCCATCACAGTTTCAGTAGTTCCAAAAGGTCTACTAACTTGTAAGATTGTGGACCTTTAGAGCATTTCCAATATCAAATTTCATTCCGACCTAATAACTCGTTTTTGAGTAAATAGTTGTTACAACTGAAATATTCAAAAATTCATAATAGGCACCAAAAAAAAATTTGCGACCTGAAACACAAACCAAATTGTAGCTCATCTTTAGCTCTATAAGTTTACAAAATTTAAAAAAATCGTGTGGCCAGTTTCTAAACAATATTTTTATGAAAATTTTCAAATTGTGGAATTTTTTTGACTTTCAAGCTTTCAATTTTTTTTAAATGTATGTGCACAGTAACATTGTGTCTCTTAAGAACTACTTCGTTAAAATATTTGAACTGATCTGTCAACCTGTTTTTGAGTAATAAAATCAAATTTCTCAAAAACCCGTAGCGGCAGCCATTTTCAAGCTTGAAAGTTCGGAAAAATTGCGTAGGATTTGCCCTAAAGTCTTCTATCGAATTCAGTTTTCAAACTGATAAAATTTAGTTTCGGAAAAAAATGCTACCAAAAAAACATGTCTAACTTCCGCTTCCGCTTTCGGATTTTTTTGAAAAGCTTATTACGTCGATGAATTTTTGATATACCCCCACATCCCAAAGCTTATCAAAACCACACACGCACTCACACAGACAGACATTTTTTGTTCCTGGTTGTCGAAAACATGTATTTCCGTCAAAATCCCGATTTTTAGTACTTCCCTATACTGAAGGTATAGGAAAGTGAAAATGGTAAAGCAAGCAAGAGAGTTGAATTCTAAATTTTGTCACAATTGTAGCAGCTATCAAAATTTCATGTTTTCTATGGAAAAACAGGAAATGTAATACTGCCCTCTATGTATACAATGAACGGCCTGTTATTTAAACAAAGAGCGGTTTCCTGTATCCTACAAATTGTTCGGTAATTTGGCTTGATGTTTTCGACACACATTGTTTGTATTGACGCCCCCCAGATATAAGCACCCCTATTTGCAGTTTTAAATTTAGTACTAAAGCCGAAATGAAAATACAGCAAAGAAATGGAGATTGAATGGATTGTCCTATTTTTAAACAACACCTAAATTAATATATAAAATATCAGAAAAAAAAGTTCATTAAATAACAAAAGCATGTCGAAAAATGTTCTGAAATCTCAGGCTTCTACATTGTTCCGAAAAGACTTCTTTGTAATACGCATTATACGCAGTATCTCAGGAAAATCTAATAAGCTTTAGATTTTGTTGAAAATTCGTTTATATCTTTAATATGATTTATATACCGCCTTAAAGTTATAAATTTGCTTTTTCAAGCAGCGTAAAATTTATTCCACTTAGTGCCATAACTATGTCACAGCAGCTACCTCGACTGCGGTGGAACAGGCCTAAGAGGAATCCAACTCCCAAAAATACAGCGAATAAAATGTTCTTTGTGTATAATCACAAATACTTGTATAAATGCATAATAGGGAAATCAGAAACGGTTAAAGGTTATTAAAGATCACATGTAATAATTATTGCTAGTGTTTCCAATATCACATCCAACCAACATGCGGTACTTCCGGTATATTCCAAAACTGTAAGTAAATAACTGTGGAAATTCCTTTATTTCCTCATATTTCTGGAACGAGTAATCCAATTTTGATTACATTTCAATCTTGATGTATATGAAAAATTCCTGATTAAACAAACGTTTCTAGAATATTTGGAAGTGAAAGCCAGGTATTTCTTTTATTTTCTTGCAAATAACAAAATTTTGCATAGGCACAAAAGTAAAGCTCTAACAGAAAAATTGAAGAAAAATGGATTGCTTGTTTTCCAAGTTATTTAACTTCATAGTGAAAGCTGCTATGATTTTTTACTTCCCTATACCTTCAGTATAGGGAAGTTATGATTGCATGCAAAATTTCGATTCTAAAATTATTACGGAAATGCACGTTTTTTTTTTAAGAATCACGAAGCCGTGCGTGAGCACGACCCCATGATTCCCATCCCACCATCTTACACGGGCTCAGCACACTAAGTGCTATTCACCGGTCTAACATGCCCCACCCCTGAAAGACATGCAACCCAACATACACACCTACATACACCATCCATGGACCCGACGGATTTAACTTATTCAGAAAAATTACCGACGGGCAGTAAACTCGAACCTATTGCCATTGGGAGTCTAATTTCAAAGCCTGGGACTTTAACCACTAGACCACTAGCCGGCCCATGGAAATGCATGTTTGGTAGTGCTGTCAAACGATTCCGAGTCTAGAATCGGAATCGGTTCTTTAGCTTTAAGAATCGGTTCTGCAGCGTCGTTAAAACCGATTCTCGATTCTAGAATCGAAATCCGATTCTAGAATCGAGAATCGAAATCCGATTCTAGAATCGAGAATCGGAATCCGATTCTAGAACCGAGAAGCGAAATCCGATTCTAGAATCGAGAATTAAATTTCGAATATTTATTTTCGATTCTAAGAATTGAAAATTGATTTCCTAATCTAAAATCTAGGATTCATTTAGTTTTCAAGAATCTGTTTCCTACTCTAGAATCGTCAACAAAGATTCGTTTTCGGGTGGAAGAATCTCAGAAACAAAGACAAAATATTTTGGAATGCTGATAATCTTTCGCATCCTTCTTACTAAGGTAATCTTAAGCTTTCTATTTAAATAGGGGTTTTAAATGCACAGTTCCTCATGTGCGCAAACCTTTTCTACTTATTGCAACCACCTGTTAATATCCTTTTGCTGTTTAACTATGCTTTATTAATACTATAAGCGGTTTGATATACTTATTTTTAAATTTAAACAAGATATTGGTTCAAAGGGCGCACACTAGTGGCGTCCCGCGGTCACAAAATTCCTTTTTGAAAGAAACTAAGTTTTTGAAAACGTTCCTACTTATAGCTCGCGAGTTTGTTAAATTACTATAAAATTATGTTACAATTACCGAATTATCGATTGTGGTGAGATTTAATATTATTATCGAATATGTTTCTCTTCTAATCAAAAAACATGTTTTAATATTTTATTTAATATTTCTTAGAAGATTGTAAAAACCAGATGTGGCAACAGTAGCCGATAGCATGAAACAAGTATTTACGTACCTACTTACGGTAAATGCAAAATCTCAAATATTTGCATCTTTTGTATCCAAGCTTATTAAAGGCAAGCTTAAAGTTTAACACCCGCTTAAAAATACCTGGGAAATGCAAGATTTTTAAGAACACTTAAAAGAAGTTTTGCAAGCAATTCACGTTGCTTAATGAACCGTGAAACGTTAACGTTCTTATTAAAACAGTAGAACGCGTTCACATGAAAATATTCTAGATTCTAGAACCGAAAAACGATTTTTTATTCTAGAATCGAGAATCGAAATCCGATTCCAGAATCGAGAATCGAAATACGATTCTAGAATCGAGAATCGAAATCCGATTCTAGAATCGAGAATCGAAATCCGATTCTAAAATCGAGAACCGATTCTTGTGGAATCGATTCTTTTCAGAATCGAGAATCGATTCTTCAAAATTTCCGATTCTTGACAGCACTATGTTTGGGAACTCCAAGAACTAAAAGTCTGGGTGTGTATGAGTGTCATATTGTAGAATACCGCCCTTTGACACCTTAGCTTTAATAATTATTTTTGGAAATATTTAAAATCGTTTTAGTTACATTCTAAAATGCTGAACTTGGTAATTCTACACGCTTCTACATTCTCGTATGTTTTCAGTGTACCTATTTGTTATTTTAATGCGAGCTGGTATTTGAGGGTCAAGTTTATTTCCTCATTGCTTTCTTTAGTTGGTTAGAGCTGCATATTTGTAATTATTAACTCTTAGATTATTGATTTTGTCTGCATTGCCCGTTGCATTTGTAATTTTATTGTTCATTACTGTTTTATCTTATAATTATTTTTACTTGTGTATATCTTAAGAATTTCTTATTTTTAAGGAATATTGTATGTTATTCTGTACCACACGTGTTCCTCTGACACGTGCATGGAAATTACGTTTGTGTTTTCCAAATAGAGTCGGCTTACAGTTATTTGTTTTGCATTTGACGGACGTCGAATTGCCGTCCCTAAATAACAAATTTTGCTGATTTAAAGTTGAGTGATTTGGTTTCTTTGTTCTTGAGCCACGTGCGAGGATTTATTTATTCCTGAACCCCTTTCCGCTGCTGGTTTGCGCCTCGAGGTATCGCGGCTGCAGCAGTAGGACCCATTTCCTTTAGCGTACCCATCGCCTCGGGGTATCTCGGCTGCTTACGGGGTTTCCTCTTGCTGGCTTGCGCCTCGAGGTATCTCGGCTGCAGCAGCAGGACCCCCCTCTCTTACCCATCGACCCTTGCAGGGTGATACTAGTTTATCTAAATTATTAATTTCAGTTTTATAAATTTCCATCTAACGACAGTTTCCCTTATTTTGATTATATTAAGAACATCAGCTACCCTGGCTATCTTTTCTGCAGTTCCCTAGTCTGTACAAGTTAATACTGAGGGTAAATAACTGTAAGTCAGCTGCATCTGCATTTTTTTTAAGAAAATAATATTGGTCAGTTTCAATAAATGTATTAAACCTCTCCTATGCTAGATTTATCAAATTCGGCTTTTAGATTCTGAGATTCTGAACTTGTTGCTACAAATAGGACACAACGTATTGCATCCAGGGTCCGCAACGTTACAATATCTCCTGAACGGGTGGGCTGATTTTGGTGAAATGTAAAAGGAGGAGGTATATTAAAATTGATCCAAAAACAAAACTAAAAAATCGAATTGGAATTTGGATTTTGGATACGTTTTTTTAGTAGTATTATTTCCAATAATTGAACTTCAGAAATCTGAAAAGCCGAGCTGATAGAAAACCTTAAGGCACATTTTATGCTTATACCCCAACCTTTAGCTTTAAAATGACGGGCGCTACAAATTTTTAAAAATTGTGACATTAACATCTTACTAATTAAACGTAGCGCAATTAATTGAACCCAGCATTACTGTGATAAATTAATAATTTAATGCGTTTTACTTAACAACATAAGCTAATATTTCATACACTTAACTATTTTTACTATCCTATGTTATAAGTATGGGGAAGTATTTGTTTCACGAATATTATCGATTTCGAGATAATTTGACGAAACACATCTTTGAACCTACAGAAACCCAAAAAAGTTGTTTTTAAAAATGTCTGTCTTTGGGTGGTTGAGCCAGTGGGTAGGTGGGTGCGCCTCATAACACCCGAACAAGTGATGCGAATTCAATGAACTTCGGAATGTAGAAATATCTAAAATTCACCGCTAAACCAGTTTCTAAACATTCAATACCGGAAGCAGAAGATGAACATGTTTTCGTACTAGCATTTTTTAGAAAAGAAATATTCTAAAAGTATAAGCTAAATCTGATAAAAGACCTTAGGGCAACTCAACGCTTTTTTTCAAAGTTTCTAGCTTCAAACTAACTGCCCCTAGCATTTTTAATAATTTTGAGGTTGTCATATCGGGATGAAATTTGGTATTGTAATAAATTCCATTTTAAAACAATCATGTACGGCCATTATTGAAAGCAAGAAAACTGTAAATGCTTTGGATTTGTTTAGGCTCAACCTAGAATGAGCTACGCTTTGGTCCCAATCCGCTAATTTCTCTGTGACGCTTTCTACAGTGTGTTTGACTTTTCATAGACACACCTCCATTTTCTTGCTGCTCTTTACGTAAAAACTTCTAATTTTGGCCAGTTGTACATTTCCATAAGACGCATATTTTCATGCATGCATGCTAAATTTAAATAATTACATCGGCCTACCATGATCAGAAGAAAATGTGAAATTTCCATATTTTGCTTCGCGTTAGAGAAACAGCAAAAAGTTATTTAGAAAAGTTGCTCATGAATTAATAAATAAAACTGGTAGTATATTTTAATTTTGAACAACTTTCTCAAATAACTTTTTGCTGTAGGTATCTCTAACGCGAACGAAAATATGGCATTTTCAAATTTTCTTCTGATCATAATATATGCTGATGTAATTATTTAAATTATGTATGTTTAGATGAAAAGATGCGCCTTAAGGAGTTGTACAATTGAGCAAAATTAGAAATTGTTACGTTAAACAGCAGTAACAATATCGAGGCGTGTTCATAAAAAGTGAAACACGCTTATGACTTTCTGAAAATCGAAAATTCATACCATGCAAATCTTTAACTTTCATTTCCTTTAAAAATTAATAAATATGAATAACAATTTAGCAAAGAGTACTGCTTTAAAATTAGAAAGTCGACGATGCGTCACCATGTATATTCATAAAATTACATCGTTTCCCCATTTTCACGAATCAACGTGGACACCCGGCATATTTTTCTAATGTAGAAAGAATTGCTTGGCCCGTTGTTGCTAAATAGTGTTGTCCCATTATGCCAATCGGATGTGTAAAACCGTTTAGTTAAGATTTTTGGCAATGACTTCTTTATTCTAAATATTTAAAAATTCATAGAAGGCGTCGCAGTGAAATTACTAGGCTGAGACAACAAAATTGTAGCTCACCTCAAGCTCTACCAGCTTACAAAATTTAAAAAAAATCGTATTGCCAGTTTTTGAACAATATCTGTTTTTTTAATTTTCTTAAATTTTGGAAATTTTGTCACTTTATAGCTTTTAACTTTTCGATAATTTTCGTGTACAGTAACATTGTGTCTCTATAGGGCTATTACAATAAAATATTTGAACCCGATCTGTCTGCCTCTTTTTGAGTATAACAAGGCGCTGAACTCAAAACTTTTAAAAATTTGTAGCGGCAGCCATTTTAAAGCTAGGAAGTTCGGAAAAACCTTTAGATTTGTCCTGAAGTCTTTTATCAGATTATATTTTAAGATTTATACAATTCTGTTTAGGAAAAAACACCCACACACCCACTCACCCTCTTACAGACAGACATTTATTTAAAAACACTTTTTTGGGTTCCAAACCACGTATTTCCGTCAAAATCTAGATTTAGAAAATTTTCATGAAATCAATACTTCTCTATACTAAAAGTATAGAAAAGTAAAAATGGGCCAAGCACTTTGCCTACCCATACTTTAAATATTGCTTATCGTATTTGTAAAGGTATGTTTGTATAACGTTGTACCGCACAACGGCGGTAGTTAAGGTAGCACAAAGCGAGCACAAGCCGCAAAGTTTACTAGTAATCAAGGAAATGCCTGAGGCGTTAGTCGTCCTGGTCAATACACCTAAGCTACAAATTTTATTTGAGATAAAACTTGTATTTTTGACCGTAAAAATATTCCTAGGTATCAAAGAAAACCAGATACAATACAGTAAACTCATCAGCCAAAAATTGGACTGGGGGGTGGAAAATTAAGTTCCCTAAATATTATCTCTACTAAAAATTAAATTCTGATTCTTATTCCACTATCGCTCTTGTGCAAGTTAGCTTAAATATAAATGTTCCGTCGTTCCCTTTTTATAAAATAAACTCGCATAAATCTTCGATTTTCAAAAATTCATTGAAAGCTTCACATATGAATTAGCGGACTGGGACACGAACTAAATTGTATTTCTAGCACTATAAGCCTACAAGTTTTTTCAATTTTTGAGCAATTTTTTTTATGAAAATGTCAGAAATTTTTTTCACCTTAAAATTTTCGGTTGAACAAAAATTCTCTTTTTTATACTAACATTATGTTCCACTAAGGCTATTTTAATAGCAAATTTAATCGCGATCTGTGAATCAGCTTTTGAGTCAATAGCCGTTAAAACTTAAAGCCAAAACTTTCATTAAAATCGTATCGGCCGTAGTTTAAAGCTAGAATGCTCGGAAAAAGTTTTTGATTTGTCTTAAGCCCATCTATCATATTCTGTTTTTACTTTTATGAAATTCTAATTAATAACATTTCAATTCTTAAAAAAAAAATTTTTGGCTCCACAAGTTTTCTTCACTCGCATAAGCACACACATACAGACATATTAATTTTAAAAAACTACATTTTTGGGTTCCTAGTGGTCCGAAACATGTATTTCCGTCGTATTCCGACTCAGAATCGGAAGTGTTTGCTATCACATAGTACATTCTCATACCAGAAGTATGCAGAAGTAAAAATTAACCAATTTTGGCAGATCACATTTGATTGTTTTTAAAATCAATTATTTGTTTCGTGTATTATTTATGCAAATAGGATGAAAAAAAGAAGGTAATGCTTTATCATTGCAGTATGTTATAAAACAATAGTTCCACCAATTACGCCTTAAATTTACAGCATTTGAAGAAATTTTCCGTGGTTTTACAATAGATAAATATATTGCTGTGATATTATGACCACACTGGCGAAATATTTATTAAAAGATCAATTTTAAAATATTTATTTGATTACCTTGGCATGACGACTAGTTCAGGAATTCATTAATTTAAATTAGATAATTGGATTGAATAAAAATATAGTAAATTGGTTTCACTTTGAGACATTGAAATATTTATGTAAGTTTGATATGCTAATAAAACATGTATAATCTTGGGGGGGAGGAGTTCAAATATGTAAATGTGTTAAAACAGTAAATGGTACGAGGATGCAACAAATAATTTGACAAAGCTTTAAGAAACATTAAATTACAAAATGTAGTGAGTGCGGTGGACATAAAGTGTAAAAAATGAAGGAGTAAGAAGATGGTTTCACAGACGTTTATAGTAGCGAGATAGTATTTAATAAGGGTTTATTGCTACAAGTTTTAAAAGTTATTAAAACAAAGTTATTTAATTGTTAAATTATATTTTATATGTGTAGAATAAGTTGGTTTGGAAATAAAATAAAAAGAAATTTAATTACTTTTAAAAGTAGGTAATCAAGTTGTTTTTTATGTCAAAATTTAGTTCTTTGATTTAGGTTACTATAGAAAGAGGGAGCTCGAAAAAGAACATCGAAGTGAGAGCAGACGTAAATTTGTAACGCTCCTAAAGAAATGTAAAATACTGTATAAAATAATTTCCTAATGTTAATTAAAAGTTTTGCCTGTTTATAAGACAGTGTCTTACTGGAAATCAAGTGTAATAAGGCATAGTTCAACGACGAAGAAGGTAATAGAAAATTTTATATATGAAACAATTGTTTTGACATTGAAAGCTGAGATGACAAGTTGCTAGGATAATGTGATTCTTCGATTAAAATAAATGACATGGATAAAATATTAATAAATTTCAAACATAATTGACAACTCAGAAAGAAGATTAAGAGAAAGACTACGTAAACAGAAGATAATTACTATAAAGAAGAGAAATGCGACCTACATAAGAAGAACAAGCTACAGCTAAAATTAAGGTACTGTGTTAAAAAGAAAAATGAGTGAAAATAAAAGAAAGAATAATATCTAAAAACAGAAATAAAGCTTTGTTATATAATTTAATTTTAATTGTCGAAATTGTTTAGTATTAAATGTAAAAGATTATGCATGAATGTTTAACGTCATTTTAAAAAGAAAGAACCAAGGTCTTGCAATTTTTAAAAGGGAAGCCAGGTTTTGTTGTTAATACAAGTAAAAGAACCCTGAGAATTTAAAAGAGTACTCAAGCCGAGGTAATAAAATAGATCAATTTGTAATAAAGTTTATTTAAATCATTAATTTCCACAAGTGTGTGGTATTACATAGCAATATGAAATGAACAAACATAATTAAATTTATTCTTCATATTTGCGTTTCCTCGATTCAACCGTATATGATAGCAGCTTGCGCTTATTTTAAATGCAACATTAAATATTGCATAAAATGCATTTAGAGTTATCTCTCTGCAGTATTCACTTAAGAAAATTTTATTTCTACATTTATTGCAAGTTGGCTAAATGGTGTGACTACTACGTAAACCCCCAAAAACACCGTAAAATCCTATAATTGTATGATCTGCTACTCTTATTATAAACTTTCAGTTTGCTATTTTTAAATACGAACTGTAATAATGACAAATGTATTTCACAATGTTTATTTTTCGTATGGAGCGTATAAACGTTTATTTAGTAGTAAACTAACTTTTTACTACACAAAAATAATAACCTCAACGAAATTGTGACAACCGGTTGATAGCTTGATTGCAAATCTAATAAATGACATTCATTATTTTTTCATACTATATACAAATTTATTGTCAATATTATTTACTCTCAACTGAAAACTTTAGCAATATAATGCTGAATTTGCTCAATTTATTGTTTTATTAATAACAAGCAAATAAAACAATTCGCCGTTGGCTTTGGAAACAAAATACCAGGCTTAGATTGAATCATTCAACTAGATTTGTTTTCCACTGTCGAGATTAATGTAAATTAAAATTTTCGCTAGCTATGCGTCCAACTGTTGAACAAAGAGGGTTTTTAATCAAATCGTATTTTCGAAACGACGGGGAATCGCCTAGTTTTAAATTTGTGAATTACTGACGCGTGCTAATTGATAGAGATACGACTTCATATGTACCGAAATTAAAATTCTACCCGATCCGGAAAACCGGAAACAGAAATTAGACATGTTTTTCGTAAAAACGTTTTTGAATTTTTGCAAACATGGCGTGGTGCGTGTAGATGCTTTTTTCCGAATTCCATCTCTTCAAAACAAAGCCCGTGACGAATTAAAAAAAAAATTGAATTCAATGTCCGATTGCCCGAAAAGAAAATATCTAATCTATAAAAATTAAAATCATTTAACAGCCCTTAATAAGCATAATCATGCGATATTTTAGGAAATATAAAAGTTGTAAAAATGAAACGTTCTTAAAATTTAGGAATTTGTTATAAACTTTAAACAGTTCAATAGACTATTTGAATTAGTTCATTAGGATAAAGAAAATTTTATACAATTTAAAAAAATTACATCAAATTAAATCAACAACGCACTTCCCTGAAGTTACGTGCTTTTAACTACTTCTATCAAGGGGCTCTAGTTAAGAAACATAATTTTTCTTTTTTCCGTACTTTTGATAACTCTTCAAATATAGTATTTATATTGATTTTTGGTCAGAAGTCGGGAGCGCGATGGCCTAGAATATCTAGCTAGCGATGAATGCGTGTTGTGTCTTTATGTGAGTTGTTTGTTATTTGTTGTTTTATTTTAATATCCTTTAATCACATTTTATAGATTAACGGTAAACAACATCGATTTGAAACAAAATTTAAATTTAATACGTTTTATAAATATAGTACTTTTTTGGCTAAGTTTCTAGTAGTTTTTAATAGTGACATTTCGTGGGTTCAAAATTTGGGTGGGAAAAACAGAGTATCCTGTTTTAGACTATACTTTTGAGAGGTTAGATATAGAAAAAAATAGTAAAGAGTTCCAGCAAAATAGGTTATTTCTAATACCGCTATCAGTTAGCCAGTCCATTCTTTTATGCTATTTAGTACTAAACGATCTAGATTCCTTCCTACTGTCTGTCTGTAACCGCCCGAATCATTTTAAAGTACATCGCCCCTAATTTTTTATTTCTATGTGTTTTTCGTAACAGTATCCAATAAATTTTTCTTTTAAAAGCTGGTCAATGAGAATTTCCATATTTAATACAAATTTGTAAACTACATCTGTAATAAATAAACACATAATAGCTGCACGCTGCACCCAACTCCCGCGGTGCAAGTAAACTAACTATAGAGACCGTGCCTTTGCCGTGCTTATTGCGTTCTGAAATCCCTACTATTTCTTGGCATATGTCCATCTGATCCTTGCATTATTTGTATCAATGTGCATGCCAACATATTAAGAATAATAGATTGGTTGATTGTAATCATTTGGCCCGATAAGCTCGGCTTTCGCATATGCAAAACTGTGTTTAAAGGCAACGGTCTATTTATTTAGCGCCTAATTTTTAATACTACGCAGTGTTGTTAAAAACTGAAAACTGTGTAAAAATAACTTTTTTTATTGAAAGTTAGAATTTAATTTTTTTTGAAAATTTGTGGGTAGGCACTGTCTACCCTGCCTAATAGGACGGACCGCCACTGGTTTTTAAGTTACAGAGCTGGCAACACGGATCGGTGAATGCTTCTAGAAGCTGTGGGATGTTGTGAGTTGATGATTCACTTTTGTTTTAGTGTTGATATTGTAGTTACTGTAACGAATACGTTATAGTATATTATTATGTGTCTTGTTTTCATTTTTAGTTTGCTATAAAATAGTGAGCGTAAAATTATAAAACAGTGCAAAATTGTTTTAAAATTTTGTAAGGCCCCTAAAAATTGATGGGCCTAGGCACACTCCAATGCGCCTACACCATTGTAATAAATTTTGAAGTATGAAAAACTGTTTAACTCCGCCTGTGGTATGAGCTGGGTAGATTGAGTTGCTCAGTAATTATCACTGCCGGTCCCAAGCCCGGATAAAGGAGGAGGGTTCCTGGGTAAGGCCAGCTACCTGCCTGGGGTAAAAACTAATAAAGGCTCCTAGAAATACAGTTATGCCTCGGAATTATGGATTGGATCACAAGATGACGACAAACGCGAGAAAACGGACATTAAAAAAGGGAAATATATTACGAGTAGGCACATGGAACATAGGATCATGGCACTCCAAAGAACAGGAAATAATAATAGAACTAGAAAGTCACGGCATCCCAATATGCACACTCAGTGAAGTAAAAAGGAAAGGGAAAGGAATGGTTATAAGAGGAAACTACACGTTAATATACAGTGGAGTGGATAAACAACAACGTGCTCATGCAGGCGTGGGGATGCTCATAAATCAAAAATACATCAACAATATAACGGATGTGCAATATATTAGTGAACGGATCCTGCTAGTCTCAATGATTATAGAAAAAGCAAAAACGCATATGATAGCCGTGTATGCACCTGACACAGGACGAGGCAGAGAAGAAAGGGAAAAATTCTATGACGAACTCCAAATGACGCTCAACGCAATATCGAAACAAGAAAATATAATAATATTAGGAGATTTCAATGGTCGTATCGGAAATTCTGCTGTAAATGGTATCATGCAAAGATTTAATGAAGAGACGATTAATGAAAGTGGCGAAGATCTTATAGAGTTTTGTGCTCTAAACGAACTTAGAATAAATAATACATTCTATGAACACCCCATACAACACAAGATCACATGGTCTAACAGCAGAGGACAGCAGTCTATCATAGACTATGTATTAACTAATAAAATCATTCACCCAAAGCAAATATTAGACGTTAGGGTATTATTGTCTGTGAGTGGATCCGACCATGGACTAGTACTCTGCAAGCTACAATGGAACTTAAAACCTATAAAGCGACAACCATTCTACACAGAAAAATTTAACATAGAAAGTTTAACCAACTATAGCACTCGCATCCTATATCAAACGAGAGTGAGACAAAAATTGGAAGAAAAAGACCTAAATCCCAATTACAATGTAGAGCAAGTATGGAGTAAAATAAAAGCAAATATAACAGACGCCGCTACAGAAGCGATAGGAAAAAGAAAAGTAAACAGGAATAGATTAAAAGTAGTGACACCATGGTTTGACGAAGAAATCAGAGAACTAGCAGCAAACAAAAAGAAATCATTCTTAAAGTATAAAACAACAAGAACACAAGATGAAAGATCAACATATTACGAATAAGAAATGAGACAAACCAAAGAATAAAACAAATAAAACAAAACTATTGGGAACGATATTCTAAACAAATGGAACACGAGCTGTATGGCGCACAGAAACAGATATGGAGGATGATACGAAGTCAGAAAAAAGAAGTAAGTGAAACAGTTACTATTAACAATATACAAAAAAGCGAATGGTGGACACATTTTTGCAACGTATATGATAATCAAGAAGATGAAGTATTGGAAGAAGAAGAAGAAGAAGAAGCTAATAACAACAACAATACCGAACAAGTACACATACATATACAAGAAATTAAACAAGCCATCATCAAAATGAAAAATAGAAAATCCCCAGGCCCTGATGAAATTAGGAATGAGCTGATTAAATATGGAGGTAGTATATTAAATGAGTGGTTACACAAACTGTTTAACAAAATAATAGAAGAAAAGTGTATACCAAAAGAGTGGAAAGAAAGCTATACAGTACCGATATATAAGAAGGGAAATAGGAAAGACCCCGAAAACTATCGTGGAATAACCTTATTGAACTCCATATTGAAACTTTTTACTGCCGTATAGACGCTATATTCATACTCCGTCAACTGGTAGAAAAATCGATTGAGTTCAATAAACCTCTATATCTGTGCTATGTTGATTTAAAAGCGGCATTCGACAGAGCAAGGAAAGGCGATGTACTGAACATACTACATAAGCATAAAATTTCAAAAACAATAGTAGAAATAGTTGATGATCTTAACACAGAAGGAAAAACCCGCATAGTAACTTCTACAGGTTATACACAATCAATATCAATACACAAAGGGATACGGCAAGGGGACTCCTTAAGCCCCTTTCTGTTCAATCTAGTTATGAACCAGTTAATAGACCAACTTAAAAACTTACGTGGGTACACAATTGGAACTAACAATATCAACATACTGTGTTACGCTGACGATGCAGTACTGATGGCAAGTGATGAAGACGACCTTCAAAGATTATTGCATAGATTTAACACAACAGCAAAGCAATATAATATGCAAATCTCTATACCAAAAACAAAGATGATGGTTATAGCAAAAGAACCAACTAGATGCAAATTGGAAATAGAGGGAAAAGTAATCGAACAGGTACTGAATTACACCTACCTTGGGGTAGACATAACAAGCGACAGAAATTTAAAATTGGAAACAAAGAGCCAAGTTACAAGAGCGATGCAGATTGCAGGATGTCTAAATAACACCATATGGCAAAATAAGTATATGTCACGAGAAAGCAAAGTAAGAATATACAAAGCGGTAATAAGACCTATTATGACATATGCTAATGAAACGAAAGCCGAAACACAAATCACTAAACGAAAATTAAGAACAACAGAGATGAAAATCCTAAGAAAAATAACAGGGGTGACACTGAGAGACAGGCATAGAAGTGCTGAAATACGAGAATGGTGCGGAGTGCAAGACATAGTTAAATGGACAAAAAAACGTAAAAAAGAGTGGGAAGAGCATGTTGAAAGAATGGATGATAACAGAATGGCCAAACAGTGCAAAAATGATATACCCGCAGGAAAAAGACTTCCCGGAAGACCACCTAAAAGATGGAAGCAAAGCTGGTTTTCGTCGTCAGCAGAGTAGAAAGAGGCGAGACAAACAGGACGTAGTCCTAGTCGAAAGAAGAAGAAGAAGAAGAAGAAGAAGAAAAACTCTTTCTTTGCGATGTATATATGCCATTTATATTTGTTTCTATTTTCTATTAATAATTTTTATAATATTTCTTCCAATGATTGATACTCTTTCGCATACCTTCGCTATAAAACAACGTGTTTTGGGGCTTAAAAAGTTGGTTTATAAAAAATCTGTTTGTGGGTGGTTGCGTTGGTGGGTGGATGCGTTCGTTCCCTATATCTCCGAAACCCATTGACCCATTATTAAGATTTGGCGTGTGGAAGTTTTTTTAGTTGCAGGTAGTTCTTTGTAAGGTCGTTAATCGGAACCGGAAACGGAAATTAGACCTGCTTTTTTGGTATAGATTTTTTTTTCTAAACACTACTTTGCAATTTTCAATATATATAGCGTTGTACTGCATCTAAAAAGAAATCAAATGCTTTTTTTTTCAAATGCTGTATCTTCAAAATGAAGGCAGCTACGAATTATTAAAAATTGTAACTTTAATACCCGATTACTCAAAAACAAAATATCCAATCAATACCAATTATCATATTATTTGATAACCTTAAATAGGCATAATTAAGTAATGTAAAAAACTGCTCACACCATTTTTTTTTACTTCCTGAGGCGATAGAGCTTGCAATGAACTATAAATTTGTTTTTTGGGCCGGCGAATGGTCTAGTGGTTAGTCCCAGGCTTTGAAACTAGACTCCCAATGGCAGTAGGTTCGAGTCCACTGCCTGTCGGAAATTTTTCTGAATAAGTGAAATCCGGCGGGTCCATGGATGGTGTATGTAGGTGTGTATGTTGGGTTGCATGTCTTTCAGGGGTGGGGCATGTTAGACCGGTGAATAGCACTTAGTGTGCTGAGCCCGGGTAAGGGGGTGGGATGGGAATCATGGAGTCGTGCTCACGCACGGCTTCATGATTCTTTAAAAAAATTTGGTTTTTACTATTCTCCCAAATTTTACAATTTAAAATTGAATAATTTTTTATTCATAAACGCAAATCCGAATTGCTACTATTTGTGTTATTTCTTTTTCTTGCTAAAACGATGTTATTTAATCATTTATTGACGCGAGAATACTTAAAACGTAAAAAGTATGGGAAAGTACCATCGACCTGTTTCGCCCATTTTTTAGAGCTTCTAACTTCTCTGTGAGTATAATAATAATAATAATATTGGTCCAGTCTTAAGTTTTTAAATTCACTTTTTATTCTATTTATCTTTTATTACAAAGCTTTCATCCATTATTTTATAAAAAATCTTTCAGAAAGAAAAAAAATCCTTCCTTAAACGCTGGTTCAGTTCAAGGAAATGCTGAAATAACTTGCATTTCACATAAAAGATGATCATTGAAAACCATAAAAAGTTACAAAATTTTTCATGAAGATAGTAATTCTACTGTATGATTTGTCTAGATGCTTTCAAAAGGTTCTCTGCAGGAAGATCGCTTCATGAAAGAACGCTTTCACCCTCAAAAGACCGTTCTACATAATAACAAGCCAACATGAATGGAATGCTTACTGAAATAACGCTTTTTGTTAGTTCGTTTGATTAAATTATCACTTACCAAAGCGGCGTTCTTTAAAAGTTCAGTTAAATCGGTTATAAAAAACTTATTTAAAGGCAGTATTTTTAGCAAATAACATAATTCATAATGGCAGATACGGAAACAGTTTTATTGCCAAAAATTGCAAAAAAATAATGGAATCTTTAATAACGTATACAGATAAACAATAAGCTTGTGATTATTTAATTATGGAATTTTTAGTCTGGTGTTCTGAACAGTAATCTGAGAAATTCCATTGCCATTAACTATATTAAAACTTACTGGAATAAAAAATAACTGCTTCCTTTACCAAACTAGTAACTTTGGGAATTGTGGCCTATCAGAAAACGGCGCCAACCTGCGTGAATAGAATACATAAATTTCCAATCCACTTCATCCGATTTTCTTAAATAAAATAAAGCTTTTTAAAAGCTCTTTCTAGTTTGCTATTCAGGTAGAATATTGAGAACCAACATAGTGGCCCAGAAAAGTAAAATTATATGACGTCGGTATCAAATCACCATGTTTCAAAATAACGGCTAAACTTACAAATAAATTCCTAGTTCGATTTTTTTGCTACAACGTGTTGTGACGATTTCATGAGTTATAAACAACTAAGTTACGTAAAAATGAAAGTAAGTTCAAATTTAATAACAAACCAGTGAAATAATCCTGGTATTAGAAGCCCAGGTAGCTGATATCTTTAATCTTGTAACGCTGCCGATTTGAGGAAGATTTTCACATATTTTCGTTTTTTTCTTAACAACGATGAAGTGGAAAAGCTAAGTAGTCGTTTGCCCTTCGGAGTTTTACTCGCGTAACTAATCAATTATCTGAGTGCATTATGTTTATTGCTCTCCACTGAGACTCCGGATTCTTCGGAAGACGTAGTTGTATCTCTGTTTATATCTAACCAACAAAGGCGAAACTATAGAATGAAAACGTGAGAAACATTTTGCCTGAACTTTTGCGTACTTCAAAATAATTCAGTGTTGTATTTTTAAATGTATTTCGTTTTATATCATAAGGTTTTTGTCCTAGCAGTTGTAGCACAAGATCAAAATACTCCTAAAAGGCCGAACTGTGTTAGGTTTTGTACTATTGACAGAATACATGTGTGTGGTGAAAATTCAAAAGTTTTGTTTATTGTCTTCTCACGAAATTAAGCCAGAAAACAGATTTTTTTTTATTTTAACGGAATAAAAAACACCTAAGATCAGAGAAACTTCTTATAAACAATACTCAATCTCAATCATAATTTGATAATTTCACTGTGCCGCTACTAATGAGCAATCTATAGTAAATCCGTAACTGTCTCACCATAACACGAATATTGCATGTCGATACAGTTTATTATTATTTTGAGGGAATGTTTATGCAGCGGTCACGTATGGAGGACGCGGTACATAGAAGACAGAAAGCAAAAAGACCTCCAAGCGTTTCTTAGGCTTAACAATTTGTGTGAATACAAATGTGAATCTGACTGAAATTATATGTAAAAAACTTTAAGAGCAAAATAACAATTGTTGTACTGTAGTAGTTTTAGTACATATAGCGCAATAGGTGAAAAATTGTTCATCGCTGTCAAACCTCGCGACGTGTTATGACCTACATAAATTGAAGACCATACAATCATTGGGTTAATGTGAGGCCGGTTTATTAAGTTTATTATTACCATCAGTGGCGACAAATTTTGATTGTGCGCAGGGTAATTTCGGTTTACGGAAAATGTCCTTGAAAGAAGACCTAAAACAAATTCCCTGTGAAAAGTTTATTAATTCCATCAGTGGCGCCTAGCTTTGTTTTTGCTTATAGGGGCCAATTCCGGAGAATAAATTCGCTGGAACAAAAAGTCGATGGAAAAACCACTCGCCTACAAAAATCGTCCGAAAAAGAAACGATTCTTCAGTAGAAACATTCCCCAGAAAAACATACCGGTAAATTCCCAAAAAAAGCCGAAAATGCGTGTTTTGCTGATGAACAAAGGAGAATTTAAATTTAGAATTATACTCAAATGTCTAACAAGATTTTTACTGCGTGTTTATTACTTCCAAAAGCATTTTAAAATCTCCGTTAGGTACAGTATTCTGGAAATGGAGAAAAGTTCTAAGTTCAACTAACTCTTTTCCCACTATTTTTAAAAAACTTTGTGCAGAGGATTTTATGGTATTTTTTTCTAAGAACTGTTTTCTTGCAGCTTTTTACGGGGATTGTTTTTTCTTAAACTTATTTTCCAGGGCGGTTTTTTCCAGACTTTTATTGAGAGCTGTTCTCATTCCCCAGAAGCGCGAGTTAATTATTAAGTTGCAAAATAAACAGGAGCATAGCCTACAAGTTCTGCTAGTTTAGCTTAAATGCCAATGTTTTGTCTTTGTCGTCCGCCTATTGAGTATAACATAAATTAATTCTAAACTTCAAAAATTTATAGAGCGCGTCACAAAGATATTAAAGATTTGGAAAAAATGTAAATTATAACCGATCCCTAGCTCTACTAGTCTATGAAATTTCAAAAAACTTGTCTGGACATTTTTCAAAAACTATTTTTTTAACTTTCCGAACTTAATTTTTGACATTTTTTACGTGTTTATTACAGCGGTCTAATATTTCTTGTCATTTTGTTGCGTCATGCACACATACACACTTTAGATATAGTCACAATCCCAATGCATATACCACCTTGGAAGTATGAGAAAGTAAACATTGGCAGACTTAGCAAAAAGTGTAGTGTGTACAATGTCAATTGCTCAAATTATTAGAAAACTTTACAATCGTCAAATAGGTTTTTCATTTACAAGCAATTACCATTTTCGTGAAAAATCTTCGAACAAAATAATGATAAAAGGCTGTGTGCAACCTTTGAATTTAAGCGTACTATTCAAAACTGCTCTTTAAGCACTAATCAATGTAGAATTACAACAGTAATTGGTTTAATTGTCATAAATTCCTATTCTGTATAAAATAATTTGTTCCAAAAGTATAATGTTTTGCAAAAGTTCTCGCTTGATTTATACCAAAAAACAAATAAGCAAAATCAAGAGAAAAAATATTTTTCTTGCACAACTAATAACGTTCATATATTTCTTAGAAGATTTTTCTTTATTTTTCTCATCATCAGACATCTGATTTGTTCATTTCAGTTTACACAACTTTGATAAATTACATTGTTGGAAAAAGAATCAGCCCTTAAATCGGATTCCTGAGCTTATTTCATTTATTTCAAAGGAATGTAACTTCTGTTAGTTTCTTTAACCAAATTTCTGTTCATTAAATATTTTCGTAACTTCTAATACTAAACCTGAGTCAGAACACTTACGCGTATGAACAGTAAACAAAATAAAATGCATTGAAGAGAAGCCTACATTTCTTTTTTAATATTTCACATTTCACTTTCAAACACTTGGCAGTGTTCGTTATACATTCATTTGTCAAAATACTAAGTACTGGTTTATTGATCTGTTGATTGCGGTGTGGGTAATACTTGTGTATTTATTTTCTGCTATCTTAGCAGAAAATAAATAAAGCCTGCATTCACAGATAGCCAGATCTCAGTTAAAAAGCAATGTGTGCCGAGTACGCAAGTTCTAAGTGAAACTTCTTAAAATGTTCCCACTGAAAAGGTTTTAACCAGAAAACAAAAACGGTATTGGCTTGTTTTAGTTGACTGTATAAATCGCCATTAAAAAGTGCCATCAGGTGTATAGATGCATAGTAATTCAGCGCAGCGTTTTGATTACAAATTCATACCATGAAAATCATGGCCATATGATATATATTTTTTGCTTTAAAATATTTCCCAAAGTTTATTTTTAGTTTTGTTAGCTGCACGTATATGTGAAAATCTAAAAATAAATAAGTTTTTCGCATAATAAAAAGTTCACTACATTGCAAGCAACCAGCCACATTCGTAATTGCTTTGGACAAATAATACTTTTTATATCAGAAATTCAAATAAGATCAAAGACAGCTTTGATGCATCTGCCTTTAAACAAAAAAAAATTTAGGTCGATATGCCAAGCACTGCTCGAGATATTACGTTATATGTGTTAAAAAACGCTTAATTTGAAAATTGGCGATTTGGTCATTTTTTCATTAATAAAAAAGTTCGACACCGTTGAATAATGACGTAAATGGCCATTTTGTATAGCAAATAACGTATTTAAAACGAATCTTTAGGTATGATCTTCAGTTGTACGAGGAAAAAATTTTTGTATGTACTTTTACCGTTTACCCAATTTACATGGAAATTTCATCAATGTCTAATTTATTCGAAAGTAATTCAATCTTCAATCTAAATTATTATAAATCATATCTCTCACTAGATGTGCTGTCCGTAGACTGTATATGCAGGATGTCTCGTAAGTAAGGAGACTAACGTTTAGGTATAGCTTCTTGGGATCAGAGTAGACCGATTAAACCTAACATGTCTTGGTAAAAAGTGCTTCCTTAAGAAGTTAGAGGTCTTTAAAGAAAAAAAATATTTTTTTTGATTAATTCACATAAACTACTAGTCAGATCGAGTTGAAATTTGGTATGGTTATGTTTTATAGCTCTATAAACACGATGGTGTTACTTATTTCTACTGTTTGTAGAGGGTGCTAGTTACGCCACTTAGGTTTGATATTTTGGCACATAATTTTTTTGCTGTTAACTTTTGAGAGCTTTTCACCACAAATTCGGATGTATAATTTAATTTTAATAAAAAAAAGTATATTTGGTAAAATTCAATAAAATTAACCGCTTTTGAAAAATACTACTTAAATTTTCAAGACACGTCATTAAACAAGATCACTTAGTGCATTTTATCAGGTAGATATACCGAAAGAGGTGACTCCGCGGTTAACGCGTACGTCTTTCATTTTGGACAGCCGGGGTTCGATATCCGGCCCAGCCGACGGTCCTGGCTTAGGACTCCGGTGCGAAGTCCGAAGACCCCTATAGCGGCTTGACCCTTCAGGGGAAATGAACCGACAACGATTTTCCTTTTTCCAGGTACGTATGTCATTTTAAAAAGACTAAAGAAAAATAAAAAGTTACTAAACCACTAACACCACAAAACAACAACTATAATTTCGATTACTTTTTCTTTGACACATACCTATTGATAAAATACGATAAGTTATTGATATTGTCTGACGTGTACTGAAACTTTTAAATAGTATTTCTCAATGACGGTTCATTTTATCGACTTTACTAAATGTATTTTTTTTGTCGATAAATTAAATTCTACATCCGAATTTATGGTCAAAGTTCCCCAAAACATTAGCAGCGAAAAGTTATGTGCTACAGTATCAAACCAAAGTGGCGTAACCAGCGCCCCCTACAGCAAAACAATAAGCAGCAGCATTGTGTTTGTAAACTTATAAAACATAACCATACCGAATTTAAATTCGATCTAATTAGTAGTTTTTAAGTTTTAGTCAAAAATAGAAAACCAGTTTTTGTCTTTAAGGCCGTACAACTTCATAAAGAAGCACGCTTTACAAAGTCATATTGGATTTAATCGGTTCACTTTAATCCCACAAAGCTATACCTAAACGTTGTTCCATTATTTACGGGACGCCCTGTATAAGCAATCCAACAGAATAAACTCGTTTATATATCTGACAGTAATGGCACAACTAAAAATTGATCGCTTGAGTTTGCACCTAGGCGACCTCACTTTTGTCATTACTTTCGTCTCGTCACTTCCATCTCATATTCGCGAAGTTACTCCTGCCGGCAAAGAAGTTTCACTTCAAAAATCTTGAATAGGCTTTATTTATTATGTTTAAATTATCGGAAACGCTGAGATCGGAATACCCATCCCATAAATACGATCTACTGAAATTGTACGGCCTGTATAATTTGCGGACAACGGTTTCGTATATTTGAGGTTTTGTATATTGAATTATTAGCACTAATTAATACTCGGGTTTTATGTAATATATGCATGTTGTGTAATACATTAAAATGTTTTAGTTTCTATATGAATTACATTAATTTGATATAGCTATTTGACAGTTGTTTTGAAATGTTTGCAGGGTACCATTAAAAGCATTGTGATTGAACTGGCAACAAATAGACTTTTCTGGCATCACTACTAATTTGTTCTTGTTTAGTTCTGCAATAAATGCATATTTGGAAATCCCAAGAGTGGTTGGGTGTTGATTGGGTGAATTAAAGTATATCAGTTTCATTAGTATCAATTAT
This sequence comes from Ctenicera cuprea, assembly GCA_958336395.1. Lineage (NCBI taxonomy): Eukaryota > Metazoa > Arthropoda > Insecta > Coleoptera > Elateridae > Ctenicera > Ctenicera cuprea. The sequence continues at coordinate 19,148,154 of OY284496.1, forward strand.
TTATGGTAGTTGTGGTGGTCTCACAGTTTGTTGTATTGGTTCCTAATTAAATTGTTTAAACATGCTAAACCTTAACAATTTAGTTTTTACACCGATAAAATACTTTACGGATCTGGTATTAGGTAGAGGTGGGTTATCGCAGGCAACTGGTTATTTATTACTAGCTTCTGCCTGGGCAAATAGAAATAGTGGCCGTTTTTATTCATTATATTTGATTATGTACAATTGTACATGGTAGAATGGTACTGGTTATGCTCTATGAGATAGTAGAATAGAATTGCCGGGCCCGTAAGGTTGGGAGCTATTAGCGCGCAACCATGTGCATACAGTCAGCCCACTAGCGGCCAATATTTATACTTGCCCAGCCAAAAGCTATTTACGTAAGCAGAAGTTATTTGCCTCCTACAGATATACTGCTTCAGCGATATCAATTTAGATAATACCGAAATATTATTATGATATTTTAAATAATTAAGAAAGTTATTTTTTTTCCTAATTTGCAGAATTAAGTATAAACAAAAAAATAATTATTTATTTACAAAGTAATTTAGTTCTAAGTAAATATGCAAAAAAATCAATTAAAAAAATGATTAACTTATTCCGTTTGGCTACAAATTAAATGCACGATATGTAAATGCAATATAGATAAGAAAAATTAGTTGTTCTTATAAAAATAATAAATGCTTAATATAAATGGTAAATGCAAGATAGGAATAATAAATAGTCCCTAAAAATGATGACTGCTCGGTAAGTACAAGAAATGAATGATAAGAAAACATAGTTCTCTTTTTAAAATAATCAAGGTCTACGCGAGGTTATGGTTAAGAACAGTTATATTTTCATAGAAAACAGTGCCAAACCAAAGTTCGTTTGTAAAACAACGTTGTTGGTCAAGGTGGTCTACGCTAGCTTATGGTTAACAGTTTTGCGTTGGGTTCAGTATCGTTCCAAGGTGGTCCCATTTTAATTTCATTGGTATTGGACCTTGAACTTCGAAGATACACCAGGGAACTCCTCAAAATCAAATAGGAAATGTACAGTGATTGAGGTATTGTTAGGTTTATGACAATCCCAGAACAAGGTAGGTACCTAACTATGGTCAAGGACGTGCTTCGCGCTCCTGTGGACTTTCATTCATAACTGTTTCAATATTTCTGATTTTATTTTTTTCTAAGCGTTTCCGTCTTTTTCATCTTCCGTTTTAACTAACCGTCGTTTCCTCATTCGAGAAGCATCCTTACTAGGTCTACCTATCACTTAAAATTGTAAAATAATTAACTTTAAAAAAAGAAAGAAAACCGACTTCAAATAAAAACACAAAAGTAACATAAGTTAACTAAAAAGCAAAAAATAAATGTTTTTTATACAACAGTTGAATACTTATTTGTTGTTACGTTTAATAAAATTAAGAAATTATTGCTTATTATATAATTATTAATTGTTTTATAATTTTGAAGTCGGTGCCAAGTAAAACATAAAAATTCGAATCTAATTTGTTATTGTAGCAAGGTATATAAATTTTATGTTTTACTTGGCACCGACTTCAAAATTATAAAACAATTAATAATTATATAATAAACAACATGTTCTTAATTATATTAAACGGGACAACAAATAAGTATTAAATTGTTGTATAAAAAACATTTATTTTTTGCTTTTTAGTTAACTTATGTTACTTTTGTGTTTTTATTTGAAGTCGGCTTTTTAAATTAATTATTTTAAATATTCTTGATCTACGCGAGGTTATATTTAGTAGCAGTTACATTTTCACAGGAAACAGTGCAAAACAAAGTTCCCTTAAAAAAATGTTGTTGGTCTAGGCGGTCTACGCTAGGTTATGGTTCAGAACAGTTACATTTTCACAGAAAACAGTGCCAAAACAAAGTTTGTTTTTAAAACAATGTTATTGGTCTAGGCGGTCTACGCTAGCTTATGATTAACAATTGTATATTTACAGAAAATAATGCATAAACAAAGTTCTTTTTTAAAACTATTTTTTATCTACGCGGGGTTATGGTTAAGAACAGTTATATTTTTACAGCAACCAGTGTCGAAACAAAGTTGTTTTTAAAACAATGTTGTTGGTCTAGGCGGTCTACGCTAGGTTATGGTTAAGAACAGTTTTATATTTACAGAAAACGATGCAAAAACAAAGTTTTATTTTTAAAATATTCTTAATCTTCGCGAGGATATGGTTATGAACAGTTATATTTTGACAGAAAACAGTGCCACAACAAAGTTCGTTTTTAAAATAATGTTATTGGTCTAGGCGGTGTACGCTGGTTTATCGTTGACAGTTCTATATTTACAGAAAACAACGCGAAAACAAGGTTCTCTTTTTAAAATATTCTACATCTACGCGAAGTTATGGTTAAGAACAGTTATATTTTAACAGAAAACTGTGTCACAACTAAATTCTTTTTTTAAACAATGTTGTTTGTCTAGCCGGTCTAGGCTAGGTTATGGTTAAGAACAGTTCTATACTTACAAAAAAAATTGCGAATATAAAGTTCCCTTTTCAAAATAATTTTAGTCTACGCGAGGTTATGGTTAAGAACAGTTATATTGTCACAAAAGACAGTGCCAAAACAAAGTTCTTTTTAAAACAATGTTGTTAGTCTAGGTTGTCTATGAGAGTGTAAGAGTAAGAACAGTTATACTTTTACAAACAATAATGAATATTCGCTGACATCAAGCGGTAACCCTCAAGTGTTTCTTTTGTAAACTTCTCGTATATTGTTTCTTAAAATGCATTTAATAGTTTTACACTGCAAAATGAAAATCTACAAATTGTAAAGTATTAGTATGGAGCAGTCATTAAAACCTTATGTGTATTTACTACTCTTTAAATTATTTTTCATACTGTGCATTACTGTGTTTATCCGACAAAACGTTAAAAATCGATCGTTTTATTACCACCCATTCATTTTCTGTTATTTTACTTTGATAACAATTTAAAATTAGTTGCATAATTATTCTACGTATACCTGTGCATGTTTCGAAAAATCGGTGCTTATTTCATACATTTTAAATGTAGGTATATTATATATGACTTTTACATAAGTACTTTAAGATTAAAGTAACATATTTGAAATTATTTGAAATAATGTTTCTCATAAGTTTAAATAAAGAACTAACCAATGTTAATTATAAATTGGCTACTCGTGTGAAGTTATAATTCATCATATACATAAATTATCACCTTCTGACATCTTAATTGTTTTCCAGATGAATGGCGCAAGAAACAGTTTAATAAAAGTTATTTATAGCGTCATTTTCTTCAACTACTAAAATATGTACTAACAAGTGTTGCAAGCAATTGCATTGCATTATTTTTTCTTTTGCATTGTATTTCTTTTCGGATTCACAACTTTTCTTTGCATTCATAAATAACAAAATAGATAAGATAGACTGAAATAAAAAAATAATTTTGGCTAAACAATAAGCAAATTAAATATAATAATATAAAAGTTAAATTTAAATTCTAATTGATCATGCTTGTCAACCTTTATTTCTATGGACAGTTTTACACTCGGTATATGAAAATTCTTCTACCACTAGAGAAAATAAATAACAAGAACAGTGCTTTGATGAACGATATCTGCTACGGCTGCTATCACGCTAAATTTATATCTATGTAGGACATACAGAATCATTAGTTTGAGCATTTAATTAAATTTTGTTTTATATTCGTTTAATTTAATTTTAATTTAGTTTATCATATAAATACGATTTTCCCTCCAGTTCACTACCTATTTATTTCCTATCGCCTTTTGAGATCTTGAAGTCTTCAAAAGGGAATTCTTTCTGATGTTAATTAATTTTAAGAGCGATAACCTTGAATATTCCAATTGTCTTTATGTAAAGTGTGTTCCAAATTCGAGTCTCAACATTGGCAGGTCGAATACGGTAAGAGATACAAAGACTCTTAAATCGCTAAAGTTTCGCATAATTTAATGTAGTATTAAAACATCTTTTTCAGATTTAGGGTAACTTTTTCGGTTTTTTTAGTTATTTTGAAAAAATAAAATTTTGAAATTTTTCATCCTCGATATTTTCTTAATTTTTTACTTACATTTTCCCAACTTGCACATCATTAAAACACTTTTTAAAAATATACTCGAAAATTACTGAAAACTTTTTTACCTTTTGTTTTACAAATAAAAGCGCAAACTTTTGTATTTCTTATGAGCGCATATACATTCATCAGATTTTTCATCAGATCTTTTTAAGCTTTTCATTGATGCAGCTGTAAAAATATCGTTATTAAACCAACCTTTGGAGAAATAATGATTTTTCATCAAAATTGTATTAGTAGGTCATAAACGCTGCGGTGCTGTCATACCAGAAATTTAAAGATTTCTTAGAATTTCGGCTTTATAACACATTTTGAGAAAAACAGCATGACCGAAAAATCAAACGTAACGTTCAAACTCATATATTTTTTCAATGCAAAAATTAGGCTTAGACGCTAACAATGAGAACAAATATCATTGTTTTGTGCTATTACAACAATCAGATCCGTATGTAAGTGTAAATATGTTTTTAATTTAAGTTGGTTTCAACAAGATGGCTGTTCAGCCCATAATACACAAAGAGGGGAAGGTGAACCAAATTTAAACCCATAATTTTGGAAACAACGTTATTTCTAACAGTGAACCAATTGGTTGGCCAGCCTGTACACCTGACGTAACACCACTGGATTTTTATTTGTGGAGTCATGTAAGTAATAAACCAACTGTCAATTTGAATCACCTGAACAGCAGGGAACAATTGCGATTAAACGTAATACTCTTAGCAGATTGTCTAGATCAGTTTTTAAAAGTTGCCAGATATGGATAGATCAAAATAGACGGGATATTAAACAATGTAATTCTTGGTTCATGCTAAGTTTCTTTCTTACGTAATATTTGTTAAGTTTGATGTTTTTTTATGCTTCTATTGTATGTTTAGTTATCGCATATCGTTTCTTAATGTTGTAGCTGTTACTTACAGCCTACTAATTACATTAAATAATAAATTTATAAGTTTGAACCACACCATTATTCCAAAATCTGCTTATAAAGTCTACACTACATGTGTGTCAAATATTTAATTTTGCGGTGTCTAATTGCAGCGCCGTCGGGAGCAGCTAGTGCAGACGGTCTGAGTTATAGTTTAGTTATATACGCGTGTTGTGTGGTTCAGAGCTCTTGCAATAGTCGCTAACTACTCACGTTAAGGCGGACCAAAATTAGCTGTAAATAGTTTATTTGAAAAGGTATCAAAAATATGCAAAAAAAGAAATATATATTTTTTAACTAGAACTAATTGCTAGCGTAAGTAAAATTTTAATATTTTTTAAAAATAAATAAAAGAATAAATCAAGACTCAAAACAGAGAAAGGAATGATCTTTCAGAGACTAGTTAATTCTTTAGCGTTATTTTTTGAAAGCAGCTGTGCCAGTTGTGGCTTGTAATCTATTTGTAGACCTACATCATATTATAACTAACAAAGAACTTCAGAAATACATAAATTCGAATTTTATTTTAAAAATTCCCGATTCCCTATATGTTTTCAAGATTTCCAAAACTTTTTACAAAACAAACAGGTCTAATTTACGTTTCCGTTTCCGGTTTAGAAGCTTAGAAAAACCTGCCACTAAAAAACTTGCACACACCAGATTTAATAAAAATCGTTCAAGGGATTGTTCCAGAGATGTAGGGAATCAAACGCACTCACCCGCCCACGCACCCATCCACCCACAGACAGACAGTTTTTTAAAACACTTTTTCGGGTTCCTTGGCCCCTAAAACGTGCATTTTCGTCAAAATCAGAAATTTGAAAATTTGCATGATATCATAACTTTCCTTTCTCCTTTCCCATACTTCTACTGAAGTATAGGAAAGAAAAAAGGAACTTCATAGAAATTGAAGCTTTGCATTGGTGAGTAGGGATGCAACGGATATTCTGTTTTTATCCGTTATCCGGCCTATCCGGCCATTTCACCGAATATTCGGTTTGGCCAGATAATATGAAATATCCGGCCGGAGATTTTTCTTTAAGTAAAAGAGATTATGAATGCAATTTGATTTGAAAGTATAGACTAAAACAATTAAAAGTAAGAGTGCAATACAGTATCGGGTACAATTACTAAATTTATATTATTGAGATCAGCATCTATGCGAGTAAAAAATTTGAAATGATTTCAAACAACATAAATAAGTATTATTTATTAAAACCATGAAGTAATATACCGCGTGGCCGCGAGAACAGGTCACAATCGGCCATTTTCAATTTTTAAATTACTAATTTCAAATGTTTTCTACGTAACACACACATAAAAATGCATATAAGACATAAAACAGTGTTAATTTGGACTTCCGGTTTAACCGGAAGTGATAGCAGTTTTTATATTTTTAATGGAACATCCTGTATATTTTTTCATATTTGTTATATGTATAACATAAAGAGGATGCATGAACCGCTTGTTGCTATGATATGCAGGTCTCAATTTTGCAGTACATATGACATGTGACAGAGATCCAAGACAAGGAACCTATAAAATGCACTTGATCGTCAATCGTCAGTATTTTATTTAAATATCGATAAAAACCATATAATGTTAGGTTTTGTCTGTTGATTTCTTGATGGTATTGGATTTATAAGTACAGAACATGTTTTAGTTTTAAAAATTGTTAAAAATTATAAATTCTTGTAACAATCAAATTCCTTGACAGATTTCCAATCTTAATTGTGAACAAAAAACAATATTAGAGCTAATTAGCACATCCTTGAAATAGTACATTTAGTAGTTTCCTTGTCTCTGTGCTCTCTCTCTAAAACACTACAGAATAAGACCATAGGGTTCGTGCATACTCTTTAAGTTATGGTATGCAGGTAGTGACTCATCATCGCTTATGATTTATGATACTTTTGAGCAGGGGCGGTTTCCGATTTTGATAACGACGCGGAGGGAAGCTATACGAAATAGCGCCGCAACGAAAGTTTTCTCAAACTGGGCGCGATCAATTTAAATGCGTTTTAAGAACATCTGACAATGTTAGGGTCAAACAAAAAAATCTTAAAATATTACAATTTATGTTGCAAACAATAATCCGCACTCAACCGCACCGACAAGTAAAATCAATAACCAAGCACAATCGGCTTTTCACAGGAAACTGACAAAAATTAATAAAACTGCTATCCTCAACCGCATCGGTCTTATTTGTTATGAGCACGACGTATTGAAAATTGGGAAAAAAGAAGCCGACAATTTAAGATGTTTTCGTTGTTGAGTTAGAATCGTATGAAATGTGACATGAAGAAACGTCACTATATTTCTAATTCAAACAGAATCACAAGGTGTGTTAGCAGTTAGCTGAGTAGGATAACCCTTAAAGCTAAAACTGTGTCTATAGAAACTGTTTTCGAGAAGCTACCTAACAAAAAAAAACACATTTTTGTCTTGTCATTGTATAAGTCGAATTTCACGTCTTTTACCTGATATATTTATGAAAAACTTAGAATTAATAAATTTCTATATATAAGACGGCATTAATTTTTGGATAACAAAATTAAAATTTTTTTAAATAAAGTAGCAATTTTTCCCCTTCTTTCGACGGTTTATTTTTAAAAACTAAATTTACTATTTTATTTTTAAAACTTGCGCTATATAATATTATTCTTCCCTTCACTCAAGCCGAACACTTAATAAGGTGATAAGTGTTGTTTTGACACTAACCGTCTAAAATTTAAAAACTCAGAAGCTGAAAAACTATTTAGAAATATAACCCCTAAAACCACAGTTTCCAAATTTGTCTCTTATTGATCTTAACCTTAACTTCTGCATTTATATAAAACCCTCTAGAACATGTGCAAAGTTTCTACCTGAAAACCAACGATATTTATTAGGTGTTAAGTGTTATTTTGACACTAATGATTGTAAAATTTCAAGTTGGGTGTATAAAAACTGCAACCGCAGAGCGGCCGGTATCGGTCTGCTTATCGCCAAATGCAGGTAGGTACAAAGAAACGTTTAACTTTACGATCGTGTTATTAGCTAACCACTCGAGTTTTTGCACTTTTTGCCTGTGGTGCATGCCAGTTATTATTTGGTGGAGTTCATGGTTTAGAATTACCCTTTTAGTTACAGAAACTTATAACTAATTTTAACAAAAAAAAATAGTGACTTGGACGCTATTTCGCTTGGCAATAAAGTGACCTTTTAGTGACCTTGCTTAGGCCTACAAATTAGTTGTACTGCATAATGTTCAGCATTATAATCGAAGTAATAAACAAAAAAGTATAAATCGGTACATCTTTTTAAGAAAATAAATTGCATAAAAAACGTTTATTTGCAAAGATTTTATTTAATTTGCAAAGAAAATTTTGTATAAAATGTATTATAAAAAAATGTAAAAATGCGAACAAGAAATAAACAACATTCGTATAAAAATATAAAAATACAACATTCACACGAAAGAACACAAGTACTACTGAATATTATAAAATTTACTAGATTAGAATATATCTTTTATTAAAAAAAAAACTGAACAATAATTCAATTAAAAACAAATTTTCAGTAAGAAATCACGGACGTAATTATACGCAACTATAATAAAAAATATAACTTTACTAAAAACCAAAGTATTAAATTTATTTAGTAATTAATTTTTGGCCAGTTTTAATTTGGGAGTCATAATTACAAAATCATCTAAACTGCTTTTCTTTTTTTTCGGAAGCTTGTTTTTTGTAGTTCCTCAACTACCTAGTTTTATCATTCTTCTGCTCCTTTTTTGTGTTTTTAAACTCTTAGACTCTAGCAATGCCTTTGCAACAACCACATCGGTTGGGTTGGTTGTTGAAGATAATAATTTTTTAGCATATACTAGTCTACTTCTTGTTACAGTATGGTCTACCTTTTTTGCTTTTATGTAATACATTTAATTGGTTTTTAATTTCTAATACTTCGTGTTTCTGTGCTTCACTATTTTTTATGTTTTCGTTTCTTTTTTCGGTTTTTTCTTCTTATAGCCTTTTTTGCGTTATATCTCCGACATTTTTACACGTTTTAAAATTTTTAATTGAGAATGGAAGGCTACAGCCATCTCGGCCACTTCTTAAACCCACGCCTGCTTTAAGAATAAGTACAAGTATGATATGTAATGTGCCATAAAATAAAACCAATAATAATTTTTCGACGTTTTTCAGAAAAAATAAAGCCATGAACTAGAAAATAAAATCTGTTAGCCACAACATGTAACGACTATAAGTACTACTCTTCCCCACTCTGCCCTAAAAATTATTACAGACAAAAACATGTTTACAATATTTGATTCTACTATTACAAATGAGCAATTGTACTCAAACATGAATTTTAGTCACCCCCTGTTACCATTAATTTCCAAGCTTCAAAAATTCGTAGAGGACTTCACAGTAAAATTAGAGCCTTGGCCCCTTGACCCTTGAATTTTCTAAAAGAATTTTTGGATATCGTCGTCTTAAAACCTAAATTTTACTTCATTTAAGCTGAAACAACTTCGAAAGTAAAAACTATGCCGGATAATCCGGTATCCGGCTATCCAGCTGAGCAACCGAATACCGAATATCCGTTATCCGGCATTTTGAAAAAGTACTGCTCGCTGCATCCCTATTAGTGAGTGCTCTACCTTAAGACGCCTCTTACGAAACACGTGGTTTTCTCATATTTCGTAAATATTAAGACAAGTATGTGGTGTGAAAAAATTCTGCAAAAACACTGTTTTGATTCTAACCGAAATCGTCCGTACTCCGTGAAACGCCCTGTTTAATTTAATACTCTTAAGGACGGTGAATTTAAACGTGTTCCTGTATGAGTATAACTGAAAGTGTAATATCATTCATAAATTTTAAACAAGAAGAAGATGGAAACTGGCAATTATTGTCATTATACTTCCTCGAGCAATAAACTTAATCGGCTTCACTAAGCTTTAGAATACCCAAAGCCTAATATATTAAGCCTTTTTGCTTTAAATAATAATATCATTTCTCCATTTTTATTTAAAAACTTTAAATTTGATGAAATTCTCAATCGCGCATACACTGCAACCGTTAAGTTCTTTTATTAATACCGTTGGACCAATACAGACCGTTTCTAAGGTATTCGATGAAGTTTTTAAGGTTTCAGTTGAACACCATATTTGCTGTACCGCAACTAAATAGAGAAACCAATTTTAACAACAGGTCAACCAATCACAGCTTGTTTGATCAAAATTGATTAACAAATAACAAAGGGATGTAATTTAATATATGTATTTAGTTACAATACACCTTTTAGAATAGGATGCCGTTGTTAATTTGCGTATATTCAGATATTTTGTGTGAACACCTCTCCAGGCCCCTTTTTCCGGACGCATCAACCGTATTTTCTGAACGGTGCAGAATGCTTGTGAAACTGCCTGTCTTTACAACTGAGCTTAGTTACACGAGCCAGATTAATCTTGATAGGAAAAGGCGCTTTATACTGGACCTTTAAAAATAACGGTGGTGGAACGCAGGTGATTGAATTTTTTTGTATACGCGAATCGATTACTCTATTCTCGAATAGGATTTTAGTTGCTATTTCCTATTAGTGAAATCGAAGGGTAAGAAGTGACAGATTGTTTTAGTTTCCCGGAATTGACACGTTGCTATATACAGTGTGTGGATAAAGTATGGAACAAATTCAATATCTACCGAAATATTATATTAATGTAAAAACGTTTGGACACGTCAGAGTTTTGAGAAATTTTTAATAATAGTTTTCTCCTAAAATATGTTGATTTTTTACTGGATTTGACATTTTCTGTTTTACCATTTATGTTAAATACTGAAAGAAATCTTGTGTTGCCTGACTTGTTTGAGCAGGTCTAAACAAGTTTTGGCATGTTTTCTACGTCACAACCGTAAGCCACGCCTCTCTTTGCGGTTAAACCAATCGTTTTTCGGAAATTCGTAGATTTGCGATTATGCGGATATATAAGAAGGTACAGAAGGATTATTACGAGTTTTAAAATTGAATTGAGTCAGTTTGTGATAATCTATTGATGAGTTTTATATTGACAATGTCTCGTAAGTTTATAAATGATCCGAACAGTGTTTGTTATGTTTGCGGAGAATTAACTATTCAGCAGCTTAAGCAAAATATTACATCTACAATAGAAAAAGCGCACTACTACGACTTTGGTGTTAAAATTAAAAATCAAGACAAATCTTGGACTCTTAAAACTTGCTGTGTGCCTTGTGCTGTTACTCTAAGAAGCTGGTTGAATGGTAAGAGCACTGCTACGCCGTTTGCGGTTCATATGATTCGGCATGAGCAAACGGACCATACGACGAACTGCTACTTTTGCTGCACCAAAATCTTCGGGTTTTCTGGCAAAATGAAGAAGAAAATTGCTTGTCCCAGTTTGCCTTTTGCTACTCGTCCAGTACCTCATTCGACAGCCCTTCCGGTACCAACATGTCCAAACGTTTTGAAACAAGAACAAGTTGATACAGAAACAGAAGGAGCAACTGAAGAACAGTCAAACAATAATGAGGAATTTTTACCAACTTAAGAAGGCAAACCTCATTTAATAGCTCGCTTAGAACTAAATGACCTGGTTCGAAATTTGAATTTATCAAAAACTCAAGCAGAGATACTAGGATCAAGATTACAAGGATGGAAGTTGTTAGCTTCACATACACGTATTTCAGTATATCGCAATCGTCAGAAAGAATTGTCACAGTATTTCTCAACTGAAGACGGTCTTTCCTTCTGCAATAATGTTAATGCTATGAACACAATGCAGAAGAAAGACGTTTATTCATCAATGCTTCGAAACTGAGTTTAAAAGCTATTCTTCTACACAATGGAAATATTTACCTTACAGTTCCTGTTTGACATGCTGTTTACATGAAGGAATCCTATGAAAATATGGCATGCTTTCTGACAAAATTAATTACAGAAAGTATAAATGGTACGTACATCAGTGCTGATTTAAAAGTTGTAGCAGTTCTGCTTGGTTTACAACTTGGATACACGAAACATTGCTGTTTTATTTGTGAGTGGGACAGCCGAGCAAGAAATTCTCATTATATTGTTAAACAATGGCCACCAAGAGAGCAGCATATTCCTGAGCAAAAGAACATAATCCATCCGGCACTAGTGGAGCGAGAAAAAATTTTTTTACCACCGTTGCATATAAAATTGTGTTTGATGAAACACTTTGTCAACGTCATGAACAAAGAAGGATATGGATTTCAATATCTCAAACCAAAATTTCCCAGTATCACCGATGCAAAAATTAAAGAAAGTATTTTTATAGAACTCCAAATTAATCTATTAATGCGAGATACAGAATTTAAAGAGGCTCTAAGCAACTTACACCGTTTTGTTTGAAATGCTTTTGAAGCGGTAAAAGAAAACTTTTTGGGAAATACAAAATCTGAAAACTGCAAAGCAATTTTTATATTTTTAATAAAACACCCCATGTATTTAGCATATTAAGATAATCCTTCAAATATCCTTTACAGCTATGTATAATACTTACCCATTAACTTTTAATTTTGGCCGCCAGAGAGCGTTTTCTTTAAATTTAATTGCGTAATAATGATATTCATAATTAATTTTTTTTAAATTAGCTTTGAAAACATAAGAATAATGAACTGTAAGTGTTTTTCTTATTAATTTGTTTAAACATTTTATTGTAGCAAGATGTTAAACAAATTTAAAAAAAATTTCAATTTTTAAAGTCATAACTTATTTCTTTTTAATTTCCTACATCAGTTTTATTGCACTTTTCATATTGCCATTTTATTTGCTTTAATTTAATACCAATAACATACCTTATTCTTATTAAAATAGCAAGAAAAATAAAATTATTGTATTATTAGCGGATATTAAAAATAACTAGACGCCCTCTGGCTGCCAAAATTAAGAGTTAATGGGTAAGACTTATACATGGCTGTAAAGAAAATTTAAAAGTCTATCTAAATATGCAAAAATATACAAGGTGTGTTTTATTAAAAACCAAAAAAAAATTGTTATCACTTCTGGCTAAACCGGAAGTCTAAATTACCATCGGTTTACGTCGTAGTATGCATTTTTATGTGTATAATATCCAAAAACAATTCAAAATTAATAACTTAAAAATTGAGTAAATGGCCGGTTGTTGCATTTTCTCGTGGTCACCTGGTATATTTCACTACAAACGCGAACCAAACATGCTTGTAGCACTAATCTTTACATCTAAGTTTCATTTACAATTAAAATGAATTCCCGTGAAGAAGCAAACGCTGTGAATTGGAACTTTAAAACAAAGCTAGGGCATAAACAGCGAATGACAAAATTTTCCTCAGACAAATCGACTGGCGCTATAAGCACCCCTCCCTTCTTTCTTTATGGAGCGGACCAAGCTCACTAATTTTACAGATTATTCTAATTTTAAAAAGCTAGCTTACAGTTCATACTTTAGCACCCAGGGCCATATTTTTAAAGTGGACACAATGACATAGACACAGACAAACTGACAGGTAGGAAAAAATTCGACCATATTTGATCAGTAAAGCCCCAAAACGAATAATCAATTTATTCCATATAGTCACCCTTTTAGCCATAAACATTATTTTTCTGTATTAAACTTGCATAGCAAAAGTATTAACCGATCTATGGCAAATTCCCCCTATCAGTATACCATCACCATACTTCTTCCATACCCTTACGCATATGCGAGAAAGTAAAAATGATTTACAACACTACAGGGAACCACCGCAGGAAATTGATATGCAAACCGCCTCACGTATTTATATGCATTTATTACACTAAACCGCCATAAACGATTCTAACGGTAGATTGTCGATTACTTAATAAATATTAAAAAACCCATTTCAAATTTTATCCTACATGGCGATATTAAAAAACCCATTTCAAATTTTATCCTACATGGCGATACTTTTTTAAAATGCCACATACAATTAACGTTTATTAATTTAATTTTTAAATCTAGAATAAAAAAATTTGTGTTTGCAAATAGTTGTTGAAACAATTTTTTTTTTATTTTTACAATTACGTATTGAAATAATGATTTACAATTTTTTCACGGTTTTTACGATTAGTTTTTTATAAAAATTTTAAAATTTGATTTTTTGGAACAAGATTTCGTGGGTTTACCGAAAACTAAAAATAGAAGGACAAATTTGTCTGTCAAAATTTGTGAGGGAGGGGAAAAATTAATTTCTCTCATTGTTTTACACCATAAAATTAATATGTGATTCTTATACTACTATCATTTTATACGCAATTTAGCTGAAACTAAAACATGAGCACGAATTTTCTATTTTTAAAAATTCATTGAAAATGTCACAAAGAAATTAGCGGACTGAGGCACGAATCAAATAAAGTAGGTTATCCCTAGTTCCATTAGTTTATTGAATTTAAAAAATAATCGTTTGGCCAGTTTTAGAACAATATTGTTTTAAACAGTTTTCGGGCAACCGCCACAGGACCTTCCTCGCAATTATTGATATTATTGAAAATTTTTAGTACGCATATTTCGAAAATGTTGACAATTATATGGAAAATTAGGATATTTTTTAATTCTCAAAAAAATTTCAAATATATTTTAAAGTTCTTGAAAATTTTGAAAGTTTTTGAATGTTATTATTGTTTGTGTTTATTTATGTATGTTCAGACAACTACCATTAAACCAGAAGAATGGATCGCATATTTTAAAAACCTGTATGGACCAGCTGGAAATAATAATGATCAACCCATAAATAATATGCTAGAAAACAATAGTAACGAAGATCCTAACCAGAATGAACTCCAAATTACTAAGTCAGAAGTGGACGCAGGGATTAAAAAACTAAAAAACAGGAAATCCCCCGGTATTGACGAAATTTCAAATGAAATGATCAAATATGGAGGTGACCTATTGAATCGAGAAATAACTACCCTTTTCCAAAAGATAATAGACACAGGAATTATACCCGAACAATGGAAAACAAGCATCACCATTCCAATATTTAAAAAAGGAATCAAGACAGACCCTAAAAACTACCGAGGAATATGCCTGTTAAGTACTATATCAAAATTATTAACAAAAATTATCTCTGAAAAAATTACCGATCAAATTGGCATTAACGAGGAACAACAAGGTTTTCGACAAAACCGATCAACGGTTGATGCAATCTTTATCTTACGACAGATTATCGAAAAATCAATCGAATTTGACAAACCAGCGTTCCTATGCTTTGTCGACTTGACACAAGCATTTGATAGAATAAAGTTAACTGACGTTGTACACGTACTAGAAGAAAAACAAATAAGTCCTAAAATAATACAGATCATTAAAACACTAAATACGAATAATAAAACCAGGATAAAAACAAACAACAAATTGACCGAAGAAATCCCTACTTCAATCGGAATTAGACAAGGAGACAGCCTAAGCCCCACATTATTTAACATAATAATGGATAAAATTATTGACAGTGTAAAAACAGCGGATAGGGGATATAGGATCGGGAATAAGGAAATAAAAATAGTGTGCTATGCCGATGATGCAGTGCTGCTAGCAGAAAGTGAAAATGATTTGCAACGACTACTGTTTAGGTTTAAAACAACAGCGGAAAAATTCAATATGAAAATCTCAACAGAAAAGACAAAATCATTAACCATCTCGAAAGAACCGCTTCGAAGTAAATTATCTGTCGATAATAACACAATAGAACAGGTTATGACCTTTAACTACTTAGGTGCAAATACATCCAGCACGAGAAACCTAAACGAGGAAGTCCGAACACAAGCAATGAAGGCGGCAGCTATATCAGGTTACCTACGAGATGTGATATGGAAAAATAAACACATGTCTGTGGAAGGTAAAACGCGTATTTACAAAACCTGTGTCAGGCCCATTTTAACCTATGCCGCCGAAACCAGAGCCGAAACATCCAAAACAAAACGCATAATGCGAACAACAGAGATGAAAACTCTAAGGTCTATAGCAGACGTTACCCTACACGACAGAGTAAGGAGCGAAAACATCAGAGAAACCTGCAAAATTCAAGATGTGGTGAGATGGGTGAGAACGCGACGGCGCAACTGGAACGACCATATAAATAGAATGGACGACAACAGACTAGCAAAAATTGTGAGAAAGGAAAGGCCGAACACAAAGAGACCCCAAGGACGACCCCCAAAACGATGGCATGAAAGTTGGACCTCAGCGTCCCAGGATTAAGAGGCAGAATTGGAAATAACAGGACTAAGTCCTAAATTAAGAAGAAGAAGAAGAAGAAGAAGTGTTTATTTAAAAATTTAAAATTTTTTAAAATTTAATTATTTTCAAAATTTGAAAATTTTGAAATGTTATTGAAAATTTTGAAAAACAAAAAACTGAAAATTTTGAAAAAATGAAAAAATTTGTAAAAATAATGAAAATTTGTTAAATTTTAGAATTCGGTAAATTTTTTAAATTTTTGAATTCATGAAATATTTTGGGTTATGGAAATATGCTTAGTGTCGTTGCTAAAATCAAGGAAATACGTTTGGTTCGCTCAGAGTCGCTAGGATATAACGCTACATTTGAATTTTCTCAACTGAAAATCCAACGTGCTGTTTTAACTTTCCTATACTTTCAGTATAAAGAAGTAATAATTTCATGAAAATTTTTTAAATCGAGATTTTGACGGAAATACATACATTTTGAATCATAAAAGTGGTTTTAAAAAACGTCTGTAGGTGGGTGGGTATGTACGCTCTATAACTCCCAAACGGATGGTACGATTTCAATGAGCTTCGGAATGTAGGAGTATTTCAAGAAACATCGGGGGAAAAATTCGACACCGGAACCGGAAGTAAGACATGTTTCCTTGGTAGCATTTTTTAGAATTTGAATTTTCAAAATCTGAAAACGAAATCTGCTAGAAGATCTTAGCGTAAATTAAACGCCTTTAGTCCGAGGGTGTTTAAGATAAATTGCTCATGAATGATAGTGGAATCACTTAACACATTACTTAATTTTTAAGTGAAGCAATATTTGGGGGTCTAATTATACTTTTGCCACCCAATTTTTAAGATTGTTTATGGGAAAATTTAAAAAAAAACGTAAATTTAAGCAATTTCTTCCATAAAAACCAAAAATCGATTATTTGCGATCATGTTACTGATAAAAACGAATATGACTTACGGAAATATTATGAATTTAGGATTATGATTAGTTTCTTATAGTAAGCGTAACATAATCTTTATTTAAACTTTTAAGACTGTTTAGTGGCCAACTTTGTCAAAAAACGTAAGTTTAAGCAATTTTATCCACAAAAACCAAAAATTGATTTAATGCGATCATTCTGAGAGAGGCAAGCGTAAACAATTTTCGATACCAGCGTCGGTAAACGGGCGATAATTGTGTGGCGCAGCCTTAAGAGTGATTGCAATCTTATAGCAACCGTTGCGTCTAGAACGTTTATATAAAATGTTTTTGAAAATATGAGAAATAAGATTTTTTCAAGTATGGAAGAGTCCAGAGAAAGTACTTCACGCATTTTTTATATGCAATTTACCTAAGGAACTTCAGATGCACAGTTGCAAATTTTATCAAAAACAAACTAGCCTTTCTAGATAGATAAAAAGACTATTTTAAGTTTACAAGAGTTAAAACACTATTATCACCTAATTTTAAATTGATTTGTTACACAAAAGCAATAATATAGAGAAAATATATTAAATTAATTTCCTCCCTCCATGTTGCTGTTGTTTATCGAGTTGCTTGAAATATAATGCATATTTTAAAGACAGGTTTAAAGTTTTAACAAAATCGGCGTTTAATTATTTCGTCCCTTGTTCCCGCAACCGCTTGCCAATGTTAGTAAATTTAGGTCAGAAGGGTTGGGTATCAATTTACAACTGATCTAAAACTTTAACCAAGAAATACAACCTTCTTTTTTTAGACAACTTTTATACTGTTACTAACAACTACAGTAACCTACTTTAATCTATTAAATAGATACACAAATAAGGGTGAAACAATTTTTGAAATTAACAGTTAAGGCACGTAAACCTCAAAATCGCCATACAGCGTTTCCATGAATTTGTTTATTCAGAGTTTTTGTCCTCAGAATACTTTAGCTAAGAATTTAAACTGTATTATTGTTACTAGCTGTTATTAGTGCCGTTTAGTCAAAAAGAAAATAGTTTTTACAGTTACAATTAAGCAAAAATCTGCTGCCTTTTAAGCAGAAGTTCCAGGATCCAATTCTGCATGCGACAAACATTTTATGTATTTTTTTTGTTATTTATTTAATTTTCGCACCAGTTCTACAATCAAATAGTAAAAAAAATATGACTTGAATAGTAAATTGTAAATTTAATACTTCAGGTACTGAAATAATTAAATTAATACGTATTTCATTAGTATAACATCATTGAACATTAAAGCTTCATTTATGAGAAGATGAAAACAGTCCAAACAATAAATAATTAACAAAAACAATTTGAAACAGTTGTACCACCCAGGATTGGAACCCGGGACTTCTGCTTAGTAGACATCAGCTTCAACCACTTTGTTACAGAGGCATTACAAAATGTTGCTGTTATTCTGGTATTAAAAGAACACGTGTTGTATTTATTAGCATTTATTTAGATTTTTGCTTAATTTTAACTGTACAAATTATTTTTTTTACTAGACCGCTCGTGCAATGGATAGACAAGATACACCGTTTTGTGTAAACTGTGTAAAATACAAAAAGCATTTAGTCAATTATAAAAAAAAATTTCTTATTACTTCCCCATACTTCCAGTATAGGGAAGTATTGATTTCATGAACGTTTTAAATTTCAAGTTTCTAGAGAAAACATACGTTTTACGGCTTAAGAAATAAAAGGTTTTTGAAAAATTCTTTCAAAAAATGTGTGTCTGTGAGTGCACTCGTTCGCTCCCTCCCGTCCGATTTTGATGAAATTTAAATGCATATCAAAACATCATCAAAAAAATAATGTTTGTATGGGTATCATTTTGTTTTAAAGATAAAATTTTACAAACTAGAAAGCAGCAGTGGCGTAGGATATACTTTTTTCCTTGGAGGGGGGGGATCCTAGTCTAACCTAACCAACTGCCTGACATGCCTGATTTTCGATAAGTACTTCTTTTGCACTAAAGAATGTACAACCTAAAGCAATGGGCTAGTATTTGCATAAAAAATTTGCTATTAATATAGTTGGTGTAAAATACAAACATGTTAAATGATTTTTTATCACGGTTTTTTCAAAGGGGCGCTGAGACCCCTGCTGTCAGGAGAGGATGGTCCCTCTTGGCCCCTCCGCTCCTACGCTTCGAGAAAGCAGAATAACAGGACAAAAAAACAAATTCAATTTTTCGGAATTGCATTCTTCTAATTTTTTCTTTAATGCTTATACACTCAAAAATGAGTCAACAGATCGGCGTAAAAGTTGGTAAGGTAATAGCCCTAGGAGAACACAATATTATTTCCCTAAAAAATGTCCAAAACCCTAAAACTATGAAAAGTTCTAACTGATTCGGAAATTCCCAAAAACGAATTTTTCTAAAATAAACTACACATGTTGTTTTCTCAGGCACCGTTTCTGAAATTTTTAAATTTCAAAATAGACGGAAATCTAATACGCGGCACACGGTAAAAATCTGTGTTTAAGCTGACCTGTTCATTGGTGACACAGTACAAGATGCTGAACTTAAGCTTTATATACAGGGTCGCTATTAGGTATGGAACCAAACCTCCCCTGGTCAAACGGTTTGAGATATGCATTTCATATTTGGTATATGTTAATTTGAGGTTATTTTGCATATTCTGAAGTAAAAAAAAAATTTTTTTGCATATAGTTTTTAAGCGCGGCCGCCATCTTGAATTTTTTTAAATAGTAACCTAGGCTGTGTGATACATCAATAGAAAACTTTCTTTTTTTTTTCTCTTTTTAGAAATATTAAACATGTATAGGGTAACATAAGAAAATAACGCAGAAAAATTTAAAAAACATTTGAGGCATGCTTACATCGTTTAGGACTAACTTTTTTTATTCAGGAAAATCCATTTTTTAAACAACATTTTTTTCATCACATAGCAGTTCCGCAGAAGGAAATGGAGCGACCCACTTCGAGCTGGTGTACTTGGTTAATTCGTCACTGCACATTTACTCAAATCTAGTAACCCTTGCATTAACAAAACGTCATAAATAAACAAAACACAAGCAGTAATTAGAAGTAATAAGATAACAAGCAACATTTCTTAAATAAAAATGAAAACAACATTTTTAATTAACAGTAGTTAAGAGAGGAGATGTTCAAATTGCTGCCCATTTACTTCTTGGCAATAATGAATGCGCTTTTAAAAATTGTCTAAAGAGTCGCGCAAAGAATTGCGAGAAATAGCAGCCATTCTAGCACGAATACGATTTTTTAATTCTTCTAAATTGTCAGGTCTATTTAAATAAACGCGACTTTTTAAATGGCCCCACAAAAAAAATCTAAAGGAGACAAATCTGGTGACCGAGCGGGCCACTTCACTCCGATCGAGATGTGCCGTATTAAATAAATGACGTACCTCGTCGTGTGTTCGTCTTCTGTCACCATAACCAATCATCCTGAGAATGTCTATCCGTTCTCCTTCTGATAAACGATCCATATTGCAGAATTCTAAAGATTATTTGCCAGACAACACAACTACAGGAAGAATTAACAATGTGTGATGTTCATTTTGTCACCTATTAAACTTTTACTACTTGTTTTTGCTTATGTTTTGTTTATTCATGACGTTTTGTTAATGCAATGGTTTCTAGATTTCACTAAATGTGCAGCGACGAATTAAGCATGCCTCAAATGTTTTTTTTAATTTGCCTGCATTATTTTCTTATGTAATCCTATACATGTGTAATATTTCTGAAAAAGAAATAAGCTTTCTATTGATGTATCACACAGCTTAGGTTGTATTTAAAAAAATTCAAGATGGCGGCCGCGCTTAAAAACTATACGCAATAATTGTTTTTGTACTTCAGAATATGCAAAATAACCTCAAATTGACATATACCAAATATGAAACGCATATCTCTAACCGTTTGACCAGGGGAGCTTTGGTCCCATGCATAATAGCGACCCTGTATAATAATATTAGAGAGGGCTACCCTCTACCCCGCCTCTTTTAACTAATCAAATTTGTTTTTTGCCCCTGACATTTTTTCGACCCAAAAACCTATTTACGCAAATATGAAAAACAAAGATGTTTGTAAAAAAATAATCTTTTGCTAGTTTATTAGCATTTAACAGAAATTATAAAATTAAAATTCATAGTTCATACCTTTACTAATATTTCTGAAAACAATCTCTACACTTCCCGGGAACTAAAACTACAAAAAGTATTAATTTTTCGTATCAACACAATATTTCATATCTTTTAAGATGGTACTCCCAAAAATTTTCTTCTTGCTCGGTTGCTTTAATACGACTTAAAATATCAATTTCTGATATGAAGCATATACTAGAAGTTTAAAATTAAATAATTTATTTTAATTAATTTTAAATATTTTAAGATGTAATTTAAGTTAAATTTCCCAAAACGGCTAGCTACTTCTAAGATTAAGATTCTAAATTATCAGTAGGACGCAGCTTATTATACATTCTATACAGCCTACACATTTTCTGACTTGTCTCTTCCTGTTTTCTGTGTGATAGCAATAATAACGTTTAAATCTTATATAAAATTATTTTGTTTAATAGCTTATTTTCCATATTGTTTGTGCGTCTCTATAAATATCGATTCTTAAATAGCTGCAGTGTTTTAGAACAGAAAAATTTAGACTTTTCTTTCTCCAACTTTTCCGTTTTATTACCTTTAATTAAATTACGTAAAGTTTTGTTCAATACTTTGGATTCCCCAATGTAATACAAGCATGCAGCTGCAATCGGGGTAAAGTAGTCGTAAAACAAGAAGACCAGAATTGCATTACAATAAAAACCATAGCTGTCAAGTTGCGACATGCCGAGGGTGTGTATATCAGGAAGTCAGCACTTCCCAACCAGATTTTAATTTAATAGACGCGTAACACAGGAAAAGTGATACTTTATTTTATTTATACAGAGAGTAACAGACCACCCACGCACTATCTTTTACAGCTAAACTATTCAACTTACACGGATGGGATAAAAATTTATAATATAAATCGTATGCGAGGTATTCAGTATAAATATTTATAAATGTTTTGGGGCTTCAGAAAGGGTAGTTTTTTTAGGGGGGGGGGGAGCTAAGAAGGTTTCTTGAAATTTTCAAATACGAAGGTGGGTCAAGTTATACCTCATTTAAAAGGGATTTTTAAACCCAATAACTTAAAAAAATATACATCGCTAGCTCAAACCCTTCCAAAATGGCGGCCAATTATATCAAAAATGCGGCCATTACATAAACCTTTTCCCAACCGGACACGAACTATTGTATCCTATTATCGAATGAATCGCTCCCTCTACCGCATCTAAGGCAGTGAAACAGAAATTTGTTTATTCACATAACATAAAATTAAAATTTACGTGCGAATTGAAATTGGACAACTCAAAATCGCACCCTGTACTTTTCCGTCTCAACCACGCACTCTCATTTTTCTCTTCCGACTAGCAAGTTGTGACACCACCATCACCCGTCTCTGTATCTTACATTTAAAGCAATCACGACACGGTGCAATTTCTATTCGACAAAAACACCAACACACGCATCAATAGTTTCCCACCGGGTTTGATAAAGGTTTAGTGCGAGTGCGATGTTGAGTTGTCCACTCCAATTTGCACATAGATTTAAATGTTATGTGAATACACTTTATAAATCAGCAAAAAATGCCTGTTTCGTTGCCTTAGATGCGGTAGAGAGAGCGATTAATCCGATAATAGAAAGTAAATTTTTATAAATTAGGCCGAAACTTTGTAACGGTGAGGGATATCGAAAAACTTCAAGTACAAAAGTTGTTCAGTTTAGTGGGACCTTTAAAATGAAGTATCACTTGACCCCTTGCCCTATTAAAATTTTTTGGGATAATACCTTTCAAATGTTCCCGCTCTTTTGAGGAGGAGAGGAAGCATAAACATTTATTTTTAGTCCTCATGTGGTACACTGTTGGAAAGCTAATTTAATGGACTTTAAAAATCAGTACAAATTTCAATACAATAGTTCATGTACGGTTGGGAAAAGGTTTATGTAATTTGCCGCTTTTTTTTTTGATATAATAGGCCGCCATTTTAAGACGGGTTAAGCTATCAATATTTACTTTTTTTAAATTGTTAGGTTTAAAAAGACCTTTTAAATAAGGTATAATATGACCCACCTTCGTATTTGAAAATCTCGAGAAAGCCCACTAGTCCCTCCTTCCCAAAACTACCTTTTCCGGAACCCCAAAAAACTTAACAAACATTTTTACTAAATACCTCGAGACGACTTGTAAAAAAAATTTTTTTTCCCATCCATGTAGGTTCAATGGTTTAGCCGTAAAAGATAGTGCGTGGGTGGTGTGTTACGCCCTGTATGTATATTGTTTTACTATTTCTGGTAGGCTAGGACAGGATACGCGGTTTAGCACCCGTTTTCTCTTTTAGACTATGCGGTGAACAAAGAGATAAAGATTGACGGGCTTAATGCAATACGTGCAGGTTGTAAAATTGCAGATTGTAGCATGTTAGAAGAGGATGCAGTGTATTCTAAATATCTTTATCACTAGCATTCTAAATTCTACTGAACACAGTTTTACGACAGGATGGTCTTCTTGTTTTGCGACTATTTTAATCACATACCTATAAGGTTTAAAAATTAATATTTGTCTAATATATCTTATTACATTAACTATCCTACGACAACATTGTATAGGTACATCAACACAGTTATGTGTATAGATATTCGCGTCTTATATGTTGGAATCCGACAGTGTTTGACTTTCATTTGAACAATCTGTTAACAACTATCCTTGTCAACAAATTAAATTTTTTCAAACAACCCAAAGCAGGCCGCAAAGATAGCTACGAAAATCAATCTTTACGATAAAACTCAAACTTTCCTCTAGATGATGAAATGAAAATTCCGTACTCTTTACTTCAAGAGAATAATAGTCGATAGATTAAATCAAATTATCGTAGAATATAAAACTGCCATCGTTATTGGAAAAACGAATGACAAAATAACACAAGAGAAGACTACAAAACTTTTGCCGTTTAAATATTACTTTCCGTGTTCTATGTTTTTCTTATAAGATTTTTTGTTTAAATGGTTTGTTTTAAAATGTATGATAAATCTAAGAGACACGAATTCGGACAATTCATACACAATATTCGTTCCCCTCCACCTTTCTCAACTTTTAGTGGTGAAGAACTACTAGAACCCACATAGTTAGTGCGTCCATTGCATAAAGCTCATATTCGTTTGTACAGTAGACCGCTACAGTTTCAATAAAGATAAGCGAATTTGTATTTATACTATTTGTTTTTATTATTGGGACATAATCTGCTGAAGCAAACAAACCCAGAGGTCGCGAAGCTGCACATACCGGCGGGCCGCGGGCGGGCTCAGTTGAACTGCGTAGAACGCTAATAATTAATAATAGAACTTCGTAATTATGAAGCCATCAAGTTTGTTTATTTATACTTTGCTCAGTTAAGATAATGTAAATAAATGTGTTATATAAACACGTACGGGAACATTATAATAAGAAACCGCTGGCATTTTTAACTAATACAAACTAACCCAGAGGCGCACCCAAAAGCCTCTTGTTTGAACGATTTTTTGGGGAACATTTTCTCCGAGACTTTTTGTTTGGGACTGTTTCGTCCGGAGCCTTTTTGTTCGTTTGCCCCTGTGGTTTGGTGTTGCTCATGGTAGTAGAAACCTAAGACTAAGATACATACGAGATAATAGTAATTACATACATTACGTTTTAATATAACTCACTGGAGCGCATTAAGTCATTATAGCGATTCCTATAACTAACTCGTATATTTTAAACGAACCGTTTTTGTTTCCTGCTAAATGCTACAATTCAAAATTCACTTTCAAGGAGAATACGCTTAGATGTTTCACTTAGAACTTGTGTTTAGAGCACATGTTTTTTAAATTTAATTTTAAACGTTGACAACATAAATTACTCTAGTTTATGCAGGTAGTTATTATTTATTTAGCCAACTGGAATTGATGCTTATGTAATAGCAAAATATAATAAAACAGGGTTCATAAGCGGCTATAATGAATTTACACGTTCTATTTTCATTAACTCGTGGTTGTTATTTTACATTTCAATTAAAAAAAAATATTTTTGCAGTTGTTACGTAAAGTACTTTTAAAACTCATGACCATTTATATTCTACGCTTATGAACCCTGATTTATTTTATTTTACTATTACACAAGCATCAATTTCAGTTGACCATATAAATAATAACTATCTACACAAGCTTGCATAAGGTTAAACATATGAATGTGTTACCATTCTAAGCTGGTAGATAATTCGTTTCAAAAGTTTAGATAAGCGCCAACTATACATTTAAAGAAATGTTGCCATAGGTTATTAATAATAATTGATTGCCTCATGATTTAAATACTGACTAAATAGTAGACTAGAAATCCGGACTATAGTCATTTCTATTTGTTTTACTTATTTATTTATACATTAAAGCTTCATTTTTTCGGTTTTAGTTCTAAAACATTTTTTATATGTGTAGTTTAGTATGAACATGTACATAATATTTTGTAACACCATTAATTACCGATATTCATTTATAATTTGTTAACCACACTCAAAATTTGGAGTTTAGGACTGACGGGTACTCATAATTTGCGATCAGCAACCAGGCACGTTCCGCAGATATTATGAAACTTTCTAATCGAAATTCGATATATGGCTATAAAACATGATGTTGCACAAGTTTAATTAAGGGGACTGCGTATAGCCCACGATGAAGTACCCGCGCAGAATAAAGTGCCACAACAAATTGTTGTACATTCAAGTAAATGGCATAAACGAAGTTGGCGTCTTGTTATTTGTCCCCATTGCGTACTTTTAAGAGCTTCACTTTATTTTTATATTACTTAGAATGCTACGCTGTCGTAAAAAAAAGATAAATTAATATATACAAAGCAAGTACATCACACTTCGACGTTTGTTTGACGTAGGGGTAAACTCGAATACGTTTCATGCATATATAATCCTTATTAAATTACTAATCCGTTTGTTATAGTTTAATTTTATTGAGCGCCTACGCTCGTCACCTACATCACGCACTCACTTCAAACTGTTAATCGCCTGAACTTCGAATTCTAAGTACAGTTTAATGGAGCGAACTTTGTAATACACCTTTAGTCTTAACTAAGTCAATTGACACCAAACTACTTTAGATTTTCAGGGAAAATGAATATGTAACGTGCATATTACGCCACCAAGTTACATTGTGTATCTTCCAAGGCACATATAGCGATACCAATATCAATAACCTACAAAGAATAACGAACACATTATTTTCTGGTGCCACATGGTGTTCATTCGGTAACAGCGCTGAATAACGGTATACGAATATAATAACTGTTCAAACGTCGAAGAGGTCTGTTATATTACACATATATTTTGTACTTCAAAAACTTATTTCTTGAATAATTTTGTCAACGTCACGAATACGTTTTTGTAACACATAGCCGCCTCCAAATCAGTGGCGGAACAAACACCCTCGCAGCCCCCGCATTGCGGGGGGGCCCAGACAGTTAGGGGCCCACGCGTCTAAGAAACCATAACAAAAATAAAAAATAATTTTAAGCTTTTTTGTAATTTTCAGTTTACTTTGTGAAAGTCCGTGTTTAACAATTAATACTAGAACTAATGTTAATTCTTCAACTAACTTTATTAGCTGAAAAATTAACAATGATTTTATCATTAAATTTATTGCATTTCTCAAGATTTACAAATGTTTTCCCCTGGATTTAGTTGTTTATTTAATTCGTTAGTTATTTATAAGACGTTAAAATATAGCTCGTGGCGCCAGCGCCACTATTTTGTTACTTCTACAATACAGTACTAAAAGGTGGGGAAATTTACAAGTGACAAAAAACGAGGGTATAAAATACACACCTAAATCGTTATGTACAACTAGGTGGTCACCACGATGGCATTCGGTATCGGCAATAAGGTACAACTTTGTTTCCATCCTCGAAGTTCTCAATAATATTATTTTAACGAGCAGAAAAAGAGACGAAATAGACGAAGCTACAGCTATCCGAAAAAATGGAACAATTTGAATTTATTTTTATGTTAACATTTCAGTGCGAAATTTTGGAAAATATTCACTTGTGATCAAAAAGTTTACAAAAAAAGTGATGCTAGCTTAGACTCGGCCAATGAACAATTAAAAAATACTTTACAAAGAGTTAACAACATGAGAAAATATTTTGTAAAAATTAAAGAGAAGGCAGTGGACCAATTTTGAAAATAGACGAAAGAAGAAAATAAAGAAATTCTTTGATGAGTTATCTGAAGATGAGAGACTAAATAACGCGGAAGAAATTTTTAAAGTAAAAATTCTTTACTGCACAATGGACATTCTAATTACTCAATTAGAAGAAAGATTTAAAAGTTTAAAAATTTAAATTTTTTATCTCCACAAAATTTTATTACTTTAAATGAAAATGAATTATACCGTAGATCAGGAAAATTGCAATCCATTTATGACAAAGATCAAATTATTAGTTAAAAAGAAGGTTTAAGCGCCGGCATATCAAAATTAGAAACAATATTGAACCTTGCACATTATTTATTTATTGAAAATAGGTGTCTTGCATCCAATTTACCGGATGTAAGCAATGCAGTGTTACTGTTAACTTTACCCGTGAGTGTATCTTCGGCCGAACGTTCTTTTTCAAAACTTAAACTAATAAAAACCTATTTATGCAATACTATGAGAGAACAGCGCCTTTCAGACTATCTCTGATACGTATAGAACATGAATGTATAAAAAACTTAGATATGGACACTATTATTAATAACTTTGCGACAAAAACCTCTCGACGAACACGCCGCTTCTTATGATACTTTTTTACGTTCATATTTTGGGCCTGGGGGCCCATACTGGTTTGTTGCGGGGGGGGCCCTAACGCTTTTTGTTCCGCCACTGCTCCAAATCAGTATTACAATACTTTTATTAGCATCAGGACATCAAACCGGAACTTAGCCCAAAATTAAAACTGGAAAAAACAACATAATTTGTTTAAAACCGAAAACAATTAAAACAAGATTTTCTCATTTCAATGTCGCAAACCCGCAAAGCAAACAATATTACATTTTTTTACACTTTTTTAGAACGTATAATACCGTTTAAGTTTTTACTTTCCTCGCTATATGAAGTATATAGCTATAGAGGAAAATATTGTGATCGTCATGTAGGAATTGGAGCAAATTCGTTCATTCAGCGAAGTTTTTTACTGGCCGATATACGAGTTATGCCTAAAAGAAAGGTACTTTTATGCCAAACATTTAAACCTAAACATTTTGGCTAACAAGCAGGTTTTAAGGCCGATAACGCGGGCGCTGCAGAGGTGTCTGTGTCTGTCTGTGTGTCTTTATACACTTTACAGTCCAGACGCTTTAACGCAGAAAAAAACAAATTTATCTCAAAGATTGCTAATTGCAATAGGATGACACCGCAAGAAAAGAAGGTTGGTCTCCCAAAAAAGAGAAGGCGAGGGGTGTTCTATTTCAAAATAAACGCACTCGAAAAAAAAACCTTCGATTCGTATTCTACACATATCGAATCGAATCTGCGAAAGCGCGGTCTTCCTATCACCCAATTGCACATCCTAAACAATTTTCAAAAAATTACGTAATCCGGCTTCAAAATGTTAAATGACAATAGGAACAACATTCCATTGGCAATACATCACTGAATGTTTTTCTTTTAATTCTTTACCTAAACAGTTTAACTGAATCATCGTCAAAAATACGGCCAACGGTCTATAGGACACCAAAGAACACCAAATACCATAAAAACGGGCGACTGCATTACAAAATGGGCCGGGGGGGGGTGCTCTACTTCGATATAGACACGCTCGAAAAGAATTTTAGATTAGTTTTTTACACATGTCGAATGGTTGATCTGCACGCACGCGATTTCCCCATCACCCCCCACCATCGATTTTTTTGTTTTTTCTAAAGTTTACAAATTTCGGCCTCAAAATCGCTATGAGCATGATAATGACAATATATTTTTAATATTTTTCATAGGAGAATCTTCCATTAAGAAAGACCTCTGGGAGGTTTCCTTTTGGCCGTTTACCTGAACAAACTAATTGAGTAATCGACAAAAAAACGACTATCGCCTAATTATGAAATCGATTTTTAAATTTCAAGGGATGAACATTAGTTGCAACTAGAGAACTCAAAATATCGTATAACCACTAGACTGCTTTAAAAAACGGAGCGGTGCCTACTTCAAAATAGACGCGGTCGGAAAAGCTCAGATTCGTATTCTACACATGTCGAATAGCAGATCTGTGCAAGCCTGCTCTTCCTACCACCACCACCCAGTGCCCCCCCCCCCAAGAATTTGCGAAATTAAAAAAAGTACAAATTTCGGCTTCAAAATCGGTATGAGAATGTTAAATGGCAATAGGAGAATCTTCCATTAGAAAGCACCTCTAGGAGGTTTCCTTTTGGTCGTTTACCTGAGCAGTTTAATTGGTAAATAGCCAAAATAAAGACTATAACCAAATAATAAAATCGATTCTCGTTTATAATTAACAAATACTAAAAACAAAAAAAAATTTTCAAGAAATATTCCTACTCTATTTTGTTTAATTTCTGAAATTTTCAAAAAATTTCAAAAACTTCCAAAATTACACATATTTTTAAACACTTCATATTATTTCATAAATTATCGAAAACAAAATAATAATTTTTTTTGATTTTGGAAATTTTCAAAATTTAAAAATTTTCAAAAATGTTTATAACTTTTCAAAACTTAAAATTTTTCAACATTTTCAAAACTTTAAAAAATTTTTAAATTTCAATATTTTTCAAGACCCTAAATCTTTTAAAATTTTCAAAAATTTTCGTATATTCAAAATTTTTTGGTAAATTTGAAAAATATTCGAATTTTACATAGAATTGTCATAATGTTTGAAATATATTAAAAATTTTCAAAAATTTCCATAAATGCGAAGAAGGTTGCCCGACAGCTTTTTATAAAAAAACACTTGTAGGGTGGTAAAAGTTCAGATATTTGCGTGTCTCAGATTGGCACCGTTCTTTTTAATACAGAATAGCGGCTATGTAATTAAACGAAATAAAACGTACAACATGTCCCAGCAGGGGGATTTGTGCCATAATAGTTAGGTTCAGAAACAAAGGAGCTTACTAATGCTTACTACAGTTTTATCTGGGGTACTTATGATTCTGTTGAGGTTATCGTATGAACAAGCGTGATGGCAAAATTACACTGCAGTAGCACCTAAAATGCATGCCTTATGTCAATATTTTTCAGTTTCAGTGCCCTTTGTGTTGTTGGGTCGTGATGAATTCTACAAACAATATTTATATTTATTAAAATAACAATATGAGCCAACTCTCGTCCTAATTTAAAAATTAATCAATCTGACAATGGAAAAACTAAAAAATACGTACAATTCTGTGCATTGCATTTACGCGTTGAAAGTGCTTTATTTGCTTAACAATGGATTGCGGTGTATGGCTTTTCCTGCACGGCGATCTGTGTTAACAAAATATTTTAGTGGGAAGGTAAAAACATATCATTCTAAACAACGACAATTTTAGTTCACCTTTTTGTGAATTACTAAAAAGAAGAGCGTATAAATTTAATTTATAGAAATATTAGTTCAAAAATAAATTATTTTTTGTTATATACTTGAATCGACTTTTCGGAGTAAATATTCACGAGTCGTCACTGATTTCGTCATTTTTCTGTATCTGTTGACTTGTACCAATTCTTTCAGTCCGAGTCTTGAAAGCGACTCTAAAATCATTCATAATTGCAGAAATTTGTTGTACTGAATCATAGTCTGACAGTTTTACAGTACGCTTAAAAATACTGTTTACCATCAACATCTAAAAGCTTTGGAAACAGAACTATGTAATGAGCAATGATATCTCAACCTGATTTTAATCTGGAACTGAATTCCTTTATTTTATCTAACCGAAAGTCAAACCGAAAACGAAGTTTCAAACGGTTTGATGCCATGATTAGAACAGACTTTTTCGACTGACAAGAGTCAAAATTTTAACCCTTCTTCATAAGACGCTTTAAAAACAATCAGTTTTCTCCCGTCTGAAACTTTGCACTTATAAAATTTTTACTTAAACCCCTGCTAATCCAACAATGCGTTTTGTAAGTGCAAAACATTTGGGCAAAGCTCGGGAACTTCTTTTAGGCAAGCCCTAGCTAGTTCAATGGTGCTTAAGGCACCAACCAGCAAGAAATTTAGAAAACAGTTTTTATGCGTATTAATATTCATGAACCGCTGGGAATACAAAGTAGCACTGCCAAATATTTGAGAGAGAATCCAGAGAATTCCTTAATTACTAATCGATTCTAATTTGCTCCTAGTTGACCAAACGTAATCAGGCACATGAGTGAGCTCACCTTAGTTGATTTTCTAATATATTGGGTATTACATTACATTAGCTAAGTCGAATTAAGCGCACACTCCTCTATAAATAAATTAGAAACAAAACTGTTTTCTTTTCATGTACAGGGTGTTTCAATATTTTATGTCAAACACTTAAGAACATATATTCTGACAAAAACTTTCATAAAAAACTTTTGTATTGAACATTTTCTTATAAAATGAATATTAACGACAGCAAATCGGTGTCTCCACACTTTTAACTCTCTCTGTACATATGTTATTATCAGAGGCAAGATTAAAAGTAAACAGTTGGTGTTGCCATAGGAACAATAAAACTTTGTAACTTGACCTTGGTTGTCTATGTTTGCGTCTAGATGAGTTGATTTCTCATTCAAAACGTCCAGTATCGGTGAATTTAAGAGACCGATAAAGGTACAAATTTTGAATTTTTGTAAATTTGCAAATGCGTCCAGTGAGCCTAACTTACGTTTATCCTCAGAAAAATATAAGCATTTTATAGTGTTATTAGATGTCATTGAATGATTGCGTCCTCATAAGTGTTCAGCGTAATTAGATTTATATTGATGTAAATATTTATAACAACGTATGTGTTCCTTGAACCTAATATCAAAATTTCTAATTGTTTGGCCTATATAAACCGAATTACAATGCGAGCAATTTAATTTGTAAATGCCTGGTTTTAGTAAATTGTCTGTTTTTTCTTTGACATTAAACAAAGTGTTTAAAATGTTTTTTGTTGTTTTAAAAGTAATTTTATATTTACTTGTTTTGTTTATAATTTTGTCAATTTTCTCTGATTTACTGCCAAAATATGGAATTGACGCGTATTTCATTTTATCTGATGAAGTAGTTAGAGAAAATTTCTGAATTTCACAAAAATTTAAAATCTGTACCTTTAATGATTGATCTAAATGGTCTCTTTATTCACCATTATTAGACGTTTTGGAATGAGAAATCAAGTCATCTAGACTTAGATATAGATAATCAAAATCAAGTTATGAAGATTTATTGTTCCTATAGCAACATCAACTGTTTACTTTTAATCTTGCCTCTGATAATGACATATAAGCATGTTGGAATACGTAGAAATTTAAAATATAAAACCTGCTGAAGTTAAGAATTGTTTTATTTACATTACATTAACATGAACACTTCATTGACGAATTCCGATTAAACAGAAATGTTTAACCGGCTTCGTTTATTAAATAAAGGTGCATTAATTTTTAAATTTAGAACAGTCATAGAAAAAGTTTTAGCTCATCCCTTGTGACCAGCTTTTGAGCAATATATTTTGTTATTTCTAAAATTTTCAAAATAATTTACCTTACTGTGTTCGCCTAGGGCAACTTTGATTCGAAATTTGATCTTGATCTGCACACTCGTTTCTGGGTACTGCGATATTCAAGTTAAACATTAAAAAAAATAGTATCCCCTGCCTTTTTCAAGCGCTAAATTTGCCTTATCTTTTAGAATCTAATAACCTGACAAACATAATACCAAAACGCGTGTCTTGTCGGCCGCTTCCGGTTTCGAGTTTTTTTAATGGCTAATTTTCTCTATAAATTTTTAATACTCCCCCACATTCCGAAGCTCATCAAAACCAGACAGCCCAATCTGGAGAACAAAATATCAGGGAACGAACGAACGTACCCCCGCTTGCAAACGCTGCATTAAGTGCTGTACTGAAACTAATTATTTATTGATTGAAATGTGTCCAAGAACCATAATTATATTGAGAGTAATTTAAAAACTAAATAGGAACCGGCTTTTTTAACTTCACATTTATGAAAGACGATAACTGCATTTTAATAATTAACTCTCCATCAACTCCAAACAAAGAAAACAAATAGATATAAAAACATGAGACCAGCATAGCGTCTCAGCTTTCTACGAACGAATAGAAATGTTATGGCGGATTATTTTTCTAAAATCACGACTTTTATATTTGCGACGCGTCTTTTAAACTCGTGACATGACCATCTTGCGGAAATACATGTTATGGACCTCCATAAACCCACAAAAGTAGTTTTTACAAAATGTATGTCTGTGGGTGTATGTGGATATGTATATGTGCGGCTTGTATGTTCCGAATTTGATAAGATTTTGATAAGCTTTAAAAAAACTCCGAAACCTGATGCGGAAGTTAGACAACCCGACAGAAACTCTTAGGTCAAAGCGAATGCTTTTTTTTCGAATTTCCTTGCTTCAAAATGGCGGCCGCTTTGATTTCTTGAAAATTTTGATTTTAACGCCTTATTAATCAAAAACTAACTAGCAAATCGGATTTGTTTTTTCAAACCTTTTTGTACATAGTACAATTGTGCCCCCCTAGAAGTATTTACAGTTTGATCCCGATCTGCTGACTCGTTTATGAGTAATGGGGTGTTAAAGTACAACTTTCCAAAAAATCGTAACGGCCGCCATTTTAAAACTATAAACTTTTTACAAAGTTTCGGAAATTTTCAAAAACATATTGCTCAAAACTGACCACACGATTTGTTTTTACATTTTATAAGCGCGTATTGATTTGATATATGCTCCAGTTGTGTTCTTTGTGTCCTGTGACGCCCTCAATAAATTTTTGCAAAGTTTTCCTAAAACGTCCATGTGCTCAAAAACAAATTATCAGATCGGGATGAAATTTGGTATTGTAATTTCTCCAGAGTTATATAACATTACAAGCTACGAGAACTTTTGGAACTGCTAAAACTTGAAAGTGAAAAAAATCAAACTTTTGACATTTTCAAAAAATATTGCTTAAAGCTTGGCAACGCGATTATTTTTAATTCAGTAAGGCTTATAGAATTCGAGATGTGTTACAAATTGTTCGTATCCCAGTCGGCAACTGTCTCTGTAATGCCTTCTATGAATTTTTGAATATGGAAATGCACGGCAAATATCCGTTTACGCTAAATGGCTCATGGATGTCAGTAAAATAAGACATTGTTGCCTGGCGACATTTTTGACGGCGACATTTTTGCCTGACGTAATTTTTGATGTAGCTGTTTTTGGCGGCGATGTTATTGAGCTACTATTACTAGCGTACACCAAAATATTGACACCAAGCTTCAGAGAGAGCTGAGATGTAAATTAGCGCAGCTGTGCGCTGCAGTTGAGAAAAAAAATCAATATTTTGATTTTTTGAATTCTAAACAAATTCGTTCGCCAAAACTTTAGTGAGAGGAGGAAGTTAACGCTCCTAAATATTGCGACAGCTAAAAATATACGTGTGAATCTTATTTTACTGCCAATTATGATCAAGTTAGCTTGAACAGATGTTTTTTAACATCCCCCCCCCGTTTATAAAATAAAACAGCATAACTCTTTCATATTCAAAAATTTGCAGAAGACGTCACAGAGTAATTTGCGGATTGGAACACGAACCAAATTGTAGATCATCTAGAAGTATAGTACCTACAAAATTAAAAACAAATCGTGTTGCCAGTTTTTGAGCAATGTTTTTTTTTGAAAATGTCAATATTTTGTATTTTTCACTTCACACTTTAGTAGTTCCAAATGTTTTCGTAGCTGCTAACGTTGTATACTAAGGCATTTACAATTTCAAATTTCATTCCGATCTGACATCTCGTTTTTGAGTAAATGCGGGTTAAAGACACAATCTTAAAAAATTTATAGAAGGTGTCAGAAAGCAATTAGCTGGCTGGAACACAAACAAAATGCTAGCTTAAATAAGTTAAAATAAATAGAATAAAAGAAATCGGCCGATCCATTCGGGACATATGAGCCGCACTTACATACCCACGTACATATTCACCCACATTTATTAAAAACTACTTTTTTAGGTTTTTTGAGGTCCAAAACATGTATTGCCATCAAAATCGAATTGGGAAATTTTCATGAAATAAATACTCCTATACTTAAAGTATAAGAAAGTAAAAACTAAAAACAGCACCGCGAAGTTGATATTCGCGTCGCTAGTTTAAAAATCGCGTCGCGAATTTATAAATCGTGTGGCGAGTTACAAGTCACGACGCCAGTTTTAAAGTCGCGATTTTAAAATCAATTTTGCCATGGTACTTATACGGTTTCGCATAGTTTAGATATTATTGTTATTTATCGTATTTTCAAATCGTTGTACCGTCTAACAACCGTTGAGGTCGCACCACTCGTAATTCCTGCAGATTTTTTTTTATTTTATTTTCGAGAAAGCAATTTTTTTAAAAAAAGCTCGCTTGGGATTAGCGAAAAGCACGAACCAAATACAAAATTCATCCGTTCAAAATTGGCAAGAAGGGAGGAAATTAGCTGCTAAATATATGTAGACATAAAAATGAAGTTTTTAAATCTTATTGCACTATCGCTCATGAGCAGTGATATAAAACTGTACGAAATTGTTTGCCGTAGTTGACCGTATTTTACTTTTCATTTTCATTTTTATTATCGTAAATTACTTCGTTAATTACCGGTAACTTAGCAACACTGCTTATCCTATTGCCCAGTTACAACCATTTTCCAACAATCTCAATTTTTTGACAATAATAACGACACTAAAATTAAAAAAAGGTAGACTAACAAACGTAAACTTATCCTTATCGGAACTATCGGAAGTTCATTCCGATTCCAATATTGAACATGCAGAACAGCAGAAGTAATTAATGCTGAATTTAATTGAATGATTCTGTGTTCTAATTTAAACAGTACCTATTGCTTTTTGTTACAATCAGTGTGTTATAATATTATGTTTAATGTTATGAACAGTACAGTTGTGTTCCAGATCCCAAAGTGACCACAGCCCTGAAGATATCCCGTGCAACCGAGGACGAAACGTCGGCAGTTCATGCACCGATGACGCGGCTCCAACCCGGAAGCCTAGATGTTAAATTAAAATTTAAATAATGTAATCCGCACGGGATTTGAACTCTCGACCAACGTACGCCTCACAACGCCGTACACGCATTCTAGCACTAAGCATGTGTTGAAATTCAATGCTAAAATGTAGAACGCGTACAAAACAACACGTTATCCGCCGCCCTAATTTAAATTGCCGGTAAACTACGCTACGCTGCATGTTATCCGATGAGCGATGACGATATACGTCTACCAAGAAAATGTTGCCAGCCGACACCGGCCGACTAGTCACTGCGATATACCGTAGGCAAATAATGTGGTAATTGGGCTTTTCAAGAAAAGCCCAGATATGATCTCAGTCAGATAGCGTAATTTCTTATTTCATGACTTTTTATTTAACAATGTTTCGTGTTCTTAGGGTTTCTAGATTAGTTGTTGAAAGAAATACTTTTTTTTAATAGAGAAGAAGGGCCTCCTCAGCTCAAAAATCTTTCATTTCATGATCTGTTTGAACTTTTCGTGTAAAACGGATTTCACTAAAAAACTACGTCATACAGGCTGCCCTATGAAAAGAGCCGAAGGCCGTAGCTACTTTATTTTTTATTTAAGTAGCTTTTTCTGTAATTTGACAAAAAACGATCATTTTTTAGTGTCCCCAATTTTTCCTGATAACTTCAACATATTTTTTAAATTACATGACAACTTTTTCCACCCAATCCTGTACAAAAAGTTTCTTTGCTTTTCATTAAAAAAAAAATCAAAAAATACCGATAACCGTAACAGAGACCGAAATTTTTAGTAGCAGTAAGCCGTAACCGAAAACGTAACCAAAATTTCAAAAAAATTCAACCATAAACAAAAACCGAAACGTTATTTTTTTGGTTCACGTCCTGTCCAAGAGTTGGCTAGTAATTTGGACGGTAGTTTAAAAGTAATTAATTGATTATATACCTATATCACATTCATAACTAATTTAATTCAGGCCAAAATCAAAATGATACACTTTCTTCACATAATACCTTTTAATGGAAAACAGAAAAAAATGTAAATATTAGACGGAAATATCTTACAAAGCTGTTACTGATATTAATATAGCCTATTTGTTCAATAGCGTCATAGAATTTGAAAATAAGTGGACTGCAGTTTTACAACTGAGGGTATAAAATTTAATTATAATTTTCCTACAACGCAAGGCTAGTTTAACGTATGTGCACTAACGAGAAGGAATAAAACCACCAAAATATTTTTTCTTAATAGTTTAAAAGTAATTTCCCATTTACTAACGTTCTTTCTTTCAATATTCACGTCAATATATACGGTAATTGTATTATAAAAATATTTGTTTTAATGGTATTAGCTGTGCATGTTTTTATGAAAACGAGATAATCGGCTACAGAATTTTATCGCGCTTTAATCCACTCGTTTCGTACGATTTTAAACTTCCAATTTCTCTGATATCTGTCATACCCGAATTACATTGTAAATGGATTTTTATCTCAACGTATTTTTGTTTCAACAAACCGCTCGTAAATTTTTAATTTTTCGTTTCTAGGAAAGTCTTAAAATCACATTGTAAAGATAAATATTTAAATAAATTCTATTAAAACACGTAAAAGGCTTCTAACTGCAAGTTTTCAGGAGCTCTGAATTTATATGAGGATGCTGCAGAAAATTGCATGTGCTACGAACGTAAACATTAATATAATCGTCCATACTTAATCGAAAATAAATATTTTAGTAGGCTTCCTTTACATTCGTTTTTCCTATATTAGAAAAAAACTAAACAATGAAAAAAAAAAAAGAATGAAAACTTTATTTTTTAACTAGAGCTAATTGATAGGCGTAGTAAAGAATCACGTAACTGCCGGACAACGCGATGTTGATATTAAAGGTATCGTTTTTTTTCTTAATTTTTAAAATAGTTTACGTTTTTGAATAAATAATTAATCAATTTCAAAATTTTCAAAAATTCCTGGAGGGCGTCACAGTGGGAGATTAGTCGAAAACAAAATTTTTAGTTTATTTCGAGCTCTATTGGCTCAAAAAGTTTTAAAAAATGTTGTGGGCAGTTTTGGAGGAATAATGTTTTGAAAATGTCCAAAATTTTGAGCGTATATTTACAATTTTCATATTTCTAAAGATATTGTTACATCACTTGATTATACTTATTAAGGGCTATCAAATAATATGATAATTCGTATTGATTGGATATTTTGTTTTTGAGTAATCGAGCATTAAATTAAAATTTTTTAAAATTCGTAGCGGCCTTTATATTAAAGATACAGCATTTAGAAAAAAACATTTGGTTTGTTTTTAGATGCACTACATTTCTTTTTATTCGAAATTTCAAAAGAATGTTTAAAAAAATCTATACTAGAAAAACAGTTCCGGTTTCGCTTCCGATTAACGATTTTACAAAGAACTACCTGCAATTAAAACACTCCCACACCAAATCCTTTAAAAATAAGTCAAGCGGTTCCGGAGATATAAGGAAACGAACGCCCCCACCCACCCACTTTCCTTACTTCAGTAGAAGGATGGGAAAGTAAAAGGAAAGTAATATAAAAAAACAAAAAACATTGTAGATTATTTTTAAATATTGCATAAATTTAAGTTACGAACAAAATCACATTGAAAGTTTTTTTTATTGTTGTAATAATATTTACACATACAATTTTTCCTTTTTTCCAATTATTTATGTTTTCTAGAAAAAACTAAGTGTTGTCAATTTGCTAAATCGTTTTTGTGAAAAAGCATTAAATTTGAAATTTTGAAAGACTAGCATTGCAAGGCAGAAAGTAAGCGAACTAACTACTCTATACCTTATCTCAATCAATGCTATCTTTAATTACGAAAAAGAAGAAAACCGACCACTCACTTCGCCTGATTTTTCCCGTACTTAAAAAATTATTGCGTTTTATACTTTAAGAGACATTTGATATAAACTTTTAGTGGAAAAAATTACAACATAAGGTCAGGACATGATCGGCTGCGCTAGCTTTAACTCGGTAGATTACTGTTGAGTTGATTACGGCCATTATATGACTACAAGTGCAGCTAGCGGCTGAACCGATTTCTAATACGCAAGTATGAAAAAGTATCAATTTTTAAATTTTTTGGGGAAAAATGGCTTCGCATTGAAGAACACTATAAACCAGAAACAAATATGCCAGGCAAAATCTTGGGGAGGCAAGGTATGATTAGCACCCTAAATAATACTGCATTTTAAAATTTATTTTACAATCTTATTCTACTACCGCTGATGAATAATTTAGTTTAAACGGGAATGTTTTATCTTCCGTTTATTAAATAAAAATGTAAACATTAAAACAAAAGTGGCACATAGAAATTGCCGCAAAGGGGTCAACATCAATATGTACCTCAACCCTAGCTTTCTCTATTATAAAAAATTCTAAAAAAATATAAAAATTTTCACTTTACAATTTTCGTGATTTTAAAAATTGACCTACATAGTAATATTGTGTTTTTCGCTAAAAAAAAATGACGAATATGACTTTTTTTGTTTCAATGTAGTGAACTTTCTACTAAACAACTTGTTTATTAGTACATTTTAATATATACATGCAGCGAACAAAATAAAAAATACACCGTGAGAAATGTTTTAAAGCAGAAAATATCATATGGTTATGATGATGGTATGAATTTTTCAAGGAAAACTACTTTGTTGGTTCGTGAAGATAGATGTACTGTTGCCATTCCATGGCGTTGCACGCCTAGCACTAAGAAAGGGCTGCGCGTAACAAAAAAATTGCTTGCGTAGGTACTATGGCTGTTTATCTATCTATCTGTTATAAAATAAAAATTATCTGATATAAATTAAACCTTACTTTTATT
This sequence comes from Ctenicera cuprea, assembly GCA_958336395.1. Lineage (NCBI taxonomy): Eukaryota > Metazoa > Arthropoda > Insecta > Coleoptera > Elateridae > Ctenicera > Ctenicera cuprea. The sequence continues at coordinate 19,188,430 of OY284496.1, forward strand.
CAGAAACAATAAATTTTAGAAATAAATTTTGTATGAGCTTAAAATGTTTGTGTTCTAGACTTTTTAAATGTAAAAAATCCAATCCCAAACATTTATTTTTATTATTTCAAACTCATTCTTACTATTTTGTTAATATTTGTATTAACTACAAAAATAAAGTGTTACCCTAAACATGGGGCAATAAAAATACATACTCCTAATTAACAAAAAACAACAACAAAATATTAACATTACACAAGAACAATAGGTAATGAATGATTGTTTACTAAAATAATAAAAATGAGTTTGAGTTAATAAGGCAACTTTCATAAAAAATATCAATATTTATAACTGAAACCGTTTGGTTTTCTGTTAAATCACTGGCGTGGTTGGCATTTTTTAGTTCATTGAGTCCCAAATCATCTATATCCCTGAAAATCGCGAACCGAAAATTTTTATAAAGTTAATTGAAATTATACGTATCATATTCATGCTTATGGGTATTTTTTGTATCAAATTTTAGTATATAGAGCCACAAACTGTCTTACCCTTTACTGTCTTAACCTTTACAGGCATATACAGAGCGATCAAATAAAAACCTAATCGCAGTCACTTTGAAACAAGCACGTCGTGTTGATGATTAGTTTGCACATCGTGGAGCTATTCGGTTTGTTATTTCACCGCAATTTTTCATATTTAACATTTTTTAACAAATAGCAAGCGGGCATAATGACATTTTTTCAAAATTTATTGGCACCTAACGGTAAAAAAGGAAAACTAGTAAGAAAGATTTTTATTTTACAGACGAGAATGATATATATCAGTTGTAAACCGTGGCCCATTTAACACACATAATGGGAAAACATTTACCGTTGCTTGGATTAGCGGTAAAGGCAAGAGTAATTGTAATCTGCTTACCACATTTCAAATCCCGTGTCAGACCCGTTTTCTTTTTCTTAATTTTTTTTAAATGATTTTTTAACATTTTTTACTACTTCTTATCTTAGCCCGTGTCTATAATTTATTTTTATTTTTAATTTTGTATTTATTTAAAATTGATTTTTAATTTAAATATTGAAAAAGCTGCGTATACAGAGCGCGTTAATAGTATAGAGACGCCGTTTCTTTGTCGTTAATATTCATTTTAGAAAAAAATGTTTCTAATAAAAGTTGTTCGTGAAATTGCTGTTAACATATTGACATAAGAAAATTGTTTTTTTGTTGAATTCTTTTGAGTTACGACGTCACGCTATTTTTTTTAATATAAACCTAGCGAGCGAGTTAAAAGTGTAAACACCGCAAATTTTTTATAATTTTTAGCTATTAGATAAATAATTTTTTTTCTTCATGGTGCTATAAAACTATTGTTGGGTTACATAACAACTTTTTCGAGAAACTGCCACTTAAAATTTTAATCTTGATCAAGTTCGCCAGGGAAAAACATAGTTAATGTGGAAAATAATAAAGGAAAAAATTTAACTCACTGTAATCCGTAGTAACCATGGTTTCTCTTGTAAACGGACATTTCAATTTAAATATCTACAAAATTTATAAAATTAAAATTTTATGTCAATATGTCGATAAAAATTTCCTGAACAACTTTTATTCAACAATTTTTTCCTAAAACAAATATCAACGACAAAAAATTGGCGTCTGCATACTTTTAGTGCGCTTTGTATAACATAATGGCGCAACGACGTTTTTAATTTTTGCATACGATTATTTACTTATTTTTTTAAACGGTATTTAAATTCGTTCGTTCGTAAAAATGGTTTTAACATTTTTAAATTTAAAATCAAAATATTTTTTTTTAAAACAATACAACATTAAAAATTAAAATAAATTATAGACTTGGGCCAAGAAACGATATGAGTGAGAAATGTCAAAAAATAAATATAAAAAATATTAGGTCTGTCGCGGGATTTGAACTGGGGTCACCAGATTATGAGCCCCGTTCTTTACGGCTAAACCAAACAACCGTCTAACATTTTTGACATTATGTGTGTTAAATGGGTCACGATTTACAACTGACATTTATCATGCACGTTTGTAAAATAAAAATATTAAATATTAAAAATAATTTACCACTTCTAGCACTTGCTAATTGGTAAAATATGTTAAATTGAAAAATTGCGGTGAATAATTTGCAAACTAATTAAACATTCTGGTATTTACAATACTGTTTCATTTTCGTTATTCTGCAAATATATGTTTTAGTCTTTTTTGGGAAGCTGGGAAGTTGATTAACAGCAAATAACAAAAAAAAGTATTGTAGACATGCGATATAGGTCAAGCATAAGTATGTAATTACCTCAATATTCTTCTCACCTCATTCAACTCAACGAGTAACTCATAAAATTTTTAATAGAGTTTTTATAAGATCTTGTTTTATAAGTACCTAATAATTTGAACCGTAAATAAGAAGTTTATCAAACTCCAGTTCAAGTATTTGAATCAAGTTGCAGCATCTTAAATTTAATAAACGCTGTTTTTAAGGTACTTCAATACAGTTAAATTAAAAATCGGCTGGTATTCTACTTAAAATATGCGAATAATTAATTTTCTCGAATTAATAAAGGCTTTATTAATTATGTTGAGAAACGGCGCTTTCATATTTTCCTCGATCGCTAACCATAAACTTCAAGGAAAAACACGCGTTTAATTAAAATAGCATTATATAACGAAATGTAGGTACAGTGCCAAGTTTACGGTTAATTGAGTGTATCCCCTGACTGCCGCTATATGAAGGGGAAACTAATGTTTACAACAGCATCCGTTCCTTTGTAGAGCATCACTAGTTATTAATTACCCACCACAATAAGTTGTATTCATGAATATTAGAATGATACCACGACACACTTGATCGATACAATTTAGTATAAGTATTTCTACCAGACGTCTTTCACTTAATGAAGAGGATGTGTAAATAATGACATAATTTTTTTAAACTTTTTCTAGTTCCGGCACATTTACATTCCGTAAAGTTTAAGTAAACATGACGAATGGCGTAAATATCAGCAAAAGTTAATTTATAGCCAATACGTATTTATTTACCTACCCACGTTTACTGAAACTAATAAGATAGAATCTGTAAGTAAATCAAGTGGTGATGCTTTAATTTTAGAATATTCTACAAATTAATATATTATTTTTTGTGTTAAATTGCATATAATAAATTCACTAAAACAACAAACAGTAATCATACCGACAAAAATTGCAGAAATGTTTCCAGAAGTCATTATAGGATTTCGCCAAAAACAAACTTTTTATTTTGAACAACGAAATTTGGAACATTTATAAAAATATTCAGTTTGTTCAGTCTCATATTTAATGTATAAAATAAAATAAATTCTGACCGTATTAGTCTTATCCGAAAAATGTTCACGATAATTAATTTACTACAAGTTGCAAAGCACTTGTTGGTCACACAATTGTTGCTGTAGATGAAGTATCTGCGTGTTTCGGCTAACAAGGCACACTGAGCAGTGGCGATGCGCGGATACGCTTAATTCCGATCGACGCCATGGCAATATATACTACAGGTACAGCGACGCTGCCGACCCGACGTCCTCTCATTGGGATGGGCGCCTACATCCCAACGAACGAATCCGACACCAACCGAAAGATTTAAATGTTTTTGTAGGTAGTGAATCTTTTTATGTATGTTTTATCAGCCTTCAAATGGTTAATAACAAGCTCATCTTCATAGACCTAAATCTGACACGCGTTTAGGTGGAAGTAAAATGCATGCACGGCTTGAAAATTTTATAGCGTACGCCTATGGTGCGTAGCATTTATAGTTTGTAGCTCCGATATTAACTGCCGACTGATTAAGTGCAGTGGGAATTAATTTTTGCTTGTCAGAATTACACTTTTTCGCTTTGTAGTTATTGCTTTGTTTTTGGATGTCATCGCTGCTTTGAAAATCAACTGTTCTAATAACGCAGGACGTTACTTGTCAATGCTAGTTTTATGACTTCGCAAACTACGGCGAGACGACGTACATCAAAAAGACGCCTTTTCGATCATACCGTCTGTTTTGCAGTTCCTATAATAAAACAACTGATTACTGAATATAAAAGCGGTTTAAAAATGAAAAAACCTTATTTAAAATAGCTAATGACAATCAACTCAAATTGGATCTTGCTTATTTAAAGAAATACGATGAAGTTTTATGCCCCTAATAATATAAAAAGAAAGTTTCTGAAAAACACTGAGAAAAACAAAAGTTTTGAATATTTCGTTTTTGGCCATAACTCATTTGTCATTTATACAACATATTTCTAGTTACCGCATTATTAAAACACTTTTTTTCTGCCAACTCTAAATCATTGTTCATTTTAGTCTGTTAAATTTTTTTAATTATAAACCGTATTTTAAATTTCTATGGATTTAAATAGTTTTTATTCAGATTTCCCGTGGCACATTTCATTGAACAAATCGTGTGGGCACCTTTTTAATAATATTTTTTTGGACATTTTTAAAATTTTGAAGAAGCGCATTGCGATCGTTTTCAGATTTTCGAAATTAACTTTGTTCGTCGTATACTACTCACAAAGGGTTCTCAAACAAGTTGTAGCTGATGCTGGTCAGACGACTACTTTTTGTGTAAATAGGCGTTAAATACGAGATATTCAAAAAATTGTAGCGGCCATCATTTTGAAGCTAGAGAGTTCGGTAAAAACGTTTTAAATATGCCTTAAGCTCTTCTCTCATTTCACCGTATATTAGATCACGTAACGTCGAAAAACGCGTTGTTGACATTAAACAGTATTGTTTTTTTTTCTTAATTTTTAAAATAGTTGAAAATTTTAGCAAATCCTAATAACGTGTTTTAAATAGTCTATCAAACTGATGAAAATTTATAACAATCAGCGTTTGCTTTTTTGAATAAATAATAATTAATTAAAATCAAATTTTTCAAAAATTCTGGAAGGCGTCAGAGTAAAATGTGTGAGATTAGCAAAAGATAAATTTGTAGTTCATTGCAAAAAATCATGTAAACAGTTTTTAAAAAATGTTATTTTTTTGAAATTGAAATTTTAAAATTTAGTTTTGGAAAAAAAGCTATCAAAAAAATATGTCTAACATCCGTTTCCGGTTCGAATTTTTTTGAAAAGCTTAACTAGAATTACAATTTTCGAAATACCTAAGTTGTAGGCTTCTGCAACTGTCGTTAATAATCTGGGTTGGAACCACGTGTTCGTTGCATAAACTGCTGACACCTGACATCTTTAGACACCTTTACACCTATGGTCACTTGGGGACCTGGGACACAACTGGCCAGGACGGCGTAGGCATCAGGTTTATAAACGGGGGGTTTGTAATAATGTTTGTGGCTGCTATGTCTGTCATTGGCTGTAGCGGTTGTAGGGCGGATGCTTTTAATTTTTTTGTAAAAAAAAAGTAGTTTATCAGTGTTGTGGAGGGGATAGCCGTGGTCTAGGTTAATATTGTTAGGAGTTTTATGTATTTCTATGGATTCACGGATCACACATTTTGATCTTGTCAAATTGAATGTTGTGGCCTGTATTGAGTTTATGTTCTGCGATAGCTGACTCTGCGGGACGTTTCAGTCGAGTGCAGCGCTCGTGTTCAGAAACTCGAACGCTGATCGGCCTCTTCGTCTCACCGATGTAGGCTTTACCTCAGGAGAAAGGTACACTATACACACTGGAAGAATATATTCGATATACCTCTTGATTTAAAATTTCATCGAATCGGTACAGTACCTTAGCCTTTAGAGGCGTCACCCACCTACCTACCCACACACAGACAGACATTTTTTAATAACCACGTTTTTGGGTTTCTTGAGCTCCAAATCGTGCATTTTTGTTAAAATCTCGATTTCGAACGTTTTCATGAAATCAATACTTCCCTATACCGAAGGTTGACATGCGAAAATGAACAGTGGTAGCCATTATTATATTATACCAAATTTGATTACAAATTTAGACTCGGAATAAAATAGTTATTTGTGTACCAAGGCCAAAAAGTGGATTTTTTTCGGCCGAGTCTGAGTTTAATGGCCGAGGCGAAGCCGAGGCCAGAAAGCAGACGAGGGCAAAATAACACTTTTTAGCAGTGGTGCACACAAATGTTTTTAGGCGACCTTCATTATAAAATTTACAAATTTGTTAGACTTTTATTTTATGATTTATTGATATAATTATTTATAACAACTGAACAATTGCACATATTTGTGACTCCTTCAGAAACGTTTATATTTTTCTACAAATTTGTTAGATTTTTATTTAAAATAATCAAGATAAAATTACTGCTGCAGCAACATCAAAAAGCACACAAATTTTTCATACGAATAATGAAGCTACACATGCCGAAATTACTTGGCGTATAAATAAAGAAAATATAAACGTTTCTGAAAGAGTCACAAATATGTACAATTGTTCAGTTGTTATAAATAAGTATATCAATAAATCATAAATAAAAATCTAACAAATTTGTAAATTTTATAATGATATATTCTAGGTAGTTGGCAAAATCACGCAAAAATTGGAAAAGTTAGCGAAACCCGCATAACCACAAAAAAGTTGGAAAAATGCCGTAAACTTAAATAAGTTGGGGAAGGAATTTTAAATTCGAGTTTTTGACTTTTCATCATCAAGTTGAGTAGGTATTATTTATCATTATATTTGCTTATTTATTGCATATTGAATCACAATAGACAAAAACTAAGCTGCTAAGCTCCATTCAATCAGGACCCAAACAAGCGGCAGCCGATGGAAACCGGAAACGTAATACGCTTACGCCGTACCCGCAGAAACAAAACGTTGTATTTTTTTTTCAAGAACTAAATTTTGTAAAACTAAAACAAGGAATTAATATAAGGCTTTAAGGAAAATCGAATGCTTTTGCTCCCAACTTTCTAGCTTAAAAATGGCAGCCCAGAACAGAAGCACAATATTATTATCAACGACAATTATTAAAACCATGAAAACTGTAAAGAAAAATTTTTTAAATGATTAATTTTCAAAAAAATATTACACAAATACTAGCTATAATTTTTTCTAAAATTATGTGACTCAGAGCTAGAGATGAGTTACAATATAGTATTTATTTTATAATAATTTTAGAAACCGAAATTTTGACGGTAATACATGTTTTAGACATCCAGGATCCGAAAAACAGTGGTTTTAAAAAATGCGTTTCTGTGAGTGAGTGGGTGACTAGAAATATCAGTGGATACGGGTTTGCACCCCATAACTGCCAAATAAATGGTTCGATACCATAAAGCGTCGGAATGTGGAGGTGTATCAAAAGTTTATAGCAAAAATTAGGTTTTAGAAAACCAAAACTGGAAACTAAAGTTAGACATGTATTTTGGTATCACTGGAATTTTCCAAATATCAAAATTAGAGCAAATCCACCGCTTTTATCCAAATTTTCTACCTTTCAAATAGCGACCGCTGCGATTTTTAGACATTTTGATTTTAACGGATAAAAAATGTAAAATAAAAATTTTTTAATTTAAAAAAACGCTCAAAAAGTGACTAGAAATTTTTTTAAACTGGGTGCACGTACCAGCTTGCTATGAATTTTGAATATTTTGGTTTTAACGCCTATTTACTCGGAAAGGAGTTCTTAGATCAAGTTGAAATTTAATATTGTAAATGTTCTAAGGGAACTCAATGTTAAAAACTGCAAAAATCCTAAACCTGCAAAGAGAAATATTAAAAAAATTAAAACATTTTCTTAAAAATATTTATCAAACACTGGCCACATGATTGTTTTTGAAATTCTATAAGCGAATAAAACTAGAGATGAACTACAATTTGGTTCGTGCTTCACTGTGACGCCTTGTATGAATTTTTGAAAATCGAAAATTCTTTACCTTTTTATTTAATAAAATAACTTCTGTTTAAGATGTAGAATAAAATTTAGAATTTAATTTTTATCTGCAGTAATATTTGGAGAGGGTAATGTTTCCCTTCCCGTCAAATGTTTAACCGAAAAACGTGGCTGTGCCGTTTCTGGTTTTCCATAATACCGTAGAATCTTTTAAAAATAAGAAAAACTCGATTTTTTTATCAAAAATATTTTCCTATGTAACTTAGTCAGGTATACTGACGAATACCTGACATTTACCTGTTTTACCAATGCGCTCTGCGATCGCATTGTAATGCTACCTTAACCGCCGTTGTGCAGTACAACGTTATACAAGCATTCTTTTGCATAAACGGTAAAAACAATATCTGAAGTGTAAAAAAGTCCAGGCGAACGAAGTGCTCCGTTTATTTTTTTTACTACTGTTTGATTGATCTATTCACAAAATTTTCAATCAGTGGGAAAATAATTTTGTTTTTTTGTGGCTTTAAACAATGCTGATCTTATTGTATCTGTACGTAAACTCGCCTCCGCTTTTGGGCTAATAAAAAATTTTTGGAAAATATGAAAACATAGTTATTAAAATACGGAAACCTTCAAGAGAACTGATTCGGTCATTTTTATTTGCAGCCTGTCTATGCTCCAAAGACTATACTCATTAGAAGGAAATGGAATGAATTAAACGGAAGAGGAAAGATTAATTATTAGAATTGAAAAACAATTTAAAACAGATTTGATCTACTTTGTATCAGTCAAATTGTACAAATCGGACTAAACGTCGTGGTAAAGAAAAAAGATAAAAATATTATTTAAAAATTACTTTTTCCTGTATTTTGCGTCAAGGTTTATTCTGGGATGTGAAGAACAATCTCAATAAAAGTAGAAGTAAAATTTTCTGGGAATGAAATACAATCCTACCGGTTCCTCAAAGCGATAATTATTTACTCTTGAAGACAACGGTATAACAAAACTACTTAAAACAATTTTACAGGTAGTACATGTCAACATCAACAGTCGTATCAAATTACTAAAATGTTAGAAACACGTCGCTTCACACTGAATTCCCCCTACATAAAATATTAATGTGGAGTGACAACAAAATCGATCAGTGAACATTGTGACCAAGAAAAATGACCGCTTACAAAAATGTCAACCGATAAGGTCTGCAGAAAAATTGTCTCCACTCCTAGTTTATAAAAAAAATTACCTGTGCTCTTAAAGTGTTTTACAGGCTGAACTTTTTTTCTATTGTATGTATGGAGATCTAAGAAACTATAAAAGATAGAAACCAAAAAATTAGTAAAAGATTTGCGGATTTATGAGTAAAATAGAGAAACACTTGCGTATTTATGAAACTAATTAAATTAGTTGTGTGTTACCAAATATTTCCGTCCAACTAAATATTAACAAAAAACTTGTTAAAAAACATAACAACAGAGGTATTGCTTTAAATAGAAAACTTGTTTTTTGCCGTATGTAATTACTATTAAAAAATACAACTTTTTTAAACTTAAAAACAGAAGACGAAAACAAATTTGATACTTCTGGCTTATTTTTTTGCAGTTTTTTTCTACCTCAAATAGCAGGCGCCCCAGATCTACTCGACAAAAAGTAACAGCTTTTAGTTATTTGTGAATGTCTAGTAAGCCGGGAATATTTCCGAAAAAATTAAGTCATTTGATTAGTCTTATAAATCTGTCAATCTTGCTCTATTTAACTAACTTTATATCTCTTATACTTTTCGAAATCCCCATACATACAATGAAAAACAACTTATACTGTATAGAGATGAAAATTAATTTCCAGTCAGATTATTTATTCCATTATAATTAACCAAACAACATAAACTAACCATAACGCTTGTCATGTTTTCTGAGAAAAACGTGTAAATTTTAAATAATTAATTCACGACAATTCATTCATTCATAATGAAATTGGTGTCACAAAAAAAATGTTTTACAAATACTACGCAATTCAATTTCATGTACCGATGACCATGTGCAGGAATTATCAGAGTGAATAATTACCATGGGACCCTTACACGTGGCACTAATTTAGGGAGCGCAAGTCTACTAAGTATGATTTCATTATTATGTAAATTTATTACCAATTCTACTAACAAGAATAGCTACCGGCTATTGAAATATGATACTCTAAATTACTACAAAGTAATTATAAAGTCACTTTACAACTTTAAATTGCTATAACATTTTTAATTAAAAAATAAAACGAGTATGGATACTAATATAGTCTTAGACGTTTAGAAAGATTTAATTTCTGACCATTTTATTTAGTTTTCTTTTCAAAGCGGGATTGACTTATCAAGGTTTATTATCGCAGTAGCAATACCATTGTGGATAGCTACGCACCTTTGCTACAAGAAGAAGGCAGCGGTTGTCACATTACGGTTAAGTGGTTTCCCATAGTGCGATAAGAACGTTTGTTATAGCTGTAGAACTTGCAATGACAATTGGCCACCAAGATTCCCTGACGTTAATCCTGCTCATTACTGGTTGTAAAGGTATTTAAAGAGTAAAGTCTACACGGTTCGTTCTATCATATTAGAATAGCGTTGTGAAAGCATCCAGCAAAACATTCAAAAATACAATACCATACAATATAATACAATACAAACATAAATTCCGTCAGATACAATTTACAATTTAGCACCTTTAATAGTAGACCAAAAATGGTGAACGTTTTGATCATACGCGTTAGTAGGCATTAAATCCCATTATTTTAACTACATTATATTTTTTAGTTGATGTTTCTATTGTTAATGATTACAAGATTAAATCAATTTAAATTTGAAAAGGAACTTGTATTATTATGATAAAAACTCCATCGATGTTGCTTATTGTTTTATATTTTTGTACGAAAAATTATTTAAAATGAAACTGCGTTAAACTGGAAATCAAAATTCTGTTTTCAACTCGATCTTCAATTATCTATATATTAAATCGGGATCCCCTTCACCTATCTCAGCTTTTACTACAGCCGTGCACCCGCAGTTAAAAGCCAGGTCTGCACGCATCGATTATATAAGGCGCTTATTGGCATGGGCTAATGCCTGCTAGACCACTACAGTTTCAGATACTACATAGACAATGTATTTACAGATTATGCTTGGGTTAGTGTGTAGTGAGCGCTGGGAACATTTATTTGCCATACAAGATCCGCGCTAAGCAAACGTAAACAGTTACTAAACCCCTTAGTTGCACAAAAATATGTTGCAACATGTCATTACGAAAACATTTTTATAGGAATACCATCTTATAATTGCGATAAAAATTGTAGATTTTTAGTGAACAACTAAAACACGAAGCTAATGCCGTTTTAACTAACCTGCGCTGGCATAATTGCGGACAAATCCGCCTGTATTTTATTAACTTGAGGTGTATATTCCATTATTATTTTATAATAATAATATAATTATACCTGCCTACTAAATTTAGCAAAATGACTATTGCATAAGCACGCTAAATAAAATTTACGTTGACTTTCATACGTTGTGGTGTGTAAAACGCTAATATTTCATAATAAAACATAACATTTAAAGACTTTATATTCGTTATCAATCGTGCAAGTCCGTTTATTATATAAACACGTATAAATCTCCGACATGTTTCAACAACACGGAGAAAATAAACCTTTTTTAAGAAGCTTTATGGGTTACACTTATTAAGTTAATACTAGCAGAACCCGTGGGCTACGTGCCCCGTTTTTGTTTAGTAACCGCAAATGTTTCTTCCGCAGAGTTGGTTTCGGTATTGAAGCTGCTTCCGAAAAGAAAATACCTTGCGAAAAAACGAAACAAGCTCGACGGCGTACGTGCTAAGAGACAAACATATAGACCGGGTCATTTCATGAGAAAAATTAATATTCGGTCTCGGTATAAGCTTTAAAATTTGTTGGATTCCAGGTTAGTTGTATTCGTGCATTTATGCCTTTTTCTAAAATTTATGAGCAGAGTAACTGGAGCCCCCAATTGTCTGGTCAATGAAATGTAAAATTAGCAGCGTATTTATTTCTTTGTTTATTGTATACCTGTATGAGCACAAATCGTTATCATCGCGGCTGCCCGACCATTTTTCATTAAAATAATCTACAAATTATAGCAACAGTAGTGACAGCAACTTAAACATTTGCTGTAAACAATGACCGTCGTCGTGTTATGGTGATAAATATTGTCAAGATGCAAGAATCCGTCGGCGTGTTATGGCGAGACAGTTAGGAATTTAGTACATAGATTTTTGTGCAAGATGTAGGGCAACTTAAGAAAATCGCTATCAATTGAGGGTCCCTCTCTTACCCGTAATACTTCAGTTATTTATTTTTATTTTTTTGCAGGTGTTCACGAACCGATTATAAAATATCAAACAATTTCATATAATTTCTTTTAATACCGAAAAATTTATATAATAGTCTAACAAATTACACAGAAAAAAATATTACAATTCTTACTGCTGTGCGAACAGCTGCGTAATTTAAGAAAATAGGCACCAACTGAGTGTCCTTCCCTAACCCACTTTATACTTTTTATCTTTTTGGCTCATATCACCCGAACGGAAGCAAGGATATATCAAAAATTCATCGACAAAATAAGCTGTCAAAAGAAATCCGAAGTAGCATTTTTTAACCGAATTTTCAAAATTTGAAAACGAATTCGGGTAGAAAATCGTGGGGCAAATCCAACTTCTTGTTTCTACTTCAAGAGACTCTTCAATACATACAATACTAATAATTTAAAATAATGCTTCCACGCTTTGTTACAGAGATACAGTCTGCAAAAGTGTGAAAAAAAGTTTGTTGCACACAATTAATTCCACAAAATACTACGATATAATTATAAAATCTCGTCAATAGCACTACTTCGCTAGATACCAAAACAATTTGGGTAAAGAATTATTTCGCGCTGTACGTTCACACATTTTGAACATGATATTTTGGAATTTTGCTTTTAAATTTTGGATAATCTCAAAAGGAAATCGATTTCAATATGCCAAAAATTAACTAACCATTCACAGGACAAGTAAAACTATTTTGAGAAGTAACATATTTATTTGTCACCGTACCAACGTTTAACATTCATTTCATTCCTCGCCAAATATACATATACGTGGGTGCACTGCAATGTGACGTAAATTTAAAAAGCTGTCGGGCAACCGCCACAAGACCTTCCTCGCGTTTATTAAAGTGTTTGAAGATTTTAATATATTTCGAAAATTTTGACTCATTTATGGAAATTTAGAATATTTTTAAAGTTCCTGAAAACATTTCAGTTATTAAAAATATTTGGAAAATTGAAAATTTCTAAAATTTTAAGAGACTTAAAAAGTTTTTCAAAATTTTTAAAATTCTAATTCTGAAAATTTTTGAAAATTGTTAATATATTTCGAAAATTTTGTCAATTTATTGTTAATTTAGGATATTTTTAAAATTCTTGAGAAACTTCTAATTTTTCAAAATTTTTGGAAAACTTTGATTACCTTGAAATTTTGTTCTTAATTATTTAATTAAATAATTTCTTAATTATTTAAAAAATAATTAAAAAATTCTCAAAATTTTGAAAATTGTTGATACTTTTGATTATTTATGCGGTTTTTAAAGTTTTATTAAATTTATAAATACTTTAAAAACTTTTGAAACTATGTGAAATTTAGAAAAAATGTATGTGTGAAAATTTCAATTTAATTTTTTTTAAATATTATTGATGATTAAAAAAAGAAATTTTGGAAATTTATTTAAGTATTTTTGAAAATTAATTAAATTTTTAAAACATTTTCAAGAATTTTGAAAGGTTAAAATTATTTTGCGTTTTTATTATTCTAAAACATTTTGAAACTTTTAGATATTTAGGTAATAACAAAAAAAATTATAGTGGGGGCAGTAGGAGGTGGTAGATAGTTGCTTTTGGGCCGATCGGCTATACAACATGCGCAGAATACGAATCTAAGGTTCTTTTTCGAGGACGTCTATTTTGAAATAAAGCACCCCTCTCCTCGGCCCCCCCCTTTTTTAGCGAACTAACCTCGGTATTATCCCAGTGAAATTACCCATCTTCGAGCTAAATTTGGGTTTTCTGCGTTAAGGCGTCTGCACTGTAAAGTGTATACAGACGCACAGACAGAACACAAACAGCCAGACAGACACAAACAGCCAGACAGACACATAGAGACACCTCTGCAGCGTCCGCTTTATCGGTCACACAAGGGCCCTAAAACCTGCTTATTAATCAAAATGTTTAGGTTAAAAATGTTTGGCATTAAAGTACCTTTCTTTAGGCATAACTGGTATATAGGCCAGTAAGCCCAAAGCATAACAAACTTCGCTAAATGAACGCATTTGCTCCAAATCCTACAGGACGATCACACAGCCTTTCACTATACTATACTTCGTATAGCGAGGAAGTTAAAAATGAATTGATTGTAGAAGCCAAAATTCATCGTCACAGATCTGTACCTATATCAAAAGTGCTTTATTACAAAATAATACCTTTTTGTATTTGAATTTGGCATGATTTTATCATAGTTTAGCTATCAAAGAACAATTTAAACTGCGATGTAGACAATTTTAAAATTGTTTTACGGAAAGAATTTCAACTAGTGCACGTAACAGAATAGCGTTAAACTTGTCTAATTTTCCATTATTTCTGAAACCCTGAAACCTAATCCACCGGATAATCTTCACAAAGCAAAGACAAGTGCAGACTGTGCTTGTAAATGTTGGTATCTAGTCATGTTTACAAACAAAAGTTTAGCAGATATTGATTTGACATGTCAGACTCGATCGAGACGATTTTTACCTTCCTAGCTAATACTATTTTGTCTCCTTTGCTCTACTACACAAATATTTGTACGAGTTAGCACAGTAAAGACTTTTGGAGTGTTCCGAGATGAATTTAGAATTATACAGTGTGTAACAGACAACGCACGCACATCGTTTACGACTAAGCCATTGGACCTAGGTAGATGGAATAAAAAAATTGTTATATAAATCGTACACGAGGTATTCAGTAAAAATATTTATATATTTTTTGGGGCTCCGGAAAGAGATCTTCAAATATGAAGGTGGGTCAAGTCGTACCTCATTTAAAAAGTATTTTTAAACCCAACAACTTATAAAAAAAAGAAAATATCGATAGCTCAAACCGTTTCAAAATGGCGGCCAATTATATCCAAAAATCGGCCATTACATAAACATTTTCCCAACTGCACATGAAATATTATAGCAAGAAAACGCTTTCTAATCGTTAAAGTCTATTAAATTATCTTTCCAACGATGTATATGAGAACAAAAAATAAATGTTAGTACCCCGTCTCCTTCTCAAAAGAGCGGGAACGTTCGAAAGATATTATTTCAAAAATTTTAAATAGAATGAGAGATCAAGAAATACCTCATTTTAAAGGTCCCATTAAACCGAACAAGTTTTGTATTCAAAGTTTTTCCATATCTCTCACCGTTACAAAATGGCAGCTCATTTTATAAAAATGACTTTATATTATCGGATGAATCGTTCCCTCTACCGCATCTAAGGCAGTGAAACAGAATTTTTTTTGCTTATTTATAAAGTCTATTCACATAACATTTAAATCCATGTGCGAGTTGGAGTTGGACAACTCAACATCGCACTCGCACTAAACCTTTATAACACCCGGTGGGAAACTATTAATGCGTGAGTTTGGCGAATAGAATGTTGTGATTGTTTTAGTTACAATTATTTGCATTTAAAACAATCACGACACGGTGCACATCCTATTCGCCAAAAACATCAACACACATATAATAGTTCATGTGCAGTTGGAAAAAGGTTTTTGTAATGGCCGATTTTTGGATATAATTGGCCGCCATTTTTAAAAAAATTGTAAAAAATGTTTATTGAAGTAGGCTAGCCAAGCAATGTAACACGCGTAAAACAAACAAACATGTAGAGAGAATAAGATTCGTGCTGACGACTTTGGGTCAAACCCACATACCAAATAACAATTACTTTTGTATTTTGTTTTAAGCGCGTTTTATTCTTCGGCCAGCCTACTACGTAATAAATACTTTTCATTTTGTCATTAAAGACTATGAACAGTTTAGATAATTAAAAAGAGAAAAAATCTTCTATCCAAGAATGTCAAACAGTCTCATGTTCATATCAAAAAAAAAGTCGATGAAGTCATTGTTTTGATGTCACCGAAAATTATGCCAAAACGATGCAACATATAAAAATCGCTATTCCATTCAGAGATTTTTTCAACAAAATGTTATTTACCGAATCATAGTAATTATTCCGTACTTATATCCAACTCTGTGTACATACAGGGTGTTAATGAATTGTAGGGACAAACGTCTAGGGCTTGCAAAACACGACAAAGCAAACAACTTTTGTTAATAATTGTGTGGTCAAAAGTGTTTCCTTTAGAAAATAGAGCCTCTTAAAGCTTCTTTAAGAAGTACCTGAATATAGGCAACCCAAATTGCATTTTCAATTATTTTGCACAGGTCACACGGAATTTTGAAAAAAAACGATCTAGACATACATGCATTCAAATAACGTCAATTTTGACACAATTCGATATTTTTTGACTTTTCTTGCATTCGTTTCTTTCTGTGCCTTTTATAATTCGTTTTTTTTTTTCGTTCTGTGATTTTTTTGATAATTATTTTCTTCGTTATTTTCGTTCTGTGTTTCGTATTTTTGTGTTATGGCGAATTATACTTTTGCCGAACAGCATGACATGATGTTCATGTATGGAACTACTTGGGGTAACGCACGCAAAGCTGCTCGCCTGTACCAAGAACATTTTCCGAATAGGAATCATCCATCGCACAAGGCCTTTAGTGTAGTTTCACGTCAGCTGCGGGATGAAGGTAATTTTGTTGTCAACAGACACAACTGTGGAGCTACAAGGCGAACGGTGGATTTTGAGGAAGAAGTTTTGGAGAGAGTGGCTGAAAATCCTTCTACTAGTTCAAGAGCCATCGCTCATGAAATGGGAGTGAACCATGTTTCAGTATGGGAGGTACTACATGAGCAGCAGCTACATCCGTACCATCCACAAAAGGTACAAGCTATGGTTCAAGCAGATTTTCCCAGAAGGGTAGAATTTTGCCAGGAATTTGTGTAATGAGGATCCAGAATTCCAAGTAAACATTCTGTTTCGTGACGAGGCATCTTTTACGAAAGAAGGAATATTCAACAGTAGAAACAGCCACATTTGGGACGATGAAAATCTCCATGCTGTGGTTGAAAAAGGATACCAGCAAAGATTTTCAGTGAACATTTGGGCCGGGATTGTTGGCGATAGACTCATTAGACCTTATCTGCTACCCCAAAGGTTAACAGGAGCAATTTATTTAAATTTCTTGCGCTATGTCCTGCTTAAACTTTCGGAAGATGTTCCACCTCAAATGTGGCTGCAGCACAATGGTGCGCCTGCTCATTTTTCGGCGAAAGTCGGGGAATTTTTAAATAACACTTTTCCCAACAGATGTATAGGTCGAGGAGGGCATGTGGCGTGGCCTCCACGTTCTCCTGATTTGACCCCACTTGATTTCTTTTTGTGGAGTCATGTTAAAACGTTAGTGTATGCTACCCCAGTTGAAACTGTAGAAGAACTTACGGCGTGTATCTTGCTGCATGTGAAGAAGTTCAACAGACTCCTGGTATATTTGGAGCGGTGCACAGGAATTTACTTCGTAGATGTGCTTCGTGTGTAGAAGCTGGGGGCGACATTTTAAATACTATAATTTTGTTAATTATTGAATTAGTTATTGTAAATTTTTCAAATAGTTGATTTTTGCTTTGTAATTTTGGTTTTTTCTATTGCTTAGATTTGAAACATTTTGTTAATTAATTTATTTTAAATTTAATTTGAATTTGAAAAGTGGGAAAGTTATTTATCCTGTATTAATTTCCGTCGTTATGGAAACAAATAGTAGGTAGTAAATTGAGATGCCTACATTTAGGCTCTTCTTAAAGAATATTTAAGAAGCTCTATCGCTGAAAGGAAACACGTTTGACCACACATTTATTAACAAAAGTTGTTTGCTTTGTTGTGTTTTGCAAGCCCTAGAAGTTTGTCCCTACAATTCATTAACACCCTGTATATCTACCTACCTCCAGTAATACGCACTTGCATTTTTTGTCCAATTTATCAATTATTGCAAGATAATGATAGTAAAACCTTAAATTCATCTTACAATTCTGTGTGGAAAGCGCAAAACACAAAATTAGTCTAGACAACGGTAAGCAATAACTTATCTTCTGCATGATTTATTTATGCGCCATTTTGCAATAAATTCAAAGAAAACTCCAACTATTTCCTAAAAGTTCTGATTAGAAACAGCCTACTCCATATTTTTACCAGAAATAAGAGGCTTTTGCCATTTTTAAATAAATAAACAGTATTAAAGTAGGTTTTAAAAATTCCCGTTCAAAAAACTACACATAAATAATTAATAATATTTAGGGATTGCTGGCCAAATTACTCGCGAAGATTAATAAAATTCATGTATGACGAATACTGAACAACGAGTCAAACTACAAAAAACGAAGACTAAATAAAAGCAGCTGTAATAATCGAAAAACCCTAATCAGCATTTATTGCACCCAATAGGAAAACAATAGGGAAAGCACTTTCTCATGCATTTTCCCATAATTCAGCAATCTTTACCTTTTACTTTTCTATACCTTCAGTATAGGAGAGTATTGATTTAATGAAAATGTTCCATTACGAGATTTTAACGGAAATGCATATTTCCGAATTTCAGGAACTCAAAATGTTGTTTTTAAAAAATGACTATATGTCTAGCTTCAAGCTGAAGGCCGCTGCGATTTTTGAAGGATTTTGACTAGCATATTGTTACGCAAAAAACAAGTTGGCAGAGCGGCATAAACTTTAAAGATTAGAACAGCCAAATTTTGGAGTTTTTAAATAAATATTCTTCAAAAACACGATTTGTTTTCAAATTAAATATAAGCTACAATTTAGTTGCGTCCCAACCTGCCCAATTTTTTTAAATAGCAATTTCATGCGCGTTGGTTAAACGAGAAACAATTTGTTTAAGCTAAATTGCCCATGGGTGATATAAGTAAAATAATTATTAGGTGCAGAAATATTTACGGGAATTAGTTTTCCTCCTACCATGCAATGTTTGGATGAAAAATTTTCTCTTTGGTATCTGGCTTTGTTTAATCACAAAGAATCTTTTTCCAAAAAATAAATAAACGATTTTTTTATTTCACAAAAATAAACTAGACATTAAGTAACCTGCAGTAAGGTATGCAGTTGACCGTGCACCCGGCGTAGATGTGCCGTTCGTTCGTTTTCTTCTTCTAAAATTGTAGTAGTAGCGCGATATATAGTTACTATCGTCGCATGAAAAGGTGAAACAAAAATACTTTTAAAAATATACGTTGCAATTTCTAAAGTATAGAAATTTTGGGCATTTTTATTTATCAGTGATCACTGATCCTAACGGTAAGACTTTGATGCCCATCAAAATACAAGTGTAATAAGATTAGAACTTGATTACGTTTTGCGAAATAAAAGTACGAAAATAAAAGCGTCAATTTTTTCGGAAAAAGATAGATTGATATTGAAAAATAGCAAAAACAAGAAACAAAAATGCCAGCCAAAACGAGGGAAGGTGGAAGCAGGCAGCATTAACCCTCTTAAATATTGTTGTTTCTAAAAATTAAGTTTAGAATTTTGTTCTGCCGTATAAGCAACGTTTTCAGAAAATCCGAAATCAATAGTAAACGTTTTTTAAAAGAACAAATTTTACAACATTTTTTTTATTTCAATAGAATTTTGCAACTGGTTGAAATTTTTTGCCTTACTTTTACTCCCCTATACTTTCAGTATGGACCTATGAAAATGAAAATTATCGAAAACGAGACTTTTAAAGAAACGTCTGCCTGTGACTGTGTGAATGTGCGTGTGCGCTCCATAACTCGCGAAAGGATTTCTAAATCTAAAAACGACATCTGATAGAAGACTTTAGGGTAAAGCGAATGTTCTTTTAACGTTCTAGTTTCAATGGTAGTTGCTACGATTTTCTGTAAATTTTCACTTTAACGCCTTATTACTAAAAAACGAGTTAACAGATCGGGATCAAATTTTCATAGTAGTAGCCTATAGAGAAAAAAACTGGCCACGCGATTTTGTGTTAAATTTTGTATGCCAATAGAGCTATAAGTTAGCTACAATTTGGTTTGTATCTCAGTTCGCAAATTTCCCTGACCTTCTATAAATTTTGGAATATCGAAAACTCCTTCTCTTTTATTGAATAAGCGAAGGGCGAATAAAATTTCTGCTTGATAAAGTTCTCGAATTAACTTTTAAGTACCTACAACAATATTTGGGAGGAAGAATAATTTTCCCCTTTCCACCTAATTCTTGGTGGACGAATTTATTCTTCCGTTTCTGGTTGTTTTTAACATCAAGGAATGTGTTTCCAAAAAATATAAAATTCTTTTGTCTCGGATAGATAATCTTTGATAAAATTTCAGCGTACTACCAATTTAGTTTATATCTCTCTCTGAAGCCTATGGGAGACCCATGAGTTGACCAAAGTATGGAAGTATCACGGCGCTTGGCCGAAATATAGAGCTACCTGTTAAAACGAGTCGACCTTTGCTTCACTACTATCTTTCTTTGTAGTGAGTTGCTGAATAAACAAAGACATGCTTACAAAGTTTACACTATAATTTTCATATGAAAGCTTGTGTACTATATTTTCTTTGGGGCTTTCGCGGTTTCTCGAACTGTCAATATTACAATTTACTTTCGGCTTAGACCGCGTCGTCATTTGGGAACTACGCCCAGCATAATCAGGTAAGGACCGACCTGTAGCTTGTCTGCCTTTACGAGCATTTGCTCTAGAAGTATGAGCAATATTTGTTCGTAGGCCCTGCCTGCCTAAGCATGGCCGTGTGCTTAGATTATTTAAACCTTGGGGCGGACAAAAATTGATTTTAATGTATTTTGTTTGCCAGGACAATAATACTTAATCGGCTTATGCTTGTTAGCTGTTTGTAAACTCATACAAACTAACGTTTCGCAAGACATTGCAGCTTGCATCTTCAGAGTGATTAGAGCACTGGTGCACTGGCAATGTTTTATTCACGGTCCTTACCTGATTATGCTGGGTGTAGTTCCCAAATGACGACGCGGTCTAAGCCGAAAGTAAATTGTAATATTGACAGTGTAGTATATTCTTATATGTCTATTATGCAGCTATGCTCCTCCTATGGTGGTAAGAGTGGGGAGATAAAGATGTAGACAATAATGGAGCGTAAAATGTTTATTATACAATACTTTTTAATATATGATGTTACAAAAACTGTTTTAGCAATTTGTTTTAAACCCCAGCTTTACTAAGAGTTTTGATGTGATGCTTCATATTAATTTTGTATTACTTCATAGTCACTGCAACGCATTTCAAGTTTTTAATAAATATAAGGATAACATTAAATCCTGCATTGGAGTGCAAAACCTTTTTTAAATAAATGTTGCATCTTCTAACTGCAATTACTTTTATTGCATAAACCTAGATTATATGTAGACGTATAATTATATGGTTTCTAAATAATTAAAATCCACATTTTCTTACAGATGAGCCAACGGTATGATCTCTCACTGCCACTTAATACGACGGTTTTACTTTAAGAAAAAAAAGTTATTCACGTGGAGAATTACTTTTGTTTTATTTATTACTCTTTTTGACATACAAATATCTAGTGAAATTCAGTTTATAACGGCGACTGCTATTATTCGTCATATCAAATTTATTGCGATTTTGTAAGACTATTTCCATAAATTTTCCACTGGTGACAGCACCGACTTCCAGTGTAGCTTATTTAGCAAGGCGTCTAAACTTCATCTACCTTATTTATAAGCACTTCGTTTTGCGTTCAAACACATACACTTAAATTGTTAACCTATTTTTTTTTAATTTGGCATAAGTATATTACCTTGTCATCCTTAACAATGCAAGTTAAGTTGATTAACTTAATGTTGGGTTGTAAAAGAATGTACAAAACTTTTCCAAAATAAAACAAAACGCTAATATTACATGTGAAAAATAATTATCTCACCGAACTTCACTTGTTGTTTTCAGCAAATAAAAGATAATAACTTTAAATCCTTATTAAAATATTGTGAAAAATTTAATATTGTTGGACCAACGGCAATCGAATTTTAAGGTTTTTCGAAAGACAAGCATGCAAACCTAATACAATTTGCACTTAGGATGGTAGTACGTACTGCGTTCCAAAAATACACCCCTTACACTTTTAGAAATACTTACATTAGAAAATTAAACTACTTTAGTGTACAAATACTGTTTTTTGAGCACATACAAAATTTAAATTGCGTTACGGTGGCGAAGCAGCAAAAAGATTAAATTTCATTTAAAAAACTTTTTCATTGTGCGTATGATATGCAATTTTTTTTAATTCTATCGATTCAAATTAAAACGGCTGTTTTTTTCTGGAAATTAAAATAAAATGCATTAAACATTAACAAATCTTAAAAGTTTTCCTTAAAACCCTTGGTCGTATAAACAAAAAAGCTTAATACACCTAATTTAGCATTAGGCCATGTTTTGTACTACTCTTTTTACCAACGGTTAAGAAGTTTGTAATTGCAGCTATTTAATCGCAAAATACTGGCATTATTATCAAATATAGTATAGAAAACATTTCTACGAATTTAAATCGATATAGAGTTTCTAAAAATTTTTCTTTTCATTAGAGAAAATGAGAATTTCCACGAAGAAGTATAAAAGGTATTCGACAATAATATTTGTTGCAACTACCTTCAAGACTTAATAGCTAAATTTAGAAGGATAAAAATGTGGCCACTCAACAACTAATGAGGTAACTGAATTTCAAGAGAGCGGTTGCTCTTAATCCCAACAACCCCTTAGCAACATATCTGGGAACTGTGACATTTCGAAGACTACAGCGTACAGAATCTTAAATATACATATGTTCCACCCATATAAGCTTCTAATTACTCAAGAGCTTGCGGAAGATGATTTTACTCAAAATCCGAATTACGTCAAAACTATCAGATGTATGTGTTATGCTGAATTTGTGTAAATCACGGAATCACCCTATATATTTTTGAATATTTGGAATCAGCGCTAAAAACACTTTATGGTGGTACACTTAATCACTATTTTATAATGCATATTTTTTGAAACAAAAAAAATGCATTTTGTTGTTTTTGTTTTTTCAAATTTTAACGAAAAAGTTTGTCCATGCGTTTTTGGTATTTTTTAAACCTCTCAAATGTCGATTTAAAAAAAATTTATCGTAACTTAATCAGCATAGGAACATCGAGGACCACTTAAGAGTGCACAAGGTAAATAGCGAAACGCGTAGTGCGTAAGAGATGAACATAGCAGAATTACATCGTAGTAGGCAGAAGCTGACCGCTGCGTTCCGCACCACCCTGAAATTGCGACTCAGGTAGTTTATGATTATGAATTATGACTATTGTTACTTGTCTTTCTCGCAATGACAGGTACGCAGGGGTTTAAATTTAAATACCTCACAACTCTAAACAGGTATACAAAACTAATTATTTTGTATAAAAGTATAGGAAAGTCCAAGCGAAATGCTTCGCTGGTTTCTGCTTTTCTTACACTAAACTTGTACGTCTGATCAACTGTAACTTTTCAGGTAAGCACTTTTGGAAACATGTATATATGACCTATTTTTATTCGTATAATATGCCTTTTTGCTATTGGACGGGAATTTTTGAACCTCCTGTATATTGCTGAATTCCAATTTTATAATTTGTTACCAGGAAATAACTTATCTGTTTATTTACATATACTCGTTAATCGTTGGTCTTGTTCTACTACTTAGGCTTATTATCGAAACGAGAGGGTAGACCACTACCTACACCTACAGCGTGTTTCACTTTTCATGTACGGACCTGAATATTGGATACAGTTGTACACTGTCGAAGACGCATATTGGCATGCAAGCATACTAAATTTAAATAACATCGGGCTACTATATCATCAAAAGAAAATTTGAAATTTCCATATTTTATTTCTTTTTGGAGATACAGCAAAAACTTATATGGAAAGGTTTTAAAATTTCAAAAATATCTTCAGATACCAATTATCATGAAACATTTGATTTTTTGATTAATTTAACGCAGTATAAAATTTTACTGTTTAGTTTGCCATGGAAAAAAGCGTAAAATACTGTCATTAGAAATGTCAATCTTAACCATT
Organism: Ctenicera cuprea; assembly: GCA_958336395.1. Classification (NCBI taxonomy): domain Eukaryota; kingdom Metazoa; phylum Arthropoda; class Insecta; order Coleoptera; family Elateridae; genus Ctenicera; species Ctenicera cuprea. The sequence continues at coordinate 19,212,505 of OY284496.1, forward strand.
TTCTGTTAGCTATGACTAAGCAAAACAAAATACACCCGAAAAAGTGGAAATAATTAGATTAATCGGTGAAAGTGTGCGGTTGCACAGAAAAGTAGCTAGAGAATGCAATATGCGGTATCCACAACGTCCACCAATTAATTTAAATTAATTGAAAGCGTTTCCAATTTACAATAATTGTTTTTTTTACTGACTGGACTCAGCAAAAATTAAGAAGTGAAATTTCAGACTGCCTAAAACATAAAAAAACAAAAATTCACATTTTCTTCGATCACGAAACTAGGTTGATGTAATTATTTAAATTTGGTGTGTATGCATGCACATCTAATCAAAGCTAGAAATTTTTACGTCAAAAAACAGCAAAAATATGGAAGTGTGTCCAAGAAAAGTGAACCACACAGAAATTCTGACAAGCCTGTCTTCTACAGAATGACGATATTCAACGTGCAAACATGCCAAAAGATGATATATTGAAAAATGCATTTACCAAATGCATTTCACCAGCTTCGGGATTCAAACCATCCGAAATAAATTTAAAATTTGCATGCCACTAGTCTACCAACGTTGAATATCAACGTTTATTTAAATTATTAAAGTTTTACATTTGTAAAATTTGTTTGATCTAAAATTTTTTCTTTTTTTATAAGAATAAAACTATAGTTTTTAAAAATCGAATTGAAAAAATTGCATCTTTATAGTCACTCACATGGTTGTGGTTTCTAAATGCAGCATGTAACGTTTCTAGCGCCATTGGCAAATAAAAAAAGTATCACCATATTTTATACTTACCATAAGTACAATTTAGTGATATGTGTTAGGATATGAGATAAAATACAGTCCTCAGCAGAACTTTATTTTCAAAATAGTTTCATACATACTACAATACGGTTACTAAAGCCAAAATACAATCTTCTACTATAATTAAACAACTTAGAAAAAGTTTGAAATAGTATCATGCACAGAATTCTACTTATCTGAAGACTACTTATTTAATTGGATCGGAAAAAGTTTCTACAGAAAACAACTAGGTATCTAGTTTTTGCAAGCATATCACAACTACAAAACCAAACTCATAATTTACCATTCGGAATCACCAACAACTTTGATCCCAAGTTCTTCGTTTCCATTTTTAGTAGATATTGTGTCGAACTCGACAGTTTTCTTAACATTGCGTTGTAAGCCCGTCAAAGATTTTGGCACAAACGACTCAGATGTCAACATTATCGATTTATATTCAAAGCGCATTCCTTAATCTGCAAAGAAATAAATTAACCGCGTTTTTATGCATGATTATCTCTCATTTATCGTTTATAGGACAATTATGTTGGAAATGAAAGAACACACAACAGTTTTGTACTACCAACGAGGAAATTGGGAGTAGATATAAAACAATTGCTAAACATTTTTAAAAATTTTATAATTACAAAAATAATAGAAATTCTGGAGATTACATAAGAATCCTGAAAATTTTCTAGAAATATTAAAAATTGTTAGTTTGTGAAAATTTAATTTAAACTTAACTACACAGGCGCGATTATTTAATGCTAATGCGAGTTTCAACTGTCCTTGTAGACGCGGTTTTGATTTCTTTTTAAAAATTTGTATTGTAAAGCACAAAATGCTAAAGCCACAGAATTTTGAAAATAAAAAAATATTATTTGTTTAATTCACCGTTAAGTTAGTGATAACAAAATAAATTAAATTAAATTATAATGCTAATCTATAAGAACAATTCTGTGTGTGGCTAATACAGCTGATCCGGAAAATAATAATAATAAAACAAAATTGTAAATATTTAAATATCAATAAATATTATTTAAAACAAATACAATGGAAGTTTGAAAATAAAATGTACTTACAATTTACCACATGCTTTAAAAACGGGCCAAATTGTGACAAGTATGCTCTGTCAGTTAACCCTATACATATATTATTTTAATGTACACCGTAATGATAAAGGCACGGATTTAATGCAAATGCATATTTGATAGTTTTGATATGCCAATAAAATGCTTCTGTTTGTATCCCTATCTAATAAAATGCAATTAAATCACACCAACTTTAATTTGCATATTTCGCATATTTTGGGGTTTTGAGCATATTTTTAGAATAAATGCATAGTTAGCGATATTTCTTCTTATTCGCAAACAAAAACTTAAAATTTTAATATAAAGGGGGATAAAATGAGAATTGCCTTAAAATTTGTAATAAGTGCGTGCTGTTACTAGGTATTCTTGAGCGGACGTCACGGATTATGCCAGATAGAATGTTATTTCCAAGTTTTTGAATTTTTACAATTATTTCTAAGAATTATGCAATTGCCATACTTCTTGAAAGTATCAGATAATAGTTTAATTCTGTTTTTCATGCCTACCACTTTGTAAGAAATATCAAACTAGTGTTTGCCTTCTGTGTATTTCTGTTGATACAAAATAAATGCCAAGGTTAAAAGGTTATCCGGAACTGGTGGTACAGGAACACAAAATATGTTACAACGTTTGCAGCAAGGCGGTAAACAATCTTTGGCTTTTTACAGTGTTCAAATTTATTGAATATGCATGTATGTCCGAAGTAACAAAGAATTTCTACCTACAAATGCCGATCCGCGAGCTCATTGCTGGAATTTCTAAATTAAAGGAAACATAAGAATTTAATTTTGATTTATGCAACTCTTTAATAAGTGCTAATATACCACGTTTGAAAAATCAATTCATCAAATTAAATGCAATATTGAAAAATATCGCAGAAACTAACTGACGTATTAAATAAAAACGAAGGTTCTAACTGGCAACTTCAATGATATTGACATGCAACTAGACCTGGACGTTATTACTAATTTAAACAATGCGCCAATCACTTCAGTTGACGCTGAAAGGAGATTTTCTGATTATAAAAACACACTGTCAGGTAAAAGGCAGTTGTTTCATGTTGAAAATCTTGAAAAACGTTATGTAATTCATTGCTATAATACCATAAAATATAAAAATTAGGTATAAGTGTAAAACGTTATATTATACTAATGCTAGTGTTTGAAAATAGCCTTTTTTAAATATTGATTTTAAGTGTAATATTATGTTGTGAGGTTCTCCACATGCGCTTTAAAAAAATTCAAATAATCCTTTGGTTACTGGTTTCACTTGCAAATTTCGTATGTGTATACTTCGCATATAATGGTGCATATTTTGTATATTATTGATGCATATAGCGGGTGTAAACTAAACATGGTTCACCTCCCTTTTTTCTTTATTTATTAAGATCAAGGAATGAAATTTGGTAAGGGTAATATATCCATAAAATTCATTTATTTGATGGTATTAGCAATTTTTACCACTTCCGGTCTTGACCATAACTTTCTTATTGTAAATGCAACGCCCTGTGTATTTTTACATATTTGGAATCAGGATAAAATTGTGCCTACAATCGTGTGCTTTAATTGTTTTTTCGACAATTTTAAAATTTTTATTTAATTTATTGTGTTTTGCGTTTAGGGTGCCATGGCAGGCATAAAACTGTTCCTCTGCAGCCAGGAGTTACCATAAAACAGTTTATTATCGTTTCTTGTTTGTGTCCGTCGATTCAGAGCACTTTAAAAATTCGGCAAACAGTTTTTTCGGGAAAAGTCAGAAATTAAATATGGAAAACAAATAGAAATCAAGTAGACAGTAAATAAACACCCATTAAGTACATTTTATTTATAATAATGTAATGTTACCTGTGCACATAAAACATTTTTCGTTTTTTGCTTGCGCGCTTGAATTAAAAATTCAATTCTACAACATTTTAAATAAAACGTTTTCAATTGCGGTTGATTTACTGTCTACATAATTTGTATTCGTTTTTGTTATTAAATTGCTTTCCTCTTTTTTTGAATATTGAGATGTTCTTTTATTTTGTTGTAAGTACAACGACTGTAGTTGACCGTAGTTATGTCCTTATTTAACAACTATTTAAAACAAAATTTTACTAGTTAAAAATGTAATACAGTATAGAGTTATGGGTACCGTTGCAACCGTTAGGCAATGCTTTTTCCGAAAAACAATATGAGCCAATATTGTTCCGTTTGAGATTTCTGACTTTTTCTGAAAAAACTGTTTGCCGAATATTTAAAGCGCTCGGGATTGACGGATACGGACAGCAAACGATAATAAAGAGTTTTATGGTAAGGGCTGGCTGCAGAGAAACAGTTTTATGCCCGCCATGGCAATCTAAACGCAAACCGAAAACAATTTAACAAAAATTTAAAAACTGTCAAAAATACAATTAAAGCACACAATCGTATGCAGAATTTTATGCTGATTCCAAATATGTAAAAACACAAAATGTTGCATTTAAAATAAGAAAGTTATGGTCATTTCCGGCGAAACTGGAAGTCGTAATTGCTAATACCATCAATAATTGAATTTTATAGATACATTACTTATACCAAATTTCATTCGTTTATCTTAATAAATAAACCGGAATATTTTGATGCTTTTTTGCGCATTTAAATCTGCGCCTTGGTGATCATTTACGAACTCGCCTTTTATTTCAAAAAGCTACAATATTACAGTTTCAATGCTGTTGTCGTTTGGCAAAGTACATATTTCAATAAAAATTTACGTTCATCTTTACGACGCTTAGCGTCGCGGTTCAGTAAAACAACTTTTTCATCACAACTTCGGTCACTTTTACCATCTTATAATATCGCTATAGGGAAGTATTGATTTAATGAAACTTTTCGAGTTCCTAATTTTGACGAAAATACATGTTTTGCCCTCCAGGAACCCAAAAAAGTGGTTTTTAAAATGTCTGTGTGTAGGTGGGTATGTGCGGCTCCCGAACAGATGAACTGATTTCGATGCGCTTTGCAATGCATAGATATATCAAACATTCAGCCACGAAATAAGCTTTAAAAAATCATGTTCTGAAAATTTTGATTTCAACGCCTTATTACTCAAAAACAAGTAGGCAGATTGGGATCAAATTTGGTATTACAATAGTTCTAAATGGACACAATTTTGATTTTAACAAAAAATGTTTGTACAATTGAAGACTATAATGTGAAAAATATTTTATATATTTAAGTATGGGAAATTTTCAAAAAAATATTACCCAAAGACCGACTACATGATTTTTTTAAATTTTTTAAGCTCATAGAGATAGGGATAGGCTACAATTTGATTCATGTTTGCATATTTTTGCAAGAATTTTTGAAAATCGATAATTGATGCCGCTGTATTTAACAAACGGGGGGGGGGGGTAAAACATTTATGGTTAAACCAAATTGTTCTGGTACTTTGTATCCCTTAAATCTATTATTTGTTGAACTTTCGTGGGCTCTGAGAATTTATAAGACAACTATTCAGGAATTTACACTTTTATTATTATTTTCATTACGTTTCGGAGTGAAATTACTTCATCAGATTTCTAAAAGTTCCAATAATTTTTAGGAATCTAATGAAGGAGTAATTTCACTCCGAAACGTAATGAAAATAATGATAAAGGTGTAAATTCCTGAATAGTTGTTTCATAAATCCCCAGAACCCACGAAAGTTCAACAAGTTAAACCAAATTGCGCATGAGTCTCTCTCTCTCTTCTCTTTAGCAGTACAATTTTGTTTTCTGAGGTCATGATTTTTGTTTTGTTCATGTTCCTGTGAACCCAGTTTCGGCTGATCTAGTTTTGAGTTCTTCTAGCATAAAGTCAGTGGCACTACACTCCAATGAGGAGTTTGGCCTGCAATGCGGTGGGTCAGGGCCATCGTACCATCGATTCCGATACCTAGCCGTCTTGCACTTCCTATACGAAGTACCGGGTGGTGTGGTAAGCACCACGCCTTAGACGACTGCCTTACTTCCCTCACCCCTCGAGGGGCTTGGTTCCCAATGTTTTTAAAAAGCGACTGGGTAGGCCGCCCGCCAGGCATCCAGTCTTCGGATTTGAACCCAAGACCTTCCGCGTAGCAGCCAAGTGCCCTAACCACTCGGCCACTCTGGCGCCCTTCTAGCATACTTTGTGGTTCATTTATGTTTTGACTGAAAAGCACAATATCGTCAGCGAAACGAAGATGGTTTAAGTATCGGTCGTTAATTTTAACTCCCTTCTCGTTCCAATTCATTGTTTTGAAGACATCTTCCAATGCAAGAGTAAATAATTTTGGAGAGATGGTATCACCCAGCCTAACTCCTCTTTTACCGGTAGTTTACTTGTTTGTGTGTCATCTGCGATGTTTATTACTAGCGTTGCATCATTATAAGTATTTTCAAGTAGTTTTCTGTAGGTTTCTCAATCCTTGCATTGTTCAGGGCTTTAAAAATAGCCCATAATTCCACTGAGTCAAACGCTTTGTTATAATCGACAAAAGCAAGATGCAGTGGTTCGTTATATTCATTACATTTTTCTATGAATAAGCGGACGAATTGAATGTATTCTATTGTACTGTAATTCTTCAACCCTTCAATTATTGAGGAGTATTTATAGACTTTAGTGTAACGTTTCCACCTACTTTTATGATGACAATTGTAATATCGTCTTCTCCAGGAGTTCTACCGTTTTTCATTTGAGATAATGCTAACTTCACTTCCTCCATAGTGATTTCGGGCAGTTTTCCAGAATCAACACTCATGATAGTTTCAGATATTATATTAAGAGGTTTTGGATTTTCTTGTTTATAGTGCAGTGTAGAAGTCTGCAACAAGTTTTGTTATTTCTTCTCTATCGCCTATGATACTTTCGTTTGGGTCCTTTAGCTGATATAATCGTAGTCGACCAGTATTATTAGATGTTTTGAGAATTTTCATATTTTTGTTGTTTGCTATTATCGTTTTTATCATTTTTGTGTTGTAATTTCTTAAATATTTTCTAATTTGTTTCTTAGCAATTTTGTTCAGTTCCTTATATTCTGGTGTTCCTTTACCCAATCCTCTTCGGTTTGCCGTAAGTTCTCTTGTTTCTCTCTCTATTTTTGTATTTGTATTTCTAACAACGGTACAAATTTTCTTGTTCACTGTTAGCTTTTATTTTTCTTTTCAGTTGGTTAATATCCATTTTGCTCATAGTTTCCGTGTCAGTTTCCTATGAAAATATGAGAGTGGTAAGGGGGTTGAGTTGGATATCAGGTTAGGACATGATCTCCCGGTATAAGGGAAAGGAAGTGGAAGAGATCATGACCTCACGTGGGCAGGGTCGCCATGTCCCTGAAGTAAGTCTGTTACCTACCCGCTACCCTAGGTGCGGTAATATTTAAGAGAGTTAATTTCTTATTTCCCACCCAAGTTTTAGCGTACTTTTTAATTTTGATTTTTTTAACCAAAAAAGTCTTTTTGGAAAAAATAAAAAAAACGCGATTTTTTCTTCACAAAAATAAAAATCCTGTGAACCCGAACCAACAACGTTATGCTTCAATGGCTTTGCTTTCCTTGTTTTGACTGCATATCAGCTCTTATTTGTTGCATGACCGGAATCTTCCGATCTTTGTGTAATGCGGCAACAAATGGAATATATTTTTGTATGACATGTTGCGTTTGGCCTTTAAGGATTAACAACGTAGGTGCAGTTTGTTGCTGCCACTGCGTTTGAATTTACAACGTTGTACATCAACACTTTTGAAAATAGAAAAAGTAAAAGTTTCGAAGGTGGGTAAGTCCAGTTGAACTGCTCATTTTTACCTCTAGCAATGAGAATGTGTTTCGCTACCACCTTCTACGTCCTACTACTGGACTACGGAACTTTTCTCTGCCACGTACCCTCCTTTGATGCTAAGATGGAGTACCAGGGATCTACAGTTTAACGTCGAATCCGAACGACTAATACCGGAGAAGATTTTAGGCATTAAAACTGCCTACATCGAATTGGATTATTTGAGTGGCGGGATGTAACTTAGATTTTATGCATTTCACTACGCCGAGGAGTCGAACCCTAGAACTTTAGCGTTAGAGGTGAGTGCTCAACCGCTAAGCTACCGCCACTTTATAAATCTGTTATAATCGTAAAGAAATCAATATTCATAAATAATAAAACGAGTAACTGCGATTTTTCGATTAAAATGTGCTGTAAGTTCACGAGTGCTAGTTTATATGGTAATTCCACGACAACGTAGCAGGAGTGGAATTCTATAAATCTTAACTAGCACGAGTTAACTTACATCACAATTTTATCAAAGAAAAATTGTATAACGAGTCCTATTCGTGTTGACTATATCACTTACATTAATTTTGACGCATTTTTGGTAACACTGAATCAGTCGGAAATGCTCGCGTGTTTTCGGGAATCAACGTTCTTAACATGGTATTATTTTCTTGTTTCCAATTGTTTTGTAGTGGCGTTCTTTTGTAAATCTAATTTTTTATTTTGACGTTCTTATTAACTGTTGCTGTGGAGTGTTGTTGTAAAAATGGGTCGTTTTGAAGAAAACCCGTTAATTGGTATTTCATAAAAGTTTTAAGGGTATGTACATTATTTTGGTCTAAAACAAGATACAATTTTAATGTAAATACATATTTTTGTTTTTTATGCATATTATCATGTGATTATTATATTTATTATAGGTGTACAATAAAATTTGAGTCGGTCATGATTTGAACTATGATTTAAACACGCGATTCAAGTTGGTTGACATTGACATTGTTATCATCAGCCACTGTCGACGTTTCTCGTATTTTGCTTTGTGCTTTTAGAAGACAGAGACAATTATTTTTAAATTCATAAACTATGTTATAATTAAATATGATACTTCTGGCCAATTCAATAAAACACTGTATTAAAATAATAATAAATATACCCAAAAGTTAGTGCACATCAGTTTTGAAGGCGTAAATTTAAGACTCAAGAGCGATTATTCGAAGCTACAAACGCGATTTGTTCGTTTTATGAAAGAGGAAATTTGTTATCGGTTCAATTAAATGCGAGTGGTATAGTCATGATTAAAAACCAACTGGTGTGTATCATGATCAACAACGGCGGTAAGAGAGATTTTGGGATGCACCCCTCCCTAAACAATTACTTTTATTCTTTTTAAGTTTTTTAGTTGTTTTTATTTTCTATGTATTCAGTTTTATGCTGTAGTTTTGTATGATGTTGGTTTTGTGTTTAGCAGTGTGCCCCTAATTGGATAATTTGAGTGGCGGTTTGCAGCGTAGATTTTATACATTTGGCTGCGGTGACGAGTCGAACCCCAGACCTTCAGCGTCAGAGGCAAGTGCTCAACCTCTAAGCTACCGCCATTCTATGAATCTGTTATAATCATAAAGAAATCGATATTCATATTTAAAAACCAACCGTAACTCTGTATCATCATCAACGGCGGTAAGAGAGGTTTTGGGATGCACCCCTCCTATATTTTCTATTAGGGATGCAGCGGGGAACACTTTTTGAAAAGGCCGGGTACCCGGCCTTGCCGAGATGCCGGGTACCGGGTTACCCGGGCCGGGTACAGATTTTTTTATGAACTTTACTTCTTTTACAGATATCTACGGTTTTATATTGTAGAGCATATAGGTGTATTTATGAAGCAAAATGTTTATTTAATTTGCGGTATTTAACATTAAAATAGTATTATTTATTAGTGATGGTGGCAACAAAACATGAGACAATATCCAGTTTTGGCTGGTCTAGCAAAAAAGCACCTTTCAGCACCTGCAAGCAGAGTCTATAGCAAAAGGATTTTTTCAGAAACAAGCAATGTTTTTGAAAAGAAAAGAAATAGGTTACTTCCAAAAATTGGAGAATCGTTAATAATCTTGCACCACAATTTGCCCCTATTAAATTTTAATTTTTAATTATTAGTTTTATTAAATTATGTTTGATATTTAAGGATTTAATTATTTCGGTTTATATACATATATGCTTATGTATAATAATTATTAATTACTATTGACAGTAAACCAAATTAATAGCCAATAAAGTTTTTATTTTTATTAAAAAGTAATTTTTTTTTCGTATCCGGTACCCGGCCGGGTACAAGATTGCTACCCGGCCAAACCAGGTATCAGCCAAAATTGGCCGGGTACCCGGCAATAGCCGAGTACCCTATTTTCCCTATTTTCTATGTATTCAATTTTATGCTGTAGTTTTATATGCTGTTCGTTTTGTGTTTAGCCCACCGTTTCTTCACCAATACAAGACGCCAATTAAAACAAAAGAAATACCACCAAAGTTTACATGAAAATTTTAAACCTTTTCCGAGAGAAGACTCCGGCTGTAGATTCTCCGGTTATGGAACTCTCGCTCATCCTAATATTTCACATGCTAAAATTCACGAGCCGCCGCTGATCAGCGTACAGTTTTAGTATTTATAGTATTTCAAATTATTTTGGAAATTGCACTAGTACAACGCATAATAATTAATTAAAGGTTGGCATTGACGTAAGCACCCAGCTAAAACTAGTTGCGGAAAACAGTGATTGTCTGCTTTAAGAATAACTTTCTGAAAAAGGTTGTAAAGCTGACATTGGAAAAGTTGTACTGTATATTCCCTAAAACCAATGTACCGTAAAATTTCAAATAAAATTTTATGTGAAATGGTATCAAATGCTTTTGAATTATCTAACGTCACATAATACACTATATTTTGTCTTTGTCAGCAGCAACCAATGTATCAACATCAGTTAGATTTAGAAGAGGCAACTGGATCCTTGTCTGAAATCAGATTGAGTTTCCGATAGCATGTATGCATATCAATATGAAATACTATCTATTTTGTGGATATTTATTCCAGCACGTGCATTAAAACTGATAATATAGTTATGTTATGAAACAAAGGTATTTTAAATAATTTAGGTACATGGAAAATAAATTAAATAATAAACAACAAACAACAAACACTAATATGACTAATATGAGTAATGAAAGCTACTCGCATACAGACGTATATACAGGCCGCGCGTAAAGTTTGCAATAAATGCATTAAAAACGTTAATCTAAACTAAACGCTAAAACCCTTGGACCCACAGTTAATTTAGTTTAAAACACACATTGTAGTGACTACTAAATTTTTTTGTCAACTTATTTAGTTAGTAACGTCATTAATATTTTTTTTAATAGAAACGTATTTTTATTTAGGTCATATGATAGAGATGATTACACATTACAACGGTATACAAATTGTATGCGGTTCCATACGAATATTATCGAGACACAGGATACATTACGTTAGAATTGAACAGCGACAACAAATTGTAAAATAAATTATATTTTGTGGCGAAATAAGAAAATATTGTAAAGAAACAATTTCATAAATGGACATAACTTTGAACAGTTCATTTAGATTATTTTTATGTATTAACTTAAAATAAAATTTTGTAATTTCTTGCCGTTATTTAATTCTAACGTAATGTATCCTTTGCTTGATAATTTTTTTATTCCGTTGCGTTGTAAAGAGAACTATCATTTTCATCTGTATCAAAAGACCTAAACGAAAAATGTTGCTATTTTAAAAAAATAATCATGACTTCACTAGCTAATAAGCTGACAAAAAAAATGTGCGGCTAATAGTTATGCGGGTTCAAGGGTTTTTGCGTTTAGTTACGATTTTCATGAATTTATTTCATACTTTACGCGCGCAGGGTTTCTAATTAGCATGTAATTGAATCAATACCTTTTTACTTTCTCATACCTTCGGTATAGGGAAGTATTGATTTCATGAAAATGTTCGTAATTTAGATTTTAACGTAAATATACGTTTTGGGGCTCAAGGGAACCAAAAAACTGGTTTCAAAAAAATGTCTGTCTATAAGTGGGTGGGTGGGTAAGTGGGTGTGTGACGCCGCGAAAATGAAATAGTGGGCCGATTTTGATGAAATTTTAAATCAAAGGTATATCACAAGTTGTAGTTCCAGTTAAGTTTCTAAAAAATTCCAAACCGGAAACGGAAATTAGGAATGTTTCCTTTGTAGCATTTTTTCCCAAACTAAATTTTGGAAATTGGAGGAAAGAACTTAAAGCAAATCGAAAACTTTTTTTACCGAACTCTCTAGCTTTAAAATGGCGGCTGCTACAGTGTTTTGAAAATCTCGATTTTAACGCCCATTCACTCAAAAAATATTTGTCTGATCAGGACTAGCTGCAACTTACTTGAGAGCCCTTTGTGGGTGGTATACGACGAAACAAAATTAATTTTGAATATCTGAAAACGATCAAAATTTACAATTATGAAAATTTTCAAAAAGGTTTCCTTCAAAAACTGCCCACACAATTTTTTATAGTTGCTGAGCCGATAAGCTTGCAGTAAGCTACAAATTTATTTTTTACCAATTGCCCAAATTTGCTCTGACGCCTTGCAAGATTTTTTGATAAAATTGTTTAATTATATATTCAAAAACACAAACGCGTATCGTTATAAACTTTTATCAATTCGATAGACTATTTAAAGTACTGCATTAGAATTTTTAACTATATTGATAATATCTAGTATGGGAAAGTCCACTCCAAGTTAACACTCAGCTCTTTTAATATAATTTTTTTCGCAAAAACTCTCGAACACATGAAACGATTTTTTTATAAAAGCGCACATTTTGATACCAACTACTCGGCACTAGACAAAATATATAGAAATACTAATTATACTGTTTGTATCTTACACTTCTGGAGTTTTAAGTCTTTTTAAAAAGAATTATGTAAACTACACAAATTTTGAATACACTGGATACAGAATTGAAACCTCTACCAATAATAAAGAAATAACAGGTTGCCATTAACAAAAAACGCCGATGACGTCATAACTTCCTGATAACTAAACAAAAAATTAATCAGTCAGTATTAAAGTGAGCGCGTGTACGAGCGTTTTTGCGAAAAATATGTAATAAAATCCCTACCCACTAACCTTATTTACGCCCAACATAATTAAGTGCTGTAATACTGGGACAAACAAATCCCATTGCATTGGCTTTTATACCAAAAATTACTTGAGATTTGCGTTTTATCCAAAGATGTAAATTGTATAGTCTTATTTTTATAAATAGCAATGCACTAAAGCCGAATTTCCAGAGACAGATGGCCTACCAACACTTAAGAAGGTATCATTAATTTCATTGACAACACAGAAAACAGGTGGTATAGATTTTTGGTCTATTTTCCTTCTTCGGTATTGTACGGTATTCATCAAAAGAGATTAAGTTCTTTATTTCTTAATTAGTTTTGAAACCTACATAAATAATGCAGGTTATTATTTTATTATAGTTTTTTTTAACAATTTATTAATTAAATGTTTTAAACGTATCTTTTTACTTTGGACAATTATAACTAAAACACTAAATTTACATGTAGGATAAAAATGCGCCATGATCTGCCACTGATAAACACAAAAGTGGCAAGAAAATCGGCAGCGGTGAGGACGCCGCATTGGCTTACAAAAATTTCCAGTTGCATTCCTGCTGTAATTTCTTATAATTTATAATCTAGGCTATATGGATATTTAAAATTAAAATTCTATTAAATTCCAATTCACGGAAAATTTAAAGTAGGTACGATCATTTCCTGGAGTTTTTTTTGTTAAAGCGCAATAATTCATTTTTACTTTCCTACACTATTACTACATAGATGATAGAGTATAGAGGACGGTATGCTGTTTCTAAGACCAAATTTCGTCAACTTCTGCGCAAGATTAAAAACTTGTTGAGAAACTCTGTTTTATTTCAGTGCACATGCGCAGTATGTCTCAGTTACAAATGTCATGTGCAATTATGTAGAGGTTAGGTGTTTGTAATTTGTCAAAAAATGTGTTTAAAGTTAAAGTTTCATTTACTTTATATATTTTATTATGAAGTTCTACGTAAACAATTGTCCCAACTATAATAGTAAGACAAAAAGTAAGTATTAAATTATACATTCACCTTATTTAATTTATTTTATTGAACTTTTTATTAATTCACAAAATAAGCTTACAAAAACATCCGAAACCAAACGCGAAAGATACGCATTTTTTTTGGATAATTTTTTGAAAATTTTAACTTCAACACCTTATTACATTACTAACAAATGAGCTACTAGATCGGCATTAACTTTAGTAATTAATATAGGCCTAAGGAATTTCTTAAAAACTGTCCACACGATTCTTATTAATTTTGTAAATTTATACGAGCTTCGAAGGTTCTACAATTTGTTTACTCTTCCAAGCCGCTAATTTTTCTGCGACGTCTTCTATAAATTTTTGCAAACCGAAAATGCATCCCCTTTATTTAATAAATTTGGAACGATAAAAAAATTTCCATTTAAGTTAAATATCTCACGGATGATATTTGAATAAATATCACAACTTGACTTTTAGTTATCTCCCTGGTCTCCAGACAACTGTTATTCAAAACATAAAAATAGTCTATATTTTTTCTTTAAAACAATGAGAAAAATTTGCAGTCTACTACCAGTTTATTTTACATTTGTTTCAGTGGCTTTCTGAACCTTGTGAAAGATTCTCTGTAGACCGAAGCGTACAGTCTGACGTAACGTAACTAAATTACACAAAGCAAGCTACTGATAACACCAAACTGTTTCCCTATTTATAGCCAGCAGTTGAAACAAATGAAAGATTCTCAAAAAGTGTATACCATTTTTACATGAAAGCTTGCTACATATGTACTATATTTTACTAAGATGTAGTAGTATGTTCTTATAATATGATTACTATGCATGCAGCTATGCTTCCAGTACAGTAGTGAGATTGGTGCGATTTTATTGTAATGTTGGCGCGTAAAAAGTTAATACAGAATACTTTAAAAATATGATTAATAACGATTTATAAAGTATAAAAAAGTTCAAGCGGAGTGCTTCCAGTATGGGAATGTCTTAGAACGTGCAAATTTCGGATTCTAAAATTTTGCGGAAATGCATGTTTTGGACCTACAGGAACTGGTTTTGAAAGAATGCCGGTATGTATGTGCGCGTGAGTAAGTGTGTGTAGTTAAAAATCTAAGAAACTACCCAACCGACTTTAATAAAATTGTTTTTTTAAGCCATATAAACTGTAGGGAAAAAAACTTTTCAAAATTTGAATACATTTTCGAACAAATACAACTCAAAAACAGTACCACATTTTTTAAAGCTTTGTAGACTCATAGAGCTATAAAAACAACAATTTTGTTAGTGTCCAAATTCGCTAATTTCTCTGTGATTTTTTAATAGCTTTAGGGGTACACAATTTATGAAACCCCTACAACTGTCAAGTGAAAAAGTGTTCAAAATTATGGATATTTTCAGAAAAATATTGCTCACAACCTGGCTATACGTTTTGTTTTTGATTTTGTTGGTTTATAGAGCAAGGAATGATCTATAATTTAGTTGGGGTTGGTGTTTCAATCGGATAATGTTTTTTGTAATGACGGGGCACGATATGTATTTTTGGCTGATAAATTTGTTATTTGGTTGTGAGTGGTTCTTTAATCCCACAGGAAATTTCTCTATAAATCGAAAAATTCATATTTTGTTCTCACAAAGTTTTACATCTTTTTCTGAACCTTGTGAGAGATATTTCGCAAAAAAACCAATTAAAAGTAGACGTCCTCTATTTACAGCACTGCAATATTATGATATAAGGTCGTATTTCTTCGTCACGAAATGCTACCCTAAAACATTTTTGGCAGAAGAAAAGCTGTTTATTTTTAGAGTATGGAAACGTCCATGCAAAGTGCTTCACCAATGTGTTAAACTAAAATATGCTTCGATGCCGGCAGTTTTAGATTTATATGGCAGAGACAGCCCAACAAGCTCTTCTCAAGTTTGCGGAGTCAGGGATATACTTTGGACACAAGAGGTCTCTGAAAATAGAAGCAGTATTGGAACAGTGGCTACTTCCAATGAGTCGGAATCCATCTAAAGCTGTAGGTTCCTCTATCTCGATACTAAGATTACGTACAAACTAGATAGATAAAGACTAGAGAAACTCTTAGTAGGACAAGCCGCAGAAAAGGGACAGACAAATAAAGGTTTCTCTGTTAAACTTGAAATAGATTTGTAAAAATTATGCACGAAAATATTAATGTGAATCTGTTAATGTGGCATGGACCATTACAAAAATATGTTAGCATAACAAACCATTTAAATTATTTACAGATTTACTGAAATTCACGCCAACTGTTAAAGAAATATTCAGCCTCCGCATTCCACCTGCTAAGTATTTGTGAATTCATATTTCTCATAAATATGAGAAAGTCTATTCAGCATCTTTCATATAAAAAAAGTAACGATGAATGGACACAGGCTTACCCTTACAGAAAGATATTTATTTTCGTATAGTCGATCGATTTGCTACGGATTACCTTTTGGCATTTTGATAAGTGTTTGTCATAAATATTACATGGTAGAGCTGTAAAACATTTTTTAAGTATAAAAATGTCTGCTGTTTATGCAAAAATTCTTAGAAATTCTTCAGCTATTTCGCTTCTAATCTATTTTTTATTGCTTTTCCAATCTATCCGTAATAATATTAATGTAGTTACTTATAACCACCTAAAACACATTTGTAGGAAAATATTTTACCAGTTTTATTTAACATCTTAAAAATGTTAGACATCCTCTGCTTGTTCTCTTGTTACAAATTTCTGGATCATATCTTCTCCACGCCCTCAGTTATTTTCCCTCAAGTGATTATCCCCTTTTTGGTCCGCATTTAGCTTACGTCATTTCCACTCCGAGGAAGTGAAATGCGTAAACGGCTGAACAATTAACAAAATCTTTTCATGAGCAGCAATAAAAACTTTGATTTTACGAAATTACAACGTAGAGTGTGAATGTGATATAATGCAAAGAACATTTTATTAAGGTTATTCCTAGAAAAACTGCCGTTTGTCATTTGAATTGCTAATGTGTTTTGATAACGATATAAAGCTTGCAAGATGATGTAAAATGCCGCTAGTAAAGATTGATTACGATTTTTTTTTGTCAATGAAAAATGAAAAAGTTATGCTATTATACAAATATTGTTACCTGTACGTTGATATCTAAAAGTACATTTTTATTTTCTCAAACATATTTTTCATAGGGACAAAGAAATAAATAAAGATCTAAACCGCCAATTCAGATGCAAAAATGAACAATGTATCTGAAACTGAAAACGTTTAATTTATCAAATGGAAATATTTCTTTGTTCGGATGAATTTTCAACTGAATGTAGCTACCGAATATAATCGGCTAGCACAGCCAAAAGGCAAATTTTAATATGATAAATTAAACCGTTTTCCTTCAACGTTTTGCGCACTTGTGATCGTAAGAATTTAATATTTCAAAAGTTATGCAGATGCAGATTACAGTATGTTATCATAATATATGTATATCTCAACAGCCATCAGTGCTATTCTGCGTATCTTAGAATACTGATAAATTTTACTCCAAAATTTCAAACGGAGAAGAAAATAAACGTCTTCCCTAAGCGGCGAACATTTTTAAAATTATGCACAAAAATGTTAGCAAGTTTCAATTACTTAGATTAATAAATATAAATTAAATTGCCTGTTTACTAAAACGAATATAAACTGTAGAATGTTTCATGTAAACAATTTCAATTCAAACTCAAGACTTAAATCTATTATCCCATGAATCAAACATTTTTGGAAGTAAAATACCTTACAATGAATGTACTACATATTTGCTTCATCTCCACAGGAACTAAATTTAGGGTTAGGTTTTGTTGATATTTTAAGTTTTAAATACATCATCGTTATTTTCTATTCGACTTGCAGTGCAGCTCCAATCCATAAATAAATGTTAAAATGACCAAAAACCATCTCCCATATTAAAGCACATCACTTAATCGCCCGTAAAGTGCAACCCAACCACTAAAAAATTGAAACTTTTGACCAATGGCGAAAATCATCCTTTTCATTGACAAAACATCTCAAAACTACGCTTAAATGCATTGCCAATCCCTAAAAATTGAAAATATATAACAATGACGAGAATCGTTCTCTTTATTAGAGCAAATCATCAAATTCGCCCTCTAGTGCACTCCAACCCCTAAAAATTAATAATGTGTAACAATGACGAATAACATTTCTTTTATTTAGGCAAATGATGCAATCCATCCTCAAGTGCGCCCCCAACCCCTTAAAATTGCTCATTTATAATAATGACAAGAATTGTCCCCTTTGTTAATGCAACATCTCTAGACGACCGTCAAGTGCATCCCCAACCCCTAAAAAATGAAAATAGGTAACAATGACGAGAATCATCCTTTTCAATAAAGCAAATCATCAAATTCACCCTCCAGTGCACTCCAACCCCTAAAACTTGATAATGTGCAAAAATGACGAAGACTATCCCCTTTCTTTGAGCAAATAATTCTATTCACCCTCAAATGCGCCCCCAACCCCTAAAACTTGAAAATGTATAACAATGACGAGAATCGTCTTTTTTATTAACGCAACATCTCTAAACCACTGCCAACTGCATTCCCAACAACAATAAAAAATGAAAATATACAACAATGACGACAATCATCCTTTTTATTAGAGCAAATCATCAAATTCACCTTCCAGTGCACTTCAACCGCTAAAAATTTATAATATGTTTAAATGACAAATATTACCCCCTTTGTTTCAACAAATAATTCAATCCATCCTCAAATCCGCCCCAACCCCTAAAAATTGTAAATTTATAACAATGACGAGAATCGTCCTCTTTATTAATGCAACATATCTAAACTACAGTCACGTGCATCTCCAAGCCCTAAAAATTGAAAATTTATACAAATGACGAAAATCGTCCTCCAAAAAATCACCTCCTTTTCAAGGCACCTCTAAACCACCTTCAGATGCACCCCATCCCCTAAAAATTAAAATATACAACAATGAGGAGAATTAGCCACTTTACTAAAGCAGCGCCTTGAAACTACCCTCAAGTATGGGGTGCACTTTACAATTGTTAAATATAAAAAAAATAATGAAAATCATCTTCTATTAAAATAGCGGCTTCTCGAAACCACCCTCAAGTGTTCTCGAACGCCAATTTAGTAAAAACTTATAAAAACGGGAATATTTTCCTTTCTTAGAGCGCCAACTCAAAACCACTCTCAAGCGCACCAACAACGTCTAAAAATTGAAAACTTATAAAACTGACAAAAATGAGTCAACATGAAACTTTTTTAATATATACTTAATTGACTCAAATCTGCGCAAACTCTCAAACATCCTCACATTTGAAAACAAAAAATATTTGTGTAAATCCTTGAAATAACTTAAAAACATTTTAACTGTGTAACTAAGTGTAATTTGTACACCACAAAATTGTCCCTAAATTAAATTTAATGTTATATTTTGGAATAAGCACAACAGACGAATCCACTAAAACGTCTCTTTACATTTCATATTTACTTAAGGCAGATTGAAACGGCTTGCCTAACTTTTAGACCACCCTGTACATAAATAATAAAAAATAGTATGTGTAGTATGTGATTAACCCATAGTATGGGTCAGTGTGATTTTAGCCCGCGTAATAAAGACGCTCATTCAGTAGGTATATGTACATTGCACAGGTACATAGTGCCATTACAATAATTACGACACGTTCCCAGAGGTTGAACTACTAAAATGGGGTAAGTTATTTTTTTTTAATTTTAAACCATCTCGCAGAGAATTTTTAGCAAATTTTCGTTAGGTCACCACCATCCCTACTCGATGTAAAATATGTTGAATTGGACGGTCGCCTCCCTGATGTAGTACCTTTTCCAGTATTTTCATTAACCATTGGCGAAACGAACTCAAGCGAACCAAATCCAGAATGGCTACAAAATTTTGGGGAAAATCCTAGGAATTTTTGTTTTTATACAAAGGAATCCACAGGTCTCTTGAGGGTGGTGCCACATATGACCTGCACCTTCAACAACGTTCCCAAAATGTACAACGTTTTTATAAACGAAAAATTAAGAGTAATTATCCGCGTAACATACGTTGACTATATCTCTGTTTATTTAGAATAGCACATTAATGATATATTGTAAATTTGAAGTGTGATTGAAACCGTAAATATTTGTTCATTAGCTTTACTAAAGTACTAATCAAGATGTGGGGGTATTGAATTTCTAAATAAAGATACAAGACTAATTCAGATGTAATTATTTCTGACTAAAGATACAAATAGCAAACAAAGCTTGATTTATTAAAAAAACTTAAATAGTGGAACAACATTCGTGGTAAAGTCTTAAGTTATCAACAACCAAAGATGTATCAGAAGGAAGAAGATGTTCCAAGGGCTACTACAGCAATACTTTTAAAACTTGGCTACATTTCATCGGAAGAGCGGATTCGCTTCTCTAAACAACTAAGCAACATTTACTGAGTTACATCAACAAATGTAAAATTAATTACAGTTAAAATTTCATTACGTTGCAGATAAATGCTTTAAATTGTTTGCCGAAAAATAATATTTATTCATTTAAATTCTTGTATAGGGGGTATTTGCAAATTGCTATCGAAACAATTGTGTGCTAATTTTACAATAAAAAAAAAGGTTTTTATAATCGTATACCTACTATCGAAAATGCTTGCTTGCTAAGGAAGCTACAACCCTCAAAAGAAGGTGGCCAAAAATTAGTTTCTATTGAATTTCTCAGGAACGCATTAAGATAATTTTATTAAAATTTATATGAGGTTGTAGTATTATTTAGTGTTGTTATTCTACGTTATTGACCTACGCTTATTTTAACTATCGGTGTACAATTTTTTTTTGTCTTTAGTTTTATTAATAATAGGTAATCTGAATAATTTATCAGTTGTCGACTGTTTCAGAGAAAAATTGTTTTAGACGATTTGTGCACTATAGTGAAAGTGATTTGCTGTGAATTGAACGGTCGGTATTTTAAACCTGTTCATTGACTAAATTTATTTACGTCGTTTTCAACGTAGCGCATGAATAAAATTACTTATTAGATCATATTTATTATTTAGTATTAAAGAAGTTAAACATATAAAAATCACTCCTTTTAGTTTCATACATCTATGGGTTAAAATAAGTCAACAATGTAGGATAGCCCAACTGTGTAATACTAAACAGCACACCGCGTTTTATAAATTTATCTTAATAAGTTCCTGAGATGATATTAAATAAAAACAAAATTTTGGACACCCTCTTCAGAGGATTGCAACACTTATGAATATAGAAACTGTTTTTTTTATGTTTTTGGTATAGGACACACATTTTTTGAACAAAATTTTGAAACACCCCATGTAAATCATTACATTCGATCAACATTTCGATAATCATGACTGACGTAGTTCCTGTTACATAATGATTCACTTTTAAATATTTTGTAATATTGAAAGTTATTTAGACAATGGATTTACGACGCAAATGCTACGAATCATAAAAATAAACAGTGTTAAATTTCTTATAAACAAAATTGTTATCACTGCATAAATTCTTAAGAAATGAAAAGTAATTTAACACGAGTCATGTAATAATAATAATAACATTAATAGTCATAATCAATTATTTTAATCGATTTAAAAAACAGTTAACTTTCTTGTGAAACTCAATACAAAATATAAATAGCAACTATTTCTGCAAAAGGAAAAACTGAAATTAATGTCGCGTTGGGCGTTACCGTGCAAGATATGACCTGGCATACTCCTACTAAATTTTGGATACATTCTGTTCCCGCAGCACGTTTGCAATCTGTTCTGGGGTTTCGGGATTATCTACAGAATTCTTAATTAAATGTTCTATGGGAATAAACGGCGAGAAGTGTATTGTGGTCAATACACTCTTTCAGTAACACCTGTTTTGTTTTTAAAGTTGTTCTTTTATGAAAGGAACGCGTGCAATTCAGCGCTATTACCTAGAAGGATGTTGCATGTTATGGTACTAGCAATAAGTAACTAACTTGGCCCCCCGAGAGTAGCGTATTCATGATTTAATTTACTAGGAACACCAAATCAATTCGCCCTTGAAATATATACAGCCGTAAAGGTTTTCAAAAGCTTTACCAAATAATAAGAATGAACGTTATGATATAACTTTAGCCTGATTTTTTGCAAGCACGTGACCATAAAGAAAAAATATATAAAATCCACTCTTAGGAATTGTCAATTATTTTTTTCTACCACGCAATTTATCAGAAAAGAATGTTGCCATAACTTCAAATAAGTACCGTTCATGCTTCTGCTTGTCTACACGGCTATTATTTATATAAAAGTATGTAAATTAAAGCTGTAATTCCGATCCCAAATCCAACCTGTTCATTCAAAGTACTGTATTCTTTAAATCTTTAGTAAAGGATTTTAAGTGATACAGTTGCTTGCTAAACCTGTAACAAACACAAATAGTACCAGAGTTATTATTGAAGCGAAACTTCTTTGGCGAGGGTAACTTTGCCAGCACTGAAACGAAAATGATGAAACGGAAATGCGAAAGTAACTTTGTCAGCACTGAAACGGAAATGCAGAGCTGCGTGGAAACGACCAGATCTGCAAGATGTAAACTGAAACGATCAATGTTCAGCTGTGCCATCACAGGCTCACACAACTCTAAACGAGTGTATTTTGTTGCTTTGTCCAGCATACGAACAGCACGTCAAGGGAGAGATATGATTCATAATTTATTTGTGTAAGATTGAATTACTTACAAATTGTATAATTCCTTTCTACAAAATCAAACAAATATCATTTTCAATTTAAATAGTGCCACTTGAAATATTAATTAATAACATTTGTATGTGAAAATAAAATAGAAATGGATGAAATTTTCATGTGAAGTAGGTAAACCGTAAAAGTCGCTTCCTTCATCAAAAAAGTTGTTTGCGTAGAACTAGATCATACCGATCATACCAGTCAGCGCCCTCTATGATCTTATTTTAATTTCAGCAAAAAAATATTTTGTGGCCAAAGAAAGTACGAATATGACTTTTTACTTTCGATGTAGTGAAATTTTTGCTAAGCTACAAACTTTTTTATTTGTAGATTTTCACATATACATGAAGAGTAAACTTTGAGAAATTTTTCAAAGCAAAAAATATATATCATATGGCCATGATTTTGATAGTATGAATTTTTTTACAAAACGCCGCCCACTTAATGTGTTTTCTGCACCGCATCGTAGGCGTAAACCTCGATAGTGCTTGAAGCTGTACACATATAAAAATAACTTTCGAGTTAGTTGTACATTTTCTAAAATTATTATTAAAACACAGAATAAATAATACATACATGTGTCGCAACATAAAAATAATGACGTGTAAATAAACGAGTAAAATTTTCTTGTTACAATCTTTACAATTATTGCTTTCACTGCAGCGTTTCAGTCCCTCTTTTATGCAAAGGTCCAACTATGTTTTTTTGGGCTTTGTAAATTAACATTTGGAAGATGACTTTAATACCAGTTTTGCAACTGAAATCGTTTTTGTTGTATTTATCGTTACTAAATCAAAGTATTATTTTCAATTTCAAACACATAGGGATTTGTATTTCAAAGTTCAGGTAGCTTTCTAATATTATGGGAACACTAGATCACTAGGGCTAGGCGATATTGAAAATTGAATATCAAATATCGATAACGAATTTATATCGATTATATGGATATATTAATATTATCGATAATATCGATATCGGTAGTATCGATATTATCGAGATTATTGATATTATCGATATTAACGATGTTCTCAATATTGTCGATATAACCGATATTATAGATATTATCGATATTATCAATATTATCGATAATATCAATATAATTAATATTATGAACGCCATCAAAATTGTCAATATAGGTATTATCGATATTATTAATATTATCGACTTATAGAAATTATCGATATTACCGATATTATCAATATTATCGATATCATATCGATATAATTAATATTATGAATGCCATCAAAATTATCGATAAATATTCCCAGCCGCATAGATCACCGTTGGTTTTTAAATCGAAATTTCTAAAAATAAGCAGTAGTGGAAAGTACATGTAAGAAGACTTCAACGGTGTTCGTGCTATAAATTAAATAGTAATGGGCATACCCTAAAAATAAAATATGTTACTCGAATAAGTAATAATTTTTAACATTGCCTAGTTTGTAGTCTGCAATTTACGTAGTGCGATTCAAACAAATTATTAGAGGCAATTTTTTCGTTTTATTATTTACATACATACTTTTTCGAAGTCAATACGGAACTGTATTGACCACAAAAAAATTGGTTACCTATACGAAACCAGCTGAAGCGGACTGATTCAGAATTATGATATTTGTTGCGCGTAAAATTTCTCGCAAGCTTTAGTTATTGAATTTTTGGCATTTACTTTTAAAAGTTTAAAAATTTACTTTAACGATATTAAATTTACATACTCCCACATTTCGCCTTCGTTTTCATTCAATTTTCTTTTTTAAAATCACATTTTTTTATTTACTTGTTTCAAATTTCCATATATGAAAAGTTTATTTACACTGCTTATAAAACTCCAAATTTATTATACGGGCTAACAATTTGTAGTTTTTATATAAATTTTTTTTGGTTACTCAAAAAATTCTTTAGGCAAAACTGTTCTAATATTGAATAAAATACTTTTTATTTCAACGATATTTATTTATTTTAACCTTATACGTATTCCGACATGTGTACATGTCGTTATCAAAGGTAATATTAAAAAGTAAATCATTTGTAAACACTGATAACTAAGATCAAGTCACCAAGTTCTATTGCTATAACAACACTAACTGTTTACTTTTTAATATTACTGTTGATAATGGCATGTAAACATTTCGAAATACGTATAAGACTAAAATAAATAAATACTTCTACTAAGTAAAGCTGGCACTTACTATCAGAACTGTTCTGCTTGTAACCCTTTATATTGCTACACATCTAATTGTACGTTCAATTGTTTATGCAAAGACTTTTTAAATAACTAAATATGATTTTTGGAGCACTAAATAATTTAAAATTCATAAAATAAAGTTTAAAATTTTTTTCGTAAGTTAGCGGACGAAGAAAACGAACACTAGGTACAGAGGCAGCAGGATCTATACGTGGTCGTAAGAACCCAAAAGTTTTTTTTTTACTATACAATTCTCAGGTATTCAAAATTTCGCATACAAATAGTAACTTTATATGCCTGTCGGGCTATTACAATATCTAAAGTTGATGCCGTTCTGATAATTCTTTTTGTGTAGTAAGTCAAAATTTTCAAAACATTGTAGCTGCCGCAATTTTAAATCTAGAGAGTTCGGAAAAAAGTTTTCGATTCGCATTTAAGTCTTATTAGATCCGATATACACATTTCTGCAATTTAAATTCTAGAAAAATAAACATGTTTAACTTCTACTTCCAGTTTCGGATTCTTATTAAAACCTTATTTGCTTATTAAATTTGTAATATCCTCTCAGATTCCAAGTTTTCTCAAAATTCGACCATCCGTTCGGGAAATATAGAATAGATAACCCAACAAATGAACGAAAATACCAACGCAGTTTGAAAACAACTGCTGGCTGGCTGCAAACAGAAGTGCTAAAGGTAAAGGATAGCTTGGTAATTCAGTTATAGTCCGACTGTATCCAATATCCATCGGTCTAAGTTGCTAAACGAATATCGCCCAGAGACTTCAGAGAGGAATGAAAAAAGAACTGGTAGTGGCCTGAAATTTCTGTTTTTTTGAAAAACGATTAGTACTTGAGAAAAAAATTAAAAACGGAAGGACAAACTCCTCCGCCAAAATTAGGATAGGAGGCGGCACAGTAGCCCCTCTATATATTAATGCAGCTGAAATTTAAGTTGTGAATTCTATTCTGCTATCATTAATGAGTAATTTAGCCTAATCAGAAATGTATTAACGTTCCCAGTGTATTAAATAAAGTATTAATTTTGGATTTTCTAAAATTCATAGAACACGTCACAGGAATGTTAATGGACTGGGACACCAACCAAATGGTAACTTATCTTTACCTCGATAAACCACCAGAATTTTTAAAAAATCGCGTGGTCAGCTTTGTTGTAACATTTTTTTGAAAATTTCAATATTTGAAAAGTTTTTCACTTCACTTGAGTAGTTCCAAACAATCTCGTACCTGCTAACACTTTTTATTCCTAAGGCATTTGCAATATCAAATTTCATCCCAACACAATCTGAAGACCAGTTTTTGCGTTAAAACCAAAATTTCAAAAATTCATAGAAAACATCACAGAGAAATGAGTGCGCTGGGACATAAACAAAATTGTAGCACATTCCGAATAAAAATTTTGATAGATTTTGAGCAACATTTTTGGGATAGTTTACTCGATGGTTATCACGTGTTTAATAATTCTTGTAAATAGTAATATTATGTCCCCCAGGAACTACTACAATACCAAATTTGATCCAGATCTGTCAATTCGTTTTTGAGTAATAAGGAGTTAAAGTAAGAATTTTCAAAAAAATCGTAGCGGCCGCTATTTTGAAGCTAGAAAGCTTGGAAAAAAAGCGTTAGAATTGTCCTAAGGTCTTATATCAGATTGAGTTTTCATACTTAAAAAATCAGTTTCTGGCAAAAATTAAGCTACCAAAAAACATATCTAACTCCCGCTTCTGATTTTGGATTTTATTTTTCCTAGTAATTTTTGATACACCCGACAATTCAAAGCGCATTGCAGTCGAACCATCCGTTTGGGAGTTATGGGGCGCGCATCCACCCACATACAGACACACATTTTTAAAAGCCCCTTTCTTTTGGGTTTTTGTAGGCCCAAAACATCTATTTCCGTGTAAATATCAATTTTGAATATTTCCATGTTCCGTAAGTAAACTAAAAGTAAAGGAAATCAAAAAATTCAAGAACTTTAAATTGTCCCTAATAATTTAATATACAATGTATTAAATTTTAATGGTCGTTAATTCTTTTGAACGCCACGTTTATTGATATACACTGTAATAGTATATTATACACCAAGGTACAAAAGTCTACTATTATAGCCTGAGGGCTAAGGTTAGATCCCGAGGCGCGTAGCGCCGAGGGATGCAAGGCCCGAGGGCTATAAGACTTTTCTACCGAGGCGTATATACTTTTTTTTCCACTGCTAGTAATATAAACCCTTATAATTGTCGAAAAATGACCATTTTAACTTAAATCCCTGTTTATTTCAAATTATAAAACAAATGACAGTTTTTTGTTTTGTTGGCATGACAGTTGTTTGAAAATTGTTAAATCATCATTGGTATTCAAAAACATTGTTTTTAAGAACTGGTTTCATCTAAAATACTGAAATTATTAACAATTTTCTCTTTTTTACTTTGTGTGGTTGTATTATAGGCGAAATTGATATTGACAGAGTTGTCATTTATTACGGCGCGAAAAACGGATATTCAAATACACCAAAGTTTTTAAAATTAAATTAATTTATTTAAACAACTATTTTATGCATAAAATACCATTAAATATAATCTCTCCATTATATTAAATCGTGCTATAAAAGCGTTCTCTTTAAAACTGTCACAGGATTATCAAAAAATATAATTTTGTTCATTATTTACCAGTGGTTAATAATGAAAAATTAGTTACCTGTCAGTGAGCAAAGATAGAGAAATTGAATTTCACAGCACTCTATTATGTGTCAAAATGGTACGCCATATTACTAGTAGTTAAAAAAATCATTTTTCTACTCTGGTACGTCCCAAATAAGTTTTACCGTTACATTAACACAAATAAAAAGTATTTGAAAAACCAAACACTGACTGTTCTTGTTTTTCTTATATTAATAGATATTTTGCTTACATTTTTATTTGATCAAAAATGTTTTAGAACTACATCGAAGCTTGTACCTTTATTCAACGTTTTAGAGTCGCGATTGGAACACGTAATGATGACTAGTCTATTTTGAAATAGTTTTATTTAGCAGGCTCAGTGTGTATTTTACTTGTAATATTAACAACGAAGTTTTTACCTTTATTCGACGATTAAAGTCGTAATTGGAACACGTAATGATGCCTAAGTTGTTTTTGAAACATTTTTATTTTACGAGCTTAGTTTGTATTGTACTTGTAATATTAACAACTACAATAGATTTGAAAAGAACTCGCGTACTTTAGTGCAACTTTCATCATAACAGATTTTGTTCATTAGGAAGTTCAGGTTTTTCTTTGAAAAGTCTTTGTAGGGTCAAAAATAAGCCACAAATAAACCTGCTTTTTGCGGTTATTATAGTTGCTAGTATTGAGTTCAAAAGGTTGTATTACAAATGTCTTAAAATTATTACAAAGCAATTTAAGTTCTGCAACTTTCTTTAGAAAATTCAAGGGATTATCATAAACCGAGCCTTTGTCAGAATATGTGCAACATAAATGCAAATTTAGCCAAGAATTCTGCTAGCTATCATAAAAGTTCGGAGTGAGGCACATTTTTTTTTAGTTAACATACACAATAGGGTATTTATCCGGTTAGAAAATAAGAAAATGATATTCAAAATTATAATAAAATATAGAAAACCTGTATACCTTGTCCTAGTGTGATTTTTATCTTGCAAGATTCTATTTATGTGTAAATTTTTATTCATTGTAATAAAATACCAAAACTAGCACATCAAAGATTATTTGTATTTTAGAGAAGAATGTTGAAAACCTAAGACTAAGTCTTGGTATTGTCAACGAACCTATTTTTTGGAGTATGTGCGGTGAATATGAAGAATCATCGGTTAGCATATCGTGCCAGTGTGCCAGACGTTAACTCCTGCGCCTTTGAATCCATAGTTTTGAATGTAGAGAAAACACGGTGCATCCTCTAAGTAAGGCCTTTGCGACAGACTTTCGACCTGATTGCTATAGGTTTAAGACTTAATTAAGTCTTAAACTTTACCAGTCATTGTGATTTACATCTTTGAAAGTTTAGGCAAGCACCATTGTAGTAAACTTATTTCGTTGTTATACAGGGTGTGTATAAATTGGCGAAAGAACTACACGCGGCGATGTTGGTCATAAAGTCGAAAATCTTAATACCAAAATATTGTACCATGCTTCCTGGGTATGCACGGGATCTTCAAAGTTTGAAAATGAAGTCTTTTAATAAGTGTTTTAATTCACTATCTGTTGACAGAAAGAGCTGGAAATTAGAAGAAATAAGAAGTGTAATAAATATTTTTTCATAGATGTTGTTTTTCGGCCCCAAAAGCGTGTTTTAAACATTTCTTCGTTAACTTATTATTGTACAAAATACATATGGCAGCATTGTAAAACAATAATTTGTAATTGGACTTGCTTTTTCTATCATCGTTGCTGTTCTCGTAGTTGTTAGTATTAATTATTATTATTTTCGTTTTCTTGTTTCGTTCACTAACAATGGATTTTACGTTCAATGATTATGCTGATATGTACATGGTATTTGGTTTCTGTAATGGAAATGGCGACATGGCAGAACGTGAATATCGTGCACGTTATCCAAACCGGAGGCATCCTACAGCAAATGTTTTTCGAAGGCTGGACCAACGTCTTCGTGAAACTGGTTCATTTGTTCCAAGTAATGTAAACGCTGGTCGACCAAGGCAAAGGCGCACGGTACAACTGGATTTTATTTCCGGGAACCACTCTTATTCAGACCGACTTAGCGGAGGAAACATTCGAAGCGGCAAGCGCTGAATATAAAGTTTTAAAAAAATAACCTTTGGGGGCGTAGCCCACGGGTTCTGCTATTCTTAAATAATTTTCACCGAAATGAGCAGGTTAAAAGAGATTACGTCGCTATAGTTTTTACTTTTATTACTGCTTAAATTGCTTAAGATACCGGAATGGACGAGCACAATTCCGAAAATTCAGTTAAAATGAATCGAAGCGCATACGATCAAAAGAAAAGGTAATAGAAATCGCTCCTAAAGTAAGTGACCATACCATTATGAATTCCTAACAATCAAAATAAACATGACGGCAGAACCAGTTGTTGTTGTAAAAATCATCTGGCTATGAAAATTAAATAAATATTTTTAAAGTATAAATTTATTGTTTATAAACTAGAAGCTGTTTGTGTAACAATTCTGTCTCTTTGTTTCGAAACGTAATACTGGGAGGGTCTTTGCTTACATGTTGAGGAACGGAGACAAGGTTTATGTGTGGCAATTATGGACCGTTGAAGGAAATAATAACAATTTGCGAATTGGAGTTTCTGCGATTTCTAGTTTTGTTTTAATTTTGACGTTTACTCGGCAATTAATATGAGTAAACAAAGCTAGAAATCAAACACTAGATTTGTCCCAGAAAAAGCTGTTTTTTGTGAGATAAGCAAAGGTTATTGAAACATTATCGGTCAATATTTGGCAAAAAAAACAGTGCTCTGAATTCCTCTTGAAAAGAACTTTCAAATGAGCCGTCACACAGCATACTATTCTATTTAAAAAAAGAAGGATCAAGTCACTGCCCCGTGTCACGTGACCCTTTAGCAGCAACAATATGCTTAAAATGCGACTGGAATAAAACAGAAGTTTAAGTGTCCAAGCGTTTTTACTGAAATATATTATTTCGGGAGATATTAAATTTGTTCTAAACATTATCCACACACTGTATAGATATAGAAGATGTAGACTAGAACGTCAATCTGCAGCTTGCAACGCTCCCTACTGCGTTCGATGATTTGATGTCAAACTACAATAAACAATAAAGCGATGGGCACTTACTAAAATATAATATTTCCGGAGATATTAAATTTGTTTCAAACATTATCCACACACTGTATAGATATAGAAGATGTAGACTACAACGTCAATCTGCAGCTTGCAACGCCCCCTACTGCGTTCGATGATTTGAAGTCAAACCACAATAAACAATAAAGCAATAGGCACACCCGACGGTTTACAATTAAAGCTTTGTTAGCAGAAATTATGTTTCAAGTACATTCTCTGCAACTATTTCGTCCCCATGTTCGTTTCATGTCCAGAAACTTCACACCTCAATACATTTTCTACTGCAATATTTGCAAACAGAGGAGTGCCTCTTGAATAGAACTACGCGTCCTCTTTGTTAGTGACCATTTTATGAACGAACTTTCAGCGCTTTATGAAAAACTCAGTAATGTTTAACTTCCAGGATTTACCTAAAACGTTGAAAGTTTATTGTTCTTGTCACTGTCGTCTAACTTTACTTTTGTTTATGGGAAGCAGATTTGGTTTATGGAGTCAGTCCATAGAAAAAATTATAACTGAAAAAATCACTTGAAACAATCAACCCTGGAAAATAAACCACCTAAAATATTTTGATAAAAACATTCTCTGGTAAAACATTCCCCGGGAAAAACAACCGCGAAAGATTAATACCCCGTGAAAAAGACACGTGTTTTTTTTGCTGATCAATTTATATAAACAAGGAATCTATACATTAAATTCATAACTGACTCACCACAACAACACGACTAAATCTTGCATTTCGGAAAGACTTATCACTATAATACAACGGTGAGCCCTTGCATGTCGGCTCAGTTTATTGATTGTTTTTCGGTTGCTGTCACTTATATTGGTATAATTTTGGTTATTTATGTCCTACTTTAGTTCTAGAGAGGTGTATTTATTGCGCTGACAACAACCAAAACACATTATTAAAAACTGTTTACTACAAATTATAGAGACTTCTGTAGCAACTACACTTTTAGTAACAACGCATCACGCTTCACACAGTATCATGTCCTAATCTCGAGACAGCTTAGATATTTATCATGTTTGAGGTTTCCGATATTTACGTTTAAATCACGTATGTTCATTACATCGTTAGATCTCTGACTTACATGAATAAGGGCGAATCATTTTGGTATTACATGCACAGTGGGTATTGATTAGTTCCAAAAATATTTTGAAAATTGCCGTTAAGGCACTTGCCTGGAAATGAGGACAAATGAACTAACTAATTTTCTTCTAGCTTTCTTTAAGGTTTGTTATTAGGGCTAAGATATGATTTTTTTCGGGGGGTGTTTATCCTGAAAATTGTGCGGTTTTTTTCCTTTCATTACCGGGCTGCTTTTCTTTCGGTCTCTTTTCCGGGCTGTTTTCCCAGGCTTCTTTTCGAATTTTTTTATGGATTTTATTTTTAGGAGCTGAACTTTTATTCAGATCGACTTAGTGGAGGAAACATGCGAAGCGGCAAGCGCCGTGTATGAAGTTACCAAAAAATTAACATCAGAGGGCTTAGCCCACGGGTTTAGCTGATTTTGTATTGCATTAATAAACTCATACATAAATCGTTTAATTAATCAGTTAGTAAAGTAGCAGCACTCGATGTATTTACTCTGCTTTACTACATTATTTCATAACAAAAAATGGCGACAAAATAGTCATCATAAATTGATAAATGGGTGGAAATTTTTCAATAATTATTTCATAAATAAATATCTTTAAAAATATTTTAAAATGTAGTAGAACTTCTTTATGTCTTTCAGACGCAATTGTTGTCACTGAACTAATAGTTTCCAAAATTAAATAATTTCATAAGTTATGTTTTATTTTAGTTATTAATATTAAAATATTCTCAAGTGCTCTTCAACTTTCAGTTGTGAAGTTAAATAATAAACTGTTTTTTTTTTATTTTTACGAGCCATTTTAAACTGTCTTTTATTTTCTCCAAGAAAATATGACCACCGTACTTTAGAGAGGCACAATTTGAAGGCCTCTTTCTCCCTTTTCTTATTTAATAATTTTTATTAAATTTATAAGTTGTTTCTTTGGTAGCATTTTTTCACTAGCAGAATTTCATAAATCTAAGAACAGAATAAGGTAAAGGGCGTTAAGACCATTAAAATGGCGGCCACTATACGATTTTTGTAAATTTTTGGCTTTAAATTACCTCACAAAAGAATTGACAGATCGGGATTAAATTTGGTATTACAATAGCCGTAGAGGAACACAATGTTACTATGTAAGAGAATTTTTGTACAAATGAAAACTGTAAAGTGAAAATATTTTCAAAGCTTGAGATATTGTCAAAAAACTATTGTTCAAAAACCAGCCATGCGATTATTTCTAACTTTTGTGAGCTTATAGAGCTAGGGAAGACCTACAATTTGTTTCGCGTCCGAAGTCAAATTCTCTGAGATTTTCATTTAATAAGCGTAAATTCGTGCCCCTCTCTTTGCTAAACGGAGGACGATAAAAAAATTTTATTTAAGCCCATGAGTAAAAATAGAATAAGATCCAGAAATTAACTTTTAGGTGCAGGAATATTTAAGGGGTGGTTAACTTACCCCTCCTCCCTAATTTTAGCAAAAAAATCGATTTAGCTAGGATTAAATCAATCTCTATATAAAATCCGTAAAACTAGGAGTTCGATCTAAGGTCCGCTGCACTACCATTAAGCAGCTTATTCACTATTTTTAAAAGTGGCGCGTAGAACCTACGGGTGTTGTTAGTTATATGCAAATGTTTTACCAGATTTTATTAGTGTGAATTTATAAGTTCAAAAAACATTTTGAGAATCTCCCGTTAAAGTTAGGTTTAAATAAACCACTTTTTTCCAAGCGATTTTGTTTAAGGGTTTTCGGGATTTTTTTTGGAGCTTTTTTTATTGTTATGTTGTTTTCTCGGGGATTTTTTCAGGGTTGTTCTTTGCGGGGACTCTTTATACGGAACGTTTTTTGCGGGGACTCTTTATACGGTACGTTTTTTGCCGATATTTTCTTTCCGGAAATAATTTCAGCAATTGTTTTTGTGCATTCCTTTATTCTCAAGGTTACAAATTTAAACTACTTCACTACCCATTTGCCTCACCAATTAACGAAAAAAGCAATAATATCAAAAATTCTATAATTACCTAAAATAATTACGACAAAACAATTAGCCTTTTTATGCAAATTGAATTTAAATTACAAACTGAAATTTTTTGGTATCGGGTATGGGTGCCTGATCCCCAGGTAGTTATTGCCATGGGGGCTGTAGTTCCGATACCCCCCCCCCCCCCCGAGTTAGGTGCTTAAGGTTTTTACTTCTTTACCATTGCAGCACATACATGGTATTTTTTTAATATTTCCTAATAGCTTTTAATTTGAAGAGAAGGAACAAGTAACAAATTTCAACTTAAAATGCTACAAGGTTGCAAGGCAAAGTATTTATTTATAATTTAAAATATAAGAGTAGGATGTGAATGTTGACTCAATAAATTCTAAAATTATTTTTATTTACAAAATCAAACCTCTACGTTAGGTGTGCCGTGCAGTAGGTGTAACGGCTTCTTTACTGAATAAATGAAATAATAAACGTTAATAGCGAAATTTGTATCATCCTGTAATTGTTTTATACAAATACTGAAAGACATACCTGAAAATTTAGATAGATTTAATGTAAATACTGAAAATAGTTACATAGTCACAGTGTTTCAAGATCAAAACATGATTTTTGTGGGTCAACGCCGTTAAAAATTATGTGGAGCAGTACAAATACCTTATGATAAAAAATTGTTGATCATATGCCAAGCACTGTGTAAAAAGTGTATTCAAAAATTCTATTTCGTTCTGAATCGGCAAGTACGCAAATTTAATTTTGAATCTCATAAAGGAGATTCTTTTGGAAATATGACCTTTTCAGTAACGCATACTTACCATTTCCGACAAAAAAACTTTTGAGATTACATTACGGCAATTGAATTTTGGTAGAACATATAGCTTTGAAGCAATTCTTGTTTAGAACGTACCAGAAGCAACAATTGTGTATCTTATTACATGCATGTAACTAAAATAGTTTCACACTCGTTTAATACCTGAACGGTCTACACTTCTACGTAATAAATAAATGGTCTAGGTTTTTATTTGTACTTACGCCAGAAATTAGAGAAGGTAGCATTTGCTCACCGACAAAAAATTTAATTGCATCGCCGGGTCTTTACATTTATTTAAAATCTAGGTCACATGTCAGTTCGACCACGTAACTACCTCCGATAAGCCTATTGCTAGTAAGGGTATAATGTTGGTAATCCCACAGTTCAGTTCGACCACGGCTTAAAGTGCAAAGAGGCGCAGATAAGGAACACAAATAAGCGTACAAGTATTAGCATACAGATCCGAAACGTTTGATATCTCTCTGCGAGAGAATTCCTTAAACTATTTCCCTAACTTCCAGTATCTTGTTATGTTATTATTTTTTCCATAAAAATACGCAGAAAAACCCATCTAACCCGCGCTGTAGTTCTAATAATAATAAAGACCAGCGGTGGACATTTTGGATGAATACCCTGTAAATCCACAAATGCATGTGATATAAGCATTGTAGCCTGTTGGCGACGTATCACGCAAACGGTTGGTTCGGTTTCGATAAAATTTGAAATGCGACTGAATATCAAACGTAGATTAGGAAATTAAATCCAAAAGCGAGAGTTACGAGTGTGATTTTTGCGGTTTAGGACGTTAGGGCACGGCCGATTGGGCGCAGTCTATTAGGCGCGGCCATTCGGGCGCAGGAACGTTTGAGCACAGGAACATTTAGGCGCGGGGAAGTTTGACCTCAAGGACGTTTGAGCGCATAGACAATTCAGCGCGAGCCGTTTTGGTACGAGAACGATTCGGCGTAATAAAGAAAATTATTTGATGTTGTCTTTTTCTTTAAGTAATAATCATTTTAATCACCACCCAATTGCTCATTTACATTGAACACGGAATTCAGAATTATTACATTAATAATTAGCAAAATTGGCAGTTTATCTAGCACGAGATAATTTTTTATTTCCAAATATTTTAAAATAAAAAACGCACTAAAAGTACATTGGAGCGATGCACCGGTACATCACAAAGCAACTGTTCACAGTCAAACAAGAAAAGATAATAATCGTAAAATTTCAATTTAATAGGAATGACTCACAGTTCCCTACTTTTTACACTTTTACTTATGATACATATATTTAACAACTTGTTAATCAAATTAGATAGTTCACGATTTTAATAATAACACTAAATTTTCTATAAAATTAACCACAACAGATTACGCTTGCGTCTAAACGGCTCGAGCCAAAACGTCCCTGCATTCAAACGTCCTTAAGCACAAACGTCCTTGCGCTCAAGCGTCTCTGCGCCCCCCCCCCCCCAAGTCTGGTTTCGTGATTTTGGGTATTATGCTTTTCAAAAAAGGTATGAAAAGAATATTTTGGCTTTCTGGTAATTATCCAATTAATCATTCTATACAGCTACCCCAGAATTGTACAGTATACAGATACATGTATCTAGATACAGTATGTAGATACTTTACATGTATTTAAATACTCTTCTTGTAGCAAGATATTTAGGTACTTTTTTAAGTGTTGAGCGTCTTTTTAGCGTTGGAGAACAGATTTTAACGCCACGTTATAATCGCCTGTCAGATACAGCATTTGAAATTTTCCATCTTTCTTGTACCCCCACTTCTCCTTGCTCTTGAAACTTGATTTGTACTTCTATTTCTTGTATAAAAATATTTCTATATGTTCATTTCGGAGAATCTCCGTCTTATAGATTTCATGTTTTCCTTGATTTGGACCTTATTTGCGCTTGATATTCCTTGCTTATATTTACTACAGACTGGTCCAACTCCGAGTCTGGAGATACCTAAGTTTCTTTATGTATCTCCTTGTGCAGAAAGCACTTACAGTAGTTGTCATATTTTTCCCATAGCAAAATCTATCATGCGTAGCCCGTTATCATTGCCTCTGTCATGTTTATCGCATTGACGGCCACATGAAAATATTGAAAACCACTGCTCTAGGTTTATTTTAACAGGCACAAGCGATTTAAGCTTTTAACGAACTGAATACGTATTTAATATTTGGTTTTAACAAAATTGAATTTCAATAATTTGACGTAGCAACGAAGCATCCGCATCCGAAGTTCAATGTTGATGTTCCGACTACAAAGTAATTTAATTTCTTCAATTTTACAAACGATGATCTGGCCGTTTCTATTCGGGCTCTTATTTCCACTGTTTGATCTCCTGTTTGTACTAGCCAAGTTCCAAGGTATTTGTAAGTCTGTACTCTCTCTATGATGGTATTTCTTAAATTTCCTTGATTTTGTGGGGACTTTGTAATGAACATCCATTTGGACTTATTGAGATTTATTTTCAATCCGTAATCATTACAGCTGTCATTCAATTTTTCAAGCAAGTGTTGTAAGTCTATGAGGTTGTTTGTTAGCAGGATTGTGTCATCTGCGTATCTCACATTGTTGACTGTTTCACCGTTTATGACAATTCCCGCTGATTCTTCATCCATAGCTTCTCTAAAGATGGCTTCGCTGTAAATGTTAAATAGAGGTGGAGACAAAATACATTTCTGTCTCACTCCACGACGTATCTCGATTTTTTCAGTCGTTGCTTTTTTTACTTTTATATTGGCAGTCTGTCCCCAGTATAAGTTACTAATTATTCTCACATCTCTCATGTCGATGTTCTTCATAAGGAGAAGCTGTTGTAATTTTCCATGTCTCGCCTTATTGAATGCCTTTTGGAA
The DNA here is from genome assembly GCA_958336395.1 of Ctenicera cuprea. NCBI lineage: Eukaryota > Metazoa > Arthropoda > Insecta > Coleoptera > Elateridae > Ctenicera > Ctenicera cuprea. The sequence continues at coordinate 19,249,784 of OY284496.1, forward strand.
GTCGATGAAGCGTGCATACACATCTTGGTTCATATCTAAACAGCGTTGGCAAAGTACATTAACCCCAAAGAGAGTCTCTCTTGTTCCAAGGCCTGTCCGGAAACCAAATTGGGTATTGCTTATATCTTCTTCCAGTTTTTTATATATTCTTTTGTGAATAATCTTTAAGAACAATTTTAATGTATGACTCATGAGTGCAATTGTTCGATAGTCTTCGCATTCTTTTGCATTAACTTTCTTGGGGATCAGTACAAAAGTAGTTTACTTCAAGAACAGTATTTGGTGTTCTTTCGTCATTAAATAGTTCTTGGACGTAAGTCTTCCATCTCTCCAGTTGATCTTTTATATCCACCAAAATATGACCGTTGGCATTTTTGATCACATTGTTGTCGTTCTTACTTTTCTTCTTTTACCCCGTTATTTCTTTGATCTTCTTATGCATGTGAAAGTTGTCATATTTTCTCTCTAATAATTCTATTTCTTGACATTGTTCAGAAAGATGTTCTTCTTTTGCCATTCTAATTTTTCTTTGTATTAATTTATGTAGTTTCTTATATTCTTCCGCATTATTCTTATTCCTTCATCTCTCATCCATGAGGTCTAAAATCTCCTCTGTTATCCATGGTTTTTTCTTTATTCTTTTACTTATTAGTTGTGCTTTGGCTACAGTTGACAGCACTTCTTGTATCTGGTTCCATTTTCCGTCAACACTGACTTCGTCTTTTTGTAACTTAATGGTTTTTATTTCTCTATTTATTGTATGTTGTATTGTATCATGTAATTTGGGATCTTTTAAAAGTCTTGTATCTATATAGTTGTTCTGACGTCTTGCTATCTTTTTCATTCTCACATTAATTTTCGCTATTAGAGGGTTATGATCACTGTGGATATCAGCTCCAGGATATGTTTTTGTTGACTTAATAGCATTTTTATAACGTTTATTGATTAGTATGTAATCAATCTGGTTTCTTACTATTTTTCCTGGTTTATCAGCTGGAGATTTCCATGTGTAAAGTCTACGAGCCGGAAGTTTAAAAAGCGTATTTTCAACCACAAGGTCTTTGTCTTGGCAGAACTGCATCAAGCGATCTTCTCTATCATTTCGTTCACCTAGACCAAACTCTCCAGTACATCCTTCAGTTTTGGTATTTCCAACTTTTACATTTAAATCTCCCATTACTATTGTAATATCTCTGTGTTTAACGTTTCTGAAGATTTCTTCTGTGCATAAAATTCTTCCATTTCTTCCTCTCCCTTAGCTGCAGTTGGCGCATAGATCTGTATAATATTCATTTTTCCTGTTTCTGTATTTAACTGTAGCATCATAGCTCTGTCTGAGTTAGGTGTGAAGTTCATAACTGACGCTGATATTTTCTTATTCAAAAGCACTCCGACTCCATACCTATGTTCAGGGTCGTTGTTGCCTGAATAATACACTGTACCATTGTTTGTTGTACAGATACCATTTCCTGGCCATCTAACATCACTCATCCCCAGTATGTTTATCTTTAATCTTTCCATTTCTAGTTCAATATTGTGCAGCTTACCTGGTGCAAATAAACTGTTTGGGTTCCATGTTCCAATTCTCATATTATTCGTCGGTAATGTGATAACTTTGCTCATAACTGTCCCCCCCCCCCCCGGAGATCCGATTGGGGAACTTACTCCGGAATCTTTAGTTCTGAACGCTGTCATGATGATAGTATTTACTATGGATATCCATATGGATGCAGTGGTTTCCACTTGCCTTCTGCATCCTTTTGCCGTTGACCATTCGATATAGTTCATCCGCCTTAAGGGCAGGTTTCTCAACCCCAGGGCAAAAGAGTGCCCTATCTCTGCTGGTTCCTCCACCCGAAGCTGTTGACCACGCACAAGGGGGACCGCTTATACCGGCAGTCATTTCTAGGTTAGGATAGGGGAAGGTTAGAAGTATACGGGCGAATAGGAAATTAGGTTGGGACATGATTTCCCTTCTGGGAATGAGGGGAAATCAAGAGCTCACCTGGGCAGGGTTGCTAAGTCCCTGAAGTAGGTTTGTCCTTTAACGGGATCGTAAAAGAGTACCTACCCGTTACCCCGTAAGGAAAGTGCATCCGTGCACAATTCATCGCCGAAAATTGGTTTGTATACAATACATTACTAACAATTTATATGACCTTTTAAAATTAGGATAATGATAACGCTTTCAAGAAAATAAGAATGAAAGGTTTTAACAAAGCAATGAATAAAATGATAGGTGTAAATATGTTTGAATCGTAATAGCTAATGGCTTATGTAAAGTAAAACGGAATACCTCCGTAAAAACACTCGAGTCAATAAATTTTTAAAATATAAGTTATCATTTCTCTTCACATTTTATATATATTTTTAAAATGGTTGCTTTCACAAAATTGAATAGCATTTTAAAATGAAAATATACTATTTTTCAAAAGAGGTTTGCGTCACTAACAGCAGCCCATATAAACTTAACCCTAATGAAGCACAATTATACATTCCTCGCTTCAGATCCTTGAGATAAACAGCAGACGGCAACATATTTAGAGGACTTCTAAGTGTAATAATCCTTTTAAACAGTTTTCTTGTATTCAAAAGCATTAATTAAAGACACAATCAACGCCCACTTCCAACTTACTTGTTTAGCGTTTAGTATTGGTTGAAATGTGTGAGAAAAGTCGATTAAACAAATAAACTATTTAATTGTATTGGTTATGTATAAATTTTCAAATTCGAGATTTTAAGGAAATACACGTTTTAGATCTCCAGGAACCCAAAAAGTGGTTTGTAAAAATGTCTGTCTATGGGTGGGTGTGTGGGTATGTGGGTGTGTGGGTGTGTGGTGCATCATAATTACCAAACGGACATGTTTCATAAAAAACAAAAACTATGCAAAAATCAAGGAAGTTTCATAGAAGTAGAGCAGAATGTAGTACACATTTTTGCAAAGTTTGCATTTGTGTATTGCGCTGGTCAGTAATTAAGAAAGTAATAATTTTAGATATACAAATAAGTTTACATAATTCCTAATGCAAGTCAATTAATGTTATTCAATTATTACAATCAAAACTTTTTACTACTGACTATAAATAGTCGACTATTAGGAATTGGAGGGTAGTTGCAAATGAATCAATTTAAAAATTAGTCAATTTCAGTTGTAATCAAGAGTATTCAAAATGTAATCTTGTATTGCAAGGGGTCCCTCTAAAGGAGAGGACTGCAGCTGCAATGGCAGCTGCAAGTTATTTATATTAAAAGTTATGTAGTGAGAATGAATTGAAACTAGAATAATATAAAATAAGGAAGTTATAATTTTTACATATTCTTGTATTTTGGTTGTTATATTTATATTATATTATATTACTGGTTGCCGTTACTAATAGTGTTTATTTATTAATAACTACCTCTTTTTTTAATTATTACGTTAGTGGCAGCAGTGGTCAACGTCACCACTGAAATTAATGTAATAATTTGAAAATAAAAAGTAATAATGTTGATAATAATTTTTGGAGAAGGATTTGACGAGTACCCGTAAGAACCTATTAGGAAAGAATGATTAAAAATAATTTAACTTATAGATCGTTTAAAATGTAGCAGTGTTTTGAAATTCTAAAAGAGAAAGTTATTAAATAATACATAAATAAATACTATTAGTAACGATAACATGTACTATAATATAATATAAATATAACAACCAAAATGCAAGAATCTATTAAAACTATAAGTTACCCATTTGATACTAATTTAGTTTTAATTAATTCTCACTACATAACTTTTAACATAAATGTTTTCCCACTGCGACTGCTGTAGTCCTCCCCCTCAGAAGGACGCCTTGAAATACAAGATTACATCTTGAATACTCTGTCCAAAGTTTTACAAATCGTTAAAAAGTATGGTTTATAAACTGGCCTCACAATTTTTTTTTTAATTTATATGTTGATGAAGCTGTAGACCGGCTACCATTTGTTTTTTTCTACAAAACTCTTAAATTTCACAGTGAAGCACCATGAATATTTAAAAATTTAAATTTGGTACCTTTTTATTTATTAAACTAGGGACGCTAAACATTTGGGCGTCAGCAGTATTGCTCATCAGAACGTGATGTAGGCATATAGCATCAGATACTTTCGTTTCTACGCGAATTACATTAACTACAGTTGATTGACACAAACTTTAGTTTTCATATTTGGGCATTTTTCTGCAGTTTAATATGTTTTTGGGGGACCTAATCGTGTTGTATTGTAAGAATTTTGATAAATATCTTAGTGTATAAATCTAAGTTGAAGGGCTCGGCTCGTTGGACTCAGACAAGTGACGATGCAAGCAAGTATAAATACAAAAAGTTGGCATATTTTTTTCTGACGTCAGGGTAAAAGACTGACTGAGCTGTAATAAAGCTTAAAGTATGGAAAATTGGCCATATTGCTTGTTTTCTTAAAAATCTAAGTCAGTGAAGTGTACACCGTTATGATTACAAAAATTACATTTTTGCAAACACGGTAAGATCAGCCTTTTTTGTTCTGAGTAGGTGTTATGTTAGTGGCTCTAAATATATATTTATTTCTTGAAAACTAATTACTTGTAGAAAAATTTTCTTACGGAAAAGTCATCTTGTGAAAAAGTTGCACTTCTGTAAAAATCAGTTTTCTGAAGTGTGCTTTGAGAAAAATGCGTTTTTGAATATTGCTTTATGGTCATAAAGCATCCAGTAAGATCAAAGGAGATGCGGTCCAGTATTTGTGCGCCTTAGGCAAAATGCAAAGCATTCTTCACGATCTTACATTGCCTATATTTTCTTAAAAACGTATTATCATTTAATCAATGTTGAAAACAAAAAACAAGATCCAGTTAACGAAAAACAAACGTATTCTTGCATAATACATATACTCAAGCTCACATTTTTGAATTTTTATGGAATACAATATTTTTAAAAAGAGAGTTTGTGCGAAACAAATTGATTTTATTTTTCCTCTAAAAAATTAAATTGCTTGGGATAAAGAGCGCCAGAGACTGCCACTGGGAACAAATATGTCAGACAAAAACTGCGGTGAATGGCTAAAATTGATTCCACAAATATCGCTGCATCTAAACATTAGATTTAGAATATTATTTTACTACCATTGATGACCCATTTAGCTTAAATAGTAGATGCTTTATCGTCCCCCGTTTATAAACTAACAAATTTGAAATATTCGTAATAGACGTCACAGAGAAATTACTTCAATGGGATACCCACAAACTTTTAGCTCATTCCTAGCACTAAAAATCAACAAATTTTACACAAAAAATGTAGCAAATTTTTGAGCTAAAATATTTAATGATTTCCAAAATTTTGAAGAATTTACTTGATTTAAATTGAGAAAATACAGTAATTAGAAATTTCCTTAATTACTGCAATTACTGCCTGGAATATACATCTTCTTCTCGTGCCATACCTACGCAGGGCGTTGGCGACCTCTCTCCTATGTCTGTGTTTAGTGCTCGGCGATAGATAATAATTTGCACAGACAGACATAGGGGGCCTACAGTTTAACGTGGGCTCCGAACCACAAGAAGTGCATGCACTTCTTCTCCAGAGAAATTTTCCTGGAGAAAAATTCACCTCGCTGGTTTGCCGTTGCCTTGCGAGGGAGAATATACATAGAGGTCAATAAATTTAAGTTATACGGGGTGTTTTTTAATTCATAGTAAATAAGGACGAATATCGGATAAAAAACATTGGAAACGGTTCATTTAAACCAAAATCCGGAAACGCTTTTATACGGAGTTACAGTGTTTTAAAAATTGAAACGGTCTAATCAGCATTAATTTTGTATAGATATTACTATTGATTATTTACATTTTCATTTTTTTTTCGTTTAAGTCTACTAACCGAGAGCGTAAATGTCAGAAGATGCTCGACGTATCTCTTAAGATATTAAGAATACAAGAGTACGCAAACCATGTACTCTTGTTGAAAGTCCCTAAATTCAACCGTTTTTGAAAAATTCAATGTTTATGCAAAGTCAAGTTGCTATGAAGGTCTGAGTGTTTCCTTGGAATGCGAAAATTAGTTGTACCAACTTTGAGGGAAGTTTTAAATATTAATGCAATAAAAAATGTTGCCATGACCATAGACTCGAAAAAAGCTTCCTTACAGAGTTACAACCATCAGAAGACCAAACGTCCCAATTTCTTTCCGAAGGCTGCAAATCTGTAAGAAAGCGTTTCCAGACCCATATTTACCAAAGGGTTTACTTGTTTTGATTTGTAGAATTAATTCTCAAAGTTTGTACAAACTATTTGCACATCTTAAGGAAACACTAAAACCTTCATGGCAACTCGACTTTTACTAAAGTTAAATTTATCTATATACCTTTTGATTTAGCGTCTTTCGAATACAGTACCATTGTTGTGTATTTATGTATGGAAATTTTCAAGTAATAGTTTAAGAAATACGTTGAACATTTCTTCTCATCTACACCCCTACTCATTAAATTTAAACGATAGAAAATGAAAATGCTAATCGCCAATAGTTAGAACTAGCAGAACCCGTAGGCTACGCCCCCCGATTTTTTTTTGGTAAATTAAAACCGGCGTTTGCCACTCGGAATGTTTCCTCCGCTGAATCGGTTGGAATAAGAGTTGTTCCCGAAAATAAAATCCGTGGAAAAAAACAAAAAGAAGGTTGAAAAACAACCCCGTAAAACAAAACAAAGAAAAGCCAGGAAAAACATCCCCCTAAAAAAATTTTAAGAAAGAAAACCCGTTAAGTCTCCAGGAAAAACATCCACCGCAAAAAAGGCTACCATAGCCCCAGAAACATTCCTTTAAAAAACGGAGAAAAAATTAATTATAGTTATCACTTGACCTATTTCCAAGTAAGTGCCTGAACGGAGATTTTCAAAATATTTTTTGAACTAATAAATACCCACTAAAAATGTTGTTAGGCATGTGCTTATAATTCCAAATGTAAATTCCTCTATATTCATTCATATAAATCGGAAATATGATGATATAATTAATGCATTCCCCGTTGTCGGCACGCTTCATGGTCCAATCACCGTACGTGATTTGAAAGTAAATATCGGAACCCGCAAACATAATAATTATCTAAGCTGTCTCAAGATGTAGGGCATCTATAAATTGTAGTAAACAATTTGGTAGTAAATACTTTTTAATAATGAGCGGAAGCGAGTCTAACTTTCAACTTAAATGGCAGTGAATGATGCAATGCAGACATTTGTTTGTTGTCGGTGTGATAAATACACATTTTTGAGCCACTAGGATTAAAATAACCCATAAATAAGCAAATGATACCAACAGACGTGACAGGACAGTTACAAATTTAATATATTGCTATGATATTTGGAGGTGTATGTTTTTACTGGGGTATTGTAGTTTCTGGAAGGCAATTTTTGGGATGCTTGCTACAATTCAATTTGAGATTGGAGGTTTGAAGGCTGTAAGGTTTTGATATTCTAACTTTTAAACTCAGGGTTGCGTATTATTGCTGTAATTTCTTGTTATAAATTCTAATAATTTATATTTTTCATATTTGTGAGGTTTGTTTTTACCGAAAGAAAAGAAAAACACAATCAGATTGATACGATTTTTATTTATGTTAGTTTTAATTATAATTTAGTTCAGAATTGTTCAAAAAGGTTTAATTTATAAGAAGTTTTAGACTTATTTGTTTTGTGCATCGATTAATGTCATTATGGATGTCAGTGACAATGTCACAAACGTATAAAAGAATACTCATTGTCATGAGATTTATTTGTTTGTTCAAAAAAACGGGAATCAAGAAGAAGACAAAAGAATGGAAAATTTGTTTTAGTTAGTACGACTCGTCTTTGTAAATAAAGATAGAGAATTTTATATCCTCTGGATGAATAAAGAGGAAAAACGAATTTAAAAGTAATGTAAAAGTGATTGTGAATATAAAAGAAGAAAATACAACTAATTATCAACGAATTGTGAAGAGTCCATAAGAATAACAAGTATAAAGCAATCCAGAAAGTTTTTCCAGTTGTGATGGTGGTAAAACCAAGTTTAAAATAATATAAAACAGACCAGAGGAAGATTCAAACTGAAGGCGAGTGTTTGTGGTTACTTGAGGAACCTGCAAACTAGTGAAGTAGAAGTTGGACATTCATCGTTTGCTCTAGTGAAGGATATCCCAATAAGGAGACGTTAAGATAAGTGTTCTCTTTTTAAAGGACGATAGTATTTAGTAAAATTTATTTGATTTTTCGCAAATTTTATTAGAAAATTGATTTATTAAATAAAACCTTTTTTTTTGTAACCTTGATATTGTTTTGTGTTTATCCTATTTCAAATTTATTTATTAATAACTTGTCTTACAAGCTAAATAACGACCCTGAGAAAGTTAATAAAAAGTCTCATAGAAAATATAATTAGAATTGCGTGAATTGCGGGCATTTAGGGAATTGTTTTCTAGTAAGTACATGCTCACGCATATCATTGCAATATATAAGATAGAAGATTCAAACTTAAATATGAACTTTTCTAATGTTTTTAGATCAGCTATCCATCTTGAAAATACATATTATACAGTATTTATACTATTATTTAGAAAACACCCTGTTGTTTGTTCAACTAAAACATTGAATCCTATTTGTATGTCCATAAAATTTATTGGGGTACTTGACCGAATTAAATAAATAAAGTGCATTTTATCACAAAACTTTGAGAAATACTGCTCTAGAGCTATTGCGACATCAAATTTTATTGCTCTCTGGCACCTCGTTTTGTAGTAAAGGCACATTTAAATGAAAATATTCAAAAAAACGTATTGGTCTCAATTTTGAAGCTAGAGAGTTGTGCAACAATCAATCAAATTGCCTTAAAGACTTCTATCAGACCTCGTTTTCAGACTTCTGTTTCCGTTTTCGGCTTTTTTAAGCTTAGTTCTTTGATGAATTTTTGATATAACGCCCCACCTTCCTGCCATTGCAAAGCTCATGATCGGACCATCGCATCCGTTCGGGAGATATGAGGATACGAAAGATTGCACCCAGAAGTTCAAAACAATGTATTTCCGTTAAAATCTCAAAACCGTAAATCCTCACGAAACGAATACTTACCTAAATTCCACGTATGGGAAAATCAAACAAGCCGGGAGCAAAAGTGTATGTTGCATTTTTCATAAAAACTGCAGTTTTTCTGAAAACACAAAAGTACCGTTAAGCTACGAGCTTATAACACCTTTTATAAATTTTCCAAACGCGTTTCAGTCAAATCAATTTATACATTATCCCAGAAAAATATGTTTAATGGAGCTTTACGGTGCTTTCAAAGCGTTGTAGTACCGCGGGAAGCTAAAATGCTAATTATAACAAGTTCCATTTAAGAGCGTTGAAAAGAGGTCGGTTAGCATTAGTATTCGAGTTACAAAACAAATTTTAAACGATTTGCGACATGTAAAATGTAAATGTTCAAAGCTAAGTGCGCTGGATATATAATTCAAGTAAATTTCCTGTGAAGTTTTCTGGAAAACAAAAAAGAATTAATTGGTACGTTTAAAAGTCGGACTCGTTTCTATTGAAAATAACTGAAAATATCTCGACGCAAATCCAAATACTAATAAAGGCATTTGGAGAAACAGTTTGAATTTTTAATTTTATGATATTGTTTAACAATAGATAAATTATCAACTAATCGTTCACCCGTAAGTCAAAATAGATGACAAAAGTCTTTGTGTTAATACCCATACACTTTCTAATTTAACAAGATACGACGTTATTTAACACTTATTATTATTTCATGTCGGTGTTGGATTCAAGAATACGATTAACTAGGATGTGTACTGGTGATTTTTAAAGCTGTAGAAAACATGGACAAAACGAGATGGAATTTTAATTATTAATTAAAATCCTGCTTGGCTTATTTGACACCCGCGGTGTTTGTTTCACCCGCTTTGGAATAAATTGCTACAGTTACAAACCAAGCATTACCAGCCATAATTGAATCTTGGAAAATGCAGCACATACCTAGGTAAATTTAAATTTCATTAAACTGCATTAATTTAATTTACCTGCAGAAACTAGAGCAAACAAGTGTTTATTATGAAATGATTTTTAAATGTTTTTACAAAAACAGAAAATCTTTTTGCAGTATATTAAATTTAAAAAAACCAAGTAAATTTCAATAGTATACTTATTATATATATATAGTCCGGATTTCTAGTCTAGTATTTAGTCAGTATTTAAATTATGAGGCAATCAATTATTAATAATTTCTGGCTTAATTTTTTTTAATATTTAGATGGCGCATATATTAATTTGTAAACGAATTGTCTACCAGCTTAGAATGGTAACACATCCATATACTCCGGATTTCTAGTCTAGTATTTAGCCAGGATTTAAATTATAAGTCAATCAATTATTAAGCAATTTTTGCATAATTTCTTTAAATGTATGGTTGGCGCATATCTACAATTTTAAACGAATTATTTAGAAGCGTAGAATGGTAAGCTTAGACTACTAACACATCTATATGTTTAACCTTACGCTAGCTTGTGCGGGTAGTTATTATTTATTTGGTCAACTGGAATTGAAGCTTATGTAATAATAAAATTAAATAAAACAGGGTTCATAAGCGTAGAATATAAATGGTAGTGAGTTTTAAAAGTACTTCACGAAACAATATTATAAAACTCCAAAAATATTTTGTTAATTGAAATGTCACGAATTAATACAAATAGAACTTGTAAATTCATTAATACAACGACAAAGTTCTACAAACGAAAAGTTTGGACTATCAACATTTATAACGGGCGGAAAACCACCGTTAAATAAAAAACTAAAGAATTGCAGTACAACAACTTTTTCTAAATTCTTATCTGAAAAATTAGTTCTCTTGTCCAATATGTTTCACGTATAACTTAATAGATTTGAGTACGCCCATGGCTTTTGTTTACTTATTGAATTTTTACGAAATTTTTTGCTTTCTGCGACTAAAAGTTCGGTCTTTACGAATGACATCCATATGTTTGACCTTGCTAACTTGTATAAGATAGTTACTATTTATCTGGTTAGCTAGAATTGATTCTTGCGTAATCGTAAAAAAAATAAAACAGGGTTCATAAGCGTAGAATATGAATGGTCATGAGTTTTAAAAGTACTTCATAAAACAATTTTATGAAACCCCGCATAAATATTTTTTTTAATTGAAATGTAAAATATCCACCACGAATTAATGAAAATAGAACGTGTAAATTCATTAATACAACGACAAAGTTCTACGATAAATAAGTTTGGACTATCAACATTCATAAAAGACAGAAAACCACCGTTGAATAAAAAACTTAAGAATTGCAGTACACAACAACAACTTATTCTAAATTCTCATCCAAAAAATTAGTTTTCTTGTCCAATATGTTTCACATATAACTAAATAGATTTGAGTACGCCCATGGTTTTTGTTTACTTATTGAATTTTAACGAAACTTTTTGCTTTTCTGCAACTAAAAGTCCAGTCTTTACTTATTAAGTTATTACATTTAGTGAAAATAATATTACACAATAACTTTTACATTTCAACTTTTGGAAAATAATAAATCTGCAAATCGCCACAAAGGTCAACACTGACTAATACCCTATTTCTGTGTAAATAGTTTAATAAGTAACTAAATGAGTATCAAAGTTCAACCAGGGGTTTCGAGCAATAACCATTGCATATCATATACACTGCGTTACAAAACTACCCCCGCCCCGGCCCTTAGCTTTTGAAATACTTAAATTAGAAATACTAAACGTTAGGTAATTGAATTAGACTACAAATACTACATTTTGAGCTACAAATAAATTTATGGTTATTTATGTTATTTTTTGAAAACAAAATTAGGAAAAAGCATTAGTTATCTAAATCCCTACAAGTGCTTTACACGTTGCAATCTAGTTACTATCAAGTCTTACAAGTAACAATTTTAATGCTGTTTGGCATTATTCTATTTTTATAAAACTTTTACGAAGGATGTAAGCTAACACGCTAACTGGTCTCCTACACCAACTAGTTTTATTTTATGGAAAAGTTCTGAAAACCTCCTGGACACCTAGTCTAGTTGTACTTGTAAATGTTTTATTGCGAACACCAGCACTACCACAGTAAAACAACTTGGCCTTTAAATATTATTTGGGTGCTATTTGGTCTTATAAAGGTTTTAGAGCACTCTTCGGGACTTCTTCATAAAACCATGATAAAACTCATAACGAGGATTTTATGATAAAATTCCTAAAGCTTTTTTAAATCCACTAATTCGCTTAGAGAACTAATTGATCCTAAATGCAATTTTCATAAAAGCAACATGCACACTAGTTTTAAAAGTGCATTTTAAAATGCTTTCATAAAATTGCTTAGAGGCATGTTTTCATATAAACCTAATGACTATAATCCGGATTTCTAGTCTAATATTTTGCCAGTATTTAAATTATGAGGCAATCAATTATTAAGCATTTTGTCATTATTCCTTTACATGTCTAGTTGGCGCATACCTAAACTTTTAAACGGAGCTTAGAATGAAATCTACCTTGTGCGGGTAGTTATTATTTATTTGGTCAACTGGAATTAAAGCTTATGTAATAGTTTAATAAAATAAAACAGGGTTCATAAGCGTAGAATAGGAACGGTTCTAAGTTTTACGAAATCTGAGAGAGGAACTTAAAGCAAATCGAAAATTTTTTTACCGAACTTTCTAACTTTAAAATGGCGGCCGCTACAAGTTTTTCAAAATTTAAACTTTAACGCCCATTTACTCAAAAAGTAGTTGTCTGATCAAGATCAACTACAACTTGCTTGAAAGCCCTTCAGGGGTAGTATACGTTGAAATACAATTAATTCAAAAATCCGAAAACGATCGCAATTGGCTGCTTCAAAGTTTAAAAAATTTTCAAAAAAATATTTTTCAAAACTGCCTACACGATTTTTTAAACTTTCTGAGCCGATAGAGCTTGCATTGAACTACAAATTTATTTTTTACTAATCTCCCAAACTTAACTCTGGCGCTTTCCAGGAATTTGAAAATTTGAAATTGATTAACTATTGATTTAAAAACGCAAATGTCGATCGTTATAAACTCTTATCAGTTTGGTAAATTATTTAAAGTACTTTATTAGAATCCGCTAGATTTTTTAAATATTTTAAAAATTAAAAGAAAAACGATACTTTTTAATATCAACCACGCGTTTTCCGGCATTTACGTGATTTTAACTACGCCTGTCAATTAGCTCTAGTTAAAAAATATATTTTTCATTCTTTGCATATTTTTGATAACTTCCCAAATAAAGCTATTATAGCAATTTTTGTCCGACATCCAAAGCGAAATTTGTCATTCGCCGAAGCGCGACGGCCGCTTATCTTGTTTTAACGCAGTTAGTCGCTGCTTATATGGGTAGAGTTACGGTACGGAAACCAATTGCACAGGCTATTGCAAATTCAAATTCCCGCTGCTTGTTTCCTTACAAATCTAATACTCTCTACAACGTTATAATTATTAAAAGTTACACTTTTGCAGATACGGTAAGTTAGTAAGTATTAATATCTAGTAGGTATGGGAAAGTCCACTCGAAGACCACACTTCTGTTTTGTTAAGTTTGTAAGCGAAATCCGATCTGATGATAAATCTAACAGTTTTTCCGAACTTTTTTGCTTCGAAATGGCGCCCGCTACGAGTTTTTCTACATTTTGATTTTAACGCCTTATAATCGAAAACCAGGTAATAAGATCAGGATAAAACTCGGTATGGTAATAGTCCTAGAGGAACACAACGTTATTATGTAAAACAATTAATGCACAAATGAAAACTGTAACGCGATTGAAAAGTTTTGGAAATTAAAAAAAAATATTGCTCAAAAACTGCCAACACACGGTTTTTTCAAAATTTGTAAAGATTTCAATTTGGTTGGTTTCCCAATCCGCTTATTTCGCAGTGACGCTTTCTATGAAATTTTGTAAATTGACCCTTTATGTAATAAACGGAAATGATAAAACATTTCAGATTGAGCTAAGCTACTCATGGGTGATGGTAGAATAAGATTCACAACTTAATTTTTACGTGCAGCAATAATAATTTCCCCCGCTCATTTTTTACCGATATATTTGCTGTATCGTCTCTGGTTTCTGTAATACTAAGGAATCTTTTTTCAAAAATCGATTTGTTTTTCATAAACAACTTTGCGAACTTCACCAACGACGTTATCTTGACGAGCCGTGGTTGCAACTTGACTGATTTAGACCGTTAACGTTTAGATGACTTTTCGTTCGTTATAATTTCCACCATCGTGTAATGCAGCAACAAATGTGTTTAACTTTATAATTTTGCACAAACTTTTAACATAATTTTGCTTTAAATAATATGCATGTTATCTTACGGATTCTCCTGTGAAATACTACATTTGTCCAATTTTAATTTTAAATAAATAGCCGAATTGACGTAACAAAAGTAAAACTGTTTTTTTATTTCTTTGTTTTTTATTCTAATTCCAGGAAAATGTTATTTTTGATAAAAGCATTGGCCAAACAAATTCTTTCTACATATCAAATGTTTCTACGCAGAAACGTTATTATGGATAATAACTTCTGCCTACCAGAAACATACATATAAAGATGCTGAAGGAAAAAAAAACAAATTATCGTTTTAGTTAGGACGAGAAATTCAAATTTTTTTGCTAAAGAATCTTTATTTTACAATAATTAATTTATTGTTATAAAAAAGTGTAGACAGTATTTCATCTTTTTGACAATTTTTTGAAAATTTAGAAAAAATTTTAAAATTTCCAACTAATTTCTAAAATTTTCACTTGTTTTAAAGTTAAAAAAAAAGTTTCCAAATAAAAATTAAAAAAGCAAGAAATTTAAATTTTTCAAAAAACATCCGGTATAAAATATCAATTATGAAATTTTAGAACAATTTAAAAATAATTTTATTATTGCAGAAAATTGTCAAATTCAGTGGATAAACACTTAATGCACATTATACTGCACAATGCGCTCGTGCATTTTAGCATTTCCAGGTATGAAAAAGCCCACGGGAAAAGCGTCGAAAATAAAAGCGCCGATCGGAAATCCATTTGTAACCTAGAATTTATTTTTGATATATCCGGACAGAATTCTTGTCATTTGACATAAATATTTATTGTCTCCTAACAGTAATTTCATTTCGTAACCACAAATACGTAAATTTAAACGTAAATTATTTATTTATAAGTTCGAGCTTTACTTCGTAGAAGTTCATTTTAATTTATTGTAAATAAAACAATTCTTAACTTCAACAAGTGGTTTTATTTTAGCCTTATACGTATTTCAACGTGTTTACACGTCATTATCAAAAGCAAGATTAAAAGTAAACAGTTGGTGTTGCTATAGGAACAATAAATCTTCATAACTTGATCTTGGTTTTCTATGTCTGCGTCCAAATGACTTGATTTCTCAATACAAAACGTCCAATAATGGTGAATTAAAGAGACCAATTTGATCATTCAATAAAAGTGCAGATTTTAAATGTTTGTGAATTTCAAAAGCTTCTAGTATATCTAATTTACGTTTATCATCACAAAAGTATAAACATTTTATAGTGTTATTAGATCTCATTGAATAATGTGTTCTAATAAGTCTAGTTTAGCATAATTGGATTCATGTGGGTGTTTATATTTGTAACAACGTACGTGTCTCTTGTATCTAATATCAAAAATTCTAATTGTTTGTCCTATATAAACCGAACTACAGTGCGAGCAATTTAATTTGTAAATGCCTGATTTTAGTAAGTAGTCTGTTTTTAGCATTAAACAAAGTGTTTAAAATGTTTTTGTTGTTTTAACAATTATTTTACGTTTATTTGTTTTGTTTTTAATTTTCCCAATTTCCGGAATTTTAGAAACAAAAAATATTCATAGAGGCAATTAAAAGTCCAATAAGAATATGCAAAAATATACGATGTTTCATTTTAAAAAACATAATTTTGGTATACCCCTCCGATGTGGAACATCATGTTTAAACGAAAATAATTTTAGAATGTGCAGAAATCGCCAAGTAGCTCACGTGCACAATATCTTTCTGATAACCTAATTAACAAAGGCCTTATCAAAGAATTTCGCATCGTTCAGACACCGGGCTGTAAACTACAAAACTGTTTCAAAAACACCTCTATAATGCTGCCATTTACGAATTTTAAGTATTTCAAAGCTTCGGAGACCGACAAACAAAATTACCTGAGTTCACACCGACGCGACGCCTCGGGCGTGGATTCCTTTTGTTTAGTATAAGCACTGGACGGATCATTTGTCGTAGCATTCTAGCGCCGTGTTATATATTGCATATTCGCGCCTACTACTAGACTCAATAATGTTGCGGCCGACTGTACATGTATGCTTTTAAATATGAGGAAAGTAAAATTTCTACATTATAGGAAAGTCTAAGCGAAGTGCTTCGCTGATTTTTATATTTTAAAAATATGTTGATATTCGACATTTCGTCTTCAAAAATTTATAAAACTACACAGAAAAAACTACTTTTTTAAAACAAGTAAATTAATTTTCTTACAAATATTTTCTAGAAACAATATTATATTTTTTTATTTTAAACATATTTTATGTAGGTAATTAAAAAACGCCATATGCTTAATTCGAGCAAATGCTTTTCTTAAAATATTTTCTTAATTTAAGAAGATACGCTTATTTTAAGAAAATATGTAAAATCAGTTTAATAACATTATACATTTGATTGAAGAGATTCTAGTTTACTTAAATGGGTAAGATATAATCTAGAAAAAAGGTTATTTCAAGTCTTGGTTTAAAGAAATGCTGTTTAAAGAAACGGTTTCTTTAAACCAAAACTTACTAAAACCAAGAATCCAGATTCTTGCATTCAGTATAACGACAAAATACGCGTGCGTAATGCAGAATTAGATCATCTGAAAACGGCGGCGCGCCAGGCAATATTTCTGATGGTGGAATGTGGATTTGTGCGACTGTGTTAATTAAATTATTGGGTGTACTTGTTCATTGCGATTGCAATTTATTAAACAAGAATAAATACAGTGAGTAAACTTTTGACCTAAAAACCTGCTGTAAACGGTAAATCCCCTAAAATATTATCAAACGTCAATTCAAGGTTGCCTACTCATTGTTTTGTCTACATATGCATCAACGAATTTTATCACTGACTCTATTATTTAAGGGCAAAGCATTACAAAAGAGTTGTTGCCCAAACTAGACAATGATTTATTGCGGGAACTGATTCCAAATATAGGAATCAGGGTAAGATTTCGTGAAAAATGAAAGTCATATCTTGGAAACGACTGCAGTGTTGAAGATAAATACGAAACTTCTAGTGAAAACGCCGGCCCCAGCCAAAATTCTCAAGTAAGATAATAATAAATTTAATTGTGAAATTAGTACTTGTTTAAATTAGTTATACCTGCTGCAAAAACAATTATAAGTTTACATTTCAAAATTTCTCTGCAGTGGCAAGGGTATCAAGTTCAAGAAGGTGATATTTTAATTCCCCTGGATGATGCATCATCCTCCAATGCCAGCTCGGAGTCCACTGTCTGTATCTGAAGTTGTGGTGCCCCCCATAAGCGGGGCTACTTCTTTTCACTCCTTGGAACAGTTTTTTCCATGTACACCAGTTTTCCCTGATTTTGATTTAAATACACTGTTACAAACATCTCCATTTGGCAACAGTATTCTAAATTATTATAAAGTTAACCAAATGCTGGATAATACAAGGCGAAATCATTAAGTGGATATTTTAATGAAACATTTGTTCAACTATCACGTTAAGCAGTAAGTTTTTAATTTCCTAATTACATTTTATTTGACAGGTCTCTTAAAACGTTATTAAAGTGTATCTGCACGCCGTTTAACACAAGGTTGTTTCAAATTCGTGTCACACCATACGAATCCCGCTTATTTAAAGAGATAGATAGTTGGTTAAATTGAGGCAATGTTGAGAAATTTTATGCTCATTAATAATCTGAAAAGAAATTTGAGCTATCTCGCTTAGTTTTCGAAATAACTGCAAACAACTGAAAAATGGATTTAGATTTTTATACGTAACTCACTTATTTGTGAGAATTTTAGAAATTGGTAAAAACGTTCTCAAGGCAACTTTTTATTCTGAATATTATGCAATAAATAACCAAAAATTCGATATAACGTTTCGAATTTTGCAAAGCATCATCAGGTTTTTTTTTAAATACGACGACTACTTTTTTTTGGCATATTAGAGCAATGCTTGGTTTTTCGTTACAATAATGAAACCAAACTTTATAATTTCGTTTTTAATTGATGCTAAAACAATGAAAAACAGAAAATGTTACACTAAAATGTATTACAATTTGAATTTCAGAAACTAAGCGAGATAGCTCAAATTTCTTTTTAGATTATTAATGAGCATAAAATTTCGCAATTTTGCCATTAATTTAACAAGCTTTCTATCTCTTCAAATAAGCGAGATCCTCATGGTAGGACTCGAATTTGAAACACCCTGTATATTCAGCCTTTATTATAGTTCTTAACACAATATTTTATAAATAATGTATAAATATTATAGTAAATACATGCTTTATTGAAGGCTATATTTGTTTTATTTTAAGTAAACGCCGATTTTACTTTAAGACTATCGTATTCTTATTTTGATGATTAGTTTGAGCCATATTCTTTTTCTAAAACCAATAAACTCTCATTCAAAGAAACAATAAACTCATTTTAAAATTATATATATTATGGATTCTATTACACTAAGAAACGAATTACTTGATTCAGAAAAACAAATATTTTAAAGGTATATTTTAGTAATATTGAAACAAGCCACCAAATATGTTTTGAATTAAGAAATTTTCAAACACTGTATTGAAAGTAAAACTACTTTTGGTTCAAGAAATATATTTTGTTTTTGAGTAATCGAGAATTAAAGTCAAAATGTTCAAAAATTCGTAGCGGCCTTAGTT
Source organism: Ctenicera cuprea (assembly GCA_958336395.1). NCBI lineage: Eukaryota > Metazoa > Arthropoda > Insecta > Coleoptera > Elateridae > Ctenicera > Ctenicera cuprea. The sequence goes on from OY284496.1 coordinate 19,268,733, forward strand.
TTAAAGATACATTTGAGACCAAACTATTTGATATTTCTTTAGATTCACTACAATGCTGTTTTCAAAATTAAAATTTTTTTTTTATAAAAAAATTGATATCAAAAAAATAGGTCTAATTCCCGTTTCCGGTTCCGGTTAAAAACCTTACAGCGCACTACCCGCAACTAAAAAATTTCCACACACCAAAATCTTATAAAAATAGGTTAAGGGGTTCCGGAGATATAGGGGAACGAACGCACCCATGCACGCTCCTACCCACCCACCGACAGACATTTTTTAAACCCACTTTTTTGTGTTCCTTGGACCGAAATTCGAAAATTTGCATGAAATCATAACTTTCCTTACTTCAGTAGAAGTATGGGAAAGCAAAATATATATCAAATTTTACGTTTTGCTTAGTTAAAAAGAGAACGTAAATAAGAAACGATTTGAAAGTTCATTTTTTGACAATTAAAAATTAAAGCTAATAAAATATTTCAATAAGCAGACTCAAATTTATCACACCGGAAAAAATTTTTTTTAATGATATCCCTGTGAGTTGCTGAAATATCTCGATCGAACGCTACCATTAATTTTTTTTAATTAAATTTGCACACCTGCTTGCGCAAAAACAGCTTAATAAATTAAATACTGATACAGCCTAGGTTGGTTTACCAAGTTACTTTTTCCCAATGTTTTAATTATATTAAACAACAAGTTTTGATTAAAAAAATAAGTTTTCAACCTTTTATTCTATACAATAAAACTGCAAACCAACTTTTACTTCAAAAAATCTAACATGAAAAAACATTTACTCGCCAGTGAAATCGTGCACTTTGGGATAATAGCCCCAAACTTCAAATATGTAACGCACCCGAGCACCCTGGCATGTTATGATGATGACAGCAATACAAATGAGTTTATAAATTTTAGGCTGAAAGCTAAAATTGGATTTTCTAAAACTGTGGATATTTACAAAGGAATTGTTTTGATTGTAATGGAAATATTCCTGCTTGGTTTACATGTTTTTGCCGTTTTGCGACACTACTTGGCTTCGAAATGGCAACAGCCACAATATTTTGTAAACTTTCATTTTACTCGAAAACGAATTGGTAAATCAACATCAACTTAACATCGTTAACTGCAATCATTTACGTATAGTTTTTTAAGATACATGAGTATTTTAGGAAATGTGTCGCAATGCATTCCAAAATTCTAAACAAGTTGCGATCAAATACTTTTGTTTTTAAATACTCTATTTTCGTGAAACTTGTTTTATGCATTCTAAAACACTAAATTAATGCTTTGTTTTCAATAAAATTTTATCAATAAACTTTCCGCATTTAAACTGAATGCGTTCTCGCAATGATCTCAAAATAGGATTCCGTCAGCTCCTACCGGTATTTTGATTAACAAATTTTATTTTGTGGTTTATAGCGTTCTTTGATTATAATTTACTATTACTTAGACTACTAGATTAAATACAGTAGTAGAAAAAAGGCGAATACTGACTCATCACCCCCTTATTGATTTAGACAGAATGAACTGGAAGCGATAGTTAGAAGAAAACTTAAAAACTCTCCCAGCAAAATATTATTTAAGAAGAAAAATAAGCAAAGCATCTCGGCTGGACTATCCCGTACTGTAAAAATAATTATATTTATGGTTTCCAAAAATATTTTATATCATAACGTTTTTGTCCCAACAATTAGTATAGATTATTGCAATACCTCTGACATGATCGGCAGGGTTAGCTACTCCAGTGTATTTATTATCATACATTTATACATAACAATAACTGTAGTTACAATCCAAAGCTTTTTTTTTAATGAAAATACCATAGCGACTTTTTTGAAAAATATTCTATTCGCAGTTTTCATTTAAAAATTCCCGTATATAATAATAAACAGCTGAATTCGTGTACTACGCCCCTTCATTTTTTGGTAGCTGTTTAAAAAAACTACCCGCCTACGCCGGTTGGGTTGCATAATCTTAGCTACAGCCGTATTTCTCTCAAGGTGAGACAGGTCAAAGGGGTCTGGATTTAATATATAGTACGTGTCTCTCTAGGGCTATTAAGATACCAAATATCGTCCCTACCTGCCAACATCATTTTGAGCTAGAAATTTCGAAAAAAAAAGCGTTGGGTGTGCTTTCCTTTCCTTTGTCAAACAATTATTCCTCAAAAACTGCCCACACCACTTTTGTTTTACTTTTTGAGCCGATATAGCTTGCAATAAACTACAAAATTAGTTGTTTATTAATTTTCCAAATTTCACGCTGACGCGTGGAATTTTTGAAAATTTTCAAATTGATTAATTATTTATTCCAAAACGCAAACGCTGATTGTTATTAACTTCTATCAGTTCGATAGAGTATTTGAAGTTATTTATTAGGAACAGCAAGCATTTTTAATTATTTTAAAAATTAAGAAAAAAAACGACACTTTTTAATATGAACAACATGTTTTCCGGCAGTTACGTGAGTTTAATTGCGTCTATCAATTAGCTTTAGTTGAAAAAGATATTTTTTATTCTTTGCATATTTTTAATAACTCTTAAAATAAAGCTTTTACAGCGATTTTAGTCCGAAGTCCGAAGCGCATCTAATCAAATGTAAGACGCGGTCAGCTGCCGTGCTACCGTCCTATGCGGCTAGCTGAAGTTATAGCGCTACGGTACACTATATCGTATCGCACAGGCTGTCGCAAGTTGAAATTGACGCTGGAGCCTTATTATTTTTATAATGGTGTTCTTGTTTTAATTTTTGTAAAAACAATGTTATTCGCTCAGTTCATTGAGCGCGAACATTTAAAACGTAAAAACGTAACGTAAACGTAACCAACGCCTTGAGTTTGCAGCGGGCTTTTACCGGCTAGATTAGATGTACATTCCATCACTTCTTGAAGCGAAAATATTTAAAACGTAGTACCAGCGACCTGTTTTGCCTTTTTTCTATTGTGTTTCTGTGTTAAATAGTTTTCTTCAATCAAATACAAAATGTTAGGTATAAGTTTTATAACACATCAAATTATTTGTTGATATATGCAACAAACAAAAGAAGATCGTTCATCATTTTGTGGCCCACTCTGTAAGTAGGAGGTAGTACAAGAAGGAATTCCAATAGATTTTGTTATAATAATAATTTTTAGGTTTTTAGTACAAAATTTTACTTGATTTTAAGACTTTTTACCAACTGTAAACAAAACATGGCGTCCTCCTTTTCTTCCTTCGTTTTTTTAAGCGAATCAAATTTGGAAAATTTTTCTTGTAGTAATTTGTCTAACTGGTAAAAGCAGTTTTCAGCAAATAGTGAATATATTCGTAAATACTTGTACAAGAATTCGAAATAAAAACAGTTTTCAATTTTCGTCTAATTTTAAAATTCTCCAACGAGAAAATTTTACGTTTAGGTGTTACGTTTAGTAGCAATTAAGTGAATTTACGACGATTTGAATTTGCCAACTGACAAAATTCGCTATTTGACGAGCTTAAACTAAAGATTAAAAAACTATTTTTGTAGTCAAAAAAAATTATTTTTGCGAACATAAAGGTGGTACTCGTCCACAGTAGGTTGAGCGCATAAACCTGCAAAGCACTAATAGTGCGTGGCGCTACCTAGTGTGAACGAGTAGAAGCTTTATATTACCAAAATAATTTTGGTAAGCTTTAGAAAATTATTATTTTGTTTTAACACATTTAAAACACATCAGAAGAAAAGTTTGTCTTATTCAAATTTTCTTTTTTTTTTAATTAAAAAAGTTGTCGGTAAATAAGAAAATTACTAAACAATTTTGTTTATTTTGACAAAAAATAGATATCTATTAAAACAAATTTCAGTATTAAAAAAATAAAATAATATTTAATTCCTTAACTGGCCCAAACGGCGCATCATATTGCAGAATTTTTACCTAATCAGATTTATATTGACCTTTCTTATTAGAGAGATTTTTAGATAAAATCGCATGCACTTTAATGCACCTTTTTTTTTCACTTTACAAACTTTTGATTGAAGAAGAAACACTCGAACTGTGGAACACCAAAACTTGAAAAATACAGCACCCTTCCACACAAGTAGCTAAATACCAGATACGTATTTCGTCAGCAGATCTATCATCACCAGTGGTAAACTGACACTAAAGAACTAAACTAACTACTTAATATATATGTACTAACTAATCAGTACGCATCATTAACTAAGATAGTCCTACCGTGAAAGTTTGAAGAGTGTAGAAACAATGGGCCGTGATCTGCATTCGTAATGAAATTTCCAAATTTTCATAACAATTTAATTCCCCTTTATTAATAACGTTGCGCATTAATTCTATGTTGTCTACCTTGCGGTGATTTTCAAGCATATATAGGGCTACACTGGATTTGTCGAATCTACCAAATTTGATATAAGCCTAGTGTTCTTTAGCTTTTAATGATGATGCGTATCAATTAGTTAGTTTATATATTTGGTATTAGTTTAGTTCTTTAGCGTCAGTTTACCACTGATGATGATAACTTTACTGTCGAAATACATAATATTTAGTTACTTGTGTGGAAGGGTGCTGTATTTTTCAAAACTTTTGATTATGCAGTCATTGGATGAACTTTGGTGAAAATTCTAATTACATAACACTATTTAAAATCACGACACGTCATCCATTAGAAAACAACGATATTTAGCATTAGTGGACATGAATTTACGATTTTTAAGACACGAAAACAAACTTAAAGCCAATTTTAAGACCATTCGCGTTTTTCCGCAAATTTTAGGATATTTAGGACAGTTGGTATCCCTGTACAGTGTACAAGATAGGGGAAATAACATTTCTTGGTCGGTATTTGAAGATACGTACTAGCACCGCTTGAAACAGGAACATATAGAAAAAGTAATAATCTTTGTAACAAGAAAATGTCGATGTAGTAGAAGTTGTTTACACTGCTAGCATAAAAGTTACGTATTTGGAGACACTCATCTCTACTTTTAAATGTACAGTAAAGGTATTGAGGAGAACTACAAATACTTGAAAAGGTGCAAAGTATGCAGTGCTAAAAGAGCCATTACTTCCTTTCGTTAAAGCTTAAAGTTCGTTTTCTTGTTCGACTTACAAAACATTGTATCCCAGAGCGCTTTTGAACATCTGATTAAGAACAATTTAACTCTTCGCGGTGCCGCTCTTTTATACTTTTCTGTTTAATGGGTATTTATTTATCCAGTTAAGAAACTCTAGTGCCATTTTAAACGATTTCCATCAAACCTTCAATTTAGGTATTTAAGCCACTTAAACATTAATTTTAAATCAATAAGTGTTAAAACTCAAATTGAATAATAGATTTTCTTTTTTAATTAAAAAATAAAATAAAACAAGGTTTAGTTTGAGAACTGCTGAGATTGATAGAAAATCCATTTGAAATCTACAAGGTTATTATTACATAAAGTGGGCGCCAGAGTGGCCAAGTGGTTAGGGCACTTGGCTGCTACGCGGAAGGTCTTGGGTACAAATCCGAGACTGGATGCCTGGCGAGCGGCCTACTCAGTCGCTTTTTAAAAATTGGGAACCAAACCTCTCGAGGAGTGAGGGAAGTAAGGCAGCCGTCTAAGGCGTTGTGCTTACCACACAAGACCCCGTACTTCATATAAGAGTGCGAGACGGCTGGGTATCGGAAGCGATGGTCCGGTGGCTCTGACCCACCGCATTGCAGGCCAAACTCCTCATTGGAGTGCCACTGACTTTACTTTATTATTACATACATTATAATTTCAATCCAGTGTGGTAAAAACCAAAAAACTGTTTCACATCGACATTTCTTACTCTTCTTTTTAGGTTTGGATTTTCTGCTAATAACAGGACTTTGAACTCAAAACTTTGTTATTATCCTGCAGTATTCAAACAATTTTGGGTCATATTTTCAATAATTATTTTCTCATACCGTAAGGGTTCTTTCAACAAACTAGTTTGTATAGGCTGTAATATTTAATATTTGTACCTACTTTTGATACACCCTCTGTAATACGTCATTTGAAAACACCATTTAACCTGAAGATAAATTTAAAAATATAACAACTAAATGGAATTTTACCTTAAGGAAGACGTCGGCGACAGCCATCTCAAAAAAGCGGTAGAGCGATAGGGCGGAGTAACGAGATTTTACAAAGGCGCCCCTATATTTAATATCACCACTAGACTTGGTTATCTCTTGGTAAACGCAGAACCACAAATAAATAATCGTTTTACTAATTGTTTCAACATATGGTTAGACAGTCGAGTTCTTGAAGCAAAATTTATAGCAGACAGCTCGGCGCAATTATATCATTAAAACTTTTCCGGAAAGTTGAACTTCCTGTCCAAAATTCAAAATTCAGGGTTCGACCTCGTTACTTCATGTAATGCATTGCTTAGTGCAAACCCAAACTGAGGTGGTAACTTGTTCAAAGGTTGTCGTTGACATACGATCTGATCATCGTCTTAAGTACTTTATTGACTCTTTTGCAAGGGTTTGCCTGAGGATGGTAATTGGCATTAAATACTATTCTAGATTCGTATAATTTGACCATTTTTCTGAACATCTCGCTTACATATGAACGACCGTTGTCGCGTATGATTCGCTCTGGGACTCCAAACATCAGCAAAACATCTTGTTCTCTAGATTTCGTTACAGCCGCCCGAGTTGCAGTTCTAAGTAGAAACAATAATGTAAACTTAGTGAAACAGTCGGTAACCACTTTCTGTACTCGAAGATCGAGGGAGAGGGCTGATCAAATCCGTAGCTATCACCTCCCACAGCCGAGAAGAGAAATACGTTTGTTTATGAGACCATATAGTGGGAAGGCTGCTGTGGCTTTTGGGCCCTGCACACTGCGCAATTGCGAACAGACCGTGCGATGTCGAAGATCATTTTAGGCTAATAATAATATTGGGAAATTTAGTTTTCTAGTTCTAAAGAAGCTAAAATTGGCTCGTCATGATTTTCAAACACTACATCCGCACCAAATCTTTTCGGCATTACTGCTTCCCAATTCAGCTCAACATCATCAATTATCAGTGTTACGAATACCCAATTAGTAGATCTGATCGGTAGTCACTCGTCAATTCGGAAATGTTCTTGGATCGGCCACTATTTTGGACTTGAGTTTACAATACCAGATATTACTTATAACTCCTGGAACATCAATTAGGGCAACATCACGTGCAAAAGATGTCCGGAACGGCATGCTTACTCCCCTTCGTATGGATAATCTTAAAATCATAGTTCTGAAGACGCAAAGTCCGATATGCTAATCTTCCGGAGGAATTCTGAATTTTAAGCAGCCATATAAGGGAGCGATAATCCGTAATAACCGTGAATGATGCAACCTTGATACAGGCACAAGACTTCTCTATCCACCACTGCCAACCACTACAGTTCTGTGGTTGAAAATTTGCGTCAACGTGGGATTAGCGTAAGCTACCCCTTTATCTCCCTCCTCAAAATTTGGAGATAATACCGCTTCTAGTTCCACAGTCAATGCACCCGTCTGCTCTATGAAAAGTCTAGTAAAGTTGGGACAGGTGAGTATTGACGCTGATACCAAGCACGGCTTGATATTCAACCAAGTAACTTCCGTTTCCCCAGTCCAAACTTACTTGTTGCGCGTTTTCAATAATTAAGAAAATGGCGCTACTTTACTCAAAAAATGTTTGATGAATCGTCGGTAACACCACGCTAATACTAAAAATTGTCGCACTTTTTTTGACAGTGTTAGTTGTTGCAAAGTTCATGGCAGTTGCAACTTGACATATTCACACTTATTTTGATTATCAGTCCAGCAGACAGCAGTCTGTCAAAAATTGTATATAGGATCTGCATATGAGTTTAAAGTCTGAGGTAGCGACAGTTATGTAATCCACATATACAAAGACAAAAGTTCAAACTCTGGTTCGAGTATTGTGTCCACCATACGTTGCCACGTCGCGGGGACATTATGAAGCCCAAATGGGATACGGGTAAATTGAAATAACCCACGCCCGGTTACATTTAAAGAGGAATTTTTTCGCTATGTTTTTTCAATTACACTTGCCAATAAGCACTTTTTAGATCAATTGAAGACAATACTTTAGCATACAGTAACAAGGCAACACATTCAAGGCCGTGTAGGGAGGGCTAGTTGAATGCACGAGAAGTTCCTGTGAACACTTCTTTTTGAGTTTAAATTTCGAGAGGGGGAACTGTCCTTCTGCCCTCCTCCTGTCGCACACACACAACAAGGCACACAGTTACAGACAGGCGTTTCTTACAAATCACCTTTTAGTGTTTCAAAAAGTTCAAAAATCGAAAATTGTCACGATCGCAGTAGGTACATTAATGGACCTACTGTACGAGAATCCTCGTACTGGAAATATGGGAAGGTTAAAAGTTGCGCTAGTGCAAAACTAAGAAAAGAAGGACTAGCTATAGCTACTACTGCATCTAAAAAATAAACTTAATAACATACTACTTTCACTGAGTAGCCTTTTAGCTTAATCGTGGAAGCCTCCCGTTTATTGAATAAAAAAACATTAATTTTTACACTTGCGCACAAAATTGGATAGCGTCACAGGTAAATTAGAGCAAAACAAACAGTCGCTGCTTCGGTTTAGGAAAAATAATATGCAAATTACCAAAGAAGCCAGTCAAACATTTAAAAATGCCCTGCAAGGGTTTCACCAATATTAAATCGATGCCGATTTGTGAACTCCTAGTTAAGTAAACAATCGTTAAGAAATGAGCGAAGCACTTTGCCTGGACTTTCCTACACTTCAGAAATTGTTTGAAAATTTACGCATCAATAATGACTACGATTGCACCTACCCCTAACACTCTATCGGGGGCACAGCTGTTTTAATACAGTTGACATTAAGATTATCCGCTTTAAAAAAGGTAGGTGCAAAACATACTCTTACAACCTGCGTAAATCAGCTTAAACGTACGGACCTATCCACAAAAATGGTTGATAAGACACAAATTTTTCTCTTAAAGGTTAGCTTGCGTGAGTTATAAGTTATCTAAAATTCCTATTCTGAATGAACTATGCAAAACTTGGTTTTCATTTTACCTGCGTTTAACACCATCCTGTGTGTTAATCTTTAGCCAGAGATTACCAGAAACCCCTTTTAGATGTAATACAGAATTCTCTTGTCCAACATAATAACAACAAACACGACCTTTTGTATATCTCACATGGGCATCATAGCTGAGGGCACTATCAGCTAGCTGCACGTCGTACTATGAATAACCGAATTTATCAAAGCTATTTAAAAGAAAGAAAAACGATTTGTAATTCTTTGAAAAAATATTTGCTATTAAAAAAACAAAAACCAGGACAAATTCGATCACCAAAAATTTGGTGGGAGGGAAAAATTAATACCCTAAATATTGCTGCACCTAAAAATTAAATTGTGACTCTAATTCGATCTCTCGTGAGCAATTTAGCTTAAACAGAACTTTGTATCATCCCACGCTGCATTCGTGCAACTTTGTTTAATAAAAGTTGCATGAATTTCCGATTTTCAACAATTCATAGAAAGCATCATAGACAAACTAGCGGACTGGAATCTGAACTAAATTATAGCTTATCTCTAGCTTTATTAGCTTATAGAATTTAGGAAAAATCGTATGGCCAGTTTTTGAGCAGTATAGTTTTGAAAAAGTCAAAGTTTATATATTTTTTTCATTTTGCGGGTTTAGTAGTTTCAAAATTTCTAGTAGCTTGCAACATTGTGTACCCTTAAAAAGTTTCCATTATCAAATTTCATCCCGATCTGATAACGCGTTTTTAGCAAATAGGCGTTAAAATTCGAATTTTCAAAAATTCATAAAAAGCGTCAGAGAGAAATTTGCGATCTGGAACACAAACCAAATTGTTCGTCATCAGTTTTATGATCTTACAAAATAAAAAAAAATCGTTGGTTAGTTTTTGAGCAATATTTTTTTTTAGTAATTCAGAAATTTTGGAAAATTTTTTCACTTCATAGCGCGTAACTTTTGGAAAAAAATTGTGCGCAGTAACATTCTGTCTCTAAAAGACTTTTACTATAAAATATTTGAACGTGATCTGTTTACCTTTGAGTTTTTACTTTAGCGCGTTAAATCGCCAAAGTAAAAATTTTAAAACTCCGCAGCAACCGCCATCTTAAAGCTAGAAAGTTGGGGAAAAAGCGTTGGATTTGCTCTAAAGTCTTCTATCAGATTCCGTTCAAATTTATAAAATTTGGTTTAGAAAAAAATGATACCAAAAAATGTTTCTAGTTTCCGCTTCCGGATTCGGATTCTTATTTAAATTATTTTTTGGTGAATATTTGATATACCCCCATATCCTAAAGCTCATCAAAATCCGACCATCTGTTCGATAGTTATGCTATGATGCACCACACACCCACCTACCCACAAACAGACATTTAAAAAAAAACACTTTTTTGGGTTCCTGGAGGTCCAAAACATGTCGCAATTAGCCTTTACGTCCCACTGCTGGGCACCGGCACTCTTCTCTACCACGTACTCTCCTTAGCGCTAAGGTGGAGTACGGGGGACCTACAGTTTAACGTCGAATCCGAACGACTAAATGCCAGAAAAGTTTTTTAGGCATTAAGACCCCACGGCTGCCTACACCGGATTGCGGAATGTGAGTGGCGGGTTGCGGCTTAGATTTTTATTGTTGCATGGCTTCGGCAGGGCCCAAAACATGTATTTCCGTCAAAATATCGATTGCGAACATCTTTATGAAACCAATACACTGAAAGTATAGGAAAGTAAAAAGTCGCCACTTTGAAGCTTATATGACAAGTTACGGTACCAAAACGTGGATAGTAAAAGCTCAAATATTTTTACTATTACTGCTTAGATGCACAATGCAGTGATACCAAGTATATAGTACACCATTACAATATTAAACAACCTTAAGCTTTCTTCTTTATACTGTACAAGGTTTCCGGTTGCACATGGTTCGGAATAAGTTAAAATCACCGAAGCCATTTTCACTCGGAAAAAATGTAAGAAATATAAGTAAATGTTGGCATTCAAAATTTACAATCAAGTTAAGATCGTTGTTTTGTGTTGACGCAGGTACCGAGAAGTATTTGTGTTCATATGGTATCCTCTGAACTTTTGTGGTTTCACAGGCGAGGATCAATAGTTGTTAACCTTCACACTACCAAAAAAAAGATGAATAGCAAATGATATAAAAGACGCATTTCACGCTAGCCAAAAAGCGTGTTTGGCTAATGGTTTGTACCTAAACACCTTAGACGTTAAAGGACGCTTTATCACTCTAGTTGTACACAAGAAATATTTAGTTTCGAGTTTAGCATGTTATAGCAGAAAGCTTTACGGGAGACTTTACTAGAAGGAAATCACAATCACTGGCTTTAATGGCAACTTATTAAGATTATTCGTTAGATTCTATTCAAATTAACGTGTTTTTAGTGGATTTGCTTTATATCCCAGCCACAATTCCAGAACATTTCCGTTGCCTTTCCGAAATATTTCTATATTCAGATATATTTTAGATTCACGTCAACGATTCCAATTCTTAAACAGCTGTCGCAGATATACAGAAACACAAGTTCTTCCTCTCAAACGGGGCGTTCTCTATTGTCACCAACACTCTATTTCTATCCTCTGATTTAATTAATTACATTTTTATTTGCCACGATAGAACTAATGTTCATTAATTCCAGCCATACATACACAAGGTATATAAGCACGCACGCACACATCATGTAAAGCTGTCGGGCATCCGCCACAAGACCTTCCTCACATACACCCGCTGATTCTTTTCTATTTTCTGATTTAAACTATTATACTATTTTCCATTTAAGAAGTCATATGAACCCATTTCTGTCATTTACATATTGAAATTGATATTGACATTTTAGACACTTTTGAAAAATTAAACTTTTAAATTTTAAAAATTATTCTTAATTGTGAAAATATTTTGAAAATAATGAAAATTTTAAAATTTTTTAATGTTTAGAAATTTTTAAAAATCACAACTGTTTTGACAATTTTAAACTTTTTTCATTTTTTTTTTAATTTTAAAAATCTTCAAAAAATTTCTAAAAAATTTTGAAATTCTTAAAACATGAAATTTTTGAAATATTTTGATTCTTAGTATTTTCTAACTAAAAAACAATATTTATCCGTTTAAATATTAAATTCTATTTAATAATTTAATTTTTTTGCAGCAATTATCCATTACTAATCAGATTAGCAACAAAAACACACCTATAATATCGATAATATCAATAATATCGATATTATCGTTATTGATATAAGCATAGTATAATCACATCATAATAGGCAGAAGCTGACCGGTGCGTCCGCACCACCCTGAAGTTGCTACTCAGGTAGTTTATGAGTTATGACTATTGTTACTTGTCCTTTTGACGGTTGACGCAATGATGGATTAGCAAGGGTTTATGTTTAAATACCCTACAACTCGAAACAGTTTCTTAGTTAGATGTGATGTAATTGTTGTAATAAATAAAAGTATTTATTTTGTACAAGTACAGGAAAGTCCAGGCGAAATGCTTCCCTTATTTTTCCCAACGCTGCAATAATCCTGCAACGCCGTTAATTAAAACTAGCGGAACCCGTTCCACGATAAGTGGCGTAACAAGCACTCCCGCAACCTCCGCACCGCGGGGGGTCCAAGCCTTTTAGGGGCCCAGAGCGATCAGAAACCAAAAAAGAAAAAAGAAAAAAATATTTATGATCGTTGTACTACAAAACATACAACAATAAACATAAACTAAAGCTGTAGCCTACATAAAGGCATAAAATTCCATGTCAACGAAATAACTACATATTCGAATTTAGAATTAATTACTTCGGTTTCGGTTTCAATCGCGAACGCGCGCATGTACAATAAAAATTTAAAATATAATAAAATTGTGGTTAATTTTTAAGTATATGCATACCAAATATGAATCTAGCGAAATCACCAGGTGGCAGCAAAACGGAAAATTGAGCAAGGAAAAAGACAAAAAACTCAAAAATCATCTAAAAGTTAACAGTTTCCTTAGTGTTTCTGCATGTTTAAGTAGAAGTGAAGTAGAAAATACTAAAAGGTTAAGTATCAACGAAATCATAAATGAATTCCGCCATAAAAAATACGCTAACTCAAGTTGTTTCTATAAACTAAGTTTGTCAATAGACAAAATTGCGTTTTTACCGCACAAGATTATCACAAACGAAAATAAGGTATACGTGCTCGGGTGTTATATAATTGTAGTAATGTTTGAAAATTAAATTTCTTAATAATCGTCCTGATAGATATGTCTTATTTTTATTTTGCCTATAACAAAACTGGAGTTGGGGTGGGGGCCTACCATAAAAGTCTGCGGGGGGCTCTTACGGTTTGCGTTACACCACTGCCCTCGATGTTATGTTTCTGTTTATTGCTAATAATCTTAAGCTAATTAAGCGGACCGCGGATCGCAATTTTAGTGTTATGAATTATATAGCGATAGCTGTAATTGTTTCTATATATTAAATCCGGATCCCTTCGATCTGTCTCAATTGGCGAGGAACACGACTGCAGCTGAGATTATGCAACCCAAGCGGCGCGCAGTATGTATTATTTTTTTTAAGTTACCTAACAATTGAGCACTTCTCCTGAACTTTCTAATACTTTTGATATTGTTACTTATCATCAACATCATACCATTCTTACTACTGTACCGAGGGCATAGCTGCATAACAGTCATATTATAAGACTACATGATACTACTTTTACCTGGTGACATTATTGTTATTATTTGATTTTAAAAATTCTGTTCCTGAAAAAACAGCTACCGAAAAACATTTCTAGCTTCCGCTTCCGGTTTTAATTTTCTTCAGAGCCTATCTTTCCGTAAATTTTTGAATACCTCCACATTCCAAAGCTCATCGAAATCGAACTAACATCGCACGCACGCACGTGCGCACGCACATACACGCATGCGCCAACTTATTGCCGTTGCTGTAGTTAGCACACATATATCTGTGAAACCCCTAGATAGTACTGTTAGGGTAGGAAAAGGCAATTCCAAAATAAGGGGAGTTGCCGTCGCTCGCCTAGTATAAGAAATATACACTTGCTGACTAAATTAATTGTTGTTTTGTTTAGTTTAATTATTAATTTGTATAAATAAAATGTCCTTGATTTCTAATTAGGGATGCCTGCCAATTAATACTTGATTGACTTTACTTAAACTTTAACCTTTAAACTCTTTTTTTGGCGCCCCCTATGCCCCGCGTAGAGGGTTATGGTGAGACAGTTAGGTATTTGCTGAATGGATTTCTATTCAACAAACTGTGGACGATAAAAATTACATTATTAAGAAACATATTAAATAGCTCTGCATTTACTACTGAACATTATTCGAAACGTATTGGTTGAGATACTGAATTATAATTGCTCCTCTTCCCCCATTTTTGACTCCTCGATTTTATTATCTGCTTTTGGTATTCTTTAACCACATTCTTTCCTTGTCAAAAGTTCAAAATCGGTTTAGCCAACTGTTCCCGACGCAAAGCATTTATCAACCCCGTTTAATATTCTATTACCGATTGTCAGTTTTCCAATTTGAAGGAAATAATACTGCCTTACTACTACTAAATAGTACAGTAGAAAATTGCGTCTACCTTGTAAAGTAAAGGCGTAATAAATGGAGCAAAAGTCAGAGAACAATAAAGAGAAAGAAAGAAAGAGAGATAGATACCAGAAAAGCGGGTCCGTTTCTTAAGTTTGAATCTAGAAATAGTTAACTACTATATTCATTATTAATTTGTGCATAAAATTGTCATAAAAATAAACGTATAAAAATCATGTATAACTTTTTCACTTATTTTCTATTGCAATTTGTCTTATATGTATAAAGAAAAACAATAATATTGTTTAAGGATAAAAAAGACTATCTTAATAAAAAAAAATCTAAACCTTTTTCATATTAAACCTATGGAAAAATGATAACGCATCCGTACGGCATCCACCTTTATCAAACTCCGGAAGAATCACATTGATACGTTATTCGTATCGATACGTGTCAGTAGGGCGATCTACTACTAGCCCTTTTAGGTTTTATCTATGACAGCTTTTATCCACAAAGTTTATAAGGTACACAATATAAAATTATTAAAAATCCATATTAAAATTTAGAGAAGGCTTTAAAAAACTATATAAATAAACTGTACAAACATTTATGAATAAAGAAAAAGATTATAAATTAGCCATTCAAAAAATTGATCCAAATACTCCAACTTCATCCGATACAGTTAAATATGACTCGATCCCATATCTTGGTGACAAATCAGAAAAAATTGCTAAAATTATTAACAAAACAAATAAATATAAAGTAAGCTTTAAACAACTAGGAACATCTTAAACACTTTGTTTA
Organism: Ctenicera cuprea; assembly: GCA_958336395.1. Taxonomy (NCBI): domain Eukaryota; kingdom Metazoa; phylum Arthropoda; class Insecta; order Coleoptera; family Elateridae; genus Ctenicera; species Ctenicera cuprea. The sequence continues at coordinate 19,284,097 of OY284496.1, forward strand.
ATGCAGAATCGAAAGCTGACGATTTTCTAAAATCAGGCATTTATAAATTAAATTGTTCGCATTGTAATTCGGTTTATGTAGGCCAGACAATTAGAAATTTTGATATTAGGTATAAAGAACACGTACGTTGTTACAAATACAAACACCCACATAAATCCAATTACGCTAAACACTTACTACAACACAATCATTCAATGACATCTAATAACACCATAAAATGTTTACATTTTTGTGATGATAAACGTAAATTAGATATACTAGAAGCTTTTGAAATTCACAAACATTTAAAAACTGTACCGTTATTGAATGAGCAAATTGATCTCTTAAATTCTCCTCTTTTGGACATTTTGGAATAAGAAATCAAGTCGTCTGCAGACGATTACCGAGATCAAGTCATCAAGTTCTATTGCTATTACAACACTAACTGTTTACTTTCTAATATAACCTTTAACAATGGCATGTAAACATGCCGAAAAACGTATAAGGTTAAAATAAATAAATATTGTTGAAGTAATTAAGTATATTATATACCTATAATCAATTTCTGAATAATTCACAGCGTTACAATGTGGTAATCGAGTCATGTCTTAAAATTGAACCCATGACTTTTTATTGAACATTGGCAATTATTAATTATTTTGAAAGTTACAAAACACTTTTTTTTACTTTCCCATTCTTCTTACGATTGCGTAATGCGTAGTTCCTACTAGTGGTAGCATATCTTCTTAGCTGCTTAGAGTGGCACAGAACGGTGGAAGCCTACAGCTTTGCATGGGCTCCGAACCACAGAAGCGCAGGCATTTTATCTCCAGAGAAGATTTTAGTAGGATAATTTCTAATACCACGAGTGGAGCTTAGGTCCACTAACCCTTACGGAATGTTCTACGAGCTATAGGCCACACAACACACATCGGAGTAAGTTGGTGGTTGTCCGAGGCCTTCCAACAGAGCACGTTGTACTTCCAGAATGGAAATATATGATTCTCGTAAAAAAATTTAATTCGTAGGTTTTGAAGAAAATGCATGTTGTGGTTCAAGGAGCCCCACAAATGTTATTTTAATATTGTATGTCTGTATGTGTATGTGGTCTTATATCACACGAACTACTGAATTAATTGGAATGTCCAAGTACAACAAAAGTGCACCAGACGCCTTAACGCAGAAAACCAAATTTGGCTAAAAAATTGGTAATTGCAATAGAATGACACCGCCAGAAAATGACAGGTCCACCAAAAAAAAGAGTGGATGGGAGTGGTGCTCAATTTCAAACTAGACACTCTCAGAAAAGAACCTTAAATGTGTGTTCTACGCATGCTGAATAGTGCGATGCCCCCCACCGCTGTTAGTTTGTTTTTTTTAATGTAGGAATTTCGGCTTCAAAATCGATATAAACATGTTTAATGACAATAGGAATAATCTTCCGTTAAGAAAGCATATATTGGGGGTTTCATTTTGGTCGTTTACCTGAACAGTTTAATTGGATAATCGCCAAAAAAGACTACAAAATTTCAAAATTTAGAAAAATTTCAAAATTTTCAAAAATTTTCAAAAACTTAATAATTCCCAAAATTTTGAAAATTTTTAAAAATTTCAAAAATTTTTAAAATTTCAGATTTTTTTCAAAAAATTCAGTAACTCTGTGTGAAATAATCACCCATTTTCCTAACGTGTTGCATACAATATTTTTTCTACTTCCGTTCCAATAAATACATGCATTTAAAATTATGAATTTTTACCAATTACACTTACAAATTAATTCGAAAAATCAAGACTGCCGTTTTCGCCAAATAATCTCATTATTTCACTGAGTGAAATAATGGAGTTCATTACCTCACCCAATTTAGTATTACAAAGTGTCTATTACCTAAGGAAAGTAGAAAAAAATATATTTGAAATATATCGAGAATTTTAGAAGTTTTCTAAATTTCCATAAAATCGTCAAAATCTTTTTAGAATTTTCAAAAATTTTAATAGATGGGAGGAAGGTCTCGTAGCGGTTGCCCGACAGCTCCTCTTAATTTTGTAGGTTTTTAGAGCTAGGGATGAGCTACAACTTGATTGGCGTCCGAATGCGCTAATTTGTGTAGCTCATTCTATAAGTTTTTGAATGACTTCGCCAATTTGTTTGTCATAACTTTTTATCCTCCTGGGGCTACTACGATACCAACTTTTAAATCGCTCTTCCAACTAATTTTTAATTAAACAAATGGTAAATCCAAAATTTTGAAATAATCGTAGATGCCGGCAATTTGAAAGTAGGGCGTAGCTTTACCGTCGGCTTATTTGTAAAAAAAAAAGGTGAGAATAATACGTTTCTAATTTCCGCTTTCGGTTTGGGGCTTCTTAAAACCCATTTTCTTGATAAATTTTAAAACCAATCAGACCAGCCGTTTCGAAGATATGCGAAATTAAATCGAATCAACGTTAGGTTTAGGATTTTGTCAGGTCGGTTCGATACACTATAAAATATTCACTTATTGAAAACTGATATAACTCCTGCACCCCTGGGGTCCCTTATATGCTACGACACTGTATTGTTTACTTCAAAAATAAATTTTAATTTCAAATATCATTTGCTTTAATGTACGAAAAATCCTATTGAGGATTTTACATACTTAAACATGCGATTTAATTGTCATTCATATTGCTTGGTCAGGTACTGTTAATGACATTTTCCGCATTAAATGAAACCTTTCTTCCCACTCATTTACGTTAATAAACGGGTACATGAAATGCAAATTGCCTCTGAATAACTGCTAAACCCGACTGAAAATGATAAACATTAGCAAATCCTTTTCTGCGATGAGATGCCGCAAGTGGGTTTACTTCCTGGCCTAGTTGCGTTATCTAAGAGAAATTACTTCCTCCAAACTCCTAATTCAACTTCTTCTCGTTTAAGGGATTTTAGTTGCCTTTCTAAATAATTTAAAAAATTGAAAACCTTCCGTTTATTGCTGGCTTATGTTTCACTCAATATCACTTTCTTACCCATTAGATATGCGAGTGTGGACATTTTATTACTGTTGGTAACAAATCACGTCTCGCAGAGAACAACATAATGTTGAAGTTTTAATTTTTTATACCAGACTGTCAATTAAAATAGTAAAATCTATAATATATTAAGATAAATTTGGATATGCAGATTTTAAATTCTTATAATATTATTACTATATTATTATTATTATTATTACTATTATTATTATTATTATCGGAAGCGATGGTCCGGTGGCCTTGACCCACCGCATTGCAGGCCAAACTCCTCATTGAAGTGTAGTGCCACCGACTTTACTTTACCTTTTTATAATATTATTATTGTATTTGCATAACAATTTAAATAAAGTTATCTGCTCTAAAGTTATGGAATAGTCAAGTGACAGAAGCCGCTTCAAAACTATAACAAAGACGGGCGTTGTAAAAGCATCCCTCAATACTCTGACAAACAGGAAATCCTCATTTAAATAATAAGTTCCTTGAAAACTGGCTTAGATTTCAGTTTCTGATACTGCTCGAGTAACATGAGAATGTTTAAAGTTTTAAATGTAAATTGCATATTACTTACGAAGTAATTGCACGAAGAAAGATTGAAATAAAATCAAACATAACGAAGTTGTTATAGCTAAAATTTTTAAATAAAATGTTCAATAATAATTTTGCTTGATGTGATTTAATAAACTACTATAGTGCTTGAACTCATGTATATTTAGCACTAAATTTTCTCCAAATATAAGCAGCTCAGTTGACTTCCGTCCAGATAGTAGAGTGGGTGGTATAAGCTTTGGCTCGTTGCCAATTTCCCTATCCTATTTTCCCTCGTCATCAACCCGTGCAGAACCGGGCGAACACCGATCGTTTCCAGAAAGTAAAATCGAGTTTGACGACTTTTAGTCAGAACGTAATAAAATTTGCCATTCTTTGTAACTGTTAGTCAGAACATAATAAAATTTGCCGTTCTTTGCAACTGTTGCGGAATAATTGAACTTTAACAATTTTTTCAATTTCCAAAATCTGGGGCAGTTTGCATGTATTTTATTTAAACCATCTATACGCAGCTTTCGAGTAGAAGTAGATTTACTACTGTAATGATGGATACCAAGAGAATCAAAACAGTATCTTTAAACAATTGCATATAAAAACATAACCTACAAATTGACATTAAATAACACGTTTGTTGTTTCGTAAATTCGTGTAAAACTATTTGCTAAAAAATTCAAATGTAATTTAATTCTGTACATATACGTTTATAGTTCATAATTTACAATTTTTGCTTTGTTTTACTTGAACACCATACACTTCTAAAAACCAGAAAGTAAAAGAAAACAAAACAGCCCAATTTTTGGGTTGGAAATTTTGAGTGATTTATTTTTGAGTAGATAGAAATCAATAGTAAAATTTGCAAAACATTTTTAAATAAATTGAGTAAACAACATATTTTATCACTTCAACAATATTTATTTATTTTAACCTTATACGTATTTCGACATGGTTTCGTGTCATTATCAAAGGTTATATTAAAAAGTAAATAGTTGGTGTTACAGCAATAGAACTTGGTTACTTGATCTCTGTAATCGTCTGCAGATGACTTGATTTCTTATTCCAAAATGTCCAATAGAAGAGAATTTAAGAGATCAACTTGCTCATTCGTCGTTAACGGTACATTTTTTAAAAATGTTTGTGAATTTCAAAAGCTTCTAGTATATCTAACTTACGCTTATTATCACAAAAGTGTAAACATTTTTAGTGTTATTAGATGTCATTGAATGATTGTGTTCTAAAAAGTGTTTAGCGTAATTGGATTTATGTGGATGTTTGTATTTGACACAACGTACGTGTTCTTTATACCTAATATCAAAATTTCTAATTGTCTGGCTTATATAAATCGAATTACAATACGAACAATTTAATTTGTAAATGCCTGATTTTAGCGAATCATCAGTTTTTGATTTTGCATTAAAAAAGTGTTTAAAATGTTTATTTATAGTTGTTTGAAAACTAACTTTTTATTTATTTGTTTGTTTCTAAATTTAGCATTATTTTCTGATTTGTCGCTAAAATATAGAATCGATCAAGCCCATATTTTGGTAACAAATTAGAAAAAAGAAAAAAATTCTAAAATTATAAACAAGACAAATAAATATAATTAAGTTTTAAAATAACTATAAACATTTTAAACACTTTGTTTAATGCAAAACCAAAAACAGATTATTTGCCAAAAATAGGCATTTACAAATTAAATTGTTCGCATTCGGTTTATATAGGCCAATTAAAAATTTTGATATTAGGTATAACAAACACGTACGTTGTTACAAATACAAACCCCCACATAAATCCAATTACGCTAAACACTTATTAGAACACAATTATATAATGACATCTAATGACACTATAAAATGTGTACACTTTTGTGATGATAAACGTAAATTAGATACACTAGAAGTTTTTGAAATTCACATACATTTTTAAAAACTGCACCCTTAATGAACGAGCAAATTGATTTCTTAAATTCACCTCTATTGGACATTTTAGAATAACAATTTTAGTCATCTGCAGACGATTACTGAGATAAAGTCACCAAGTTGTATTGTTGCTATAGCAACACCAACTATTTCATTTTTAATATAACCTTTGATAATGACACGAAAACATGTCGAAATACCTTTAAGGTTAAAATAAATAAATATTGTTACAGTAATAAAGTATTTTATGTATACTCAATAAATATGGACTTCAACAAAGTATTTGTAAATATTTTAAAATAAAATTTTTATTTGCACAATATTTAAAAAATATTTTTTCATTACCTTATTTACAAAGTATACAAAGCGCTAGAAAATTACTCCGACAAACCTAGGAAGGTTATTTCCTAGGTCAATTTACCAGAAAACGTTCCTATGAATGTACACCTTAAACTGCATCCTTACGGAGTTATAGCCTCCCGATGATGGAACAGTTTAATCACGTTTTAATGAATATCACTACCGCGAACTGAGATATTTGGTTCCAATTGTAACTGAGTAATTTACTAGTGATGACATATAATTTCATGTGCTCGACGTATCTCTAAAAGTATTGTTACCCACTTAAGATTCTCCAATATTTGAGTCGAAAATCTTCTTCTTCATACAAAAGTATACAAAAAAGACTCTCTTGCTGAAAGTCGCCGAATCCAACGGTTTTCGAGATTTAGGTTTTAAAAAAAATCGAATTGCCATGAAGGTCTAAGTGTATTCTCAAATATGGGCAAAACGCTTAGGTTAAACTTTCCTATACTTAAAAGCTTTTACTTTTCCTATGTACAAAAGTTTTATCCACAATATTTTAGCCCCACAACCGTGGCAGTACAAAATAAACGCACATTGATATTACACCGTAAGGCGCAAATGTAACACGTCACGTAGAAATAACAGAAAATACCGATCGTGCAAAGAAAAAACATAATATGACGTGCAGTCGAAACGTGCTAAACTATAACTACCACCTGACTGATGACCGTTCGGTCTGTCGGTTGCCGTTTTATTGTATTTTAATGCAAAAAACTTGTTTGATTTTTGGAAAAAAAATACCTTGGGACGAAAGAAAACCAAAAACAGAAGCACAACTTCGTCCTCCTTGACGAAAAAGGGAAAATTAATCCCCCTAGATATTGCCGCACCTAAAAATATGGTGTAAATCTTATTCTACAACCAATGATGAGCAATTCACCTTATACAGAAATTTGTAACTTCTCCTATTTGTTAAATAAACATGAATTTTCAATTTTCAAAATTCATAAAAAGCGTAAAAAAAATATCGAACTAAGACGCAAACCACATTGTAGCTCATTTGCAGCTCTATGATTCTACAAAATTTAAAAATAATTGGTTGGTCAGTTTTAAAGCAATATTTTTTTAAAAATGTCAAAAGTCTGATTTATTTAACATCACAGTTTTAGTAGTTCTCGTAGCTTGTAACATTGCATACCCCTAAAGCATTTCCAATAAGAAATTTTATCCTGATCTGCTTGTAAAGCCAAAATTTTCAAAAGTTTATAGAAAGGGAAATTAGCGGGCCGGGACACGAATCAAATTCTAGCCCATCTCTAGCTCTATAATTATATAACTCCATTAACAAGCAGTTCAGGAAACGTTTTTCCTATAAAATACTCTCCTTCCGAAGTCTGTCGATATAATTCTGCAACACCCTGTATTTCAAAGATCCACATTACTAGATTTTTACCTGTATGTTTTAGATTTAGAAACAGTCAGGATAGTTAAGGTATACTGCACATATAAAATTTAACTCCTGAAATGTCAATTTAGTTTAAACATTTTCATAATAATTACGACATTTATTATGCAATGGCGTATCATACACATAGTGTAACACACAGAAAACTCATTCCATCATAAATACTATATTAACAATTTTTTTGATATCTGTACAAATACAAAAGTTATTTTTTATGTGCAGTCATCGTGAAACACCCTGTATAGTCAGTGCACTTCTTGCAGTAATAAACTTATCGCGTGAAAGTTGCAACACAAAAGGAGGTCATTTGTTCTGTTTCAAATAGTTAGCCGTCCGTAACATATTGATAATGACAGTGTCGATCCGGCATAGGAAACGAAAGACAGATCTGTTTTTTTGTGTGAATTTCATAAATTTTAGAGCAGATTCTAATAGGGAACGGGTCAATTACTTTTTTCCTAATTCTGTAGCTTCAAAATCAATTAGCATATCGACATAAAATTTGGTATCGTAAAATAAGATTCAAGAGTATTTTTAAAACCATCAAAATTGTCAAGTTTAAAAATGTTCAAACAATTGTCTCAAATATTAATGTTTTTTTTTTCAAATTTTGTGAGCTAATAGATTTTGCAAATTTCCTAATCTCTGTCAAGTCCCTTTTTTTAAATTTGGAACTTATTGCCTTTATATTAGATAAATAAAATAATCCACGTTTGGATTTAGCTTGCTGATCGTAATCAGCGACGGTAGAACAAAATTCGAAAACTACATACTTTTTACTTTCCTATGTACTTTCAGTATAGAGAAGTATTTATTAATAAGTTCCAGCTTTACTCCGTTGAAGTTCATATTGAGATTAAATAAACTACTTTATTACTTCAACAATATTTATTTATTGTAACTTTATACGTATTTCGACATGTTTATATGCCATTATCAAAGGTTATATTAAAAAGTAAACAGTTAGTGTTGTTATAGGAACAATAGAACTCGGTGACTTGATCTTGGAAATCAGTGGTTGCAGATGATTTAATTTCTCGTTCCAAAACGTCCAATAAATTTTTAAATGTTTGTGAATTTCAAATTCCTCCAGTATATCTAATTTACGTTTATCATCACAAAAGTGTAAACATTTTATAGTGTTATTAGACGTCATTGACTGATTGTGTTCTCATAAGTGTTTAGCATAATTGGATTTATGTGGGTGTTTATATTTATAAGAACACACGTGTGCTTTGTACCTAACATCAAAATTTTTAATTGCCTGGCCTATATAAACTGAATTACAATGGAAGCGATTTAATTTGTAAATGCCTGATTTTAGTAAATTGTCTGTTTTTTATTTGGCATTAAGCAAAATGTTTAAAATGTTTTTAATAAATTGCTAAATTGCATATTTAATTATATCAAATGAAGTTGGAGTATTCGGATAAACTTTTTGATTGCCTAATTTATAATCCTTTTCTTTAATTAATGTATCAATAAGTTTAGTATTATAACCATTACTGTATGCAATTTGTTTAATAATTGAAATTTCTCTATTACAACTAATTTCATCTAAAGGAACCGTTAAACCCCTGTGTATCATGGACCTGTGTGCTGCTAATTTCTGTGTTTTATGATGACGAGAATCGTATGGTATTGTAATGTCTGTTTGTGTAGGTTTTCTGTAAATAAAGTATTCAAGTTTATTAGTTGAATTAATTTTTATGTTTAATTCTAAAAAGTTAATGGACTTATTTTGTTCAGTTTCTAGTGTAACTATTATGTTTAATACAATCTCTTAATACAAATTAAAAATTCATTAATTAATTCAAATAAACTATCAAAACATGTTAAAATGTCATCAACATAACGGAACCAAAATATAACTTTCTCAGACTGATTTGATTTGAATATTTGATATTCTAAATTTTCCATACATATATTAGCTAAAAGAGGTAAAATTGAACTTTTCATGGGTAAACCAACTTTTTAGAAATAACTTATATTCAAAAGTAAAATAATTTGGATAAATGCATAGTTCAAATAATTGAATCAACTCGAAACGCTTTATTTAATTTAACATTTTTGTTATTAAAACCCTGAGGAAACACTTTGTTTGATGCAAAATCAAAAACAGAGGATTTGCTAAAATCAGGCTTTCACAAATTAAATTGTTCGCATTGTAATTCGGTTTATATAGGCCAGACAATTAGAAATTTTGATATTAGGTATAAAGAACACCTACGTTGTTACAAATACAAATACCCACATAAATGGAATTACGCTTAACACTTATTAGAACACAATCATTTAATGACATCTAGTAACAATATTACATTTTTACACTTTTGTCATCATAAACGTAAATTAGATATACTGGAAACTTTTGAAATTCACAAACATTTAAAAACTAAACCTTTAATAAATTAGCATATTGATTTCTTCATTTCACCATTAGTTGACGTTTTTTGAATGAAAAAATAAGTCATTTGAACGCAGATATAGAAAACCAAGATCAATTTATGAAGATGTATTGTTCCTAGAGCATCACAGACTGTTTACTTTTTTTTTTAATATTACCTTTGAAAATGGCATGTAAACATGTCAAAATACGTGTAGTGCTAAAATGAATAAACATTGTTGAAGTAATAATTGTTTAATTTAATATCAATAGGAAAGTATTTATCCATGCAAATTTTCGATATCGAGATTTTGACGGAAATACATGTTTTGGACCCCCAGAAACCAAATGCAGTAGTTTTTAAAAAAATTCTGTCTGCGGGTGGCTGGGTAGATAGGTGGGTAGGTGGGCGGGTATGTCTGTCTGAGCTTTGAAATGTGGGAGTATATCAAAACTTCAGTCGGGGACAAAGTTTTAAAAAACCCGAAACTAGAAGGGAAAGTTAGACACGTTTTCTTGGTAGCTCTTTTTCCGGAAAGCAAAAAACGATGCCAACGTTCCCCGTTCCCCGAACTTTCTAGCTTTATGATGACGCCCGCTACAATTTTTTTGAAATGTTTCATTTCAGCGTTTTATTGCTCAAATGCGATTTAACAGATCGGGATCAACTGTTCTATCGTAATAGCCCTATAGAGATACAATGTTACCGCGCACATAATTTTTCGAAAAGACATAAACTAAGAGCTGAAAAATATTTTCAAAATTTTGGAAATTTTATAAAAAATGTTGCGCAAAAAAGCCACACCATTGTTTTTAAGCATAGAGCTCATAGAGCTGGGTTTGAGCTACAATTTGGTTTGTATCACAGCCCGCTAATTTTTCTGTGACGCCTTCTATGAATTATTAAAAATTTTGGTTTTAACCCCTATATTCACTCAAAAATGAGTTATCAGATCGGAATGAATTTAATATTGGAAATGCGTTAAATACACGCACTGTTATAAACTAGAAAAATTTTTGTGACTACAAAAACCATAAAATGAAAAAAATTTCAAAGAAATAAACTCAAAAAAATATTACTTAAAAATTAGCAACACATTTTTTTAATTTTTATAAGCTTATAGAGCTATTAATCAGCTTTAATGTGGTTCGTGTCCCAGGCTGCTAATTTTTTTCTGACGCTTTCTATGAATTTTTGATTTTCGAAAATTAAGGCTCCTTTATTTAATAAACGGGGGACGATAAAAATTTCTGTTTAAACTAAGTTGCTCATGAATGGTAGTAAAATAAAGTTCACATCTTAATTTTTAGTGCAGCAAAAATTAAGTTAATTTTTCCCCTCCCACTCAAACTTTGGCGGACGAATTTGTGCTTCCGTTCTAAGTTTTTTTTAATCTCAAAAAAGCAAAAAATCGTTTTTTTTTCTCATAAAAAAGTTTAGAAAAATGTTAGGTTTCTAAATACAATAGAACATGCTCATAAGCAGCTCGCGCTAACCGAGCGGGCGGCTGTAAGTAATGCAAACCGAACCAACAACATTACGCTGAAGCAGTCGCAAACAGTGAGGCTAGAGCATAGCTCGTTGTGGCTGCACGTCATATTGTGTCTTTTTCGTTGCACGACCGGTATCTATACAACGTGTTGCATTTGCCTTTTGCGAAGTAATATCAATGTGGGTTTGTTTTGTAACACCACTGCTGTGAGACTACAACGTTGTGCGTAAATACTTTTGGACATAGAAAAAATAAAAGTTCAGGCGAAGTGCTTCGCCTGTTTTTTAGTTACAGTAACTTGTAGAAGGGTTACTCCTATTGAGTATACACAAAATACTTTATTACTTCAACAATATTTGTTTATTTTAACCTTATACGTATCAAGGTTAAAATAAATAAACATGGTTGAAGTAAAATGTATTTTAATTATACTCAATAAATATGGACTTCAACGAAGTAAAGCTAGAACATATAAATAAGGTTACTCCTACCCCGCCTTTTGTCAGCCGAAATTTGTTTACCGATCTCCAGTAATTTTTTTTTTCAAAATATCTTTTCCTGCAAAACTCAAAATTCGACTTTTTGCTTTTATTTCGCGAGAGAGACTTTTAACTGCACTGGTATTCTTGTAGGGAAGTGTTCCGATTACGATGAGTTACGCTACTGTCGAATCAGTTTTATACTAGTATTGTTTTGATGCTAGGTGTATACATAGTAATTGTTGGCGCTAGAACGCAATGATGGAAAATACTTTTGAAAATGGAAAGGCCGGCGAAACGCCCATATTTGGTAAATGCCGGTGCGAGTTCAATAATAGAAACAATTATATTCTAAATACTTTAGCCCCCATTTAATGCCGTCCATGAATTTTACACGAAGTCTTAAAATACAAAAAAATTTTCGAGAATTAAAAATTGTACCCACATTGCTTTTATTCGTATAATTCCGTTTTATTAATGTCACCAATTATTAATTATGGAAACAAACGATTGATATCTAAAACAGGAAGCAAAAAAATGAAACATGTTGGCGAACGCAAGATGATCCACGGCAGCAAGCAAAACATAAACTGCAAACCCTAATCAATGCAGGCATCTTCATTTTCTTTAGATGTTATATTCAAACCCGATAACGAGACTAATGCAAATCGACCGACCCTAAAAGGCTTGAAATTCGGCAGCAGCAAGGTCCTATTGCTTGCTTATTTATCTACCGCAAGTGTTGTGCTAGTCTTGGCGCCGACCCGTCTCATTTGGGTATACGCGCTGCGTTAACCCGCCACACCCGTTTCTCTTACATTTTGTCAGATTCATGGAATCCAGAAAACTTTTCTTAGCAAACTCTGTCTTATTACAGAACAACAAAACCATAGCGAGAGAAAAGCAAGCCTGTCGATAAGACAGTTTATCAATTTCAGTAAATAAATCACAACTCGACACATATTTTTAGCATTTTGTTTTTTTTTTATTTTTTCCTAGTTTTAAATGTAAGAAAGTATTAATTTTAGGAACAATGTATTTTACGATTCCGAAAAAAATTCTAATTATTCAACCGATTTGTATCTAACTTCAGAACAGAAAATAACAAGAAATCAGATCTTATGCACACATTTTTTTTTAATTTGCATAACTTTAACAAATTTTAAAAATCAATATCTGACAGACAAGTTTATTTCATAATTCATTCTTTTGTAGAGCTGATTATGTAGGAATTCACTAGCTTAATTGTGATGCTTTGTTTTGAAAATATTACTTTTTATGACAAAAATTATTAAAATTGTTAGAACTGTTCAATTTAATTTTGAATAATGTTATGTGTGGTGTTATAAACGAGTTATATAAAATTTCAGAAAATTAAAATAAAAAAAGTGTTTAATTCTGTAAAAAAACGATGTGGGACATTACTGAATATTGGAAATAGTTAACAAAAAATGTTTGAAAGGGGGTACGTACCCAGTTTAATAACATGTTTTAATAAAATGTTGCGTGTTAATTCATTTGTTAATCATAATCTATTGAACGAAAATATGAATTTCCTGTAACTATTCGATATCATAAAATGTATGAATATTGTCTCATTTTTATTTTCCTCTATTTTTGTACGAAAAATTTACTTTTCTTATAAACCAAATTATGAGGAAAACACTGCAATGCAAATTTAAGTCAGTGGAAACCAAACAAATAGAAAGTGTGTTAAAAATTGCTACAAATATTCAAACCAATAGCCCAAGTAGACACAGTGGTACCATTCATTTATCAAAAAAAAATGTTTGAGAACTGCTGGGATTGAGAGAAAAATGACGTAAATTGTGCAGGTTTATTACATACATTGTAATTTAAATCCAATGTGGCAAAAGCGCAAAAGTATAAAAACATGCATAGCAAGTGATAAGAAAGTTTTTGTATATCGTCTCCTTTTCAGTTTTAGTTTTTCTACCGATAACGTTTCCAACATTTTGTTATTCTTATTATCCTGCAGTACTCAAATCACGTTAGAGCAATTTTCAAACATTATTTTCTCGTGCCTTGCAAGTCTCTTTAACAAACAAATGTTTTTTTCGGGATTATATGTATTATATTCTACTACTGTGAGTATTTAATTTAATATTTGTACCAATTTTTACTACACCCTTTATTTAAAAAAAATTGATTTTCGTAAGAGCTTGAATTCAGTTAAATTTGGAATATTTGGCAAGCTCTAAATTAACTATCAAAAAATGTATTAGACAAAGATAATAGTTAAAGAATAGGGTAAATATTTTTATCCAAAATATAGCAACTCGATGTGGTTTTAAACTGTGCCACCTACACCCATCTTCAAGAGAAGTACCCATTTTATTTTGTGCTTTGGCCTGTATAATTTAAGAGCAGTAACTCACCTAGAAAATTTCTTTAAAAATGGCAACAAAATTAGATTACCATAGTATATAATGTAATTTTTTTTTATAAAAACCACAGTCATGTCGATAAACAAAACAAACGCACGTGGTATTTGGTACATCCCCTCAAACATTGGCATGGGGCAGCTCTACTCAATTTGCATGTAAGATATATAATATAAAAATCTTAATTGTAATCGTGGCTTGAATTTGTTTGTTTCTCTAACGTGAAAAACAACTCTGTAATAAAAAAATGGGGTAATCATGCGCCGTTACTGATGACGCAAAATAAAGGGGGTACATTTTAATCTGCATTTCGAAATTATTTTATTTGTACTAACTACAGCAGTAGAGAGGGAGACTAACTACATTTTATTCCAAGTTTGCAAGCATTTTTTGTTAATTCACTGCCTACGCAGTAAAAAAGATTAACTACGGCTTTAACATTAAGAAATTTTCAAGAATTAAGTAATTACCAGAGTGCTACAATCGTTGTAAAGTGAAGTTCATTACAGGAAAACAAATCATTCAATACAAAAATTACAAACTAATTTTTAATTCATACTGTTGTAGATACTTCTAAACTGCAACACGTTTTTTTTACTATCTTTGATACAGGACCAGTTACACTTACCAGCATGTGAAGATTATTATTGAATACTGCTAATTTAATCATCACGTGTTGTATTCATAAAAACGTATATAGAGCAACTGTTTCAAGCTAAGAAACTCTAAGATTTTTCTCGCTTTCTCTAAACATAAGAGTCATATCTAAATCAGTGCTAAAATTGTATATTTTATATAAAATTTGTTAGTAGGAATACATAGCCTTGCTTCTTTGTAGATCAGTGTTAAAAACAGGGACATGATTATTATTTAACATTAATTGCCTGGTCCTTCGTAAACTTAAAAATACATACAAAATGAAGGAGCTATATTAACACGGTACGAGTAAAGGAAACACGCCTCGTGTTTTGGCACTGATATTTTAGGACACGGGACACCGATATAACTACTCGATCACCGCGAAACGCGCATAGCGCGAACTGCACAGACTCACAAACTTTTCCAACCCCCTAAGCAATTCGCTTGCTTTCAGTTCTTCGACATTCGTAACAAAGAGAAAAGCTCGAATTTCGTTACAGTAGATACATCGAATTTTGGTAGGAACATTGAACAGACAGTCCTCGTTCAAATTCATTCTTTCAATATGAATTACCTACTAAATTTGTTTAAAAAATACCAGAAAAGTGTTAGTGGTATTATGGTTAAGAAAATTTTATTATCAAGAATAAGGCCATTTATAAATCAAAATTTTTATTCCCGTTTGTAACTAATACTAGAAATTCTGCTTACTAAATAGCACCTTTGGAAGGCTGTATCTCCGCGACCTGTCACTTCATTTACGGTGGATTTGAAATACCCTGTTGATTTTTATTTTTTTTGCATAAAAAAACTTTAAGTCTTGTACTGTGTTACACAAAATTATAATTATTATATGTGTTATATTACATATATTAAGTATAAGCGGCTGTTACATTATACAGGGTGGTTCAATTTTATGATTTTAACTATGCGTAGAACACTAGCAATAAGGTGAATCCTGAATTTTTCGTTCTGCTTCATGCTAATTTATGAACTAGTTACGAAGCTGCGAGATGAGTCGACTGCAACACATTTGAAATGACGAAATTAGGAGCCAGATAGAAATAGAAGAGACAATTATTGAGGAGATAGAAAAAAAGCGACTACTCTGGTATGGCCACATGCGGAGAATGCAGCCTGACAGATGTCAATGGCATATTTGGACTTGGAAGCCACGTGAAAGAAGGAAGAGAAGACGCCCGCCAAGAACATGGGATGAAGATGTACAAGAGGCGAAGAATGAACGACAATTAGAAGAGAACCTATAGGAGAAAAGGGGCCAACTGAAATTCGTTTATTGATGATATATCTCAAACCGTTGTTCCAATTTTCTTCAAATTTCCTACAGAGGCTCAAAAAATAATTTTAAATGATTGTTAAGGTATACTTAAGGTGATGCCTAAACGGCGCTAGTGATAACTAGTGGTACTATTCTTCTTGATTCTGATTATGATGTTTATATCTTTATTGCGTAAAATTAAATTCTGCATTCGACATAAAGAAACATCAAGAACGATATTGCTATCATTAGCGCCCTTTGGGCACCACATTGAAAACAGTTTAAGAATTATATTTAAATTTATTCCTTGAGTATATGTGCCAAATTTGAATAAAATCGAACCAACAGTTCCGCATAGAATCTGAAAGCTAACAAACACTATGTTTCCATTTTTGTAATACAGATGTTGTCGGTTGACTTTTTCGATCTGAACTGCAGCTCAATTTCTAGCAGCAATCAATTTAGCATATTGTAACTATAGTTAATTTTTAAAATGTAAACACTATTTACCTTTAGTTCTTTTACAAATCTCCAAGAATGGTATTTTGGCGTATATTAAAGTTGCGAATAATATTTTAAAACCGGTTCAAAAACTTATATCTAAAATACAATACCTCCCTGGTTAACCCGTTTTGGTGAAGATAAAAAATTTGGATGTACTGTTTTATTTTGTGTATCAAGAAAAGCCTTTCATACTGTTATTATTATTAAACGCTTTGTCTTATTCTATGTCCAAAGTTATATTCTCAAATTTATGAAGCCTTGAAGGACTTACAGTGATTAATCATGTGAAATCGAAATTTAAGAATTTGTTTAGGTATACGTATTTGTTTTTAAGTAATTAGAGTAAAAGTAAAAGACACTGCAAGTAATTATTCTATTCAAAAGCTTGAATTCATTTCATAAATGCATTTTCTAAGAACAACTCGCAATACTCTTACAAACCGTATCTTATTCTAATAATATAAAAAAAGTTTGAATAGGTATTAATATATTCAGTTCTTGCTCTCAAAACAAATAAATAGTAAAAGAAATAACCAATAAGTACTTTCTTCTAACTCATACTTCGTATGCCAGCGAGAAAGTTAAAGTGCCTGCTTGGAAAACTCTTTTATATTTTCAAAACTATAATTATGACATTCTACTCCCAAATCAGAACAATCCTCCCCAAAGCATTATGCCGCTTGCTCGCATTGTTACTTGTGCTATCTACTGGTTGCATAACATAATAGCATTCGCAGGTGTGACCGATAACAGGTCACAGATAAGAATGATTGCATTCAGCAGGAATGAACTATGAACGAAACCAAGTAACAGCATTACCGCTGCTAGTGAGCGATCCCTAGTTGCTGAATGCATTCTACTCAGTTACTTATTATATCGCAACCATATACCTTCATAAGTAGCAGCAGGGTAACGTACTATTTATGTTTCAAAATAAATAGTGATCACAAGGGACATTTGGTATCATAATCATTTAGCAAAACTCAGTCAACAGTTGAATGCTAAATGCAACTACTCTCACCGCTACTAGTGGGCACTTTATCTGCTGACTACAACAGCCAGTTGCTTATTATATCGCGATCACAGACAACAGTTGAGTAATCTTAATCGTTTGGTACATTACTTGCAATAGTTATGCTTTGTTGCATTGGTTGCATTCAAAAGACTCAACTGTTGATTAAAATTCTGCTGAACGCTGACGAACCAAACGATTACTCAACCGTTCCCTGTGATCTCTACCTATGCTTTTAACATAAATAAATTACGCTACCTTGCTACTTAAAGCAACAGCTAACTAGTAGCAGTAACGTTGCTATCTGGTACGACATTCTAGTCCCAACTCCGAACAGTATGCTTGTCACTTGTACTGTTTACTGGTTGCATTCAGCAGGTGTGACTGATAGTAGGTCAACGATGGAATTGCTATCGCTACTGCCTCCTACTAGTGGGCGCTCTTTGTCTGCTGAATATATCATGCTTGCTTATTATATCGCGATCATAGTAATCATTGGCGACGTAGCGTAGTTTATTTGGTGTATTTATGCTTCAAAAAATGCTATTGATCACAGACAACAGTGGAATAATCGTTTGGTATATTACTTAGAATAGTTACACTGTGATACATTGATTGCATTCAGGAAAAGTTGAGTATTTATTTTATATCATACGCATTCAGCAGAACTTTGGCCAACAGTTGAGCGTGCTACTAACACAGACTATACTAAATGAATCAGAATAAATGAATTCCTTGTCGGCACGTTGATGTTCGTGTGGCGCACAAAAAGCCAGTGAACATTATGCCGCAATTTTTAAATTTGAAAAAGGGCGCACAGACAATAAACACTGGCAAGCGTCAAACGACACCATTACGGTACGCGTTGAAGATGCGTTCTGAAATTCAGGTACACGAATTTTGTGAAACTGGAATAACTGTTCAATTAGTACTGTGCTACTAGTAGCCAATCTTTGTCTGTTCAATTCATCGTGCTGTTACGTATTATATCACAATCGTAAAAATAAGTAGCGAGGTAGCGTTTATTTGATTTATGTATGTTCCAAAAATATGTAGTAAGCACAAACAACAGTTGAGCAATCGTTTGGAATATTACTTGTAATAAGTTATACTGCCATATATTGCTTGCGTCCAGAGAACCTCAGCAACTTTCTTGCTGACTCAGTAATATCACCTGATTGGTTGCAGCAGGCGACCGGCAATGCCGTAATTGGTATTGCAGAGTCACCAACAAAGCTGCTGAGGTCCTCTGAACGCACTCATTGGATGCGTTGTCGCTACTAGTAGACTAGCGTCTAGCCTCTTAGATATCAATCGATCCTACCTCATCAAGGTCAGACTTGCATGTTAGTATACTGCCAATCAGTGAGTGAATGCAAATTTGTCTTCCTATTTTTTCGTTTAAAAAAAAATATTGGTCCCAATCGAGATTCGACCCCACAACAACTAAAAGAGCAATACACCCGAACACACCCGCATATCCATCTGTGGCACTACGAACCTGGCGGGTATCGCTAAAAAAGTGCCCATTAAATGCCTGCGCAATAGAAAAGCACCAATAACAATAGGAACCGTTGTTAATCTAACCAACTATCCGCTAACCATTAGTAGGCGTTCCGTATCTGCTAAATGCATCGTACTCAGCTACTCATTACATTGCCATCACAATAAGCAGTGGTGAGGTATCATCCTTTATTTATGCTGAGAAAAAAGGCGTAGTGATCACATGGAACAGTTTAGTTAAATGTGCCCAATTTAACCAATATGTATCACACTATTCCACATTCAAATAACCAGTTATTAGATAGCAGTCTCAAGTTAAAATTTTCAAAAAAATTATATTGATCGACATTTTGAAGTTAGGAAGCACAAAACAAACGCACTTTTCCGTGAAGCTCTTGATCATAATTTTCATATTTGTAAAGTTCTGTTTTTGAAAAAAGCGTTACCACATTTTCAACGTTTATTTCCAGTTGCTGGTTTTTGAGATTGCTTTCTAGATGAATTTTTTTAATATTCTTGCTAAATTTATATTCCGGAATATGATATACCTAATACATACTTTTTAGAAAAGCATTAAATAACGACATACACACTCGTATACACAATCGTTGGATCAGAAAAAAAAGTATCAAGGAAGTCGAATTTCCTTAAAATACTTTCTGTAATTTACAGAAAATCCTTATGATTTAACACTAATCTTGTGTAGCATACACAACAATGACATAGACTCAAATATAACATTAGAAATAGGTACAGTCCCGTCTGCATCGTACTGAACCGTACCTGCAAATTGCCCCCAAAGAACATTTTAGTTTATAAAGCAGCTGTCCCACTGTAAAAACTATCGTATTTACTTTTATAAAAACAACTTCATGAAAAGTTGCTAATGTACCATATCCCACTGTATAAATATTTTGATGAATATTTTATAAATGTTAGATGTGTTGCATAACTAGCTTGTATTTGATTGGTTGTGTAAACTAGCGCCAAATTTAAGAATGACCTAACCTCAACTTCAAGTTAGTTAGCTGTAGGTTAGAACTTTGTTTATTAAAAAAAAAGAAGGATAATTGTAAATTTCTTCAGGAGCGTCATCACAGGGTAGAAACCAAATTCACTTAATTTTTAAAATACTTTGGCCAGTATTTTAAATTTGTTTTTTTTTTTAATTTTCAAAATTAGGTACAAGATTTAATTTTAATTTAATAATTTTCAAGTTTTCAATAATGCTGTAATATCATAACACTTTAAAGCTAAGGAATTCGGAAAAAAGCATTTGATTTGCCTCGTTCCCACAGATCCGTTAAGGGATAAAAGAATCTCCAACTGAAAAACGCGTTTGTGCATTTTTCGAGAAACTAATAAGATACATCAGGCAGTATCTATCGGGGTTGGAGAAAACCCTTTCTTTTAATTATATAAATGAATAAAAATTCTATTTTAAACAAAAAATTATATTAAATAGTTTCAAACTATTTTTAGCATTAAAAGTACATTATTCAGAAGAAACAAGAAGCGACTGTGCTATAAAGGACAAGGAAAAAAACATTCACTCTAGTTTTGGCTAGGTATACAAGATGTGACCCTTTCTGTGATTGTTCCTGGCAAAGTAAACACAGATTTGGCAAAAATCATGATCCAAGAAAATCAATAATGACCGATTTTCATGCAATAACTGATTGGAGGATTTTTGTTTTTTCATTAACAATGAAAAATGAGAACCTTATATTACTCAAGTCTTAAACGTTTTCATGTCTATATTGTTCCGTTTCTTTGTAATAGTTTTGTATAAAAACAACTTGATTAAAATAAAAAAATCACCTTAACTTCGTGCCAACCCTAGATTAAAACAAGTAAATAACCCTGGTTACATCGTTTTAAATTGTGAATCTCAGTTTGCTCTCTGTTGATGTTTTAAATCATTAAAATTTAATAATTAAAATATTTAAATAAGTACAGAATTCACTTATACCTACTATGCAAACACCACTTAAATTGTAAATAAAGGATTTTAATTAAAATAATCATAAACATCAGTTTATATCAAAAAATTAATTAAAATTTAAAAAAAACGATTTGAATAGGAAAAACTCGATTTTTCGGACTTAAAACAATTTTTTTCATACCCTGCTATTTTCTGTTAAATAAATTTCTGTGATTTTCCAAATGCTTTTCTATAACTGCGTTTAAAACGTTTTAAACAATTTGCTAAAAACAATACCTCTTGTTTTAAATATTTAAAACAAATGTAATGGAAATAAGCCTAAATATTCAAGAGGAAAAATATTAAATATTTTTTTTAAGTTAGGGACGAGTGCATTGTACTAATTTAACATTTAACATAGTACCATAATGTACCTATATATTACGTAATATATTCGAAGAAATTATACGCTTAAAATAACAATAAACAAAGTAGCAACATACTATACTGCAAACAATATATAACCGTCATCAAAACCATTCACTTATTGTTATTTAACACGGCTGGTGTTAATGTCAATTGTACCGTGATACAGCGTACGATAATTTAACACAGACTCAGCTCACAGTATAAAGAACACACACCCAAGAACCCACAAGTATTTAAATGGGCTAGCTGTTAAAATGGCCGAGACACTGTTTGTGACAATCCAGGAAGAAGAGGTTTAACTCCAACAAAAGTTATTCATGCTGTTATTAGAGGTTTGATCAATGCAAATAGATAACTAATAATGGACAAAACCAACAACACACATTTAATGACATCTGAAATGCTTTTGTTACAGTTGAACCACCTCTTCCTGTATTGTCACCGACAACCTCACAGCCATTTTTGAAAACGTCTAGCTCATTCAAATACTTGCTACTTCTTAAGTCGAGTAATTGAATTACAATGTGATGTTTCACAGTAACAGTTGACAACTGAATCGACAATATTCTATATTGTATAACGCCCATGTATTTTTTCCTGTTTAGAATAGAGTATGTTCAATAATTCATTACACGAATCACTAAATTTAATCTATCACTATGTAAATTCTGGTTTTAAAGTGAACTATCCTCATAAGTTTGTGTTCTATATGAATGTACATGAATAAATAGGGAAGCGCGTGTGCACTTCGAATTGTCGCACCATCATCTACAAGAACAGTCAAAATTTTTATCTGTGAGCGATTCATCTTCAAGTGTAAAAATGCTAAAATGAAGCAAAAACAAAACTAATTTTATACCCATAAAAATACTAAAAGAAAAATAGGTATGGGAGGGGCCCTCAATTTGCACCTGCATTGGGGCCATTGATAAAATTTGTTTAATAACCATTATTCGTAGAAAAAAAATAGTTTTAAATACATGTGCCTTACACCAACAAAGTAATAAGCGTTATTTGCAAAAGAGTTCCATTCAAAATCCACTAGAAAAATACGACAGCCTTAATCACTAATTAACTTTCAAACTATAAAAATTTTCAAATACGTAAACTTTGTAAATTGCAAAATTTATTGCTGACTAATTAAAATACATCTACAAATTCAACTTAAAACACAGGAAATTCTTCAGTTCATATCTGCTTAAACCAACTTTTAATACCCTTAACATTTCAAAGCACTGCATCAACTAAGTTAAGAACCCTAAAACAAAAATAAATTTCTATATTACACGAAAACTATTTGAAAATGTCTTTTTGTATAATAAACAGACTTTATAGATGTACTAATTATTTGTAAATTTTTCGTATACAAGCATGACTAGACATATATTCGGAGTGACATGTAACAAGTAAGGAACCAGTCCTTTGTAAAATCCTCGAGTACGTTCATATTTCCAAGTCCGTTTAATGCAATCCCATAAACCATCATAGCTATGATGCTGATCTTGAAGTCGTGCACGAATAACTTGATACGGATAAGTCGCAGCTGCGGCAATTAATTTTGAAATAGCAGCAAATCCTAAATACTCTCCTGTAGTCTGCAACAAAAAATAGTCATTATCAAGATACTAAAAAAAACTTACAACACTTACCAGTTTACTATCAAACGGAATTCCACGGTATTGGTTGTAAAATGCCTTCATCTCCTCATACGTCATGAACTGCAAAGCTCCGTGAGTTACGCCAAACATGCCAGGAATAAAGCCCTGTAAAGAGCATATAAACAAATCCCTTTATCCTACCAATTATACAGTCCACTGTCACTTCTGTGTCGCACTGACCCTATACAGTCCACGTACACCTTCTGTCCGATAAATTTTTGCTAGCGCATCCATCACACCCTTATAGCTTTCAGTATTTGAGTCTGTCACACTTGATCCATACTGAAGACACAAACGCGTTTTTACTACCCATATTGGATTGGTCACCAACAATGTCAATACTCCAGCCTCAGATGCTGCAAGCATGTGCAGTGTAGGTCCAAGCTGTTGTTGAGCATCACCGGCTTGAATCCATGTTTTAATAGAATTATAACTAAAAATCATTTCCTTTATTTTTATTCTAAAGTTTCCTCAATTATGAAAGAAAATGCATCACATTTATATACACTTACAACAAGAAATAACAACCCCAAGCACTTCCAGAGCCCCATACATTAGGTGCAACACCTTTATATAAACCTTTAACGCCTTCTTGTTTCAGGACCGTACAAAAAGCACTTGTCAAACTGTTGTACTGCGGAATCTTTGCACTTCCATCGCTTACTGCATAAAGATAGTGACAATAACTTTTTAACACATTACAGGGCGGCACTTTCTGTAACACAAAAACTCAGAATAACCACATACCTGCAAATCTAATCTTCATTAAATCAAGAGGATGTAAAATGAGCGTGGATATGGCACCACCAGATATTCCTGCTAAAAGATGCTCGTATTTGATTTGGCTAAAGAGTCCTAGACCCCGTTTAGGTACAGAAGAATGGGTGGTTGAGCGATTCTTCATATTTTTATATTTATATTTAAATAACAAATTAATTATCTGCTAGGACCGTCTGAATCGCATTTTGTATTGCCTCTGCACACCAAAAGTGAAGACAGCCTAAAATTGACATTTTGTAATTACAACTAATTGTTGAATCAATTTCGATTTACTGATATTTACATAAAACAATGAGAATACATTGTATAGGTACTTACAAACAACATATTACTGCAATAATTAAAGTTGTTCCACGTTCCTCTGTAACTTTTTGGCAAATTCTTGCGTCATGCTATACTGATAAAGGGTACGCCAAAATATAAATTTTTTAAAATAAACTTCCTACCAATTGTTTAAAAATAGTAATTTACGTAACGGTAAAAACACTTATCGGCGTTGAAATAATATTATTTGCCTACAAAGAACTACTATGGATTCACGATGATTAATTTGTTTTTTTTTGTCTTACTCAGGAAGCACCACATTTGTTGAAGAAAGTGCATAACAGTACTGGCCACGGAAATTTACTTTGCGGTGTCACTAGACCAGCAATTTTTTTGTTATAATCACGGCGGATAAATAGTGTCATATTTTAAATAAAATTTTATGTGTTCAGAGTGCCGTGCATTTGTTTTACTATCTCTTATGTTCATAAACAAACGGACATAAATAAGACAAACAAACGATCTGAGCACCAGGAAGCTTAAAACAAACGCAGCTATAGTAGTTACACTAGATATACAACAGATGCAATTTTCTATAAAGTCTGTCAGTTTGTGATGTGTTACAAATTTAAATAGCGTTTGCCCGTTGAAAAAAATTATATATACGATTTTTTATCGTAATAAGTATCTAACTGGGATGTATACAGGTCGTCTTCTTTTACCAGAACACTATATGGATCTCGGAAACTATAAAAAAAATAAAGTCGGTTGAATTAGATAAAAGCTGTCTAGTTAGAAAAACAATGTAATGGTAACTTTGTTTTTGTCAAAATTACTCGTAGCTTACTATACATGGCCAAGAAACCTAAAATCCATTACATTGTTTCACTAATTAAGCAACTTTTATCTAATTTAACCGATTTTGTATCTTTTATAGTTTTCAAAATTTCCTATAGGTTAAAAAAGAACGACCTGTATTGCAAGGATGTTGTATGGTTAGTTGGTAAAATCGTTGCAAAAAAAGATCCAGTTCGCCGTTTTTTTGTAAAAGTTTGAAAAACAAATTTGTTTATAAGTATAAGATTATTACAAAATGATGTTAATTTTTTAAAATATTAATGTATAACATTTTAAAAATTTGATCTCCTAGAAAATGGCTGAGGGACTTCAATTATTTGTTTATTCAGAAGCTGCAGTCCTGTATCTCGTAAAACAGTATGTGTTACTGTCAAAGAGAAAAACTATAAATTTTAAATTGTAAAATACACCCAGCATTCCAAAATATTTATCCGCCACAGGCACGTACCTAGAATCTTTTGGTAGGGTAAGCCAATGCTAGGTCAAAAAAACAGGTGGGCCACGTCTTACCCTACTATGAAAAATAACGTTGTTATATAAGAGCCAAATTTTGCCGCGGTTTTAGTGTGCCAAAATTCCTTATTGATTTTGGCAATGGATTTTTTTTTTGTTTTATTGTTTCTGAAAAAGACAACTGCAACTTGCTTGTATTAAAAAAAATAGAAATTTTCAAATTTTACCAGGACAAAAAATAATAAAAATTATAGTTTTATTATTCTTTTCTTACTCGCGTCAGACCACAACGGAAAATATTTTAAAGTTTTTTTTTTAATTTTTATTATTATTATATTTCATAGCCTTTAAACATTAATCTGTTAATCTTTCGTGGGCTATAGAGATTTATAATTTATTTTTTATCTTGTTAATTTCAGGCAAAACAAAATGATTTAATGCGATTTTGAATGGTAATTTCAGCGTGTTTTTACGATTACATATATAGGTAACTGAATTTTTTTTTGTTTTTCCAGGAGATTTTCGAAAAGCCTGTCGAAAGCTTGATAGTAAGGTCCTTCAAAGCCTGAGAATTAGGTCCTTCAAAATCTGAGACTTTAACACATTGCCGGAGGCCTGGCAGCCCTAATTTATATTCACCAACAATTCCAATTGTCTATTGAGAAATAAAAATCTTGCTGTAATGCTAACATGGCTAAAATAAGTGTTATTTTACTGTTTTTTCAAAATTTGAAAATATGTTATAACTACGAGAGGCAGTAAGAATATAATAAGTTTGTTTATTTGGCTTGAGCCAAGTTGACATTTTTGAGTTGTACTAGGCCAGTATAAAAAAACTAGGCAAAGCATTTTACTTGAACTTCCTTATATACATCAAAAATGTTCACATTTCATATTTTCAAAAGTATATTCATATCAACGTTCTAGTTCCAACACTTACTACATATATAAGTTCCAGTGCCTACTAAAATACATAAGTTAAAAGCCAAAAACAAGTTCATCTGCAAAAAAAATCAACTTTTATTTTTGGAAAAAGTATTGCCTAAGATAAAAGAACACCAGAGCCCAGATAAACAATGTCAAATAAAAATTTTGAAGACAGGATTTACCCCCTCTTATTATAGTTATAAAATAAATTTTTCGATTTTTATTGTACTACTGCTATAATAAACAGTTTAACCTCAACACGAAGGTTCCATCGTCTACCATTTATTAAATAGGGACATTTTTTCTGAACTTCAAAAAATCCTGAAAGGTATTCACACAAATTAGTGCATTGGAATAAAACAAAATTATAGCTCACGCCTAAGGCAGAATTCACACCAAAGCAATAGGCAACGAGCAACTAGTGATAAGCAATACATATCGCTCGTAAAAATAACACTATATTAAATGAAAGGTGTTCAGACCATAGTGATAACGATATCGCCATAACAAATATCTGTTGGCGATAAGCACTATGCATCGCAAGCAACATTTCAGTAATGTTGCTAGAGATATTGTGTTGCCTGTTGCCAATACGAAGCATGCAAAATGGAAGTGAAACAAAATATTGTTTGTCTAAATTGTAGGAAAATACCCCTGTTTGTATGTAAAAATGAAAAGTTTTCTTGATTCACTCTATAAAAAGTTTTAAATTTTTCCGGATCTATATATATTCATTTCTCTAGCAACCACATTTACAGAATAGGATATATTTTCTATGTGGAAAGGTCGTACCCAATAACGACGACGTTTCTGTTTGTTTTCAAGACGTCTTCTTCGTAGCCTGCGTAGCATGTGCTATACAATCAGCACGTTGTTGATTGACGACATCTTAATACACTACTAAAAATGAATTGTTTTGGTGTGAATATATGAGGGATATGATATCGCTTGTTGCCTGTATCTAGTTGCTTGTTGCCTATTGCTTTGGTGTGAATTCTGCCTAACTCGACAAGCCTACAAAATGTTATGCCACACTGCCTCCTCATTTTTGAACAATTAGACATTGAAATTAAAAATTTTAAAAATATCGTAAAGGCCGCTATTTTGAAGCTAGAAAGCTTGATAAAAATTAATAGAATTGTTTGAATATCCTCTAACAATTTTTTTTTGTATTACATTGCAAGTTTCATTAAGATCAGACCATCTGTTCAAAAGATATAAGAAAGTGAACGAGGGTACTACAAAAAACTGTTATTGGGTTACCTTGTGCCCCACAAAACTGTTTTTTTTTTATTAAAATCGCAACTTTTCACAGAAAAACGCGCCAAGTGATATCTAGTAGCAATAGCTCACTGCAAAATTAAAAATACAAAGCGATTTTAAACCCAAATTGCAGTAGTAATACAGATTTGTTTGTTTTACTATACTACAAATATTAATTGCTGTAAGGCTGAATATTTAAATAACAGCAATAGTTATTTGATACTTGTTGAACGCTTAACCTCTTCATATGGTGCTACATCCCAGGTTGCCACCAGAGGCAAGAAATTGTATTTCATTTAGATTAGTATAGAATAGTTCTCTAGACTCGGTTTTAATATTGGGTAATGATAAATTTAAGGTGCGAAAACATTTCTCCCTTCCTATAACCAGTTTATCAAAAACGAATTAACCGTACAAACAATGCTCTACTTGCGCCACCTATAACATTTTTAAATTTTTTTGGCACAATTTTATTGCCCCCTATTTGTGCTGCCTGATATTATTTTTTAAATTCTTACGAAAAAATTTTGTGACTGCCAGTCTATAAAAAAAATTTTACAAGGAAAAAAGCGTTTTAAGACCTTTATTTTTTTGTAAATCTCCGAATAACTCCGATATCAAGAGAGGGTCTGGCCGTGAAGAGGTTAAAACTCAAATCTCATGAATTGATATGTTAATTAAACATTTAGCATAGGTACTTCTTTAATACACTTGCATATAAAAAAATCAATTAGGAATAAATTAACCCAAAATTATTTAATAAAACAAAGTACATTATCAGTTTGATAAAAAGAAGTAACTATTATTCTTAATTCTTATTACATTTATTTTCAAAAATGATGTCGAAATATCAACATAACAACTACATTTAAGATGTTTTCCTTTAACAGTAAAAAATACAAAGCAACCTTTATGGTTACAGTGGGAATGATTACCATTACATATACTAATGAAAATGTACAAAATATAGGATATAATAAAAATAAAACGTATTTTATGAGCAAGAACAACTTCACTGTGCATGAATTTGTGGCATAAAATTTATCAACGTTACCCAAAAATATTCAAATATAAACGTCTGTGAAAGGTTAAAATAGGGCACCACATTTACATAAAGGCTAAAGATAAAACATACTGATAAGTAACCAGGCATGAAGTAAACAACGTGAAAATGACTCCTATCTCTTACATTTTAATACAAGAACAGTGTTGCTAACACCTATAATGTCGTTATATCTGGTTGCTTTAATTACAGCTAAAATTTAAAAAAAACTGTCTAATAAAAAAAATTGAAGCTCATTTTACAATATTTAGTAAAACACTTAGGCAACTTATATGAAAAATGTCGTTATCTGGTTGCCTACTCATTAATTATAACAAGGTTAGTATGTGCATACTCGCAAACATTTTTTATTATTAATGCAAGTACTAGGTTAAGCTAAAGTACAGCAAATACAATATTTGAATATTGCGTAGCATTTTATCTTCAGTACTTAACACAACACATCTTTGTCACTTCAATTTTTACCATGTCAAACATAACAAGGTAGAAAAATAAGTGAACTTACCTTGTAACTGTACTTCAGTTGCAACTAAAACAGATATTACCAGCCATATATTACAAGACAGTTCCCCACATGATAAGTAACTGCATGTCACACTTAAAAGGGTTTTTCCAATAACCATTTTAAAATAATTTTTTATACAATGTACAATCTTACAAAAATTAATTTTGTTTTTAAAATTCTATGAACTATCTATTAGATATTCCATAGGACCAATTTTCCTTACTTTATGATAAAGGCCTAGTGTTTAGATAAAAAAAGGCCTGAATGACTAGTTTCATATTTTACCTTATTTTAATCAAATTTCGAGGCTACAAAATTGGGACCCTTATTTTTACTTCAATAATAATTATCTACACTAGTTATTGCTTCAAGGCCTGGCTATACAGCAACAGATAAAAAATCAAGATTTAAATTATACACCAACTTATGACGCAATACTTTTAATTGTGAAAAATTATATTCTTCCTTGCAAAAAAACTTATAATGAATGCAACAGAAGAAAATTACGGTCACAAATGTTTGCAAAAATTAAATAATTTTGTCTTAGCCTGCTATATCCTAACAAGCCAATAAGGCATTTTTTTCGAAGTTAAAAAACCAAGCTAAAACTGAAATAAAACCACCTTGCTACTTCATAAGAACTTACGACACATCAAAAAAAAATCTTAACTCATAAAATACTTTCACTGATAATAGCAATATTGCACTTGAAAATAACAACAACCCTAACAAGTGCATCTTCGTCATTTTTGATATTTCCGTTTTTTTCAAAAGGAAAACCTACTCTACTAGTAAAAATTATATAATAAAATCAATTAAAACAAAATCAAATTTACAATGTTATACTAAGATAATAATATTTGTACAAAAGAAAAACCTACCCTACTAGTAAAAATATAATAAAATCAATTAAAATAAAATCATATTTACAATATTACACAAAGATAAAAAATTTTCAGGGTGGACCATGTTACAATAGAAACAAATACATTAAAATACTGTATCAAACTGATCTTGTTATGATAGAAACAAAAAAAAGATGAATTTCTTTGGTAGGCAGTATACATATCAGTATTAGAAAACAATTTAGGTAAATTTTCAATAACATTTTCTCAATTACTTCTCAATACTTTTGAAGGATGTGGTAAACATTACCCTTCAGAAACATATATTAAAAATAATAAAAAATAAATAAATAATATTGATAACAAAATATAAAAACATGTTTGTTGTTTTCTACATGCATCTTCAAAATTTCTTGCACAAATTGCCGCCTTTAATAAAAGTGTCAAGTAATTAAAATTAAGTGTAACTAGCAAAAGGTTTCCCTTTAAAGTCAGGAAAAAAATGCTGACAAACCAATACCATCTATTTATGGTATACATTTTGAATGTCATCTATTACCCCTATTACATATAAAAAATTAATGTTCATCATAGTAGAATTAGTTTTAGAAAAACCTGTTTACATAAAAGTTAGATATTTTGTAGTAATAAACTGAACAATTCAATGCTACATTGGGAACCGATTTTCATTACTTTTACATTATCAAGCAAGCTTGAAAAATAATTAATAAAGTAATCAGCGAAGTTTTGTTGGATAGCTATTAAGTAATGATTATTTTGATAAAACATTACCCGTTATTGCCCTTTAAACAACGTACGTTTTTGATAAGCATATCTTAACCAAAATCTCGGCAAGTACATAGCATTATGTACATCAAACCACCATTCTCGATATTATTCAAGTAACACAGCAGGTGTAGTTTATGATTTTTATGCAACCTTTGGAAGACACAATTGCACTCTACTTAGTCTAACGTCTATACTTTTTGGCAAGCAGAAGTTGACACTTTCTACTCAAATAAAATTCCAAAGTACTAACTGGATGGCAGTAAACATTTCTGGATAACGATTCAATTACATAAGACATTGTTGTATTTGCCACAAACACATTCAATGTAAATATCAATGCTCAGATGGACTCAGGTACAACTGTCGTGTATTATAATATATTATAATATAAGCGCCTTCGACAGTGTGCACAAATACGTATCTTTAATTAAATAAAAAATAACAATACTGCAGTTTCTTATAAACTAAGATTAAAATAAGAAATAAGTTTTGAATAAAATAACACGTACAATAATTATTGCGTAATATAAATGTTGCAACTTGCAACAACGCTGTGGCGACCACAAACACGATAGATTAAATCAGGATTAAACATCTCACGATGAAATCATATCAGCTGTCATCTGGTATTGATTGAAAATGAAATAAGGTATATACAAGCACAAACTGCACATAAGTTCTTAAGAATTTTACAGTTATGAAAAGAATTTACACAGTATTAGAGGTACTAAAGAGATTGCAAATATAGCAAACACTATACAAACTGGATTCAAAGTCAACATTAGACTTGTTCAACTGTTTTAATTTGGATTTTGTACTAAACTGGGGCCCACTTGTCGCCTTGACTAGAGTCAATAGGAATAACTAATAAGTAGTACCTAAAAGTCGCTCGCTATACGAACATGTACACTATCTCTTTTTGGCAATAACAGTCTTCTTATGTGAGAACGGCGTGGGAGGTCGAGAAGCAGGCCTCTTACGTGCAACCTTTGTGGAACCATTGCAACAAGAGCACAGTTTCTTCACACTTCGTCGAGCACCTCTACCACTAGGGCAATCAACAGCTTCTTGACAATGTAATTCCTCACACTCTTCATCCTCTTTTAATGGTAAACGCTCCACTATTGCAAAACCAATAAGATCTCGGTCGTCTTCCTCACAGCTCAAGCTTCGATTACGTCTACCAGGATAAATTTCTGGGCTACGGCTACAACTTTTTGCCAACTCTGTGCTTCCAGTAGTGTCTTCAGAGCTTGATAATTCCATGGGCCAATTTTCTACTTGTTTGGATCTTTCAGCTTTTTTACGATTGCTGTATTTATACTTACATTTATTTAAAGGAGGTGGCGAGTTATCAGTATATGGATCTGGAGAGATAGGAGAAGGTATAGTTACATCTGACATAGAGGTGCAAGTTTGCAGTAACGTATTATCTTCGCAGGAAAATCCTGACTCGTTACTTGTGCTACCCTGCCCATTAGTCATATCCCTCGATCTGTTATAATCCAACTCAACAGCAGCACTTTGAAACTCAATTGGCTCAAATAAGAAATCTGTTCTCATTGGTTCGTCATCACAAAAAAGACCAATTGTTTTGGTTTCTTCCTTTATTTCTTGGGTATTTGGGGGCCGTTTCACAAGATCTTGAGAAGACTGATCAAATGATGGTGAATGATTAGAATCAAACAGCAAATCTGCTTCTGGAAATAAGTCACTTGTGCTAGGTTCATCCACACCAAGATCTTCACATTCTTCCGAGAGTGACTTTTGCAAGCGCAATTCTCTCTCCAAAGCTGCCTGCTTCCGTTGCAACGAAAGTTGCTGTAACTCTCGATCGAGCCTGTGCGAACTCGCTTGGTTCTTCTTAATCTTACCTTGATAAGCATAGACAGTGCTCTGCAAAGACTTGGCCTCATTGCAATTCCGCTAAAACAGAAAATAAAAATTAATTTAAAGAATTACGGTGCCTCCGCAAATTATGGTATATATATACAATGGAAATACCTGGCTAAAATTATATGGATTTAATACTTATTTATTTAAGCGCAAATCAAAACGAAATGACTGATTTAAGTAGTAATTAGTTTTATTAACTATTAGTATGTAAAATAATTAAAATTAGAAAAGATTAAACTAGTTGAACAAAAAAATTAGAAAATAGCTAATTGATACATGTTAATCCAAGAGTTTATCAGATAATTTAATCTTTGTGAACAAACATTTAGCTGCCATGAAAGAAGTGTAGACAGAGATTGCTGCCAATTTCTGAACAAGGCGGCTTGCAAATAATTCCATAAAAAGCAAAATACAATATAGCATTTAGTCAAAAATCGATTTCGAAATTAGGAACAAATTAAATTTAAAAAATAGGTTAGGAACTGCACACTGACACTGCACCTGCAGTTATCGAAACTGTTAACAGTACTACCAAATGATTAAAACTTTTCCAATTTAAATTTAAAAACATAAAAAAGATACAAGTATAAAGTAGGGTTAAAATCAAGAAAAAATGAGAGATTGTGAGAAAAATATAACAATAATGAAAAACACCCTTTTAGTTATCACAAGAACAATTAATAGTACATTCAGATGTACACTTCGGCTGAGTTTTTACTATTCACTTTTAATTCATGTTATTCAGTAATTTGGTGTATGCTCGTCACCACTACCTGTGTACGTTTACAAATTTAACAACCGCTGTTAACTCCATAACAGTGCACTTGCAGTTTGGGAACTTATATTCTCACACAGGAGAATAATATTGCATAAACAACATATATATATGATATATATATATAAAAAGCGAAAGGTTTAAAAAGAATTTCTAAAAACTGTGTTGCAACCCTCCACATTACCCGCCCCTGGCCAGCTAATATAAACAGAAAGTAGTCAAGAATTTGAGACCTTTATAGACATGCAAAAAATTTTATTTTTTATCTATACCAATTATCGACAAAGAAACCATCTCCGAGTACCCCTTGTAAGGTGTAACTCTTAAGAAGCATTTCCAGACATATGTTACATCGACATTTTCTACTTACTGTCATAAAACCAACATACAAATTTGGCCAGGTATATCGAAGTAACTGTGTATAACAAAATACACTAATAAATGTAATACGTTGGGTTGTTCAAATTAAATACTTTATTCACACAGTCTACGCAGTCTAATACACCAGTCACACATATAATATATACCATTTCGTATGTGTTAACAACATTTGCTCTTTAAAAAAGTGACAAATAAAGCAGTTCTAATGCAAAATGTCATAAGCAGTTGCAATGGATAAGACAATCTCTAAAAATAATATATTATATTCTACAAATTCGTAATGCAATAGCCACAATTACAAAATTAAATACTGTAAATAACAATGCACTATCATGCAAAAGAAACAGTTATCAAATACTAGCCCTAAATAACATCTATAAAGTGAAATTGAGATAAAAAAAATTGATTAATAAATAATAAACAATTATATACGTATTAAAAAATACAGTCTTCTGCTACTACAATAGGAAATGTGTGCTGATTAAAGAACAGTGACTGACCATCAATGTGGGATAACACTCTATGTACCTTTCCTTCGTTGCGTAAGTACTCATCTTTATTTGACTCTGAAATGGAATTAGTGGAATCTGTCTGCTTGTTGTAAGTGGGTGGACTATTGAACAACATGGGACCATTGGAAGTACCGGTTGCTACTAGAACAGACTGTACACGTCCCTCCACCTTGATTGTGGTATCTGCACATGTTTTACCCATCACCAAAAGTAAGTAAGAAAAGCAAAAATATGATCATACCTTTATCACTATCAGAAGAATTTAAATTCAGAGCCATGATCGTCTGTGTCGTTGATTGTTCTTCGGACAATTTTTCTTCTTTGATGCTGATTGACTGTGCAATCACAGAAGTAGCGACTGAAGCATTAATCAATGACTTTTCCTCATACGCAAATGCTTTCTCCAAACAACTTTCCGTATTTAAAATACTATCTCCCACTCTTATGGTCTGTACAGTTTCGCTGGAAGAAGAAATCCCTCGATGTTCTATCTGGTGATGTTCAGTAATGTTGTTTTTATTCTCTGGCGGATGAGCAATAGTGAGCAACAATTCCGTATCAAAACTATTTATGTCTGTCCGATCTAGCTGATTTATTTTTTGAAGAGCAACTGTTTGGGCTAAAGTTACGGCAGTCAAATTTTGGGAAGTAGACGTAACAGCTGCGGGTACCTGTGCAGCAACAGTGGACAGATTTCGAGCGATACCCGAAATGGGTTGAACAGCAGAATATTTTACAGTGGGTAAGCCATGCTTACGAGTTTGATTTAAAAAGCTTTGGAACAACAACATATTAGGACCTGAACGAGCAGGTACTGTAGCCAGGATTTTGCTTCCACCTGATACTACTGCAATCTGCTGTCCTCCCTTCACCATTGACACTGGCATAATGTAATTGCCAGGAACGAGAACAGCAGTATTGGACATCTTGAGAGCTTCCCCGACATTGGAATCGGCAATAATCAGACTGCGAGACTGATTTGGTGTAGAATCAGTCAGAATTAATTGTTTAGGACTTACAGACGCTTCACTTGTTTCGGAAGTACTGACTGCTGTTAATGGTTGTTCTTCCTCTTGTACAGATATTTGTACTACACCACAAGAACTGTCTTCGCTACCAACCGTGTGTGTATCTTCCATATCTCCATCTGACGCCAACGAATTACTACAATGTCCTGTTTTCTTAGAACTTGAACTTTTTTTACGTTTAGCATTCTGGTTAGGATTGGTTGGTGGATTGGATCGTCTTCTTGGTGCAGGCTTATTATTTAAATCAGGAGAATTTCTTAATTGTTCCGCATATTCGGCTAAAATATCAAAAATTCTTTGAGTAGTATGTTCATCTTCTTGAGGTTTCTGCTGAGGTTTTGGTATCGGAGATGCTTTAGTAGTATGAGTTGTGGTGCTCTTAACAGACTTTGTTTTAGGACTTTTACTAACTGTTTTTGATAATGCAAGTGTTGGTGCTGGAGTAACACAAGGACTCGAACTGCCTTGGGAAGTGACACTTAGTGAGGGTGATGCTGCAGGTTGTACATTGCAATAACTACTAACAACCACCACAGGTGAGCAGTTAATTTTTTGTCCTTGATTTAAATACGTCACGCTGATTTGCTGAGTTGGTTCGTTTGAGTCAGACTGAGGGCTAGATTCTGTTGGGGCACTAGTGCTACTTCGCTCTTTCACCTATCGACAAAGAAAGAAATATGAAGAAAACTGTTACATTACAAAACCATAAATGAGAAATTTAAAATAGTATTTGAACAGTTATAAACTATTCAACTGAAAGCTTTAATGTATTGAATTGTATAAAATTTCACACAAAACAGTAGTTGCTACTGAACGTGTGCAAAAGTTAAGGTTAGCAAACAAAACTTAACCTACCTGCTTGTATACCATGTCAAACTCTCGAAGTTGTTCTAATGTTGTGGAACTTAAATTGGACTGAGGTGTGCTTCTGATAACATTAGAAGGTATCTGTAACACAGGCTTTACGATACGAGCATTTTGTACTAGCGCAGGACGAGTTGTTAATGCAACCCGAGTACTACTTTGAGAATTCTCTTCAGAAGTAATATCAAGTTCAGTGTCCACTGTGCGCTGCTGTTTGCCTTGTAAAGCTGCAGCCAATAATGCACTCATCTTTCCATGTATAACTGTGTCTTTAACCAAAGACAGTTGTTCCGCATTAGAAGTAGCAATACGAAATACTTGTCCACGGCCAGGAGGTATCAAATTGATAGTTTGTCCAACAGGCATTTGACGTGTATAAATGACTCCTCCCTGAACGGGTTGTACGTTCAGGGAAGTACTCGAGTTTTTTGGCTGAGTTTTTACAACATTAACTGATTTTTCTAAATCGGAATTAACATTGTCACTATTAGAAGTAACACATTCGGTGGAATCTATATTATTTTGATATGCTGGTTTTCCAAAGGCCTGCTGAAATTTAGGAAGGGTATCTGGATTTTCAGCTGCTTCCGTTTTTATTTTGGGCGTTGTTTGGGCCAACTTTGTGAAATTCTCATCAACACTTGTGTTGCCAGCGACTGAAGTACTAACGGTTTGTGTCATTGATACCTTGACAACTTTATTTGAAGTAAAAGACGTTACAGGAATGAGTTTTCCATCTGAAGATTTACAAATAAACTGCACAATGCGATTATGATCTGATGCTGGTGCATTCACCAAAGTCTTCAATGTAGGTGCAGGCGCCCTTACTGGATTTATCAATTGGCTTAAGATTTGATCCCCTCCGGATATAACCCTAGGTATGCTGTTAACCTGATAATACACACATTTTTAATGTTTTAAATTTTACATAAACCCATGTCGTTATAGACTGTCTGAAGAATTAATTTGATCAAATTAAGTGGTGATTTATTGATACTACAACACAAGTGCCACTTATTAAACATTTTTATATGGAAAATATTGCCGTTTGAATAAAACAAACATTTTATTACAATCTTTTTTGTAATACAAACGTTGCATACAAGTAATTTCTATATCAACAATAGTTTGATAAAATTAACTCCTCCAACAATTTGATAACATAACTCTGGGCTTTATAACAACATTAATACTATTAATTAAGCCTAATAATAGTTAGTTGGGTAAAATTAAATTCATATGTGGTCTCCACAGTTCTCTAAATTTCGAGGTATTCTAGACATGTAATTAAATTTTGTAAAAAATATTTTTTTAACTATGTTTAAAAATATTGTCAATAGCCTAACATAACCTGAAGTGGATAACATATAACTAAGTAAGACCAATTAAATCTACATCCAAAATGAAGCAGATTGTAAGAATTTTATATATTATATCTCAAGAGCATTCATGAAACAAACATGGGGTATTATTGGAAGTCTTTCCTATGTGAAAAACTGTAATCCACCGCCGACACAAATTACTCACTATGGAAGGCCACAAAGGAGTTAAAAAGACCCCAATCTACCATTCCGCCAATTCGAACACCAAACGGCACCTGGGCAAGAAATCCCGTAGAGAAAGTCGATGTTTTTGTCAACCACTTGACAAACGTTTTTCAACCTCACCCCTCAACCGCCACCGACGAAGAAGAGACGGTAATGCATCAATCAATCGAAGAGACAACCCAGCCCTTGGAAAAACTCACAAAAATCAAAATTAGTGAACTAAAAGCTGTAATAAACAACTTAAAAATAAACAAGTCCCCTGGTTATAATCTCATAACAACCAAAACGCTAAAGGAACTACCTGAAAACGGCCTCAAAGCTGTAATGTTTTTATTTAATGCTCTCTTAAAACTAGAAATCTTCCCAGAACAATGGAAAATTGCACAAATAATTATGATCCCTAAGCCAGGCAAGGATCCAAACGAAGTATCGTCTTACAGACCGATCAGTCTCATTCCTGTCCTGTCTAAAGTATTTGAAAACCTCATTCTACAAAGATTAAAACCAATCCTTGATGAGAAAAACCTCCTACCGAAACATCAGTTTGGCTTCAGAGAATATCATAATACCATAGAGCAAATACACAGAGTAGTAACAAAAATTAATCACGATCTACACTTGAAGAGATACTGCTCCGCAGCGTTCCTCGACATTAGCCAGGCTTTTGATTAAAGTCTGGTTAACTGGCCTGCTGTATAAGTTAAAAAAGACTTGCCACTTAGTTACTTCAATATATTTAAGTCATACTTAAATAACCGATTCTTTCAAGTAAAATTCCAAGAAGAGCTATCAGCACTTTACCCTATACACTCGGGAGTTCCACAAAGCAGCATTCTGGGTCCCACACACTACCTAATCTATACATCAGATATTCCTACTACCAGACAAACAATGATAGCCACTTTTGCGGACGACACCGCAGTGCTAGCCTCTCACAATGACACGCGAACAGCATCACAACTCCTTCAAATAAACTTAAACAAAATAGAAACCTGCATGAACACTTGGCGAATTAAGGCAAACGAAGACAAGTCTGTACACGTGACGTACACCTTGCGCAAGGAAACCCGCCCTCCAGTTACGTTAAACATGAAGCAACTTCCGCAGGCAGATAGATCATGCTAGATATCTGGGTATGTACCTCGACAAAAGACTAAACTGGCGTACACATATTTGGAAGAAACTAAAGCAACTAGGTCTGAAATACAGACAAATGTACTGGCTACTAGGACATACTTCTCAACTCTCCATCGACAACAAGCTACTGCTGTATAAAGCTATCCTTAAGCCAGTGTGGACGTACGGGATCCAGTTATGGGGATCGACCAGCAACTCAAATTTAGAGATTCTACAGAGATTTCAGAACAAGGTAATCAGGAACATTGTCAATGCTCCCAGATACGTTCCTAACTGGATCTTACAACAGGACATTCCTGTGCCGTCAATAAAAGAAGAAATAGTGGCCTACAGTACAAAACACTGTGATAAACTCAGCGCACATATTAATGAACTTGCAACAAATCTCATAGACAGACCATATGTTAAAAGACTAAAAAGGCACAAAAGGCACTTGATCTGCCAAATAGATTTAATTAGTTTCAGTTTTTAAGCTAAGTCGTTTATTGTCCCAGTCATAATAGTTATGCTAAGCCTAGATAAATAGAGTGCTCTCACTGGAGTGTCCTCTTACATGTCACATTATCCAAATCAGATCATTTACTGAATATTATCCTGTATAATAGATTGTAAATATACATTGCTGTTAATTAAAAAAAAAAAAAAACAAAATTTATCATCATTAAAAACTTGCGGCGTATTGTTTATATTGTGTACATGGTAGAATGCTACTATTTATCCTCCCTGGAATGTTAGCGATAATAACAGTCGTAGGCATAGCAAAGTGCACACAGAGCATATGTGTGAGCCAATAACAGAGCTGTCCCTTTAAATGACTGTGCGGAATTTTATTTATTTCATGTGTGCAGAAGTTAAAAGTTATTTGAAATGAATCCAGTTAATAAACTGTATTATTGTTGAAGACTTTTGTGTTACTTGTGTTATCCTATTCTAAGCTTACTACCAAGTTGTGAACATTATTGACTAATTGGAAAATTTCTCATGAAAACGACACCCCCCTCAAAAACCAATTGATTTAAATCAATGATTTTTTTTATATAAATCGTTTGATTTAAATTATTAAATTAACTTGATTTAAATCTTCGCACCCTAAAAATATTGTTAGTAAATAGGTTAAATGTTAAATGCATGTTAATCAAGGTGTTTAGTTTGTTTGCCTTTAATACCCAAGATAGTACAGTTTCGAACAAATTCACAACACCATTAAGCTCATAGGTCTAAGTAGTATTAGTCTAGGAGCATTTGGGAATTTAAAAATTCTAAAATGCCGCCATAATTATTTTTTAATTATAAAAAATAGTAAGAGATTTTATGCAAAATTATTTTAAAAGAATAATTTTGAAAATTAGTACATTCTATAATATAAATAAGTTACGTCATGACCATCACTAGGAAAAGTAGCACACATTTAACAATTTCATCATTTTCTAAGCTGTTATATGTACCAGCGTGACCTGACTCCAAAAAAGGGAAAAACTACCATTTTTCTCCACATGTTTTGCCTAAAATAATGTTCACTTTAATCAGATGCTTGATGCCTAAATAAAATATAAAATAACTTTACAGTAAAAAATCACTGTTCCACTATCAAAATCAATGCATACAAATTGACAGGGAAATGTGATACCCATGGGAAGTTTGTTTTGTTTTTTGTTTTGTGTGATTTTTTTGTTTATCTTAGTAAACATTGTGTAAATAAAAGTGTAAGAAGATTGCTACTCCATACATATATATAAAATACATTTAAAATATCATTACCTGAACTTCTGTGCTCCCGGAAGAAGGCACCTTGGCAGGAGGAATGCTGGTGGCAGGTTTTATTATTTGCTGTGACAATATATTAATAAGAGGAGATGTTCGAGGTCTTAACCCTCCCACACAATTGCCTTGACTGCCAGGTCGAATAATTTGCTGCGACAGGATGTTAATCAAAGTAGAAGACTCTGAAGTGTTGGTAGTGGTACTGGTACTGGAAGCAGCAGTACTAGTAATACTTGTAGAATCAGGAATACTAGCTTCTGGTTTTTCCGTGCGTGGTTGTCCAATTCGCTGGATATGTGGAGTAACTTGAGTGCTGGTTTGAGTACTTTGAATTGGTACACTGGTAGTATTTCGTGCACCTGGGACCTGAACCACTTGAACTATACGATCCACAGAGCTTGGACGAATCATTTGTAAATCATTTAGACCTGGCACATTGGCCAAAACAGAATTGGCACTACGTTTTTTATCTTTGTCGAACTCTAACCTTTTTAACACAACACAAGGATTCATGAGTTTTACATCAGTCTTACCATCGGTTTTGCACTTATTGTCTTTAAATATATGTGATTTTGTATCGTTGCGATGATTCACTTTTGGATTTATATCTTGTAAAGGCCATGGTTTTGACCCGTTTTTGCTTTTATTATCAATATCTGCCTTTTTCTTATGCGTATCTTTCATTTTATTTTCAGACTTTTCCGTAACTTTCTTCTGTTCACGTTTAGGTTGTTTTCGTTTTGGTACAGCTGGTCTAATAAATTTTGATGCTGGCTTGATATACTTTTTTTTATAACATTCAGACAAACTCAATCTATGTAAAATTACGTGAACCTCTTTTAAATTAAACTTTTTTTTCCAATCAGTTGATGTATCTCTTTCCAAATCTGGTGTTTCGCTATCACTAATATTTGATGTACTGTTGCGTTTTGCACGACTATATCTTCTCAGGTAGGTTTTTGGAGCATTAGTTGGAACAACATTCTCAACTTCTTGAATTAAATGTTTTTCTGGACTAGTTTTATAGTCTATCAAATTTATTTCATGCAAGCAATGGTTTTCCTCATTTTTTGCATCACTAGTTCCAAAAGTTAATAAGTTTTTTGATTTATCTACACAAGGGACTGGCAATGTATTACAAAGTTCTCCATTTTCTGTACCACTACTTGCAGAAATTAAGTTTT
Organism: Ctenicera cuprea; assembly: GCA_958336395.1. NCBI lineage: Eukaryota > Metazoa > Arthropoda > Insecta > Coleoptera > Elateridae > Ctenicera > Ctenicera cuprea. The sequence goes on from OY284496.1 coordinate 19,325,864, forward strand.
TTGATATATTTTCAGGATGAGGTACATCAGAGCGATGACTCTCTTCATTAGCAATTACAGAAAGTAATGCGTTTTTTGATAAACCTACATCCGGATCCGAGATAGATACATCAGAACAACGACTATGTCTATTCTCTCCATCATCATCAGGAGAAGATAATAAGTTTTTTGAAATTTCTATATGATTTTGTTTATTCTTTTCATTATCACTTGCAGAAGGTAATACTGTTTTTGATGTTTCTATGCAATGAAAAGGGACTTCGGGACTATGATTATTAACATCTTCTGCATTACTAGTTGCGGAAGAAACATCATCTGCATTGCTAGTTGCAGAAGATGGCACGTTTTTTAAAATACCCACATTAGGAAGAGGTACATCATCAACAGGTACCTCTTTTACAGTCTCTGCATTACTGCTCGAAAGACATAATACGTTTTTTGAAAGATCTAAACAAGAATTACTAATGGTTGCACAATGCTTCAGCCCATTCTCTGTATTACTACTTGGAACAGGTTTTATGTTTTTTGACAGTTCTACATAAGGAATAGATATGGCACAGCTAGTTTTTTTGTAACTGCTTTCATCTATTTTTATGCGAGATGGAATTTGTCTTTCTAAACTATCTGAGTTGGTAGAGTTGTTTTTCTCTGTCTTTTCTTTATGTATAGACTGCTTCTCTGGGCTATCAGAGTTTTTATGGTCCAAAAGAAAATTTTGCATGTTAAAATTTCCACCACGATCACAACCACTCCGATCATATTTTTGATGGTTTACTTCTGCATTATCTACTAAAGTGTTTTTTGTATTGCCTAATTTTTCTGGGCGGTTGGATTCGCAGGTAAAATGTAATTCACCAATAAAATTATTACTTTGTTCTGTTTCTCTGCTTGGATCTGAGAGAGGCTCATTTAAATTTCTATATACATTTTGCTGATTATCTTTGGTCAAATTTAAACTACATCTTGAATGATTTTCAGATGTTGCAGTTTCAACTACCTTTTTTTCATTTTTATGCTGCTTCAAATAATCTAGTGCCTGCTCCATTTCTGAAAACATCTGTTTCATACTTGGTTTCTGTGGTTCTACTTTAATATTATCTAATCTTGAACTATTCACACTACAATGTCTGTCCTGTTGTACGTTAGAATTTGAAACTAAAAAATTATATCCTTCTCTTGTACTATTTATACGATTCTCATCTTGAGTGGCACAAGAATTAGCTACTACATTACTCCTGCCACTACCACTACTACTACTACATTGTCCAAGCACATCCCAATTTCCAGAACGACCACTAACACATGTATAAGGTTGACCTGATGGTACATTTCTTGATGTGTCATATCCGAGATATTTATCCACAAGCGCATGAAAATTGTCACGTCTTACATTATGATGTGCAGTTGAAAATGTTGGTTGGGCAGTAGTATGAGGAGAAACTGATTTTGTGGCAAGAAAAGTTTTTGGTGGCTGGGGTGGTAATAAACTATATCCACCAATGTATTTATCCATGAGAGCCGAAAGGTTTTCCACACTACCCATGTTATGTTGTGCAGTTGAAATTGTAGTTTGGGCTGTAGCGAGTGGAGAAACTAATTTGCTAGTTACAAACACTTTTGGTGGCAATACACTTTCTAACTGATTTGGCTTACTACGTTTCAAATTGGGTCTAAACAAGCGAAGACTTTTAAGCACATTGGGGTCGGACTTTGCAGTTGACGGTAATGGCAATAAACCCACATGTTCACCCATACCATCACTACCTAGACTGTAAGGACGTGAATCTTGTGAGATCGAGTCCTCACTAGTTGGACTAATTCGCTCTTCTGGATACAATTCATCTTCAAGATAATGTTCATAACCTCGCTCAATGCCAGTCAGTTCTTCATCTTCTGGTTCCCGTTTCATTCCAACAAACATGGAATAATCAATATCTAAAAATTTCAACTCTGTAACAAGATTTTTTGTGCCTTCTGGATCATTTAGATACAACACACATAATCGATGTAAGTCTTGCCAACGCAAAAGCCAATTAAAAAGCTGGTAACGTGGACTTGATAGCACAACGACCAGATCATCACAGAGTTGTGAACTGAGACCCAATTGTTCAGCTGTAAGGGCCTCATTCAGTGCGGTATTGGTGTTTAGAGGTGCGTCAAAATGTGGTTGACTCATAAAATCACCACATGAATCACATTTCCAACATATTTCATCTGCGCAATGCACAGGAGGATGTAATTTGCATTTCCAATTTTGTCCAGTATCTAATACTTCATATCCGGAACGTTCTGCTAATCGAACAATCTTTTCTAATGTTTCACGAGTAGGCTGTAAACTAAAAGATGTTAAAACACATTCTCGACTAACTTTTACATGTTCTTCAAGCACATCTGCTAAACGTAAAAATCCATGAGCTAACTGTTGAGTTGTTTCAATCACCTTTATTGCATCATCTTCATTCTTTTGTCTTTCTAAATCATTCATGCCAGTAGTTAAAGCTCGAATGTAAAGTTCTATTGTAAATATTTTCATAGTAAGTCCAAACTGAAACAAAGATTAATATTCCTGTAGTAAATTTGTACAACAGTCAAATGAAATTCTAACACATTGTCTGTATTGGTATTAAATAGGATTCTAAATACAATAGATGTGAAATATTAATAGTAATATAATTAGTAATATTACCTTTTTGTGAACTGCTTCACAAAAGATGTACATATGAACAGCAGATTCAGCAGCTTGAATGATACGTCTGATGGCAGACATCAAGGATTCCAAGTTTTCAGTATTTTCGTTGAGGGAAAACCATGTTTCTAGCAAAGCTTCTAATATACTGACACTCTCTTCCGGTGGCTTCATAACTGTTGCGGTGATATACACCTGCGCAGCCAGATGGGCGATACGGTTGCTGTGTCTCCATATTTTCGAGATATTCACACGTTTGTGGGCAAAACGTTTCAGCAGTTCTAATCCTTCTTTCAGAGTCAAAGACTTAAGCTGTAAAACAAGAGCAAAATTAAACATCAGCATTGACTATATACACTTATAGACCCGTAACATTTACGAATTATTACATTTCCTGAAATAGCAGTAGACGAGAGCGACAAGTGGCTCTGTTTGTACTGAAAGATCTAGACAGCAGTCAACTAAGCAAGTTATAAATAGCAAACTTAAATAGAAATATGCTGGCCGATTAGTCTATTGGTTATTCTGTTAAGGGTCTGTACTGGTCAACATGAAAATTAAAGCTGTTTACTATATACTCACCACTAATCCACATACATACAACAGGTTATAGGAACGATTTTCAGCGGCGAAGTGTTTGTCAAAATTTTCTGTGTGACATTATTTACAAGAATGATTTTGGCAGTAAATTTGTTGTAAAGGTTGAATATTTTTAGAGGTTTTTTTACTGATGAAGTTTTTGCCGAGATGTTCCACAGATTTTCATTATAAATTTACAATTTTGGCACCAGTCTTTTTTTGTTAAAAGAATTCTTACCTGGATGCTGGATTCTAGAAAAATATTCAATCTGAGCTAATAAAAAATAGGTTTGGGTAGTCAGCTAATTAAAGAATATTTAAGTTAAATATACATCTTTATTAAAAATATACTAATTAAACAAACAACCGAGTAAATCAGAAAATAAATCCTTATTACGCTAACATTAAATATCTATTCTAAATTTATAACTATGTACTGCTTTTAATACATGAAAGACAAATTTATCATTTTTTAAGTTTCCAAGTTTATCCCTGCATTTCCTACTCTTACATCTCTCGAAGTCCACACAGTTTCTTTATATATGCGCACTAATACTAAAAAGTTTATTAAAAAATCATAATGAATATGGCAGTCGTTTTCGGTATCAAAGAAATTTGGATATTCCTTGATAATTGCAGTTTTGACGTTTGCTCCTAATATTTTCCTCACTTTTATGACATTTGGTGTTAGAAGGTACATAAAGAGTTCCAGTTCTCGTATTTCGAAAGGCGTATGCTCTTTGGTATATTAATTCCCTTTCTCTATGCACATTATTGTTCGAAGCGATCAAAAGCGACACACATTTTTGCAATTAATCATTTTTACTAGTTTTTGAACTGCATAGCTATTTAAATTCATATTATGTGCCGTAAATTTGTCCAAAATATATGCACCGTAAGATTTTTATTGTACCCCTTCTTCTTATTATAGAAAACATATTTTCAAAAATGTCTCGATTTAATCTTGAAGTAAGCAAAAACAGGATACCTTCTTTTTTTAAGTCTGCATAAAGACCTAAAATAGCCATAATTGAAAACAAAAGCCCCTCAACACAAGGGGGATTTCTCAAATGTTTCCCACTGACGAATTCGGTTAAGAGCGGCTGTCAAGTTATTCTCAATATGTTTACTTTTTTCGCATAACGCACACTTATTTCTATTTTTGTCAAACAGTGATTTACTGTTTAAATTATCAAAGGCATCGTTTAATGTTTCACAAAACTTAGCATTATCTAATATAGATTTTATTTGTCTACCCGAATGTGCTACTCTTAATGCAGCGGCGACACTTATACTGAAAATTTGAAGCGCATACTTGCATCTCATTTTCTGAAAAGCGTTGGAATTTATGTAAATTTTGGTTATGCAGGATAAAGCTCTAGCTATTGGATGTTTATTATCGAGGTTGTATATCTGCCCAAGATAATTGATATATTTCAATAAAAAATTTTTTTTTTCGAAGTTGATTTTGCACGCTTTTACTAAATGTGATATATCGAAGATGCAATAAACTTTTTCGTTACCCAATAAAAAATATGGTTTGCGTACTGTTACATTGAGCATTTAAAAGCAAGCCTATTAGGCGATCCTTGATTGCTTACTACCACTTTTATTTTTAAACTCGCATTCTTCTAGTTTTTTGACACACTGCACTATTAATTCTTTAAGATATTTACCGGTTACTGAACCATTTGCCGCGAAAAATTCTAGTGATAATTTTCAATTTTCACAAAATTTGCGAATTTCAAAAACTAAAGCATGAAATGCAAATTTATCTGCACGCCCCAATGAATCTAAATCTTGAAAACCCTTGATAATATCTTTGCTTTTATTGTACTCTAGACCTTTGTTTACTGACATCTAATCAAGTAAAAGCACACACTATTTTGATAGAGAAGGCATATCAATCGTTTTTTGTTTTAAAATTATATCTGAGAAAGCCGGCTATATATCGTTTTCAGTCAATGTTGAATAGTTCATACACGCGGTAAAGTTTTTATATGCTGCAGGTGAAGTATAGTACAAAGCTATTTCAGCCTCTTTTGCATCCCTCTGCTTTTTCTTATGATCCTGAGAAAATAGAGGGCCTTTTATTGTCACAGTTGACAAACTTTTACGTAACCTATGTATTATGACATTTTTTTTATTTTTGATTTTTTCTGTTTCCTTTTTATAATTTTCATTAACTTGTATTCTCTAGATTTCTCTAGTTTTTTTTTAATAACATGCTTTGGCTTTAGATCTTGTTTTTTAGGAGGCGGCTTAATTCTGGTGGGCAACCCAATTGCAAAATTGATTTGTTTCTCGTTTTTTATCCATGTAGTAGTAGGAGAATATGTGCTTTACTGCTTTCCAACCGGCAGCCAATTTTGTTCTCCTAAGATCGGTGGTTGATTGGTGTTGCTAGTTTCCAAAGCTAATTGTAAATTCAAAGTCAACGCATGACAATTGATGACTGACGGGCTCGAAATATCAGTTGATGATGCACATATCAAAGGAACAGCGTCATGAACTAATCTGTGTTTAGTTGCTCACAGATGGTTTTATTAACTTTTCCTGAGATAATCCCACTAACGATGAGTTTCTGCAATTTTAATAATTCTTACAATTATATCTTAATTTTTAAAATTTTCTATTTGATCAAAGCAAAGGTAATACATACCTGCATTTAATGCCCACTGCTCACATCTTTCTTCATTTTTCACTGGAAACGAAAACATGTCCGAATATGTACCCTGGCTTATCCATGATAACATTTGTTATTTATATATTTCCACGAATGCTCATGTTAATTAAAAAAATTAAAAAGCTCAAACACAAACACATTAAAAATTCCTACTGCACGAAAAAATTGCTCTAAACAAATTGAAAATATTTTTCTACATGTATAAACATACCTTAAATTTTCTAATTATTTTGTTTAAATGCATACACTTTCATCAATAATAAATTTTGGTTATGTTTATGGTCTGTTGACACTGTATCCATCAACCTTTTTAATTTATATTTTCGAGAAATATTTTAAAATGTGTGTAAATGTGCTTATAAGCAGCCTAAATCAAATCTCACAAAATTTTGGTGGAACGGGGTAAGGAGGAGCCTATAAATCATATAAAAACAAAAGAATTTTGCTGCCAATATGAAACTTCCACTCTGTAATTGCTAATAGCTCGCAACTTCAGCTACGCTCCAGACATGACCACTCCATTCAAAACATCCTCGAAAGCATCACCAGTAGTATTTCCACAATCTAGCCAAAAAAAATACATAAAAACTCATGTAGATCGCTCATGAGAAAATACAGCTTCATTACATCTCAACTGTCCGCTGACGTCACAAGGCCACCAGATTCATTGCCATGAATGCCGAGGTCATCATTTGTATACGTTTTTTGGGAATTTCAAGTAGACATAACCTGTTTTTTAATATAACTTATAGGCTCCCCCCCCCCCACCCATTGCAATTGTCCCAGGGTTTTCTAGGTCTCTCATCTGCCTATTTATCAAGTAGTGAGTAGTCTATCGAGCAACAATGGAGCTTTACACCACTTTTTAAAAGGAAGCACACACTTTTTAGTTACTAGATATCTAGAAATTTGTTCGTATGTAAATAATTTGTATATGAGATTTTCTTCTCATTTGGCATCTCAAATTACCAGAAATTACTGTCGCTGATTCTGACACACTCACTCAAGACAAATTCGCAGTAAAGAACATTATGGCCTAGTATCTAAAGTTTCATGTGTCGTCTGCATTGATGTGTGCATCAGTTGTTACACAGGTTACTACAGATGACTATGCAGTTCGCATCTCCATTGCAGGGCAACATAAACCATTGTTTTGACTGCAAACCCATAGGCCAACCAAAAGTGATAACCACGTGATATACAAAACTGTTGGTAGGGTTATGGTTTTTGGTTAAGTAAATTATTAATTTCCGTTTTCGCTAGTATTGCGTTGCAGAAAATGTTTGCAGTTTCTCTTTATTTAAAATATGTTTGGCTTTTTATTACCAATTGCACAAATTTCTCCATCGTCACACTATCGCGCTTTAAAAGTGAATAAAAAATACAATGTTAATAAACATTTCAAGAGCATTCTGTCATTAATGCAGAAATGTTGGCTAACACGTATGAACAGACTAATACAAACAACCATCTGCCAAATATTTAATTTTAAGGTAGAAATCAAAAATATTCAAAAACTGGCGAAGACAAGTTACAACAGTAAAAAAAAATATCAAAACTCTATTAGCTCAGAAAATTTAAAACCATTTTATTTAAAAAGCACTTGTACGAGGCTTTATTGTGGCTAATCACCCAACAACCAGTAAGGGACCACATAGAATATTATTAAAATGAAAAGATCAATTTTCAGATTTCAATTGATAAACATAATGAGATTAGAGAGCATCAGCAAAAAAAATAAATTCAACATTTAAATTTTGGCATGTCTACAAAATAAGGTCAGATCACATTTGTGCTATAGAGTCACCAAACAGCCAACGAACAGACCACTACCCATTTTTTTTTAAACAATTTCTGGAATTTTCACTTCTAACTTGGTATGAAGCATGGATAAACAATATAGATATTTCTTTATTTCATAATTCTATGAATGAAAGATCAGTGGAACAACTAATTTATATTATTGTAAAAAACTAAATTTTCAGATTTTAAATTTCATAAAAATTGGATTAAGCTTTCTGAAAATATAGATGTAGATAACCAAATAATCACACTTATTCAGAAATTTTTCAAAAATCAATTTTTGAGGGTTCTTTGACATTCATACCATGTTTAAATTAAAATTATAGAATGAGTAAAATTTACATGAAAATAATATAAAAATACAAAACAACCATTAAGAGAAAACTTTTTGTCGTTTAAGCTAAAACGTAAGTTGGCTTAAAGGCCCGTTATGTGGCAGTATGAGATTACAAAAAATAAATAAATTTAAAAAAAAACTTATTTGAAAAAAGCAGTTGTAATTTAGTGACATCATTTTTTTATATTTCATGTTCTCTTGGGTAACTCATGACATACATGCTAGTTAACAGAAGCGAATAAATTATTAAAAAGAAAGTCTATCAACATTATCCACATTTAAGCCATCGCCCTTTTTGTGCCATTTTATAAAAATTTTAATATGAAAAATCTAAGATTATATCAAAAATAATCAAAAAGTTCCTGATGCTGTAAAAAGCAATAAAAAAATTGAAATGGAAATCATGATCCTAATAAGCAAAGACCGGACTTTTAGTCCCAGAACAGCAAAAAATTGTAGTAAAATTGAATATGTAAACAAAAACCATGGGCATACTCAAATTCATTAGGTTATGTGTGAAACATGTTGCACGGCTTTGCAAGGTTTCTACAACTGTGATATTTACTAAAAATTAATGTTGTAAAGTGCCTGGTTTCGCGAGAAATTAATAAGCAGGGCTTTATAAACTACAACATACATGTGCTTGTTATGATAGAAAATAGGACTTATTAAAAATCGGGTTGGTAATATTCCTAAAGTTGTAAAATCATTGGAATGCAAAAATTTGCATCTATTAGAATCAATTGATTACTTTCACTCTATTATTGGCAATTTGGCATTCGGTGGAGCATCTGGCATCAGGTTGTCGCAATATATTGAACAAGTATTGCATCGCAATCCTGGTTACTCACAATTATTATAAATTGCAAATATACTAAAGTCGACAAATAATCCAGTCGGTTGTTCACCAGCCAACTTTCACAGTTTTGCTCCATTAATGAGTTGCGACATTGAAAGGTCATTTTCAATGTTTAAAGGTATTTTTTCGGACAAGAGAACTTATTTTTCGGCTGAGAATTTTGAAAAAGTTGCTGTTGTGTACTACAATTCTTATGTTTTTTATTCAACAGCGGTTTTCCGTTCCTTATGACTGTTGATAGTCCAAACTTTTCTTTTGTAAAACTTTCTTATTGCATTAATGAATTTACACGTTCTATTTTCATAAATTTGTGCTTGCTATTTTACATTTCAATTAAAAAAAAAAAATTTTCGCAGTTTTATAAAATTGTTTTGTGAAGTACTTTTAAAACTCATGACCATTCGTATTCTACGCTTATGAATTCTGCCAGGAGTTATTATTAATTGATTGCCTCATAATTAAATACTGACTAAATACTCAACTAGAAATCCGAACACTACTAAGTTTCTTTTTATGTATAATAATTTATTAACACCTTTATCTTCTTTTTAATTATATATCAATTTGAAAATATAGTTTCTTTTTTCTAATAAACAATTAATACATTCAGAGAATCCAACATTTAAATCAGAATTTGCCTTTCAGGGCCCCATCCACCCAGGATCTTAATCCAGGCAGACGAGTTGGGCCCCGCAAGTATATTTTAGTGATTATAAATGGTTAGGTTAAACAATTTCAGATTTAAAAAACACATGCACCTCTCTACAATAACTGTTATTTTAACAGTAATTACAAGAAAATCACACCAACATAAAACTAGATACAAAAATTTCAAAACAAAAACCTAAATACAGATATGTGCCAAAACCACGATATATAATACACACTTAGGTATAAGGCCAAATAGTGTCCTGGGACGTCACGCTCGAGTTAGAAAGAGAGAGTATGTGTGAGCCGTCGTCCAGCTTCAAATACTGTGCGATATAGCTCGATTTAACACATTTCAATTAAATGTTATTAGTTTTGAATAATTTTAATGCGTTTTTTTCAATGTAATCATTATTAATTTTTATGTAGGTTTTCCATAAATGTTTATATAGATCACAAATTAACTGTAATACACGAACAAACTATTATAAACGTATAAATTAAAACTAAATGTTTAGCCATTTGCATAACATAATAACACAAATTTGAATTCTTCTTCTGCTTAAAATTCATTTGGTATTTTAATAAACAAAACAAAAATAAATACACAAACTCGGGTGTACATTTTGTGGAATATTTGCAAAAGAAGCAACATTACTTACACAAAGCTACAAGTTAAAAAGCTCTAAGCATCTTACATATTTAAATTCAATTGGTCAATCTGAAGCTTAGCCTCATTTTTCTTTCCTTCTGTTTCGGTCAATTTATGTTTTTCTTCTCTTTATAATATTGTTTTATTTTCATTGTTATTGTTGTATAGAAATTATTTCACATAGATGCTTTACGTAAGGGAATGAAAAAAAATGTAATTCTTGTTTCAAATATTTCTCCTATTGTTGCATCAAAACAATCGACTTTATTAATATGTTTTTTTTATTACAATTCCTACTTCTTCAAAATGTTTTTCTTCAGTGCAGTCACGTTCCTCAATTAAATCGTCGTCTAATTTAACTAATATTATTCGCATCATTATCATCGACAATAAATATTTTGAAAATCATCAAAAGACAGCAAAGGTTTCGTGCATGTTTCAAGAACACAATAGTTGTCAAAGTAGGGTGATAAATTGCACTTCCTGCTTATAATCGTCTCAAAAATCTCTGAATTAAGTATTTAAGATATAACACTGAACAAAAATTTTATATTTACGTAATATCACATCGCAATTTTCTTTAACAAAATGTTTAATAAGAAAAGAGGCAATAAGAGCGAGTTATTAGTGATTTTAAACAACAAAACCTTCTCTTTGTTGCTACACTACCGACTACCGCTTCTTACAGTTAGGTACCACACATTTCCTACTTCGCCCGAAGCGTGACGCGCTTGCAGACAAATCTACATGCAGCAAAAGACTAGGGCGGCAATACCTAACTTATATATCGTGGTCAAAACTATTTATCATTACAGGATAAAACATGAAAATACAGATACAAAAGAAAAATATTTATACTAATAAAATAGATTACATAAAAAAATAAATAATAAAAGTAATAATAATGATAATAATAATAATAATAAATATTTGCAGCACATAAACAAGTAAAAAAAATTACAAATAAAAAAAGAAAAAAACAAAAAAAAAACATAAAACAAGAATATACTACATAAGCTGCAAATATGAAGTGAAATCAGAGAAACAGCTGTTTTTCATTCACCCCACATTGATTAACTATAATTTAAAAAAAAAATATAAAAAAAAGAAAAAAGCAAAAAACATAGAACAAGACTATACTATATAAGCTGCAAATATGGAGTAAAATCAGCCACAGCTGTTTTCATTCACCCCACATTGATTAACTATAATTATTAAGACATAAGAATTTGCTCTATTAATGTCTTTTTAAATTATTGTACGGAAAGACACTTTAGGCTGTTTGACAAGTCATTGTATAATGTACATAAGCAAGCAAAACTATTTTTAAATTTTTCGGTGTGATAAGTTGGTATATTGATAAATTTACAATACCGCATGCGCACAGCACAGTATGGATTTCATATCTAAATTTAATTTTATCAGAAAGATAGTTTGGAGATTTAGTAGTTAGAATTTTATGAATGTCGGAAAGCAAAGACAACCGAAATTAAACTTTACCGTGCGCGTATCTATAAGAAATACACTTTACGAAAGCATTAAATTGTAGTTATAGTTTTGCTTTCAAACAGTTCAAGTTTTTCTTTCACGAATTGTAGGCGTTTTCTAACGCCACATTTTACTTTTTTAATGTAGTTCTTTGCTTGAAAGATAAGAAAAATTTCAACAAATTGAAACAACGGCTGTGCCGAATAAAAATTGTTATTAAATCGAGAATGGAAGGATTCGCATGCGTTTGTCGCCCCTGACAAGGAATCAGAAGCAGCAGTCCAAATATGCAGTCCAATTGATGCATCTTTTTCTATGGAATTATCCACTTAAGTAATCGCAAAATTTAATCATTGGGAACAATTTCGCACAAGTCTATAAAACAATCACTTACGTCTTCAGGCTTCAAAAATGGTGTACCAAAAAAATATTTCAAAAGCCTCCCTATTTCTGATTGTTCACTTTTATATTCTTCCAGTAGACCTAGCCCCTGAAAAGCGGATTCACTTGATTAAAAAAATTATAAGAACTTCGGGGGCCCCAACTCCTCCCTAAGATTACCAATGCCTCTCTCTGCAAACTGATTATCTCAGGTATGGGGCCCAACTTGACCTAGACCAGAAATAATTAAACAAACGCTTTCACTTTGCATAAGTTACAACCCCCTATTGATAGATGCTTAAACATTTCCAGAAGTAGCTTAAATAGATTGGGTTTTAGGACTGGTAGTCCCAATAAATATTTTGCAAATATGAAGCTTTTTTTAATCTTTTTCTATTAGCTCTGCTGCCAATAACATAAATTCCGTCAACAATCGAATAGATTTTCCTCCACGCGAAAATAGTACAAAAAAATCTTTTTTTGATTTTATCCAAAAATTGTTTGAGATTAAAGAAAACCGAAAACCACAAAACAATTTTGTCAATCCAACAGTGACTTGGGGGAGAAGGTTAACTGAGCAATTTGGTTTAAACTGGAATGTTTATTAAATACAATAAAAATTTTCCAAACTTCAACAGTGCATAGAAGGCATCTAAATTGTTTCTTTAGTATAATGAGATTACAAAACAAAAAAAAATCCTGTGGCCATTTTTTAGTGGCAAACTTTTTTCCAAAATTGTAAAAATGTATTCTGAATTGATTGTATGGTAGGCACGTGGTGAAACATTATTTATTAATATTTCATCATCATCATTATCTTCATTATCTTTCTCCTCTTATACCCGAAGGTGTCGAGGGCTTTCACTCCGGGTAGGCTCTTCGCTTGTGAAATAGGAGGTAGTGGGGCCTTTTGGCCTTTAGACCGCTACGCTCCTGAAGCTTATGCCACCCTTTATGCACATTCATTCAATACCATTCACACGTGTGTTTTAATTGTCTGTAATATATGTATGTGGGGCTATTGTTACTTGCCGAGGTCAGCCAGTAAATCAAGGCAAGCGCCGTTAATTGTAACCCAACGTCGAATGGTTACCGAATTCGATACCGATCCACAGAATTACAGAAAAATTTTCTGCTTCTTCCAGGATTCGAACCGAAGAATCTCGCATTGAGAGCCTGGCCCTCTTACCACTGGACCACTCGGAAAAAAAAAAAAAAAAGCCCCAACCAGTTCTGATGCTACCATTCTTCATGATCAATTAGAAATTTGTTTGTGTTGCATCCACTCTGCTGCAGTACCTCTAAAAACTAAAAACTTTCACAAGTGTTTTATTTTATTATTATACTATTAATTTTTAATAGTTAAATATTTACTGAAAATGTATTTATTTTTGCAATTTTCATAGTTTTAAAAATTCACGCAGCAATATTGTATTCCCCTAGGACCTTCAAGTTGCCGGTAGTGGACGGTATCTTCCCAGCCCTATTACAATGGGGACAAAAATCAAGAACTATTTTCTTTTATGCCCACAGTGATTTAGCACAATGTCTAATAATAATATCAGAAAGTTGAGACCATAAAAATTTCATTAGCTGTAATCTTAGAACAAAATCCAAAGTCCTAATTATTAAAGTTGTGCTAAATTTGCATTTCAATCAGTGTGAGGATATTACTTACTACCTGTTTTGGCCCACGAGTTCTTAAAGAAAGATTTTTGGATATAGTTAAATTGGATTCAATCGATTTGAATTTACAGGTTTTTTTTTAACATTGACTATAATGCCATACAGGTTTATTTAAAAAAATAAATGTATAAACCTATTGCTCGTATAGACTAGATAATGTTCTAAAGCACTAACTTTCAACCTAACCATTCCTTGAATTTATGTAGTATTCATTACACAATAAACAATAATAAAAATAAACAATTTTTTAAATTTTTTTTACCAACTTTACTTTTCTCTACTTTTCTGCCTTCCATGGTTAGAGGGGTCCTCAACAGATTCTAAAAAAAATGGGCAAAGCACTTAGCCTGGACTTTCCTATATGTGAGAAACTATTACTTTTCCTATGTCAAAAAGTTTTATCCACAAAATTGTACCCCACAGCAGAGGCATGAATTTCAAAAATTCATAGAAAATGTCACAAAAACATTGCAGACAGTTTTAAAGCATATTTCTTCAAAAAAGTCAAAAGTTTATATTTTTTCCATTTCAGTATTAGTAGTTCCAAAAGTTCTAGTAGCTTGTAACATTGTGTACCCATAGGGCATTTCCAATATCAAATTTCATCATGATCTGATGATATAATTTTGAGTATTTTCAAAAATTGATAGAAGGCTTCACAGAGAAATTAGCGAGCTATAGGGCTATTACAACAAAATGTTTGAACCCAATCCATCAACCTGTTTTCGAGTAATAAGGCGAATTTTCAGAAAAAAAACGTAGAAGGCACTATTTTAAAACTAGAAAGTTTGAAGTGTTGGATTTGCTCTAAAGTCTTCTATCGGATTCCATTTTCAAATTTACAGAATTGTTTTGACAAAAAATGCTACGAAAAAAACACTGGCACGCTTCTGGTTTGGAATTTTTTTTAAAAGCTTATTTCCCTAATCAATTTTTGACATACCCCCCCCCTCATTACAAAGCTAATGAAGCGCTAGGAGCACACAAACCCACCCAGCCACAGACAGACATTTTTTTAAAACCACTTTTTTAGGTTCCTGGAATTCCAAAACGTGTATTTCCGTCAAAATCTCGAATTCGAAAATTTGCATGAAATTAATACTTAAAATCTACAATTAATTTTTGATAATTGTGTCCGATTGCAGTTTGTCTAAAAAGCTACTTATTTAAATTATTATATTTGTGTTATAATAGAAACAAAAGTTTATGAGTGTCCCGAAAGAACGAGCGAAATTCTTTGATAACACCTTTGTTAATTAAGTTACCAAAAAGATATTGTAGACTAGGGCTACTTGATAATTCGTACATATTCCAAAATTATTTTCGTTTATACAGGGTGTTACACATTAAAGAGGCATATCAAACTCGTTTTTTTTTAAATTAAACAACCTGTATATTTGTGCAGATTCTTATTGACCGTTTAATTGTCTCTATGAATGTCTTTTGTTTTTAAAATTCTGTTGCGGTGTTGTAAAGTTGTTCCACTTTTTCAAACAAATTTGCTTTTCGCAGACGTCATTAATAAAAATTTGCACGAGCCGTACTTTCACAGATTAAACAAAATTGTTTGGCTAAGTTTTAGTCAATACCATGTACTATTCCCCAGATATTGTAAAATTAAATTTGGTTATATAGGGCGTTTGTCGCACGGTGCAGAAACTTACAACTCTAATGTATCATAACTCGATTTTTAGAACACCCTGTATATTTTTAGATAGTTGGATAATTTTCTGCAATCTATAAATTTTATTGAATAATGGTTATACCTAAATCCAATAGTTTTCAAGATAATTAAATTCTAACCAATCAGGTAATTTCCAGAAATACAGACATCATAGGAGGCATTGACACAAGTTTGCTTTTGTTTTTGCAAGGAACAACTGTGAACATTGTTTCAATTCATGTAAGAAATTTGTTTTTTATAAATTTTGAAATGGTAGAGTTCCTAATTTCCCATTCAAAATTTTGTTTGATATTTGTTTGAAACATATTTTTAACATCTTTAATTTGTAAACTTTGTCGTGATATTTATGTCTAGTTAATGAAAGTTAGTTCTTTTAAGCAAAAGACAGATATCTGACCTCCTATTATCAAGTAATTTCTAGAAATCCAGATATCATAGGTATAAGGGGTATCGACACCTGTTTTTTACTTCAATTCAAATTCAGCATGAATACTTATCAAAAGTGCTTGGAATTTGTTTCATATAAATTTTACGCAAATTAAGCTAACCACATCCTAGTTCAAAATTTAAAATATGGAACGGAAAATTAAACAACCTAAAATTTCAATATTTATAAAAAAAAACAAGTTTCTTACATGAATTGAAACAATGTTCACAACAGTTTCTTTCAAAAACAAAACACAAACAGGTGTCAATGCCTCCTATGATGTTTGTACTTCTACAAATTGCCTGATTTTTTAGAATCTAATTTTCTCGAAAACCGTTAGATTTAGGTATAACCATTACTTAATAAAATTTATAGAGCACAGAAAACTCTATCCAACTATCTAAAAATGTATTGGGTGTTCCATTTAAAAAAATCGAGTTATTTTTGCACCATTGCAACAAACACCCTGTATAACCAAATTCTACATAAAAATATCTGTAGAATAGTACATGGTATTGACTTACACTTACCCGAAAAATTTTGTTTAATCTGTGAAAATGTGGCTTGTGCAGGTTTAATCAATGACATCTGCTAATTATTGTCAAATTTGTTTCAAAAAGTGGAATAAGTTGGCAACATCGCAACAGAATTTTAAAAACAAAAGACATTCATGGAAGCAATTAAACAGCCAATAATATGCAAAAAATTACAGCGTTCAATTTAAAAAAACAAGTTTGGTATGCCCCTCTAATGTGGAACCCCCTGTATAAACGAAAATAATTTTAGAATGTGCATAAATTGCCAAGTAGACCACGTGTACAATATCTTTTTAATAACTTAATTAACAAAGGTGTTATCAAAGAATTTCCCATCATTGGGACACCCAACATAATATCAAAAAAATTAATACATACTTTTTCTTGTAGAAGCTGTAATTTCCATTTAAAAATTTAAATGAATATTTAATATGAAAAAATTAAAAAGTTGTGGAAATGTTATGTAATACCTTTTGTGTAATTTTTTTTAACAAATTGGGGAAGCTGAGCATGGATCAAGTCTAAAAGTGAGACAAAAATGCAAAATTAAGCAGAACTCTGGAAACATTAACAATTTCTCTGAGAGGTTCAATCTTGTTGTCGGGTGCATTATAAAATATTTTTTAAACAATTTGAGCGCCAATGTACTGCAATTAGATATCCTGCTGGAGTACACTTTTTTGGGTTCTACAATGAACCGTCAATTTGATGTCCCGCTGGGCTGCATCTTTTATTTTTTCCTAAAGGTTACTTAAGGCCGTTGTCTAAAAGTTTGTTTAGTGGGACAGTTTGGCGTTGTGGTGACGCGACGTGTCAGAACAGTAACTTAAATATAACTTCTAACATCAATATAGTGGACCGTTCCGGTCTAGTGGTAAAAGTTCCAAGTGCAAACAGAAAGCGCAGAAGCGATCCGAGTTCGAATCCCGATGCCTCCAATTTCAACAATAAAAAATTGTCCCCTCTCAGGACAAAATGTCTAAAGAGTTGAGTAAACCTCCCAAACGTTCCGTCATCACAACGCCAGACTGTGGACACTGTTTGACAAAACCATCTACATTACTTAAGGCTGTTGTAAAAGTTTTCTTTTTACATTTTTGATTGTTACAAATTTGCAACCGTATAAATTTTTGAAACATTACATTAGACTGAGCCTTGGGCCACGTGTTACTAACCTGCAGATCTATGCAAGTTTGTTCAAATTTGATAGAGCCAAACATAATACCCATTCCTATCAGTCACACAAAACAGGCTCCCATATAAATAACAAGCAAACTGTGTTGCACAACAGTAACAAGCACTGAAGTAAATGTCTGCAAGTGTTGCAGATGTGCAACAGAGCGTGGCAACGAGTGTTGCATAATCAGTTATGGGGTGAAAAATAATACATGCAATTTTACATAGTAGCTTACCGTTGAAATAATAAGTGCAGTTTTCTTATACTTGTAGAGTAATGCTATGTACACATCCAAAATGAAACGTTTCTGATCCTCCGTTGCATTTAAACTGAAATGTTGAGCTTCTGCCATTTGATGACAACGCATGAATGTGCTAACTAGATTCAATGCCAAATCCTCGCAATGAGATTCACACAATTTTCTTAGCCGAGTAGATATTAAATAGCCTGTTTCAATGCAGAAGAACTCAATTTCTGTAATTAAAACATCCATTTTTAATTCATATATAAAACGTAGAAAATATTATATTCTTACCTTGAGGCCCAATAACAACATCTGGATCATTCAGCAATCGATTTAAAATAGGACTTCCCCATGGATCCTTTATAACTTCGGCTAATTTTCTACAGCGCAAAGAAAATATGTTGTTCGAATGTAGCAGCAACATTTCACAATGTTTGACTTCTTTAAGAAGTTTCTCTTCGTAAATATCTATAATTTGCATTAAAATACAATCAACGAACAATCAAAGTAAAACAAAATACTCGTACCTTTAAATTTTTTCCAGTCACCAGTAAGCACGATGTTGAGGGTATGCAATTTAAGCCAATCCATAAGATGTACGACATACTGTTTGTGTTCGGTTAAGCGACACTGGCTTACTTGTTTCCAAACTTGTACCAACGATTCCACCTTATTTGGAAACGATTCGGTTTTGTTGTTTAGTACAAATTCCAACCTCTGAAATAATTAAGAGGAAATAACTAAAAATGTTTTTGTTATAAAATATACTATATACATTCACCATACGTACAATTGATGTGTATTGCAGATTGAATTTTTATATTAACAATTTCTAAAAATGCATATACCTACTTCAGTTTCCAAAACGAAATTGTGACTTATGAGTACATGGTTAATGTGAAGAGCGTAGAATAATAGACATAGTAGCTTTTCAGCACGTAATTAAAGAAACATCTCTAGTAAGTAGTAAGCAACCATATCAATCAACAGAAGAAACTGAATAAAGATGAATGACTTCTTCAATTAGTCAACGAGTTAACAAAAATTGGGTGCATAATACAGGTTTTTTAATGTTTTTTGAAAAATGAGCAACACTTTTCGAAATAAATAAATGCAAAGAAAGATAGATAACATATATACACCTATTTACAACTTGGAAAATATTTAGAAAACCTGTATTATAATTTCTTCAAAAATCGGCAAAAGAAATAAAACGAGTTTGTGCTATGAATTATGACAAAATTACACTTTCCTTATGATACTGCAAAAAAATAGAACATAATTTTGCAATTAATTGTACTATAATCAGTACCTACCGTAACTCGATCATACCTCACTGAATGGAAATATTAATTTTACAAGGAACTATATATTATTTGTGGTACCAACCAACCTACCTACCTAACTAGCTACACAAGGTTATCAAATGTACATCTACAACATTCATAAACAATTCACAAATAAAATGTACAATGCACTGGTACATTGCCTTAAAATATTTTCAGTAAATAAAAAGCAAGAGTGACTTCAACAAAAAAGAATGGGGTCAATTTTAAAACTTCTTTTGAAAGTACAGAGTTCTGCTTTTGCTTTTATGTCTTCACCAGGGTCATTAAAAGGATTCAATCATGAACTATTGAATTTAAAAATGGCATTTCTTTAAATGAAAAATATCAATGGAGAAATTACACTTATAAATGCATAACTATAACTATGGAAGGTTGTAAATCTTGCATAATTAGTCACCAATGGAAGTGTCAATGGTAAATGTAAACATCTACCCACAAGTGGTCATAAAACATGCCCATGAAATCACTCTGGCCATCATTTACTGGAAAGTAATAACTAAACAGAAAAACGATACGTGCTCTTAAGGAATAATACTCTGTAGCAGCTCCCTTGTTTATCGTGCTCATGATGGACACTCGGTTCTTGACAAGCAATTCAAACAAACAAATTGTAGCAATAGAAATATTCAAGAGTACGCCTACGCAGGAGGTGACACTTCATTACATGCTTCCAAACACATCTCCAAGGGCACTGAGTCTCTACGCAAAACAAGCATTTTACAACAGTTGCCAAAACGAACGACGACAAATTTGCGAAACTTTCGCACCTTTTCATTATTTCGGAACTATTCACTATGCGAACATGGCCGCCATGCCAAACGAAAACTAACACTTTTTAACCACAATAACCATGCGAAAAAGAAAGAAACTAGTGAAACAGAAGCACGAAAATGCGATTCTTCACCTTGTATACGTTTATGATGTTTACTTCTCGGTCGTTGTTCACGTTACTAGTTAACCGAAGTTTGTTATCATCCTCCTTTGACGCCATATTTACGCCAGTTACATACTTTCAATACGCAGACACAGTGCACTTCAACGTTCGCATGGCGTTTGCGCAGTCACAACTCACAACATTCAAACTCGCATTCACGAACGTACCCGACAATTAAATATTTTAAAATTGCCGCCATACGTGGCTCGACCGCCAATATAAATAAACAAATGGCTTCCGTCACATGTTGCGCAACTTCTACTATCCAAAAACGTAATTGTTATAAATTTTAAACATCGCAGTACACAATTTAAATTAAATTAAATTACATAACAACAACGCTATGATTTAGGTGAGCGTGCAGGGCTGCACAGGCGGCGAAAAGGATTTTGTCAGAAATTCGAATATTAATACAGTTGTTACAATTTTTACGTATTTGATAAACTGTATAAATTTGAGTTGGAAGAAAAAGTTCAGTTCTTCATTTTTTTCTCAATTTTTTAAAAAATTTTAAAATTCGTTACATGTATTTAATATTTGGAAATTACTAAAGGTTACCATTTATGTAGAAAAACAAAACGGCTACGCCCAGTAAAATATTGATGGTGTGGGGAGAGGATAAATAAAAATTTCAATAAACAAGAAAATGGAACAAAAATAATCAATTTACACATACAGCAAAATTACGGACACAACGCTAGACGAAACAAAAAGGGGATTCACCTACAACCCTCGCGTTGTTGGGATTTCCCAATGTATACGAGTAGGATAGAACCGAATGGGTACAAAAGACTAATATCGAAGACCGGGTCAGTAGCTGAGTTCACAGATAAAGAGAGAGTTACATCGTCAACTGGTTGAGATCGCTGTATGTTATGATCACGGAATCGGCTGCCGGCTGAACGGGTGCGAATTAGAAATAGGCAAAACGGTTCAGTTCTGCGATGTAGATCACTGGATCTCCGTCGGTCAAATGAACCGTATGATCTAAATGATTTGCATAACCTCCTGTATTAATATCGACATCGGCGACGCGCCTGACGCGAGGTCAGTACTAAAACAAGAAACCGTGATTTTAATATTTTCTGTATATACTAGAAATACAATGATCACTATGTTAAAGAGTTAAGACTTGTGATGTGAACGTATTGGTAAGACGGAATGGATAGGATGTTTATGTTTAAGTTCTATAGGTATTTATTATTGCGAAAATGGCCAATATTTAATTTTTAAATATTTTTTTTTTAATAACTAATATTTAATATGAACATGTTTAGGTACTTTTTATTTAATTTAATTGTTTCAATACAAAATTCAGTCATAAAATTACTGCACTGCTTCTGAGAGTCGAGTTGAAATTAGCCGCGAGCATTCGTAATTCGTGAACCGGTTCCTTTCGTTCAGTGCCGTGAACCGGATCATTCGAACAGGTCGCTCACAAACTACAGGACGGCCATGCAAAGAACAGAATTTTCAAAAATCAAAATTGCCAACAAACAGAATACCCGAAGCCAAAGCCGATGACATGCAAACGTAAAGTAGCATTTAACAGAATAGAATTAAACAGAATACTAGTAGAGGTCACTTCATTCGTGCTTGTTCGGTTTTAGTACTTTTTAGTTAGTTATTTTGATGAATTGTTGTGTAAAAGACTAATTTTTGAAACGTCAACAAACAGCAGTTAAAAGGGCTAAGAATTTGAAGATTAAGTACAAAGAACATATATTTTTAAAAAATTCATAAAACTAGTGCTGTAGTCATTCTGTTGTACTGCGAAAAAGCGGTATAAAAATTTGTTTTACAAATAAATAAAAATATAAAAACAAAAATGGAGAAAACAGGTTGCTTGTACTTTACCATACTTTTTACGTTTTAAATATTCTCGCGTCAAGAAGTGGTGGAAATTTACATCTAGTCATCTCTAGCCGGTACCAACCCTCTGCAGACTCAAGACATTGGTACAAACGGGCGGCAGGCGCTCCTACTACGTAAAAGGTGCTGAGATAGTTAATGCGCTCACGAAAATGGTTATAACAACTTTATTTATACAATTATCGAGAATACGCTAGGAATGAAAAATATTTTTTTTTATGAGAGATAATTGATAGGCTTAAAATCACGTAACTGCCGGAAAACACGTTGTTGATATTAAAAGGTGTCGTTTTTTTTTCTTAATTTTTAAAATAGTTGAGAATTCTGGCTGATTCCAATAAACTACTTCAAGTAGTCTATCGAACTGATAAAAGTTTATAAGATCGGCGTTTGCGTCTTTTTTTTAAATTAATCAATTTCAAAATTTTCAAAAATTCCTAGAGGGCGTCAGAATGAAAATTAGGAGATTAATAAAAAACAAGTTTTGTAGCAAGTTCTGTCGGCACAGAAAGTTTTAAAACAATGGTGTGGGCAGTTTTTAAGGAATAATTTTTTGAAAATGTCCAAAATTTTGAGCTGCTAGTATATTTACAATTTTAAAATTTCAAAAATGCATTAACATCACTTAATTATGCTTATTAAGGGCTATCAAATGATATGATAATTTGTATTGATTGGATATTTTGTTTTTGAGTAATCGAGCATTAAAGTTAAAATTTTCAAAAATTCGTAACGGTTTTCATTTTAAAGATTCGGCATTTGGAAAAAAAAAGTAATTGATTTGTCTTTAGATGCACTAAACTTTCAGTGTTTAGAAAAAAATCTATATCAAAAAAATAGGTCTAATTTTCGCTTCCGCTTCCGATTCCGATTAACGACCTTACAAAGAACTACCTGCAACTAAAAAACTTCCACACACCAAATCTTTTAAAAATCGGTCAAGGGGTTCCGGAGATCTAGGGGAACGAACGCACCCACCCACCCTTCTACCCACCTAGGGACAGCCATTTTTTAAAAACAACTTTTTTGGGTTGCTTGGACCCCAAAACGCGTATTTCAATTAAAATCTGAAATTCGAAAATTTGATCATAGTGATCGACGTAGTTTTTTTACGCTCCCAAAAATAGGTAGCGATCACAGGAAACAGTTGAGTAATCTTTTGGTATCATATGGCATCTAGCAGAATTTTAGTCAACAGTTGAGTTTGCTGACCAATATAGCACTGTGTTGCTTATTCGGAACACCATTTATTTTTATTCTGAATAACCATTCCTTTTTTAAAGAAGCTTATACGTTATCGTTTATAATCAACCTTAAAATTATTTTTATATTGATTTAAGTTCGTAGTTTTTACAATTTTTTATTTTATAAACAAATCATATATTTTTTTCATTTGTTACAATTATGCTTATGATTTTTGTGTAGGTATTCAAAATATAGGTAATACGTTGATGTTATATGTGTCCCGCCAGCCTGTTAGTCCGGACCTATTTTAGAACTCATTCTAACCTAACGTAGTTCAGCTGTGACGTACGTCCTTAACAGTTTTTAAATTTCAATTATTGCAAAACATCTCGTTACGATTTAACCAATTAATTAAGTAATTACATAAATGTACCTACGTATTTTCAAACTGATACTGAATTTACTGTTAGAAATCCATCGAAACTGCAGCACCCTGTACATGATACTACGGAGTTTCTTACTCGCGCTGTATACTTCACTGGAGGAAGGGCGACATAACCTAAATTTCTATGTCTTTTACTAGGTTTAATGTTCGGTGCTTTTACATTTTAACTATTCAGTTTTATTTATGTTTTAAAAAGTACATTCAATATGCCTCTACCTTCAGTGTTGGCTGCAAAGCTGGCAAAAAGGGGATTATATGCTGGTAATGTATTTAATTATTATATCTTATTTGTGTATTTATAAAAAACATATTTTCAAGTTACTGTTCAAAAACCTTTCGAAAAAGAACGTAAACGAGATTTCAGAGGTGTTACTGCATGTCCAAATAAAAGTAACATATATCATGAATGTAGCTATTGGTGCGAATCACATTGGAAACCAGCTAGTTTACCAGAAGCTAGGTACATGCGGAATGTAGGAAAATTGATTCAAAAGTATCCTTTACCTCATCACTGGACAGAAGTATTTGATAAAGGAGTGTGAGTATTATGCTTGGTATTATTTTAATAATAATCGTAACTATTCACTACTATGGTTGTGAGTGGTAACGTTACCAAAATTACATTACTCTAATTTTGGTAATTTATGGTAACGTAATTTTCTATATTATCATTACCAGAATATTATGTTGAGCCAAAATGTACTGATCAAAGAATTAAAATATATTTCTCGAGTTTTGATGACATGCCATTGTTACCCCATGCATTTGTAGTTTCCAGGCAGTTGGCCCTCCGTTCAGCGGGTGGGTTCAATATCTAATAGTCCAACAGCTTGGATCTGTGAGACCCTATTTTTGAAATTTCCAAACATTTTCAATGTTCTAAGTTTATTAGTTGCTATGGTTTGTTTTACGCTGTTGGAAGCAAAAATATTCCCAGGAATAAAATAGAAATCGAGGTTTTCATTTATTATCAAAAACATAAAACATTGCATTTTTACAGTGTTTACAAAAAAGCGTAGTTAAAGGTAAGTTAAATAATAAAAAAACTGCTAAAGTGTAAAGTATAATGAGTTAATATGAAAAACATGAAAACATATTCTGAATAATTTCTTTACACAAAATATATGGGCATTAACTTCACGAAGAACAATTTTCTGCGCAGTCCAACCACCAAGGACACATATGTAGGCTTTACAGAATTTACAAAAACAACGTGATTTCCCGTCTTTACAGTATTTACAGCGCTTACAGGTGACAGATGACGTCTAGGGTTGCTCTTCAAGCCACACATTTTGTAGTAGATTACCCATATTCGCCCGTCGCTTCGTGTTGTCTTAAAGCAATTCTGTTCCTAAGTTTTCTAAGAACAAACATCTGCTTTTAGAAAATTCCTCTAATTAGAAAGGGATTTCCTTTAGTCAGGGTATAACTTCAGTAAATCATAAAACTATTAAAGGAACCAATCTAGAAAGTGAGGGACTTCCCTAAGTAGTAGGAAATTCTAAAATAATAATCAGTATTTAAATTGTGGTAACGTTACCAAAATTACCGTAATTTTACCCGTAACGGTAAGGATTTTTTAAATTACCGAAATTTTACAACCCTATTCACTACCCATACATATATCATGTATATTTGTTTTAGGAAGCGGTATTATTACTGGGATATGGAGACTGATATTGTATCGTGGTTACCACCGAAACACCCAAAAGCTATACACAGTGAAAGTGCAGCAAAACTACGCGAAAAACGCATTAAAGGTGTTACAAATGAGGAACGTGTTGTGTACAAAGTTGACGAAGAAGCCAAAAGCAATGACAGAAAACGAAGTAAAGGAAGTAGACGAGACAGAGATAAAGATTCTGATGTGCCAGACAAGCGACACAAGTATGATGACAAAGACTATGGTCGGAAAAGATCCCGTCGAGATGATATTGACCCGATGGACCCTGCTGCTTATTCTGATGTACCTATTGGTACTTGGAGTGATGGCTTGGAATCGAATAAATCAGGTGCTGATAGCACTGCTTCAGGAGCTCTTTACCAACAACGACCCTATCCTGCACCTGGTGACATTTTAGCAACCAACAAATCAAAGTTGAGAAGAAATGTCAGTTTTGGAGGAACATCCTACTCAACATAAGTTCTAATTATAGAAATTTTGCTTACAAGATTTTAACAGTTCATTTGCAAATAATTTACCATTAAAATG
The DNA here is from genome assembly GCA_958336395.1 of Ctenicera cuprea. Classification (NCBI taxonomy): domain Eukaryota; kingdom Metazoa; phylum Arthropoda; class Insecta; order Coleoptera; family Elateridae; genus Ctenicera; species Ctenicera cuprea. The sequence goes on from OY284496.1 coordinate 19,351,734, forward strand.
AGGTTTTAGGAAATAAATTTAATTAATTATATGTGCATAATAATGTTGCATATACAGGATGTATCAAATTGTGTGTAACTATGGGGATCTCGCTTATTTGAAGAGATACAACGATGGTTAAATTAGAGAAAAGTTGTGGAATTTTATGACCACTAATAATCTAAAAAGATATTGGAGCTATCTTGCTTAGTTTTTGAATAAACTAAGAAAAACTGAAATTTTGGATTTTTTGTTTTCGGCTATAACTCATTTGTCATTTATATTACATATTTCTAATTTACGCATTATTAAGACACTTTTTCATGCTGAATCTAAATTTTTGGTCCGATTTGGTATAACTGTTACCATTGCTCATTTTCGACTGTCAACTTTTTCTTTTCTTATGGTCAACATTTTAAATTTTTTTGTAGATGAATAGAGTTTTTAATTCTGATTTCAACGATGTGTCACACTTTGCATTTTGTTTAAGTTTTGAACATTTTATTACAGAAAATAAAAATTTCATAAGAGTGCCATGGAACGACCACGTCATTTAATTTATTTTGAAAAAATTCTAGTAGGCTATAAACTGATGGAAGTAGAACAAAACACTACTTTTACTTACTTTGGTCTTTAGATACATTAGGTACGCGAATATTTCAGGAAACTTTGTTTTGAGCATAGGCAGCAGGTTAAGTTATTTTTTACAAAAACAAACGAATCACACAGTTACTAACACACATGCTAGAGAGTTTATTTTAGACGAGCTTCTGAACATGTTTAACAAAGGAGTCAAATGTTTTGTACATTTAGTTAATAATTGTTTGTATTAGTGCAGTTCTAGTGTTTATCGGTTGTATTTATTTAACCTGTTATTCAAATTTGTTATGTCAGTTGCAAACATAAAAACTACAAGTGGAATTTTTAGTAAATTGTGTATGTTAGAAAATTTGTCATTCATTTCTTTTATAAAAAATAACATAACCTGCTGCCTATGCTCAAAACAAAGTTTGCTGAAATTTTCGCGTACCTAATGTATCTGAAGACTAAAGTAAATAAAAGTAGTGTTTTGTTTTACTTCCATCAGTTCATGGTCTACTAGAATTTTTCAAAAAAAAATTAAATGACGTAGTCTTTTCATGGCACTCTTATGAAATTTCTATTTGCTGTAATAAAATGCTTAAAACTTAAACAAAACGCAAAGTGTGACACATCATTGAAATCAGAATTAAAAAATCTATTCAAATATGAAAAAAATTAAAATGCTGACCATAAGAAAAGAAAAAGTTGACAGTCGAAAATGAGTAATGGCAACAGTTATACCAAATCAGATTAAAAATTTAGATTCAGCTTGAAAAAGTGTCATAATAATGTGTTAACTAGAAATATGTAATATAAATGACAAATGAGTTAATGCCGAAAACAAAAAATCAAAAATTTCAGTTTTTTCCAGTTTTTTCAGAAACTAAGCAAGATAGTTCCAATTTCTTTTCAGATTATTAATGGGCATAAAAGTCCACAACTTTTCTCTAAGTTAACCATCGTCGCATCTCTTCAAATAAGCGAGATACCCATAGTTAACATGCAATTTGGTACATCCTGTATAATAATTAAATGCTAAATTTTTGTTTTGAGAATTTCAAATTTTTTTCAAACATGATTTTAATAGATTGCTTTGGGCAATGGTAGATTACTGCACAGGCGCATAAGGTGCTCGCCTGGGGCCCTTAAAAAATTAACCAAAAACCATATATTTTATTTTTAAAAATTGTATTAATTAGTAAATGCATGTAAATGTTATAAGTGATTTTTACTTACATATACTTATATATCAGTGAATGGAAGTTTATTCAACAAGAATTATATGTTCTGTTTCTGTATCTACATATTTTCATTTAGTTAAGACCCTTCAATATTCCTTTTAAGTTTATAGTATCCCAATAGTTGGGTGTACTTGCACCTTGGATTTTTAATATCTTAATCCGTCAGTAGAGTGGTGGTAGCTCAGAGGTTAGGCGCTTAGCCTCTAACGCTAAAGGTCTGGGGTTCGACTCCCCGCCGAAGCCATGCAGCAATAAAAATCTATGCCGCAACCCGCCACTCACATTCCTCCATCCGGTGTAGGCAGCCGTGGGGTCTTAATGGCTGAAACCTTCTCTGGTATTTAGTCGTTCGGATTCGACGTTAAACTCTAGGTCCCCCATACTCCACCTTAGCGCTAAGGAGAGTACATGACAGAGAAGAGTGCGGGTGCCCAGCAGTGGGAAGTAAAGGCTGATTGCGAATCCGCCACTGGCTTCGGGATCATGTTAATTTTTAAATTGTAATTTGTAATTATGAATTTACTTTTATTGTTTGTTTAGGTTTCTATAGAACATTTATTTCAGTCAAACTGAAAATATATTGAGTATTCCACTGAAATAGACATCTGTAGAAGTTTTATGTTAAAAATTCCACTTTTTTACTTTCCCATACTTCCAGTATGTATTGTGATTGCAAAGATTTTCGATTTTGACGAAAATATATGTTTGTACCTTCAGGAACACTAAAAAGTTGTTTTAGAAAATTGTCTACCTGTGTGTGTGTGTGACGCAAAATTACTGGAAAAGTAAAAGTTCCATGACAAAGTAGCGTAAAAAACTGAAAACCTACATTAAATAAATAAATATGAAAGTAAGTAGTACAGTGTTACAAAATTTCGATTTTATTCAGATCTAATTGCAATAATTACTCTCTGGCAACTCTGTAATTCTGTATTACCTCCTAACCTCATTTTTATTAAACCAACAAATCTGTCTACTGTGATTTTAATAAATATTGTTACTAATAAGATAACGTAAAGAAGTCTCTGACTATACTTCAGACTTCTAACTGAAAAAATGGCTGGTGATGATAAACTATATAAAGCTTACCTTACACGTCGAATAACATTTTCTGCGGCTCATCGTTTGCACAGGTAATATATAGTATTTGTTCTGTTTTATTTTACTTATATTTTATACTTTATTTGTATAGCAATAAACTGTCAGATGAGGAAAATGCTAGTTTATATGGAAAGTGCAATCATCGTAATGGTCATGGACATAACTATATAGGTAAGTAAATAAGTTATCTGCATTGCAAAACCTATTGTAAATGTTATGAAAGGAGAGAGTTTATTTAAACATTTATTTAATTATAACGTGTAGGTTAATACAAGACTATTCATTGCAAAAGCACCGTACTGATAAGGGTAAGAACTTTTCCTTCTGCTAGTTTTTGTCACATGACACGGTTCATTCTACATAATTTTTTTGTTTCCTGTACTTTCAGTATAAACAGGAATATGAAATGTTGACGAAATACATGTTTTAGGACCTACAGAAATCAAAAAAAAATTGTTTCTCAAAGCGTGTGTGTGATACTGCAAATCTCGGAAACTACTGGACCGGTTGTAATGAAATGTGGAATACTGGGCTACAAGAAAAATGTATTGGATGCAAAAATACTGTGGTTATTGTAATAGCCCAAGGAGACATAATTTGAATGTACGAGAATTTTTAAAATTGTGAAGTAAATATTTACAAAATTTTATAAATTTTCAAAAAATAAAATCTCAAATATTGGCCACATGATTTTTTTAGTTCTATATTCTTATAGGCTATAGGGACGAGTTACTATTTGTTTAATGTCCCTGTGATGCTTCTATGAATTCAGGCATGTAACTATGGGTGGGCCACCCAAAACAATTTTAGCCCACCCAGCTAATAATTAAAAAAACTAAATTATTTTTCTCATAGTCAAATAGCTTGGAAAAAATAATGTTTTGCGGCGATGTAAATCAGAAAATTTAAGTAAACCAGTAATCATTGCTTATACAGCATTATTACAAAAAATAGTAAGAAATAGGTAAATTTTTTATGATGTTTTTTACGAAAACAAAGACATACTACAAAATAGTCCTGCGTTATCCCAAAAGTTACTTGACAAGTTTTTATAGCTTAGGCAGGGGCTTAAAAACTAGTTTCTTTATTTTTAAATCGAGTAAGCTAGGTACTGTATTTTTCAATTTTGCAGTGGTTTCATTATAAATCGCTCAAAAATAAATTTTACTGATTACTCAATATTTTAATAAATTTCGCAGTGAAAATATTAAATGCAAAAAATAAATACATTATAAATTAGCAAACAGGATACTTTACCGCTTGATTTGAGCTTATACATAAAAGTTTGTTTTCTCATTGTTTTCTGTAAAAATATAACTGGTTTTAGCGTTTTAACTTCGCGTAAACCGGCTAGACCAACAATGTTATTGTTTAAAAAATTTTATTTTCGCATTGTTTCTTGTAAAAATTAAATTACTCTTAACCATAGCCTCGCGTAGAATGCTTAGATCAACAACATTCTGTCAAAGTAGGTCCTCTGCTCTTTACCATTATTTCTTTCTTTCGTGCAGTTTTTGTAAGTTATTCTTATTTTGCGTTTATAAGATATGTTTTCAGAAACATTATAAATGAAAAAACTGTTTCACATCGGTAACGTCACTGACGAATTTGATGCGGCACACTACAGTACCGGATTTATTTCCTTAACTGCAGGAGCTAAACCGTACACAACCGTCGGTAATTTCCTTATCTAAAAATGGAATAGCGCCCGTGTGGTGAAATTAAAAATTCAAGACAGATTAAGTCGCTGCCAACTACGGCACCGCTTGCATTTTGTGATTGGCGGCGATAAAATAAAAGAGAATTTACCGCCCGGGGGCGATAGGGTCCCAAGTCTCCCCTCTCCTAAATCCGGCATAGGTACGCAATGACAGCAGGATAATTTTTTACTATGCTAAGTTATAAATTTTTGAAATTTATTGAATTAATGCCCCTTTTTTTTTAATGAAAAGGGGCAATAAAAATTTTAATTTGTTTAAGATAATTTGCTCATCAGTTTTCATCATACTACCTTTTGGATGCAGTAATATTTAGGGGCCAAACTCTCTCCTCCACTTTTTTGGTTACAATTTTTTTTCTGGTCCTCTTTTTTTTAATTGCAGGAAATCCCCTTTGGAAACAGTAAAAAAATCGATTTATTTTGCATGAAATATTTCTGTTTCTATATTTGTAACAAGCGCTTTGTTCTCGGCTTTGTTTGTTTGTTGTGATATCACACGATTCCAGTACTTAAGCGGAAACAGAATGATGAGGCTGCAGGGCAGGAGCGTTTTTATCTTATTTAGTGTGTTTTATGGTAGAAGTCATACCACTCATACCTTTCTTAAATATAATGTTAGATATACTTGAAAGCATAAAAGATAATTATTTTTAAAGTATGGGAAAATATTTCCACAAAAAGTTTTCAATTGCAATGAAGGTTCTTGTACTAAAAGCTATTCATATTTATTAAGGAGAAGATGTGAAGCAAACTTTGTAACAGTCATTTTATTACCCAGTGAAAGTAACCGTACATGGCCTAGTGGATCCTGTCACTGGTATGGTAATGAATATGACGGATCTGAAGCGTTACATGGAAATGGCAATAAGCAACCATTTGGATCATAAGAATTTGGATGCTGATGTAGAATATTTCCATAATCATCCCAGCACCACTGAAAATGTAGCTATATTTATATGGAATTCTATGCAGCAGTTAATGGAAAAACCTAGTTTATTGTATGAAGTGAAAGTTCACGAAACGGAAAATAATGTGGTAACTTTCAGAGGACACCATGGCTGAGAAAAGTAACTTCCGATTTTCTTTATTTGTTGTATTAATATTTTTGACATTCCATAAGATTTTATAGTATTTACAAATATATAAATTTATGTTTACTTAGCAGTTTTTTAGTGATGTGTTAATGCTTATTTTATTATATAAAAACAACTGTGTAGTTATTTCCTATATTAAATAGAAAATATTTTTGGAGCAACGTATTCATTTTATTTCAATTTTCCTACTCAAAAGAATACCATGATGGTAACACACTGAACATGCCAATAAAAAAAGCTTTCTACGTATGTTGTATGCTTGCCATAAACCCTGGATTTTAAGACTGAAGGTGGGAGCCCCATCTTAAATAAATATTTAATATTTTTTTTCTACTGAATACCTAGGCGTAGTGATGTGAGTCGCGAATATTCGCAAACGAACATTTGGAAACTTTCAGAAATACCTATTCGCTACCTTGAGAACGAATATTCGCTTTTCAATGCACTTTAAGTACGATCGTAGCACACAGGCGGTGTGAATGCACGTATTCCTAGCAGGGGAAGTCCACAAGTTGCCAACGCAAAAGGTCAAAGACAGCTTTATGCACGAGAACAGTGTTGTTTTACTGTGGCGTATTCGCTTTTTTATTTTTCCATGTTTAATAAAATTTATAAAAACACATTTAGATTCTGAATAGGTACCGCATTATTTATCGCAAACTATAAAAGTGTGAGCTTAAAAACAATACAATCAAAATTTATTTCCAATATTTCGCGAATATTCGCAACAAAGAATAAATTTCATGAAATTTCACATCACTACTTAGGCGTATTCTAATTACATCTGCTTGTATTATTAAAACAAAAAAACTTGGGACTTGAGCCGCAATGCAACGCATTGGCGCAGTTACGCCACTGTGCATGTATTGTGTTACATCTGTTACAGCTCCAAACAGCTTATTTATTAATTTTTTTTAAGAATATCTTAAAAAAAGGTGAAGCGTAATCCACGGGTTCTGCTAGATTAATTTGTATGAAACACTTATTTCAAATCTCCAAGTATGTCATAAATCTTAATGTGTTTACATAAATAAGGCCCTTTCCCTTTTGTGCTGGCAAGTGTACACAATAATGTCAGTTAAAGATTAAATGTTTAATTGATCTCATCAAGTGGTAACAGAACTGTTTTAATAATCACCTTCCTGAATACAGTTATAAATTCTATTTTCTATAAACATATAAAACAGAAATGTAATTTGCCCATGCATCATCAGTTTTAAAAAAGGCATTTTGTAAAGTGCTGAGACTTCATTAAACAAATTAACAAACGCGGGTATACAAAATGTTAGTCGGCTATAACCAATACTTTACGAAATAACACCCCTGCCTCACACTGTTTTGGTAATTTTTCCTTACCACTCTGCTTTATGTGTCTGAACATATATACATAAGCTCAAAATCATCATAATTATTATGTCTTGAGGTTTTGTTATAGTGAGACAGTTAGGGAATCAATATATAGATTCCGGCATGAAATTTGGAACTCCAACTTTAAACTCGGAATTGCGACTCTAAACTCGGAATTACAATTTAAACTTGGAAATGTTAATCATAGTACTTTGAAAAACGTCGGAACCAACAAACAATCATAAATAAGTTGTGTCGAGGTAAGAGCATAGCCTGTCGACGAGTAAAGATGAGACAGTTCCGTATTTAATATATAGATTGTTTAGTCAGTCGTTAAAAATTTCCATGTTAAAATATATATCACTTTATAGTTTTCGTCTTTTTGTGTCTCTATCGGTCTTGCGATACAAAATTTCAGCTGGTTTTGTCAACTTGTGTTTAACCAATTAGGCGTTAAATTCAACATTTTTTTAAATCTTTGGCGGCCGCCATTTTGAAGCGTCGAATTTGCTCAAAGGATTTTATCAAATTCCGGTTCCAGATTTAGAAATTCAATATCTGAAAAAATACTTTCGGTGATTTTTATACACCTCCACATTCGAAATCAATACCTCCTATGCCGAAAGTATAGGAAAGTAAAATATCTTCTTAGAAAAACAAAAAATCGATTTTTTTTCTCGCAAAAAACTTTGGAAAATTCCTGAGTTCTAAATGCAGTAACTATGTCCTACCAGAAAACAGAAAGTGGACGTTTGTTTCTCGTTCCGCCTTCCGGCTCCACTTCACGTGGGTGAGAAACGGATTATCACAGTCAACTATTGTAGCATAAAACGTTAATACACATATACTTCGGAAAATATGATAAGCACCATTTTCCAAGTGAAGAAAGCAAAGAGTAGATGCAGTGGTTCGCTCATTTTTCAATGTTCAATTTCCGAGCTAAAAATCGAGATTCCCAGTGTTTAAGGCCGATATTACACTATCAAAGATTTGATAAAAGATCTTTTATAAAATATCTTTGTCAAAGAAATTTTACAATGTAATGGGCTATATTTTATAAAAGATTTCTTTTATAAAATATCTTTTATCAAAGTTAGCTACATTCGACCATATTTGATAAAAGATTTAACAACCACTTTACAAAATGGCGTCAACTAAGTTCACGTGGTCACTTACTGCTACTAAAACTTTAATTTATGAATATAAACGTTATGAATTTTTGTATAATGTTCAACACGAAGATTACATAAATAGAAATAAAGGATTAGAGGCGTATCAAGAAATTTCCAATGTGATCAGCAGTGGATGCACACACATTGATGTAAAAATCTTCTTTAAGTGCTTTATAAATGGCATCACAGGTTTCGGGTATTATAGAGCTTAATGTACATTGTGGTATTCGCGTAGAATACTTTAAGCTGGAATAACTTTCTCCAGTGGCCAAAAACCGAAGAGTCGCAAGAACGCTATCTTCTACACTAATGCAATTTCTTAAATGGGTATTCTTTCGCGCAATAAAAGGAGCAACTTTTGATACAACCAGCTGAAAAATAGCATCATCCATTCTTAAATAATTTTTATAACATGACATATATTCAACTCTGAGTTCCTTCAATAAGTTTTGGTGTATACCCAGATTGTCACGTCTCGAAACCCATGGTTTAACTAACCCACTCACGTCTTCTTTGCTTTTTACTTTCCTATACTTTCAGTATAGGGAAGTATTGATTTCATGCAAAATTTCAAAGTTGAGATTTTAACGAAAATAGTCCATGGAACCCAAAAAAGTAATTTTTAAAAAATGTCTGTCTGTGGGTGGGTGGGTCTGTGAATGGGTGGATGGGTCCGTTACGCTCCATATCTCCGGAACGGCTGGACCGATTTTGATGTGCTTTGGAATGAAACCGGAAGCGGAAGTTAGACATGTATTTTTGGTAGCATTGTTTTCAGAAACTGAATTTTTGAAATTTTAATAGTGGAGATTAAAGAAGGCCTTAGGACAAATCAAACAATTTTTTACCGATCTCTCTAGCTTCAACATGGCGGCCGCTACGAATTTTTGAAAATTATGACTTTACCGCCCATTTACTCAAAAACCAGTTGTTTGACTGGGATCAACTACTTCTTGTTTGGTAGCCCCTTAAGGGTACTATACCATGAAATATAATTAATTTTGAAAATATAAAAACGATCTCAATGGCACCACTCCAAAATTTTTGAAATTAAAAAAAAAATATTACTCAAAAACTGCCCACACGTTTTTGTTTAAACTTTTTAAGCTGATAGAGCTGGGAATCTTCTACAATTTATTTTTTTGCTCATTGCTATAATTTCACTGTGACGCCCTCTGTGAATTTTTGAAAATTAAAAATTGGTACCCTTTTATTTATTTAACGGGGGCAATAAAATATTTCTGTTAATGTGAAATAGCTCACCATTGATAGCAAAATCCGAATATAATAATATTTTTTCGATAATTTCATATTTAGGGTGGCTACTGTTCCCCCTTCCCCCAATTTTTTTCGATAAAAAATTAAAAATTTGTTTTTTTTTGTTTGCTCTAGGAGAATCTTTTCACAAAAAATCAAAAAATCGAATTTTTTGCCCCTTAATAATCTTTTTGTCAGAAGAATTTCACATACTTTCTACAGCAGTTGTATTCTTGTACTAGTCGTTTAATGTTCAGTGTAGGCTAACTTTTTTATTTTAATAGATAGACTCGCAAACCCAAAAGCAAAGTTGTAGGGCAAATTCTTCTCGATTGTATTTAAGAAAAAAACTCGAGTTTCCAATTTTAATATGGCGGCCACTGTAAAAAGTAACTTTTTTTTAAATGGAAACGTGGCATTTTGGCTTTAAAATCAGAAAGGTTTTGAAATTCAAAATACAAATTAATAAGAGTAATTTCTTGCTAAAAGTAATACTTCTCGAGTTATTAATATATTTTCAAATATCAATTTCCGCGCTTCCGTTGATTCAGTCCGAATATTTTACCCAACCTTATGCTTGCAGCGCAGCGGTCGGTCTTTCTTCAACCGCTTCAAGATGTTACAACTTATAAGAACTATTTACTTTAACTAGTCGTGTCTAGAGAGGTGTATATCGAAAGTGTTGGAAAATATAAAACAATGTATTTAAATGTATAGGAAAGTCCAGGCGAAGTGTTTCGCTCATTTTTACTCTTAGTCTTTTGTTTTTTTAATATTGCACAAATTATGACAATTGAACTAATTGAAGCCACACAAGCATAGAGCTGTTGTTCATCCATCATATGATGACAACTGTGATAAAATATTTTATGTAGTGTAATACTAGTTTTCAAATCTTTTTTAATCTTTGAATAAAAGAATATTTTATAAAATCTTTTATAAAAGATCTTTTATCAAATCTTTGATAGTGTAATACCGGCCTAAGGTCAGAATTCCGAATTTAAAGTCGAAATTCCGAGTTAAAAATAAGATTTCGTGTTTAATGTTGGAATTCCGAGTTTTAATAGTGAGCTTTCCGAGTTTAATGTCGAAATATAGAGTTTTAAAGTCAGAATTTCGAATTTAAAGTTGGTATTCCGCGTTTAATTACCGGCATTCCGAGTGTAATATCGTAATTCTAAAGTCAAAATTCCGATTTAATACTACTTTAAACTTGAAGTTCAAAGTTCCAACATTAAACTCAGAATTCTAACTTTAAATTCTGAATTCCGACTTTAAACTGCCGTTTCCTTAGGATTTAAAAGGCTTAAACAATCAATTTTGGAAATATTAAAAAATGCTTAATTTTTAAATATTTTTGCTGCTTTCTAGTGTAAGTAGTCGGTACTGTAATTCTCCAAATTAAAAGCGGATAGAAAACTAGGTAGATAGATGCACATTGTGCGTTAGCGATCTAATGTTTTGTAACTCTGTGGATGACACCTTCGGTATGTAAAGGAGGAGGGAGGGATTCTGCCTTTTTCAGGGGGCGAAGGTCAAGTGGGCCATGCTGGAAAACGTGTAAAAAAATTGACATTCTGTTCCCGAATTTTATACATCAAAATTGTTATTTTTGAGCAATACTTAGCAAAATGCCGCCCGCTGCAGCCCTGCCGAAAGAATTACCTGAGCAGAATGAGGTTACTGGTATTAATGCAGTTTTATTAGGACCACCTGGGTCAGGAAAGGGAACACAGGTAAGATATTTAGCTTTTGCATATACTTTGCGTGCAATTTACGCTAACGACAATGCATAGGCACCACTGCTGAAAAAGAAGTTTTGTGTATGCCACCTTTCCACTGGCGATATGTTGAGGGCTGAAATTCAGTCTGGTTCCGTACTTGGTAGTAAACTCAAAAAAGTTATGGATGAAGGAAAACTAGTCAGCGATGATCTAGTGGTTAATATGATTGATAGTAACTTGGATAAGCCAGAATGTAGTAATGGATTTCTACTGGATGGATTTCCACGAACTGTTGTTCAGGCAGAAAAAGTAAGTAAATAAGCATTTTTAGCTAACAAGTTTATTCATATGTATTTACTCTCGCTAGTTAGACGAGTTGCTAGAAAAACGCAGAACAAGTTTGGATGCTGTTATAGAGTTTGGGATTAATGATAATTTACTTGTACGTCGTATTACTGGCCGTCTTATACATCCAGCTAGCGGACGTTCCTATCATGAAGAGTTTCGACCCCCCAAAAAATCCATGACTGATGATGTAACAGGTGAACCTCTAGTGAGGAGATCCGATGATAACGCTGATGCATTGAAAAAAAGATTAGAGGCCTATCATAAGCAGACGCAGCCATTGGTTGATTATTATCAGCTTCGTGGACTACATCATCGTGTTGATGCTTCCAAAGCTGCACAAGAAGTATTTAGCAGCATTGACAGCATTTTCATGCGTGGCACTGCCAAAAAAGATAAACTAAAGATGAAGCTTTAAACACTTGTTATAAATCTGTTAGCTTTTGTTAGATTGTTCGTTTCAGTTATAAAAAAATGTTCATATATTGTAGAACAGGTGATGGTTTTGATTGTTTACGTAATACATTTTATGAAACTTTTACTTTGATACAAAGCTACTTTCATATTTTTTTACTCTTACCCCAGTTGTTATGTAAGAAACAAGGAAGAGAAGTGCAACAAATTACTATTTAAAAATATAAATACCATCTGAATAAGGTAACTAAAATGTTTGAAAAATGAATCAATTTATGTTTTTGGTGAGTTAAATATTAATATTTGACTGTATGTAACAAAATGTTTAGTGGTTGTTGGAGCCTATTATGTACTTTATTTGGATGGTAATTCTAAAACCTGTACAATCACATCATATCATGTACCTATAGTGCTCACTAATAGGTAGTTGTTTCAGTAAATAATAAAAAATATTTCAATATAAAGTGGTTGAGTATATTCTTAATTAAAACCGTCGATGGTAATTCGATAATGCATAGGAAAACTAAGCTATTAAAAAATATCCAGAAGCATGATTTTTGTAACTAAAAGAACATTTTGTTATGGACAGTGCCCGGGATCTGTGAACAGGCAAACCTATGGGTGCACCTAAAATTCCCTAAATCAAAAATTATTTTTTTTAAATTTATTTTTTATCAGTAAATTCGAAATGTGCAATACATAAACCTATAAACTACTATTCAGAGCATTAGTGCAAGTCAGTTCTACTACCGATCAGTGTACATTGTATATGTTTGTATTCCCAAGGTGGATGCCTAGATACAACCTTGATATCAAGATCGTACTGGAAAACCGCCAAATTAAATCAAAATTATTTTTTTTGGACTTCCATAATTTGTGAATCATTGAAATATGACTATAAGTAAAGATATTTAAAAAACAACACTATCTCATTTTGTTAAAATTGTTGACATTAACAATCATAAGTTGCTAATTTTTGCGGTAAGTGGAGGGGGTATGGAACGTTGTTTTACTTTTTATCCTGAGTTGAAAAGAAAATTACATGTTTTGCAAGTCGTTAAATAATCTTTGACGTAGAAAATTAAATTTCAGGCGGCGGAAATTGATCTTTTGACATCAAAAATTAACTTTTTGACGTCTACAAATGATCGAATTTTGAATGAGGTTATTTATCTATTAAATCGTGCAATCGTATTTTTGACATCAGAAATCCATTTATTGACATCAACGTTTGAAAATGATTAGGTACCAAATGGCATACTTATTGGTAGTAGTGTAGACTAGAACCATACTGCACATATTGACTGATAGGGGAGCTACATGCCAAAAGAAGGCGCACATTCATCCGCACTAGCTTATCAAAAGACAATAATTAAATTTTGGCATCAAAAAACAATTACTGTTGTAAGAAAATACATTTTTGACGTCTATAAATGGTTTCTAAATGCCAAACATTTATTTCTTCACGTAAAAAATATTTTCGACCAATAATTATTTATTAAAAAGAAAAATTAAAACTAAGTACCTTAGAGGGGCGCAGAAATTACACATAAACTGGGGCCGTAAACGCATGCTTACGGAGTTACTATTCTCAAAAATTCATAGAGGCCATCACAGAGAAATTGTCAGACTGACACCAACCAAATTGTAATATATCTTTATCTCTATTAGCTTCCAACATTTAAAAACAATGCTGTTGCAATACTTTTTTGGGGATCTCGGAAATTTGACATTAAAGGCATTACTAATAAAAAAAAAAGGACATGTTCTTAGATCGCACAGCATAAAGACAATTTTTAGTACTAATAAAAGTTCGGTCAAACGTAAAAGACCAAATATCGAACTTACAATCGGCTGGGATCTACAACATCCCTTGCGCTTGTGGTTCAAACTACATTGGGCAATTGTTCCATTGAGTTATGATTGCGAGAGCACAAAGATGATTGCAAACACAGACGCTTCACAAAATCTGCGGTGGCTGAACATACTGGTTTAACTGTGCATAAGATGGACTTTGAGAACGCTCGAGTACCTCATTACTTCCCTCATATCATACTAAAACAATTAAAATTGAGAGACAACCTAACAACAGAAACAGAGGATGGTTTTGGACTCGGTAAAGCTTGGACTCCAGTGGTTTATCCTCTAAAGATTCGTAAGCATCGTCGATTTCACAATCGGATCCGTCTCCGCCTAACGGTGACAGCCAACCAGAGCTCTGCTCGACTGGCTCAAATACCTCTGCATCTCAGATTTAAATACAGTGCTCTGGTGACTCTGATGCAAACTGCAATGTCTTGCGAATTGTTAGTTTGTATGAGTTCACAAACAGCTAACAGGCATAAGCCGATTAAGTATTCTTGTCCTGACAAACAAGATACATTAAAATTAAGTCCTTGTCTGCCCCAAAGCTCAAATAATCTAAGCATACGGCTCTGTTTAGGCAGGCAGGGCCCACGAACAACTATGACTCAAACTTTTAGAGCAAATGCTTGTAAAGGCAGACAAGTTACAAGGTCGGTCTTTACCTGATTGTGCTGGGTATAATTCCCGGATGACGCGGTCTAAGCCAAAAGTAAATTGTGATATTGATATCTACCACTGGTCCCATTTTTGCAATCCGGAAAATAGCCAATTTCAAATATTGAGCCAAAAATTTAAATAAAGTTGACGTTACGTTTGGCAAAAATTTAAGTTTCTGTCTTTAATAATAACCGAGATTTCAGATCAAACTGTAAAATTGGATCACCCAATATAATTATTTTTTTTAAATTAACATTATCTCTTTTCTGCCTTTTGAACGAAATTGCTGGGTTGCAGCTTTCGATATTTTCATACGTTTAATACTTCAATATTTTCAGTACTTTTGTGTAGTATCCATACTTGATACTCATTCTGTGATGTCGCCCAGCCCTATCTTTAATCAAACATGAATTTGAAATTTTTTTATAGTAGCAAGAAGGAACAGCTATAGTTTGACTTTAATGATAAAGGAATACTTAAACTTCAATGTGATTGGAAGTTACACTTGTGGGTAAGAGCAGTGGCGTAGTGGAAGAGCCAGCAACCCCCACAATGCGGGGAGGCCCTGAGATTGCCAAAAAAATATTTATATTTTATTTACATGTCAGTCGTAGACTAAATATACTAGAGAAAGTGCCAGCAAGCGATCTTTTTCGTAATCTATAAAAGGAAGTAAGTAGTGATGAAGTAGTAGTACCCTTTCAAAAATATAAAAATAAAAACTTGCCTGCTTGTTGTCTTATTATAACAAGATTTGCGGTGTACATATTTTTTAATTTTCACTTTTTTAGCAAATTTCTGTATAATTCTATCAACATTCATTACATGGCCTATCTTAATTTTTATGCTAAAGACACTGTTAAAACATTGAACATAATTTGCTAGGTAGAAAGCCTCTGTTATCTTGTGATTAATAATTCACTTAACTCCACTAACAGCAAAAACTCCGGCATTGGCTTTTTAAAAACTCCCATATTCGTTTTTTTAAAGATTTTTGTAAGTGATGGAAAATTTTCAGAAATATCTTGAATATTGTACAGCTAGTTCTTTTGCATGGTGGCAGACCTCATCGTCATTCATACATATATCCCATTTTTACAAATAAGCGCTTGAAATTGTTTCAAACAATATATATGCTTTCAAAGAAGAATTAATAGTACTAGTAGCTAGTAATAATAAAAAAAGTATTTACAGGATTAGTATTTTTTATATAAATATAGAGAAGGACCGTAGATAATTAAAGCCACAGCACTTTTTCGTAATTATATATCATAAAAATATAAATTTCCAATGTTTATAACAAGTTGTAGGCGAGTGAATTCAAGATTTTTTCAGTTTAGTGTATATGGAATGGTTATAATAAAACTCCATGTTTTGATTATTATTTAAAAAGTTGAAAATCCAACCTAAAGGGAAGTATTTTAGAACATTTAACCACTGTGCGCTAGTGATGAGCAGATGAAAGGACCTGGAGGACCTTGTCAGCAAGCTGATTGCTGTCAACCAGGAGAAAAACCTACAGAGAGAGTACACAAGTCTAGCGCTAGTAATGACTAGATAAAAGGGCCTTAGAGGACTTCAATAATGTAATTACAAACTACACTTGAACTAGGTTATGCTTATATTGATATGTAAGTACAGGATGTTTACTTTAATTTTGCAATTGAACATTTATTCAACTATCTCCACGTTAATGTGGAGCATTAAAATATTTTTAGATCCACGCGATGACGTCACAATCATTAGCACTAATTTATCAGTGAGTGAATGCAACTTTGTTTTCGTATTTTTTCTTTAAAAATATAACTGCTCTTAACCATAACCTCGGGCATACAGTAAAAACGAACAACATATAAAAAAAAAAAATAATAAAAAGAATTTGGGCCTAACCGAGATTCAACCCATCAACTGTTATCGCAGTAAAATGCTGTACATGTCCACCTGAGCCACTACGAAGTTGCAGGCAGTCGCTAAAACACGTAAACTTTAAACAGTCAGACGGTGCAGATGACGTTTTGTGTGGATCTAAAAATATTTTAATGCTCCACGTTAACATGGAGCTACACATGGTGAAAATTCAAATTTGAAAAATTACTACATTAATACAATCTAAAACTCTAAACAAATTAATCAAGTGCGGTATATGGGCTGTGACATAAAGGACACATTTTTTTAAAACCCAAATGCGATTCAACAACTAGATGATGGCAGGTAGAGCACACCCTGCGTTGTGAATCTTGAGTCGTCACTGGATGACCTGTTGCAACACATGTTGGAAAATGTGTATCACAGTGGGGGCACAACGTTTCCCTATAACGTGAAAAGTTACAATTATTTACAATAATTTAGCGAATTCTTACCAATCAGAAACCGAAGAATGACAATTGGAACAATAAACATATTTTTTTCTTTGTTCCAAATCTGTAGGTTCTTGAGAAGTAAAAATGCTTAAAGCTAATTTTTCATATTCAGCTTTTTCTTCAATTGATAGCTATAAACAATAAAAGCACAAAATATAAATATCAAAATTTATTATTACTACATTTGAAAATAAATCCCTTACTACTGTAAAATACTGCAGACATCTTTGAGTAGTCACTTAAGATAAGGCCTTTACAGTGAAAAATTTAACCAGTAGCTTACCGTTAAATAAAAAATAATTATATACAAATACTAAGTTATTGGGATGCCCTAACTCAGTGCCCTACACACAGTGTGTCCCAAAGTTGACTGCCCAATAAAAACAACTATTTTATTTTCATTTTTAAACAGTCATACTTTAAAAAAGTTTTGCTTGTTCTAAAAATCTCAAAAAAACCTCTTCGTTTTTAATTTTAATGTGTTCAATTTTGGTAAAAATAAATATCTGTAAAATACTTATTTTAGTAACATTATTCCAGTAGACTACTCCCCACACATTTTTTTTACAATAATTTATTATTATTACTATTGTTGGTAGAAAATAGGCAGCATTGTGCTGTTAATGTATTCCTTAAAACAAAGTCATAACTAAATAATATCGCAAAAAAAAGTAATAACAGTAAATACTATAAGGTTGCCAAGCAATATACTGGGTGGTTGGTTGCCATCAATTGGCAGGTAAAGTTGTCATTCAGAAAAGTGTGTCTGTCCACATCGGTAAAGTGGGATAAGTGGATAAGTAGGATTACGAATGAAGAGGTGCTTCGATTAATGAAAATAGATCGACAGCTGCTAAAAACTATCAAAAGAAGAAAAGCTATGTATCTGGGTCACATACTTCCTGGACAAAAGTATGCTCTCCTACACCTAATCATCAGAGAAAAAATCAGAGAGAGGCGAGGAACAAGTAGAAGAAGAATGTCATGGTTTCAGAACATCAAAAAATAGACCGGAATGAATTTTGAAGAGCTTTGACGTATGGCAGCCGATAACAAAAAATCCAATTTTTCATTTTTTTCAGTTCTTTCAGAAACTAAGCAAGATGTCATTTCTTTTCAGATTACTAGTAGGCATAAAATTTCACAACTTTTCTCTAATTTAATCATCATTGTACCTCTTCAAATAAGTGAGATCCCAATAGTTAACACGCAATTTGATACAACCTGTATATCAGTTTTTAATTGAATTGATTTTATTTTATTATTCCATACTCGTAGATATACCACCATCTATAATTATCATTCGGCATCACATGTAAAACAGTTAAGCAGTGTATTCACCCGCATGCTCAGTTGGAAAGCGAGACGGTAACGTGACATGTGAGAAATGCTGTTTTTTCATTAAAAAGTTGGAATCAATACATACATATTTTGTTTGTGATGTGTTTCCATATGTGACGTGCAGCAAACTGTAAATATTGTACTTTTATGTTTAATTACAGAACCAATACTGGGTAACAACTGAACAGAAAAACTATAGTGTTTGCGATTACCAACCTGTTTCAAGTAATATTACTTCATATGTTGTAGAAAATTTGGTATAAACAAACAAAAATTGCTCACCTGTTCTAGTAAATTAAGTTTCACAAACATTTTCGAGCATAAACCAAATGCTCCATCAAGATAAGCAGCAAGTGCTAAAAGAGAATATATTTCTTCTGCAGGTATATGTGAAGTATAGTTTTGAAGTTTATATAACGTGCACACAGCATCATGAATTTGTCGATTATATAACTGCTGATGTGCTAGAATATAGAAATGAAAAGCTTCTGCACCTTTCCAGCTATTTTCTAAAAGACTCATATCTACTAAACTATCAATGTGTTCCTCTGAAATAAAACAATTACATAGATTTAAAAAAAACTATTTTAAAATTGGTGAAGTACCATTGTTTGGATCCTTTTTATGTAATTCGATTAGTCGAGCTGCATAAACATACATTCTTTTGATTTTTATAGGTTCTTTGTTGATTTTATTACTCTCTTTATCAGCCAACTGAAAAGTATGCACTTCTTTTAATATGATTTAAACTTTTATATAACAGTGGTCACCTTCGTTGCAAGTTTGGCTGCTGTGAACCAATATTTTGCCTGCACGTTTATTTCTACAGCTCTGTTTATTTTCTTCTCCTTTACTAGGTGTTCTGAATAATCCAAAAAAAGCTGTGCTACTTGATGAAGATGATATTTTTTTGCTATATAAACTGCCTGATCCCAGTGATGGTGAAGAACACTTACTTGTATTGCAGCATTGAGATCACCCATCTAACACAATATATATTATAGTATGTAAGTTGAGTTAAACAATGAATAAATTATTACTTTCAAATAAGCCCTTATAGCAGATGCATAATCTCCTTCTGCGGTAAATATCTTTGCAATGTATTTCAGCAAAGGATCATTATCTTCCAGTTGTTCCATAATAGACTCTAATGATTTGTAATCTTGTAAATGAAAATACGACTCGATCATCTTTTTCTTATTTTTTGCTAGTTCATAATATTCTATTGCGGCAGACCTAAATATTAATATTTTATTTATTTTGGCAAAAATTTCTAGCAACATAATCATGTGTCTTTTAAAATAAAAATTGAAACTTCATCTGCATTTGAAACAATGTTTTAAAATTTCGAATCCGCTATGTATTATTAACACGGTAAGTGCCATGTGGTTCCAGGTTCGGTATTTGCCCGGACAGTTTGCTAATTCAAAAATTTGTTCGGTGTAACTTAAGTATGCTGACCTGGACACAAAATTTTTGATAATTTTAATCTGCTTTAAAATTTTCTAAAGTTATAGTATTTAAAATTTCACGTCTTACTTTAAGCTAAAATATATAAATTCACAACCCTACTGTTCATAAATCCGCTTTAATAACGGTGGGAACCCTATGTGGTTCGCAGGTGGTACACAGATTCTGATCATTTAAATGCTCCCCGCACTTCTCCACAAGCATTACTAGAATGTGTCTTCTTAATAACAAACAAGAAAAAATTAAAACACCCTTCTAGAGTGCATAACTTTTTTTGCGGCGGTCGTATCGATTTCTACTTTTGTTTTTAAACTTATCTAATTTTGTAGAGGGGGGGGCAGCCATGTATGATGCAAAATGCTTAATATTGGACTAGACTCAAAACATTTCACTGAATAATACACTGCATGTGAAATAAAGGCGGCCCATTTGGCCTATGGGTAATACACATTGGTGTGCTACCAGCGGACCACGCTGACTGTTGGCAACGACTTTTGAATTTACATTGGTGGCGCTTAACGTGTTAGTAAATACTTTCAAGTATTTTTAATACTCACCAATTATTAATATGGGTGAAGTAATCAGCTGTGCGATTGTAGGCAATTTCTAAAAGTTTATCTGGTGCAGAAACTCCATTTTTCATGATCTGTATTACTCTAAACCAGTCTCCCAAGGTTTTACGTAAATTTAATGCCAAATCACTAAAATTCGATCGTATTATTGTAGTTGGGGCACCATATCAGCCAATGCATGTCACAGACATTTACTATTTTACATTTTTAGCTCATTTCGGTTGGATTTTGAGGGGGATAAAGACATAAACTATTGTTTACTTTAGGATTATGCTACAGAATAGTACATAAAGATTGCAGGATAAATGCAATAGGGTTGTAACGTCATTAAACGTCTGTGTCGTGCATCCACTGATTCAGTGCCGCAGCTATATAATTCATTGTTAATTCAAAGAAATAAATTACCGTCGATCTTCTTCGGTGTATAACTTCTCTGCTTCATCAAAATTTTTAAAATAGGCTGCTACTGATGCTTTCCTGATAGCGTCATTGGTCATACCCTGCAGTTTTTTAACAAATTGAATTCCAGAATAATTTAGAGATCTAATAAAAGCTTCTTCTGCCATTTTGAGATTTAGATCTTTAAGAGCAGCCTCTCCCAATAAATGCCTAAAAGTTGTAAAATTGTTAAATAAGACTTAAAGTCTTTTAATTTACCATAAACGAGGATGGGGATTATCTTCGATAAACTGAGCAGCTTCTTTAATACCAACTTTCTCCAATAATTGACGAGTATCTCTAAGACTTTTGACTTCGAGTTTGAATAAATGTTCTTTTGCTGGTTTTTCAGGCGTTTCCATTACTTCGTCCAATAACACTGCTTGAATTTCTAAGTTCTATATTTGTACAAATTACAAAAATCAACAATTAATTTGTTACTAAATGGTTTTGTTTGAAATATACCTGAAAACTGCAAATATATCCAGCACTAGAAATGGGCTCCTCGGGGTATATACCTTTAAAAATGTACATTCTTGTTTTTTCCATAATCGCAAGAAACTGAGGATTATCAGAAGCCCAACACATAGCCCATACATCTCTACGTTCTAACCGAGTATTTTCATTTTCGTTAATTTCAAAGGCAGTGTCAGTTATATCTAGAACTGTAAGTACTCCAGCCATGTCAATCACAGATAATCGACTGTAATATATTAATTTATATTGCATGTAAGTAAATTATTTTGTAAAAATATAAAGAATTATGAATTTTCTTTTGTTCACACAAATGGAGTGGTTGTTGGATCAGCTGGTAGTGTCCAAACAGAAATTTAGACTTGTTTACTTTAATAAATTTTAGAAGTAATTCATCTTATTGCACGGCATAATTAGAACTCTAATAATATATTACTTACGTAGAATTACAGTTGATCGACATTTTATGGGGTCTTATGGGAATTGTATACATGTTTACAATAACTACACGAGGGATTGAAAATTGTTTTAGCAGCCCTGATTCTTTACCAATAATTAAGTACTTGTCAGATGCTGTAATACAACATATAGGATCATAAGACTCATGACTACCGAGCTGTGGTGTATCAACATGTAGATTGAAATCTTTCATGACCAAAGTAGCTCCAGTGGGATCGTAATCCACGTGGTGTATTTGGCATTTCGAATCTTTTACTAAACAATAAAAAATAAGTATGTATTTGTTCTACAAATGTACATAATAATAATAATCATACAATTTATAACCGCTGATTTGGGAGTTCTGTACTGCCATAAAAAGTAATTATTTTTAGATGCAGCAATCACATGGGTACTGTTCATAGTCACCCATTTAACTTCAATATCTGTATATTTTCCTACATATAAAAAAGTAAATTACTGCCAGTTGATTTATTTCTGAAATCAAATAAATGAATTAAAGTAAATACCATCAACTGGCGTTCCCAAAGTGTTGCACAGTAAGAGACCATATTGACCCATAGGATTATCAGTATCTAAGCGAGTAGCCAAAACACAATGTTCTCCATAAGCGGCTAAGCCTAACAATACAGGAACATGTCTGACATGACACTAAAAGATGTAATTTAAATAATAACTTCGACTGATTATTGCACCAAAAATACATATAATACACTATTTTTGGAATTTTACAGTTACCTGATTATTGGCAAGATCCCAAAATGATATACAAACACCACCTTTTTGTAAACGACATGAGGTATATACTATGGTGTTCTTGAAGTAACACCACTTATAATCAGGTCTAATATTGGCAAAATATACACAGGAATCTATACCTAGTGCTATTCTAAGAGATCCCTCTTCCCAAGTACAACTTGATGCACTTTGTCCTGGTAATTTCAAAGTACGCAAATGCTATAAAATCATTAAATAATTAATAAACTAGGATCTTTTAATAGCTATTAATATAAGGTTGCCACTTTTACAAATTTTGAGTACCAATTGGGTTTGAACCAAATCAAATCACTTTTATATTCCAATGGCTTCAGATTGAAAATTTAATTATATCTAAGATCCAAATTTTGCAAAAATTTCTAATTTTCTAAGTGGTTTGCCATCTTTTTTTAAATAATAGTCTACATTTCAAGCAATATTTAATTAAATAAAATACTTTATATAATTTCAACAATATTTATTTATTTTAACTTTATACCTATTTAGTAATGCTAAAATCAGGCATTTATAAATTAAATTGTAATTCGGTTTAAATACGACACGCAATTAGAAATTTTGATATTAGGTACAAAGAATACATACGTTGCTACAAATATAAACACCCACATAAATTCAATTCTGCCAAACACTTATGAGAACACAATCATTAAATGACATCTAATAACACCATAAAATGTTTACATTTTTGTGATGATAAAAGTAAATTAGATATACTGAAAACATTTGAAATTCACATACATTTAAAAATTATACCTTTAATGGATGACTTCAATTCACCCTTATTGGGCGTTTTGGAATGACAAATCAAATTATCTGTAAACACTAATAACCAAGATCAAGTCGCCAAGTTCTATTGTTCCTACAGCAACACCAACTGTTTACTTTTTAATATTACCTTTGATAATGGCATGTAAATGTAAACATGTCAAAATACATTTTAAAAAAAATAAAGTCGGTGGCACTACACTCCAATGAGGAGTTTGGCCTGCAATGCGGTGGGTCAGGGCCACCTGACCATCGCTTCCGATACCCAGCCGTCTCCCACTCTTATACGAAGTACGGGGTGGTGTGGTAAGCACCACGCCTTAGACGGCTGCCTTACTTCCCTCACCCCTTGAGGAGTTTGGTTCCCAATTTTCTAAAAGCGACTGGGTAGGCCGCCCGCCAGGCATCCAGTCTTCGGGTTTGAACCCAAGACCTTCCGCGTAGCAGCCAAGTGCCCTAACCACTCGGCCACTTGGCGCCCTCAAAATACATACAAGGTTAAAATAAATAATTATTGTTGAAGTTATAAAATACTTTACTTAATATCAAAATGAACTTCTACGAGGCAAAGCTGGAACTTATTAATAAAACTATATTTACCTCACCGAAGGGGTTGTAAAATTGTACCACATTGCTACTTTTGTTATCTTCACGTTGATGCTGTCTACCTGCCACAGCTAACAAAGAACCATTATGGTTCCAAGAACAATATGCGGCAGTCATTCTAGTTTCAATGAGCACTGGATCTAAAAACTTACATTTACAACAGACACTCCTACTAAAGGTCCTTCATAAAATTACCTGGATCACTTTCATTGCACATTAGTTGCATGTAACCATTTTCATAACAAATAGCTAACGTTGGACATAATGCGTAAATATGACCATATTTACCATTATACCAATCCATACTAACAATACTAATTTCCATTGGAACGCTAAGCATTTTTAAACACAAAACTTCAATTTGCATCTATTAAAGAATAAGAAAATAACAATTAGTTAAATATCAAGTGTTTTTTTTTCTGGGGGTACTTCAAGAAAGAAAATATCATGCGTGTTCTTGGAAAATAAATACATATCAATTGACGTTTTAGTATGAATTGTATAAAAACATCTTCCAGCAAATAGAGCTAGGTGTAACTTCAGTTGTGAGGCCCCAAGACAAATGATTAAAACGAAGCCCCCCATAACAAAATTAAATATGTAAAATACATTTAATATAAATTTTTACTTAGCATTTTAAATAAATAATAAGAATCAATAAAATACAAGAATTTTTATATTGGAAAACGGTATAATTTACATCATTTTTCTCGCTTTTATGCTAGCAAATTTGTCAATTACTGCATCCAAATTTAATGTTTGCTTAGAATTTGAGCTTTCTATCGACAAAATCAAAAGATTTTTTTATGTCTCTGCAGCCATAGAACTTTGCAAGTAGATTTTAAATAATTTCATTTTAAAAAAGTTCTTTCAGTAAATACTACACGGGACGGATGGGCTGTCCGGGTATAATGAAGGTACCGGCCCCCCATGTTCCTAGGCCCAGTCACAACGTTTTTCACTCATAAAATTTTTCACTTTAGCAAAAGCAAGGAATATTTCTCAATTTTTAAAATAGTTTTGCAAAGTTATTGTTCATTTCCTTTCTCATATTCTCAATTTAAAATTAAAATTTAAGAGTTTCAAATTGAAATAATTTAAATAATTTTATTCTAACAGATAATTGCCTAATTGCATTGACTTCAAGTATGCAAGATACAAATACCATGCAGGCAGTGCAGGAATTTTGACAACCAGCGGGGGATACACGTACATGTTCAAAGTCTGCAAGCGCAATGCAATATCATCAGCACATCAACTGATAATATGTGCGATTTTATACATTACTAGTAAAACTCGTGGCCTACTACTCCGTTTTTTTTTTGGTAACTCCGAATGTTTCCTTCGCTGAATCAGTTTCATAATTGAGAGCTACTTCCGAAAAGACAAACCCGTGGAGAAAAACGAAAAATAAAACGGTGAACCCTAGAAAAAAAAAACCGGAAGTAAAATTCGATAAAACATCCCCATAAAAAAAATTTGGACAGAAAAACGCAGAAAAAAATCCTACCATGCACCTACAAAAAATTCCTTAAAAGAAAAGCGGGAAAAACTTAATTATAGTTAAACTTATTACTTTCCAGAGGAGTGTCCTAACAGATTTTTTCAAAATGTTGTAACTAATAAATACGTAGCAAAAAAAATTTTGTGTAGCGTCTATGTAATAATAGTGTAAACGAAATGTGTAGGAACGATTTCACCAAAGTTGTTCGCTCTGGACCACCTAATGTGGGCGGCCCGGCTCTACGAGTGTATTCGCGTTATGAAAGGTATCAGCAAATTATGTTACAATAATACCAATAAATATTCTTTTATGAACATGTCTGAAACAAGATTATTTTTGTAAACTCGTCGCTTGTGGCCTCATCTTTAGTGACAAAGAATGTATTACTAAAACACGACCGAGAAACAATTTATAGTTAAAACTTAACCGATAAACTGTCGAAATGTAAAAGCTTGTCCGTTTGTTATGGTGAGACAGTTACAGATTTGATATATATAGAATTACTACGAATTAGTATTGTTGCAAGCAGTGGCGGTCCGTCCTATTAGGCAGAGTAGGCAGTGGCTACCCATAACTTTTCAAAAAAAAATCAAATTCTAACTTTCAATAAAAAAAAGTTACTTTTACACAGTTTTTACTTTTTAAAACCACCGCGTAACATTAAAACTTAGGCGCCAAATAAATCGACCGTTGCCTTTATACGCAGTTTTGCATACGCGAAG
The DNA here is from genome assembly GCA_958336395.1 of Ctenicera cuprea. Lineage (NCBI taxonomy): Eukaryota > Metazoa > Arthropoda > Insecta > Coleoptera > Elateridae > Ctenicera > Ctenicera cuprea. The sequence goes on from OY284496.1 coordinate 19,377,721, forward strand.
GCCGAGCTTATTGGACCAAATGATTCCAGCTACTACACAATCAACCAATCTTATTATTCTTTATATTATTCTTAATACGTTGCGATTTTTTTAATTTCTATTTGTTTTTCGTAAGAGTATCCATTCAATTTTTCTATTGAACACTGGTCAACGAGAATTTTTATATTTACTGCAAATTTACAAACTACGTATGAAATAAATAAACACACAATAGCTGCACGGTACAACTAACTGCCGCTGACCGGCGCAAGTAAAGTAATAAAAACTACAAAGTGCCTTTGTGTGCTTATTGCTTTCTGAAATCCTGACTATTTCTTTGCATCTGTTCATCTGACCATTGCATTATTTGTATCAATGTGCATGCGAGCGATGTACTTCAAAATGACTAGAGCCGTCACAGATTATAAAGTAGGAAGAAATCTAGATCGTTTAATAATGAATGGTATAAAAGAATGGACTGGCTAACTGTTAGCGATATTAAAAATAAACAATTTTGCTAGAATTGCTTACTATTTTCATCTATATCTAACCTCTCAAAAGTATAGTCTGAAACAGCTGCCATTAAAAACGTACGTCAACCAATGAACATTTATCTGCAAGTGTTAGTTTAAAATTACTTGGCAAATCACACATTAACTTAGCTTTAGACGAAGGTTTACGTTATCAAATTAAAGTGCATAATGACAAAGTGAAATTTAATAGGGATTTTATGAGCAGATTAATTCATTTAACAACAGGTCTTGGTAAATTGAAGCTTCCGCAATTTTTTTACTTTTTAATCTTAATGTTAAATAATTTTTGCTATTGCCTACCCAAATTTTGAACCCACGAACGCCACTGGTTGCAAGAATTAAAATTAAGCTGCAGTTTTAGAGGCACTGGTAACATCCAAGATTATTTCCAAGAATTGTTCATGCAAACCATTCTGGAGTCATTGCTTAACTATGTGTTGCCTTAGTAATGTTGAATGTTTGAAATGGTAGTTCTTATCTTGAACACATGGTATATATTATATTAAGATAGCAAAAACTAAACAATTAAAGTTCACTTGAGTGCAATACTTTGTTATCAGTATTATTACTGAATAACACCTGCCATGACTTGCAGATATAAAATTCTTATGAATTATAATTCAGGATTAAAATCAGCTTACCACAAAATTACCCAAATTATCATAAAGATGTACTTGACCATTTTTCAATCCAAATAGTAACAACTTTCCATCTGGTGACCACTGAACTTTTGATAGTGGAACACTTTTTAGCTCTTTTCCCCAAATTCTGTTTCCATCAACAGATCCCACTATAACAGCGCCATCTTCATATATAATACATATTTTAGATCCATCTGTACTCCATGCCATTCCCACGACTATTGATTTCTTTCTATTATTAATCATTTCTTCATACCAGGTGCCCTACAAATTTATAAAACAAAGATGAGTAGTAACCACATGTTAGATATGCATTTCATAGCGCTTCTGAATAAGGTAACAGGTGTTTTTGCTACAAATAAGCAAAACAATCTCTTAGTCCTACTCGAAACACCTGTTGAATGATTAAGATGCATACTTTGTATAACATCCAAACAATAATGATTCCATTCTGGTCACTTGTTGTTAATTTTTGATGCTTCTGATTCCAGGTTATAACACGTATACTTTCACAGTGACCTTCCAAAGTTTGATTCATAGATAAATTGTTAGATGCAGTTAATCCTTTAGATTTATTTCCGTTATCAGTTTCGTTTCCTTTAAAAATATTTAATTAATTTTGTACTTTAGCTGACTGCTTTATATAAACATTTTAATTTAACTACCTGAATCTAATTTTAGGACTTTTAAAAGCCCACCCTCGCCTCCAACTGCTATATAACCATCCTCCTTGTTCCATGCTATGCAATTTATTTTTGTGTTATTGGGTATTGCAATCTAAAAACAAAAATCAACAGTGAAGAAATCTAACTTTATATATAAACATCACAATAAATACCTTCTTGCTTAAATATATATACATGATGAAAACTAATATCAGTCAAGAAATTGTCAGACCATTTACCTAAAATGTTGTTGACTGTGGTACCTAAAACAGGTTGTCATGGAGATATAACAAACTTGCTTAATTTTTCTGATTATGTTCAGGGGCGTATTTAGTACTACTTTTACACTTGGGCCTACTTATTGTTAATAACTGGTAATTATGTATTAAAAATAATGTTTATTTTTAAATATTTTTTTAATCCGGACATTTTTGTTAATAAAATAACTAAACAACTGAAATGACTTTTATTAAAAAAAAAATATTATAATATATTATAATGAATAATAACTATTCCTTTGTTGTGTATATACAAGGTGTCCCACTTTGCTTGGAAACACCCCCATAAACAATTTATTTGTAGCCCAATTAATACCGACTTTTTTTATAATATGGAGGATCACAAGTTGTATCTTAGGAGAATGTTAAAGTTACAAGATGTAAAAACACAGCCTACTGCAATTTTTTTCTTTGTCAAAAAGTTGTGGAATTCGTAATCTTGTTTAGGACCCTCTGAATTCCAGAAAAAAATTTTTAATTTAATAAAAATTTAGAGTTAGTGGTAACTACCAAGTGTGCCATGAAAAGCCAATAAAACAATTGTTTACAGTTTAAAAAAATTAATTTATCTCATATATAAATTCTTTTTTGAGTAAACAAGTGCTAAAGCCAAAATTTTCAATAAATCATAGCGTTCGTCTTCGTACAATTGCAGATCTTGAAATAAAAGCATTTAATTGGTCAAAGTAACTCTGGACGTTTCTAAAATCTGTTCTAGAAAAAATGATACTAAACAAGAATGTCAACTTTTTTAAAATGCCTGCAATAAATTTTCGTTATACCTCTCGCTCGAAATTACAAATTTTTAAAAAATTCCTTTAGTAGTACAGTTGCTGAGATTTCGAGCTAAGTACGTCCCTGCTTGTATAACTTCCAAGGTTACCTACAACAGCCCTGAGCCGCTTCATTGAAAAAAGGTTGAAGACAAAGTCAATGGTCTACCCAAAGAAAAAGTTTGAGAGCCGCTATTATAAACATTTTACAGCTGGATTAGTCAGATTAGTGTACTGCTACTGCCGTATTTTATTTGTTAGTTCGGTTTGTTGTGATCGTGTGCGAGAGCGGTGTGGAACCGCATAATTTATACATTTTTACTTGTAAAAGAATGTCTAAAATGTGGAAGTTATTTATGATATTATTAGGTAAGTTTTAAACTTGTAATTGTATTGTTTGAATGTGATTAGGAACTTTTTTCAACTTTTGTTTCAGTGGCAGTACAATTTGCAGATTTGGCCCAGGCAAAAACTGGAAATTATAACGATCCAAAAAATAGTAATAATGTTGAAACTTCTAAAGGTTAGTGCATTTTCCAATTATTCCCATTCTGATTTGTGCATTGACCACATTTATCCATTTTAGTGAAGACTTCCAGAGGACTAGGGATTTCGGCTTGGGGGTTGATTTTTCTCATAGTAGCGTTTATTCTATTTGGAGTTGGAGCTTACTATGTTTCTATATTTTACCCTTTATTATGCAAGAAAGAGCGTAAATATGATAGAATTGAATTAGCTGCAATTTAATTGAATGTAATTTAAACCAGGAGCGCTAGAACTATTGGTGCACAATATTGCTGTTATTATGATAAAAATGATTCTCATTCTATGAATTTTGTTCAATGTACATATGGTGCACCGTTTTAAAAATAATAGTTCTAATGTTGCTGATGGAAACTCTTCCGTGCCAAATGACATTGCTCAATAAAGAGACTGTAACTGATCAATAATTTTTAGTAAAATCTTGTTTGAAATGTATTGTGATAATTTTTATAAGTTTTATAAATAAAACAAGTTTTAATGGAAACAGTCTTCTTTAATTACAGGTTTTTTTATTGTGAAGTTTAAAAAACTTAAGTATACAAATGAAAATAGTCACAAGCTTCACAAAACAAATATACAAAATTTTTCAATATAAAATTATAAACAACATCAAACTAACTTATTTTCTTTTAAAGTTCGTCTTTTTCATCCAAATCTACGTCCGAGAGATCGATGTCTTCTTCTACAGGTAGTTCACCATCTTTACCGTCCCATGGTTCGGTTTTTATAATCTTTGGTAGTTCAGCTCCTTTAACTGGTGCAGTATTGCCACGACCATATGAGAGATCCCTATATTGTGCAAATGAGTACATTGAAATTCTCACACGCCTACCATAGCTTACCGTAGAAATTCGTTGATACCGTCTTTGGAAAATGCCCCACGCAACAGAGAATATTTCATCTTTTTGGCATTAACAACAGCCATAGCAGGATAACCAAACCCACCTATGTCCAAAGCATTTTCCAAGTCAGTCTGAGCTCCAGCCTCGCTCCACGTCCATCTAAAATTTTTTTTAGCAATTTGTTGTTAATTATTTAACATTAAAAGCATAGCAGTTTAACATGTTAAGCACCATGTGGTCTGTGGGCAGTACACAAATTTTGATAACTAAAATGCTCATTGTATTTTCTACGAGCACTACTAAAATACGTTTACTTAATAAGTAAAAAAAAAATTTTTTTTAAATTTATGATTATGTTAAATGAGATACCGGCGAACCACGCGGCTGTATTTCTTAGTGCTGCAAATCACTGCCCAAAAAACGTTCAACTTCACCATCTTTGGCACACAACTACAGATATTTCGATTTAACGAACGATCCCGCCGATGGTAACATCTGATAGAATTTTCCTTGCGTAACAATTTTCGTAATAAAAACAAAGTTCAAAAAACCCATCGTCAGGGTTAAAAGCGTCGAAACTCGTTGGTCTGCAGCAAGCAGCGCCAAGAGCATATAGATGAATTCCTGACATATCCTCTACACAAGCCGCATGAAGATATCTCAGTTAGTTTTTTGAAACATTTCTGATTTTCGAGAGGTTATATTTCGGCAAAAATTGCTCGTTTCCTGGCTAAAGAAATGGTGTCACTTTTCTTATGCTAGTAGCTTTGGGATGTATCAGGGTATAACATATTAGCTGCCCGATTCGATACTGACATCAGGTGACGAACGCCACTGATGAAAACTTAAAATCAGGGTATAAAAAATTACTAATATTTAAATTAACTTCCAAGTGGCACTAAAAAACATTTCAAAAAATTTCTCAAGCTGCTTAAAGGTGCCATTCGTGCTTCCGACGTAAAAGTGCCAAGACTCATACGCCTCCTGCCGCCTACTTTTAAAACTATCATGACAAATCACACTTTTTTTTGCCAAAAAAACACGGTCTATGCTATCAAATGTCTCCCACTGGTAATCGTGGTTCAGTGTGATGTTCTTACCCCCACATCTTCTTCTTATACTTTACACCCATGTCTTTAAGAATACTAAGATAAGCATTACGACAATCTGCTTGACAATCCAAAATATGTGGTAAAACAGATACAATACACAATGACTTTTGTTCACAAACTTCTTTAAACATAGCATTATCTAAAATCTAAAAAAATACAAAATAAAATATTATATATATTAAAAACATATTAAATAAGCATACTTGTGTAACTTCAGGTGCAGGGATATTTTCTGCCAATTTTTCCAAAGACCAGTTAACAATATCGCCAGCAGTACGTCCCCCATCATAATCGACAACAGAATCTGAATCTTTTTTGCCAGCTGCAAAGTATTTAATTGTAGGATAGCCCTGAATGCCATATTTGGAAGCTTTTATTGAATGAACAGTAGCATCCACAGCTCCTAATTTAACTTTTCCTTTGAGTTCTGTGGCAGCTTGAGCCCAGTGTGGAGCTAAATTTTTACAGTGTCCACACCATGGGGCAAAAAATTCTACCAACCACATATCTTCCGATTGCAAAACAAGTGCATCAAAATTATCATCAGTCAGTTCAATTACGTCTTTCGGATCAGATGCCTAAAAATTGATTGATTTGTATACATATATTACGTGCATGTAATATTTACCTTGGATCCCGAGCCTCCCGTTTTACCACCAAGATTAGCGTTGACTTTGTTACGTATAGCTGATACTGCTCCATCTACCAAACCTTGGGCTGTTCTTTGACCATTGTAGTCATCCGGTTTGTTCTTATTCGTACCAAATATTTTTATAGTAGGGAATCCTCGAACACCAAAACGGCCTCCCAAAGCATTATGTTCATCTGCGTTAACAGCACCGACTTTAGCGACACCCTGTTACCAAACATTTATGATTATTAATTAATTTTTGATTGCTGTAGTATAACCATACCTTTAATGCATTAGCGGCTTTTTGGTATTCGGGAACAAGTTGCTGACAGTGGCCGCACCATGGAGCGTAAAATTCTACTATCCAAACTTCGTCACTATTAATTACCAATTTATCAAAATTTGCGGGTGTAAGTTCGACAACATTTGAATTTGGAGAATACAAAGCCCAACAATTTGTGATAAAAAGTGCAATTACTAAAAATAGTTAAAAAAAAAAATTAAAAACAACATACAACTTAACCTATTTTAAGTTACAAAAATGAGTTTTAATTATACACCAAAAAAATTAAACAAAGATCTTACCAATTACTTGCAACATATTTTTACACCCTCTTTCTAGTTATGACGCTAAATTAATATTGCCAAATGAAATACACATATAAACCGGCTGTATACAAAATCCGCCAACATCAGAATTCGTGGTGGCTTCTCATTGGAGCAAATCACATGCCAGTAGCACAGTATATAGCCAGTAGTGTTCTTGTACTTTGAGAACTAAGTGGGCGGGTTTTGCCATATATGTTCGAATAGATACGTGTTCGATTCATACTTGTACGAATTCCAGTATGGGAATGTAGGTATTGTGATCGTGAAAAAAATTGGTTCTGAGCTTTTGTCGAAAGTTCACGTTTTCGACGTTTAAGAACCCCAAAAAGTGGTTTTTAAAATATTTCTGTCTGTATGTGTGACGCGATATTTCAGGTACTTTTGGACCGATTTTAATGAAATTTGTTTTACCTGTAGGTGCAACAAAAATTCATCGGGTTAAACAGTTTTTTTACGATCTATTAAATGGATATATTACATATATTTTTTGTTATTATTTTTTTCAAATACAAAATTTAATAAACTTTAAAAGATATAATGGTAAAGTGTGCTAAGACAAAACCCAAGAACAAAAAAGCAGATGGGGCTTTAGAGAAACACAATGGCTGCATTCTGATTCACCAGAACAGATCGCTCAGTGAGCGATGAAAATTTAGTTGAGTTGAAGCGCTCACCGCTTAGTATAATCTGCTGAATGAATTATAAAATCCCTTAACAAAACTTACGACCTGCGGAAACAAAACAAAACTTTTGGTTGGTCTCTAGGTTAGGTTAGGTTAGGTTTGGTGCGTGTTTATCGACGGCGCGGCTCAGTTCGCTGTCTACGCATACGGAATGCGGGGAATACCCGTGCTGCGTGCTAAAACTTAATATTCGCAGCTGGCATAAGGTGTTCACAAATATATCTTCTACTGCCTTTCAAATGTCTGTAAAGCGTAAAGATACAAGTGATGTTTGGAAACAGAAGACAGGCGACATTAACTATGCAACAGAAATTGAAACGATTATTGCTTTTGTTTATTACTTTATTTAGAAAAAAACTGGCAAAACTTGCACGTTTTTTGCTTTTTTACTATCTTTTTCTTGGCGATAGAAAATTATTTTTTGCCTGCATAATAAAATATCACTTTATTGTCCTGTTTTATTTAGAAAAATAATGGTCATTATACGATTATGGTTTTAATAATTGTATCATAATCGCAAAATACTAATCATTTCATCACTAGTGAAAATTTGCTCAAAGACTGGCCACCCGATTTTTCTTTAAACTTTGTAGGCTCATGGCAAGGGATGATTTTTCATCTCAAAAAAATGTTTGGTTTAACTTCGTCAAGTATACTAAACAAGCTACCAGGCAATTCCCAGTGCAATCGCTTCTCTCTGCAGTGCGAGCTTAACAGTCATACGTAAGCGGCCTCGTCGACCAGTTATATGCGGTGTGGTGTTAAGAGAGCCGATACAAATACAACATTATACAGATATACTGTTGTGCTTTGCAAATACAATAAATAAAAATATCTTAACTATGGGAAGGTACAGCTGAATTGCTTCGCCCAATTTGGTTTCCCATACTTCCAGTATATGATGGGAGGGATTGTGATCGTGAAAAAATTCGATTCTGGGATTCTGCCGTAAATTTATGTTTAGGGTCTTTAGAAACCCATAAAATAGGTTTTTTAAAAATTTGGGTATTGCAAGTCTTCTAAAACGATGTTCTGTGTTTTAAAAGGTTTTGTGATATATGTTCGAAAACATACTTGTTCTGTAGGAATGTTTTCATTCTCACACTACCAGTATGGAAATGCATGTTTAGACTTCAAAGAACCGCAGAAAAAGGGGGTTGTCCATATGTGTATGTGTGTGCAACAGTCGAAATATCAAGAACTATGCGATCAATTTTTATGAAATCTAAAATTAAAATTTTAAAGAGGAAGTTAATAGTATAATGTTTTTCAAACAAAATTTGAGGTTCAAATTCTGATACAGGCAGTGGCGTTCCATGGGTTAAAACTTTGGGTAGGCAATGGCAAAAATTATTTAACATTAAAATTAAAAGGTAAAAAAATTATGGCAACTCCAATTTACCAAGACCTGTTTTAAATGAGTTAATCTACGTATTAAATTAAGATTCACTTTGTTATTATGCACTTCAATTTGATAAGGCAAACCTTCGTCTAAAGCCAAGTTAATGCGTAAATTGTGTTTAAAAGCAACAGTCTATTGACGCTTAATTTTTAATGTTACGTGGTGTTGTTAAAAAATAAAAAATTTTGCAAATTTTTAACAACATTGTATCAAAAACTGGCCACAGTTTAAAATGTTTATAGATATGGATTCAACAATAAGTTAACAGGAGATACAGAGTGATAAGTTTAAAAGAATAAATACTTAAGGATGCATTTGGGAAAATAACTTTGAGCTTTATTTTTTTGGCTTTTGGTTTCAAGCAGATTATTAATTACACTATGAGTTGTTCTAGTTTGATGTTGTCATATAAGAAAAAAGGATGACAGTTCCTCTTAATTCATTCTTTACAATAAACAAAGTAGAAATGAATTAAGTATTAATTATTATTATTGTAGCTCTATGAAGTCGAGTCGTGAAGGTCCATAACTTATCCCATAGCCATACCATGGTTAGTAGATATTGGATCCCTCTATTTGGAGTTGCACCATGCTCTTGTAGTTCTTATACACGCGCCATTTTTACCTTTTATGTCATGTATGATACAAATGTTGTGTGATGCCTTGTTACTTCCCCTGATCGACCAATGTGAGATTACAAAATAGATTTTCGAAAAATGTATACATTGTAGGTGCATATTCAAACGTTCATATAATCGGAGGTTTTTCAAGTTATTTCTGAAATCAGCCGCTATTAACTTACCTGTATTACAAAACTTTCTCATAAATATTAACAATAAAAGTGGTTGTTTTCATTTACATGAGTTGAACATATAAAAATGCGCATGCATAAACCAATAAAAATAATCTTTAAAGATTAGGTATATTTTATTTTTTATTTAGCCATGTTCAACATACTGTATAAAAACATAATTCTATTATTTAAATCTACAAAAACAACAATACACAATCAACGAAAATAACAATGACCAACTATAACATTATTCCTTGGCAAGGATAACGGCAGTCCTGCATGGTATGTAGATCTGTAATAAATATGTCATTTACCAATAATATGATGCAAGTTAAAGTTTTTAATATTAAATTACGCTAAAAAAAACAAATAAGAAAGATTTTGAGACAAAGTTACAAATTCTTAAAAAAAATTATTTTTTTCCAGAATAAGCCAAAATAAGAAAATAGTATTCAATTGTTTTTACTTCGGCTTAGAAACATCATTGCTTATTATTACTTAATACTGAACGCGACTAAGTTCAAACTACAACATTTAAGCAAAATTTTCAGAAAAATTTTTACGTAACCCCGTAGTATTTTATAGCACTGTAAAGAAAAAAATACTCTACTTAAGTTAAAACAAGAAATTGTTTATTATTTTTCAGTTTTATCGTCGCAACTACTTCTTTACAACCAATACTTACTTGCAAAGAATATCTACGTCCAGCATATCCATCTGGACTAGTAAAATATGGTATGGTAGTATCAATACGGCCTTGTCCCCCAAACTCAGGAGCGTCTGAAGATAATGCCACCAAATATTTCCCGTCATTATGTGCTCCAACGCGATAATCAGGAAAACTTTTAGTAGGGTGGAAGTTGAAGGCGAATATTAGGCCTGCTCGCTCAAATGCTACAACTTTGTCATCTTCATGTTTCCAGCTCACATATGCAGGGTCACTGTGTAACCATCCATACCGTTCCTCCAATTTATTCATAGCAGCATCAAAAGCATTCAGGTACTTGTATTTCAAAAGGTCATTATCCACTAAATTCCACTGTCTACGTGCATAATGGTAAGAACTGTTATTACCGGCTCTGGGAAAGTCTAACCATTCAGGATGTCCAAATTCATTACCTATGAAGTTCAAATAAGCTTCGCCACCCAATGCATGTGTTATAAGACGTATTAATTTATGCAAAGCAATACCACGATCTATTATAGCAGATGGATCTGATGTAGTACTCATGTGTGTATACATTTCTTTATCCATGAGCCAAAACGCAATTGTTTTGTCACCCACTAAAGCCTGATCATGTGATTCAGCATAAGCTACATTAGGTTCCATCCATCTACGGTTACTTAATGTATGGATGATGTCACCTATGTTCCAATTGTCATCGCTTACTTCTTTCAAAAGTTCAATCCATTTGTCAGGGATTGCCATAGCTAAACGATAATCAAATCCTAACCCTCCTTCTGCAACAGGCCGACAAGTACCTGGCATACCAGATACATCTTCAGCAATAGTAACAACCTGTGGATGAAGCACATGACTGATGTGATTTGCAACCATAAGATATACCACAGCCTCTGTATCCACGTTCATGCCAAAATATTCATCATAATGGCCACTAAATCCTTCACCAATGCCTCTTGAATGGTACATCATGGATGTAACACCATCAAAACGAAATCCGTCAAACTGATACTCATCCAACCACCATCGCAAATTGGATAATAAAAATCTCTGTACTTCAAACTCCATGTAATTGAATAATCGTGAATCCCACAGTGAATGCTGGCCACGACTACCAGCATGAAAATAACAAGATTCTGTACCATCAAACAAATTGAGACCATCCATTACATTTTTACTGGCATGCGAATGAACCACATCAAGCAGCACAAACAGGCCCATTTCATGTGCTTTATCTACCATATGTTTCAGCTGCTCTGGTGTTCCATAACGACTTGAAGCTGCAAAAAAACTAGTAACCTGATAACCGAAACTGGCATAATATGCGTGTTCCATAACTGCCATAACTTGTATAGCGTTATAGCCTTGTTTTACAATGCGTGGCAATATGTTATTTGCAAAATTGTCATAAGAGCCTACATTCAGTTCAGAAGTTGCAATACCAACATGACATTCATATATTCGCATACTTTTTGGCCGATTAACCTTTGCATTCTTGAATATATACCTCTGTAAAAGATAAGGATTTATTTTAGTACACAATGTTTTCTTCCAATAAATACAAAATGTCCATCTTACTTCAGAGAATGGAGGATTCCAAAATTTGTGTCTGTAGATAGTACCTTCAGACTTTGGTGGCTCTACAACATATGTTGCCCAGGGTGACAGACGATCTTCTTTACAGCCCGAAGGAGTTTCCACTACTACCTGAAGAAATTATAATTTTAAGTTTATGGAATCACAAACTGGGTAAGTTTACTACGAATCAAAGTCGGATAGCGTCATAAAGCCTGAGTTGAGCTCTGTCAGTCATCACATTTGGTTTTTCGAAATCGGTCAACTATAAATTGCCTCTCCCCCTTCCCCTCTTAATTTCTGAATTTCGATCACGTGTAGTGCAATAATTTGTTCAATTTTTTTTCCGATTTTAAGATGTAGTTCCGACCCTTCTACCATGCTCAGAGCTCCAAAGTAAAACAATGCAATAAAATCTGATGATAGAGTTCGAAATATAAGTCCCTGAGGTCAAAGTTTTTTCGATGGCGCGTCTTTTGTAAAAGTCTGTTTGAAAAACGAATCACAACTAGTGAAATAGCGAAGGAACAAAACTTTAAAATGTGCCAAATGTAGTTGTGAAAAAAAAATTGGACCTATTACTGTACAATAGTTTTAGTTAATGGTTGCTTTCTTTTAAAAAATTATCGACTAGAGGATAGCAGGCATGTTCATTATTTAAGCTCCATGATTGACTGGCATTATGTGCTGCCATCTGATTTTTTCGTTTTCCTATGGCTACAGCACTTGGTGTTGAGTGATTGTCGAATAATAAGACTGTGGTAAGTGGTACTGTCAGATTGCAAAACAGTGAAAGTGTAATAATTATAATTCATAACACTGTAAGTGTGCAAAAATATACAGGGTGTTCTATTTAAAAAATGTTATTTTTATGAATAACTCGTAAACACGACGTTTTATTTTTTTAAACTGCAATACTTTTCCAATTTAACCAACTTCGTAGCTCCAATAATAACGAAGTTAGCAATGGTGCTCCAATAATTTCCAACAGCCTGTATACTCAGACAAAATAATTGATTTCACAATTCCAAAAGTATTCAAAATTTACTTTATCTTTGGCTTATATCAGCTGCTTTTAAAAATAAAAGATGCTTGTGTTCACAGGTCCTTTTTAGGATTTTTCAGCTAGGTATAGTTCCTGTCTGTGAACAGGACTACCTAAAGCAGTTACACAGTGCTGAAATCATCAACGATGAAGGAAGTCACAAAGGACATCTATTGCACGGCGAGGAAATTTAACGTAACAAAGCTATGATACATAACAATTTTGAGACTAAACCGACTGAGCTGGTATCAAACACTGCCAGATGGCCCTCTGTTTGTGGCTACAAATTGCATCCTTATAAATGGATCAAAAATAAAAAATGCTTGTGTTCACAGACAGGAACCATACCTAGCTGAAGAGTCCTCATAAGGACGAAACGCTTTCTAGGTTGTTCCTACTTTTAAACACGAGTCTCTTTCATTTTTGATCCTTTTATTACGATGCAATTTGTAGTCGCACTCCAAATTAGTATGGATTGTAGCTTTGCTATGGTAAAATAAAAAAAGGTCTACCTTTAATTCTGAATTATGTGGAATAGGACAAGAACCATCTGCATTTGGAGGTAGCACAAGTTCCCATTTGCCAAATTCGAGTTTGCGATATGGATGACTGTCACGATTCCAACCATCTGAAAATACATACATGAAATTATCTTCATGGAAACACAAGGGCAGTTATTTCTTACTAAATTCTCCAGTCAAGAATAGCTGTCGAGCTCCTGGTGCCCATTCACGACAAACTACAGAACTGTCTGGTTGTACAATTATACCAAAATGTCTATAGCCCTGAGTAAATGTATTTATACCGCCTCCATTTTCCTCTATTTTATCAATGGCATCTTTGAAACAGGCGTACCTAAAATACGATTCAAATTTATTTAACTGAATCCTATTATTTAATGAATAAACATTAACCATACTTATTTGTAATTGCAATAATAATAAATATTAATTGTGCAGAAAAACATTGTGTTGATACTTCACAGAGTGTTTCGGAAATGATATAATCTGGATTAGTATAAAATTTTAAAGTTAAATCATTTATCCATATCTTTATTTTAGATAATAATCATCTTTACACAAAAATAGTTTTAGTACTACCTAGTATCTACTAACTTCTACAGAATTTTTAAATTAAGTAGCAGATAACAACTAGCAACTTCTCTTCACTCAGTTATTCCTCATCATTTTGTAGGTGTCGTATTAGGCTACCGGTAAAGCCGCCGACCCAGTAAACCGTGGTCCCTGGTTCAATACTAGCAATAGCCAGAGAGTTTTCTCAAAATAGCAGTTTAGAATTTGGGCTTAGAGACTAAATTGCTGGGACTGTTGAATAGACGCAGTATTACCTCTGATGCTGAGTCGTCTATAAACTTAACCGATTTTATATTACCAATTTTCGACAGAGAATGGAATGACTAATAGTATCAAAGATTTTTGCAAGGTATAAACATGGCTATGGCTTTTTATAGAAATGTAAAGTTGTAGTTATTTTCAATAATGTACTATCATTAGGTACCTAGCTTACTACAAAACTGAAATTGTTTTGCTGATAGCAGTTCATACTTATAAATAAACCATTCTTTATATACACTGTGTCTATAAAATACCCCCACCCCCCCAACTAACTTTTGAACGACTTGATATTTTTCTACAAAATTTGGTGTGCTGTAATGGGAAATTAAATACTACCTTTCAAATCATATTAAAATTTTGTATCGTCCAAAATGGCGACTGGGCGCCATTTTGATTTTTTTTTAATAGGGAAGGGGGGTCGAGTGACACCTCATTGGAAAGGTCTTTTAGTTCTGCGTCTGATCCTAGAGTTTTAAAGAAAAATATTCAGCCATAACAAAATGACAATGTTTGAAGATAAAGAATAAAAAAACTAAGAATTAAAGCTTAAATTAATTAAATTAAGTGTTCGAAATGTTTACCATTCACTTCTTGGCACATAAAAAGTCGGTTATGAAATTCCTGCCTTTCATTTTCATAAGTTTCTGGAGTGATATTTCTGCAAACTTCTGTAATGCGTTGCTCCAGTTCTTCAATTGTTTCTGTACGGGTTCTGTACACTTTCGATTTCAGATATTTCCATAGAAAAAAGCCTAAAGAAGTTAAATCTGGGGAGCGAGCCGGATATTCTACAGTCCCCCGCCTACCAATCCATCTTCCAAGAAAATGTCCGTTGAGAAAGTCAGAAACAGGCCTATAATAATGAGGCGGCGCACCGTCTTGTTGGAACATAACGTTTTCAATATTATTTCCAGCCACCTGAGTTATTTCTCGGAAAATTTTGTACTGCAAATGAAAAAGTGAACTACTGGATAAAAAAATCAAAACAATTTTGAATTGAGTGAGTCCATTTGCTTAAAATCCGCCATTTTGTTATGGCTGAATATTTTTCTTTGGAACTCTAGGATCAGACGCAGAATTAAAAGACCTTTCAAATGAGGTGTCACTCGACTCCCCTTTCTATTTAAAAAAAAATTCAAAATGGCACCTAGTCGCCATTTTAAACGATAAAAAATTTAATTTTTGGCTGAAAAATAGTATTTAATTTCCCATTAAAGCACACCAACTATTGTGGTAAAATATTAAGTCGTTCAAAAGTTAGTTAGGGGGGGGGGTTACTTTATAGACAGACGGTATTTTTAATCATCGTTCTTATACAGCTTGTGAGTGAAATTGGTGGTTACTGGTGTTATATTACTGGTATTACAATACTGGTCTTATAGTTGTTTGTATAGTTAGAGACCAAAGCATGAGGTGGTAACATGTTTTAAAGATTTAACTACAATGAAACAATCATTTTACTGTCGGTTTTACTGTATTATTAGATATTTCATCAATATCCCCTACCACTGAGTATCTTAAAATATTACTAAGTTTAATTATTTTCGACTCTGCAGCTAGCAGTGGTAGGAAAAATTTAATTACTTAAGATTATAGAAGACACGCAGCTCGCGTGCACTCGTTACTTTAATCTGTTTGGGCATTTCCGTTAGAATTAAAAAAAAAATATATTAAAAGATTTTGATTTATCTTTGTTGTTATAAAGTCTCCACAATCATCAGTAATCAATCATATCTATCTTAATTTGTTCTGGAAGTACTAGTTGCATCATTAATGATTTGCCATGTTTTCTTGAGATCACACTGTGCCTGTTCAAGTTTATTTTAAAAATAATTGTAAAATTTTGTAATTCTTATCAATTTAGTTGAATTGTTTCTGTACCGGATGTAAACGACACTAAATACAAACCCTTTTTCCCCACAATTTTTAAGTTAATAAAAATACATTCGGTATGTTTAATTACTCATAAAAACGTAGTATTTAACACTTCCGGTTTAACCGGACGCCAACTTTATGTTTTTAAATAACACCCTGTATATTTCTTAATAACTATTCTTGTAGAACAAAAAAATCCGTTTCACTGCTTTTTAAAATTCGAAGTTGGTTAATAAATGAGAGAGAAAACTGCAATTGTTTTTCTAACAGTAAATTTATGGCACAAAATCAAAAGTAGTTTAAACCATCCAATAGTCATGATATTTTTAATTGTTTTTTTAAATACTGAAAAACTTATGAAATACTTGGCTGTAACATCGTTTTTTAAATAGTACCACCCACATGTTATTGGTTATTTTTATAAAGAGTTTTTAAATACCTTTCTAAAATTTGTTAGTATTTTATTATTTTTAATTTTTGTTATCATATCTCAAAAGCATGTTTGTAATTTTGTATCGACGTTTTGCGCACGTTGTGACCAGTGGCAGTGTAAGCTAGTCATCTCTGTTAGTCTATATGCAGGCATGTCTTATTATATTTATAAAACGAAAACTTTTCAACGTTTTTTTAATAACAAATCGGTTTTTTTGATTACTTTGCAAAAAGATTTGTTTGGAATATGGAAAACCAAAAACGGAAGGTAAATTCGTTCGCAAAAACTACCCCACCTAAATGTTGCTGCACCTAAAAATTAATTGTGAACCTTATTCTACTATCACTCACTACTCATGAGTAGCTGGGAATATTTATAGATACAATAATAAAAATATCAATTTATCAATATATGGAATAACAATATTTAATTTTAGTAATATTGATTTATAGATAAATATCGATACATCGAATAACGATACTATTTTTATTTACAAAAAAAATCGGTATATTATTATCGATATATCGATACTATTTATTTATAGAAATAACGTTATATCGATAAATCGATATTTGGTATTATCGTTAATTTTTTTATGTAGATATTCGACTACAAAGTTTCGATTTTATATCCAAACTAGGCCTGGGATTATTTATACGTGTATGGATGAAAATATCGAGTTATCGAATAATGATATTTAATTTTCGAAATAATGAGTTTTTTGTTAAAAAATAAATTTTTTGGTTTTTCGGAAAAAAATTCCTTGGAATTAAAGAAACCAAAAAACGGAAAAACAAATTCATCCAAAAATTGAGTAAGAGGGGGAAAATTAGCCCCCCAATATCGCCGTATGTAAAAATACAGTTAAGAACTTTATTCTACTATCACTCATGAGCAATTTTTCCTAAACAAAAATATTTTATCGGTCCCCGTTCATTAAATAAGGGGATAGGAATTTTCCATTTCCAAAAATTCACAGAAGCTGTCACAAAAAAGTTAGCAAACTGGGACACAAATCAAATTGTAACTGATTGATAGTTCTACAAGTCTGGAAAATAAAAAAAAATCGCGTGGCCAGTTTTTGAGCAGTATGTTTTTGAAAAAGTCAAAATTTTGATATTTTTTTCACTTCAGTTTTAATAGTTTTAAAAGTTCTAGTAGCTTGTAACGTTGTGTATCTTTAGGACATTTCCATTATCAAGTTTCATCCCAGTCTGATATCTCGTTTTTGAGTAAATAGGCGTTAAAACTCAAATTTAAAAAAATTCATAGAAAGCGTCAGAGAGAAATTTTCGAGCTGGGACACAAACCAAATTGTAGCTCATCTGCAGATCTATGAGGCTAGAAAACTAAAAAAAAACGTGTGGCCAGTTTATGAGTAATGATTTTTTGAAAATTTCCGAAATTTTTTTTCAGTAATAAGGCGCTAAAATCAAAAGTTCAAAACATTCGTAGCGGCCGCTATTTTAAAGCTAGAAAGATTGGAGAAAGTGTTGTATTTGCCCTAAAATCTTCTTATCAGACTCTGTTTTCAAATTTATAAAATTTGATTGAGGAAAAAAAATGGTACCAAAAAACATGTCTAACTTCCGCTTCCGGGTTCGGTTCTTTAAAAGTTTATTTTGTCAAGTTTATTTTGTCGGTGAACTTTTGATATACCCCCAGATTCCAAAGCTCATCGCAATCCGACCATCCATTCGATAGTTACGATACACCACACACTACCTACAGACACATCTTAAAAAAAACACTTTTTTTGTTCCTGGAGGACCAAAACGTGTATTTCCGTCAACATCTCGATATCGAAAAAAGAGGTGTTCATAAAAAATCAGTTTTTAGTATTTGATTAAAATTAAAAAAATATTACTATTGGTCTAAACTAATTGCAATTAATTAAATTTAATTTACTATAATATATTTTCAATAAGTTGCAATTTGTTAAAAATTGCTAACATAAGTATTGATTTCGTGATAATCTTCTTGCAGAAAAGGTTTTGGAAATAATTAAACATCCCAAGTTTAATTTCATTGGATTTAAAATTTTTAATTAGACGGGGGTGTACATAGTTTCGTTTACACCCGCTAAACCTATTTTATAGATTTTTAATACCTATAGATGTAATAAATCCTTTTAATGAAGTAACAACCCAGCTAGCCTTCTAAGGTTTAATTTTTTTAAGTTAGCATTTACAGTAGTGATTTCTTACAATTACAATTCAGAAATGTAACGTGTATATCTATAAATAATATCGCAACAATAAATATATCTATCTATATAATGTAGGTAACCAAAATTTCGAAGCACCTTGTATAAACAAGCTACTTAGAAGTATTTGGACGATGTAACTTGCAGAGAAAAAATAATACATGGGCAAATACTTTTATAGGGTGTTACACTTATGCTCATTCATACTCTCGGATAAAATTAAATTTATCTCTCAAGATTATGTCGAAATCTATGTATAAACTATGAATTACGGTGTAGATAAAAAAGTAACAACGCAAAATTATGACTTTGAGTTGTAACATTCTTCCTATTTAAAATGAATATAACTTTTAGTAAGAACAACAGAAATTGGTAACACTAAGATAAAAAAATTAGAATAAGTAACCAAAACATCGGAGCACATTGTATAATTTAACTTCAATGTCATTGCTTGACATTGACAATATTGTAAACAAGTTTTGTAAGGAACCTACCGACGTCTAATTTCTCTTTCGTATGACCGCAAGTAGGGATCTCTGTCCATAAGTTTATTTATCTCTGGAACTTCGACTTGCATTGGATCCATAGACGAATATTTTCCTCCCATTTTGCTGTTTGATTTACACAAATACTTAAAAGTCACTACACGGTACACAGAACTCAAGCACTAACGCCTACAGTTATTGGTCTTCTAATCAGAATAGGTTTGATCAAGAATCAGAAACGTCAATGCCATATCAAATCAACATTTATTAGTTTTGAAGAGGTTAGATTGGGGTTAGCTTAAAAAAATTAACACATGATCGCGCTGCGGCATTGCCGTATGTTACTAAAGATAACTAAACCTACGTTTAGACATGTGCTCCGCTTGGCGGTGTTGCCGTTACCATTTTCCGTGCGAATGAAAGAATGCGATAAATCCCCCCATATTTTTAATATTTACAAATAACTATTTATTATATTATAATCGCTTTGGGGATTACGAAAGGCATAGACATAAGCTCGCCTAGGCCCCTCAATGCTTCTCTTCTATTTTCAACTATATATTGATTGAAATCTGTATTTTTAAATAAATTTTGTATTAGTAAAGTGAGGCAAAAATTTTCACTATATGGGTGGTGCAAGACTTATTACGCCCCTATTTAATTATGAAATGAGTCAAAAACTTAAGATAAAGAAAAACAATTTTAATCAAAGTTAATTGTAATTTTTTTGTCACCTTTGTAGCCCTGGCGGTTTCTCTATTGGGTCAGTTGGTTATTGTCTTGCCAGTGCACAACACGTCTAATAGCAGCGCGAATGACTCTTGTTGCATTTTAGAAAACAAAAATAATATTTTTCTTTTATTGAATATTTGGGCTTATTTCCATTGGTTATCCAATGTCTTTTATTTTATTTTGTAGACTCATAAATATAGGGATAGGCTACCGTTTGGTTCGTGTGCCAGTCCGCTTTCTCTGTGTCGCTTTCTACAAATTTCTTAAATTCGAAAATTTATGCTCTTGTATTTATTAAACAGAGGACAATAAAAAAATTGTGTTTAAGCTAAATTGCTTACAAGTGAGTTCACAACTTAATGTTTAGGTGCAGCAATATTAAGGGGGTTAATTTACCCTTCCTATATTCAATTTTTTTTGAATGAGTTTGTCCTTTCATCAGTGGCGTAACAAACACTCCCACAATCCCCGCACTGCGAGGTGGGGGGGGGGCAAGCCTTTTAGTAACTAATATAGTAATAACTAAATACTTGAATTTAGAAATAAAAAATAATTACTTCAGTTTCGTTTTTAATTGCGAACGTGCATATTGCAAATTTAAAATACAATAAAGTTGTGGTGAATTTTTAAGTATATGTATATCAAATATGAATCTAGCTAAACCACTAGGGCGCCATCAAGAGAGAAAATTGAGCAAGAAAAAGGAGAAAAAACTTAAAACTGCTAAAAGTTAACAGTTTTCTTAGCGTTTCTGACTATGAAAGTAGAAGTGAAGTAGAAAATACTAAAAGGTTACGCATCAACGAAATCATAAATGAGTTCGTCATAAAAAAATACGCTAATGCAAGTCGTTTTCTGTAAACTAAGTTTGTCAATAGACAATATTGTGTTTTTACCGCACAAGATTATCACCAACAAAAACAAGGTATACCTGCTGGGATGTTATAGTTGCATTAATGTTTAAAATTTACATTTTTTTTATTATATTACTTATTTTTAATTTGTCTTTAACAAAACTGGAGGGGGTGGGGCCTATTATAAAAGGATGCGGGAGGGTGGCTTTACGATTTGCGTTACGCCACTGCCTTCCATCTTTAGTTTTCTTTAATCTCCAGCAATCTTTACAAAATACCGCAAAAGCAATTTTTTGCTTAACGAACATGTAAATTAGGTTTCTAAATTCGATAAAACATGACCACGGGCATAGACTAACAGGTATAGCCGCTACTCGAACTTGCATGATGGCAGCACTGGTGTGATCTTACAACTCACTGTTCATGATTAAAACGTCGATACAAAATTAGAAACATACTTTTGAAAAACGACAAGACAATTTCTGAAGTGTATGATAGTCCAGGGGGAATTCTTCGCTCATTTTAAAGTTTAAAATCAAATTTTTTAAACCTCTATCCAGTTTTTACTTTCATATACTTTCAGTATAGACAAATATTGATTTCATGAAAATTATTCGAATTCGAGATTTTGACAGAAATGCATGTTTTGGACGCCTTTGGGTACCCAAAAAAGTGGCTTTTAAAGATGAAATGGAAAATGTTTCTCCAAAACTAGCCACTCGATATTTTTAATTTAGTAGGCGTTTAGAGCTAGGGATGATTTACAATTTGGTTCCTGTCACAGACTGATAATTTCTCCGTGGCGCCTTCTATGAGTGTTCGAAAATTCATGCCCTTTATTTAATAAAGTTGCAAACATCTTGGGTTCTAATTTTTAAATATAATAAGACACGCCTGCAGGTTACTGGCGTATGCTAGTCGAGCCGGTACAGTGGCAGCACTGTTGCGGGTTTACAAGTCACTGTTCTCGCACAAAACGTGAGTCAAACATACTTTTTAAATATAAGACAATTTTTAAGTTATGCAATAGTTCCGCAAAGTGCTTCGCTAATTTTAAAGTCTGTTTCAAAAGTAAAAAATCAGAAAAATATTTGCACTTTTCATGTTAAATCTGGCGAACTTCAGTTTTGTTGCATTTAATATTTAAGAGCTAAGATGTGAATTAATATTCATTACAATTTTAAGATTTCTAAATTACCTTTTTTATACAGTCAAAAGATAGGCAAAAAAAGTTAATAATAAAAATTGTGCCGACTAATGCCTACTACAAACTGACATATGAAAATCTTATATAGAGTGTCCCATAAAAAAATTATGTATAAAACAATAGTTTTTTATAAAGAAAAAGGTACATAGATTTTATTTTAACAGAAAGAACATTTCATTCGCAACAAAAAATTTCAATACCTTTTTTTTTGTAAGTACCATAGTTTTCGAGAAAACAAATAATTTCATAGATGCTGTAATACAGCTCGCGCGCTCAGGTACACGCACATAAGGGAGTAGTGACGCGCGATGGAAAACAAATGAAGTTGAAAGGTGTGTTATTTAGTTTTATTATATAAATGTCATATTTTACATATTTTGAGTGTGGCATGTTAATTAATTAACTACTGCTATTAATATTAAACAAAACACAAACACAATATCAAAACGAATAAAGTACAAATATGACATTTATGTAATAAAACTAAATAACACACCTGTCTTTTTCATCGCGCGCGCCACGGTTTCCTTAATTGCACGTGGAGCTGCGCGCGCCCTGTATGACCATATATATAAAATTATTTTTTTTTAACTATAGCATATATAAGTAGTAAAGTTATCTAAATTTTTTATTACAAATTAGATGTTCTTTCCATTAAGATAAAAAAAAACATGGCGCATTTCATTTAAGAAAATTATCATTTTATGAATAATTTTTTTGGGACACCCTGTATAAGATTTTCAAACGTCAGTTTATAGTATGGGTCGGTCCGCACAATTTTTATTTGCAACTTTTGTACCTATCTTCTCAAATAGCAGAAATATTATAAAATCCGTATCTTTTGACTAAGGCTGTATAACTATATTATTTTTTTGAAAACAGTGGGTCTATAGAAAAAAGATATTATATATTTAATAGTAATTAATAGGTTGTTCTGAATGCAAATTGTGTAATTTATTGTACTATTTTGTTCGTGTAATAGAATGAATTAAAATTACACTTTTTATTTGTCAATTTTTTAAATAAACCCCTTTTCGTTGCTCACCGTGAGTTGGTGTTAATGTACTAGTTATGTTTGCATGTGCTTAAATTACCTTATAAATGCATAAATAACAACATACCTTTTAAAAACGTCTATTTAACAATAACTATGTAAAGTAATGATAATAAACCCACCGTAAAATTAAAATTACAGTTCGCCTTTTTGGCATCAATGTGTAAAATTATCACAAGAATAACATTTCATTACCACAGTTCGTTACGCAAAAACTTCTATGAAATTTAATTATAGTTGATTGCCTGAATTGCTTAAACGAAAAGGTCAAAACAAAGAACTAAACTTTTACAAGCAAAAATGCAAAAGCTGGTTTTAAGATTACAGCGGGTCAATAGTAGTTTTAGATTAAAGACGCGTTTGCTAAAAAAAAAGACCGTGGAAAATCAGTCCAAATTCGTATTCCATGATTATCCAATAGTCAATTATTAGCTCAAACGTGACACCCCTTCACCCCAATTGATTTTTAATTTTTGTCAAAATTTTAGTCAACTTGTACAGGTTAACATCACTTCTGTTATTAAAAGTAATGTAATAGATTTAATTAAAACATAGTCAAAAAGAAACAGAAATGTGTACCGAGCACGCAAGTTCTATGTGGAACTTCTTAGCGCGTTCTCACTGAAACTGTATTTTGAATTGTATGATTTAACAAAAAACGAAAACGTTTATGTCATGTTTGAGTTAGTTATAGGAACGCTATAAAAACGTTAATGTGCGTGAGTGAGTTACATTAAAACTTAATATGTGTAATTATTATTATCTCGTTTCTATCTTAGTTTTAGGTCTCTTGTAGTTTTAAGTTTGTATTACTTAATATTACTTAAGATAGATAGATAGGTAAGCAGAGATAGTATTTAGGCATATTTTCATGTTAGATTGCATTGCCGAACAACCATTCCTCTCTGCGACTGCAAGGCAGTGTTAGCTAGCATAGATAATACGATTCTCCCGTCCAGTTAAGTAAAACGTCAAGGCCGCACACAGTATAGAAGAGACGTGCAAAAAGAGCTTAGAGGCTGATCGAGGCTCTAGAGTTTGGTCAGCTTTCAGCATTTTACATTTATTTTGTGTCGAAGTTTATTATTAACGATAAAAATGGTAGTGCAGCAATTACAAATAAAAGGGCAACAACTTTACAGAAAACGCTTTTTTCATTTAAAGTTTAGATGTCCAGATGTTGATAAAACCGTCATATATTTTCGTCTCTGTCTCCCGTCTCCACGAACAAGTTTTAGTTTTACAAAATATGTAGGTGCTCGCAAAAAAGTTTTACTTCAAAAGTGTAGAAAGCATAATGAGGCAGATATAAGTTTGACAGCTGGTTTAACTATTCTCTTATTACACAAACATTTGGCTAGTCTGGTCATCTTTCACGCCTTATTGACGACATGTATTACATGGAACTGGTGGGAGTGTTTTATTAGTCGTATAATTTGCAAGTGCCTGAGCTAAATTTAACTATTACTATTAGATGCTTTTGAATAGTACGTTTATTTACTGTCGGGCTGCCAATGATAAACACCGAAGCCAGAAAGTAGATCACTATGCTTGCCTAACTGTTTACAGATCAGGGGCCCTTAACCAAGCACGGATTTACAAATTTTCAGGCGCTGGGATAAATTACGCTTATGTGGCTTCTAATAAATAACCCATTGTGTTTCTTCCGAAACGATCTACCACGGTTATTAGAGAACATATATAATACGAAAAATATGGTTTCAGCAAAAAGGCGCCCTTTTTTTTCTACTTGTCTCTGGGTCTGTCTTCCCTTGGTTCCGGAAACGCCTCAGCCTATAAGGCTTATTGTATTAACGCTGGTAGTTACTCACACCCAGTCCGTGATCTTGATTTCCTGTACCATTGCGCACAGGTCACTTAGGTGTGTTGAAGTATTCCGGTTCCATGAATAAATGTTTCTGGTTCCTCACTGCAGAGTCTGCATGTGGGATCTCCATCAAATTCCCTAATCCTCCTGAGGTGATCTTTAACAGTCGCGTACCCTGTTAGGAGGCCCGTAAGGATTCTGAGCTGTGTTCTGCTTAACATAAGCAGTTCTGTGGTTTTGTTTTTGCAAGGTCCGTTAATGAATGCCTTGCTATAGGTGAATCCTGGTCTATTGATCCAGTAAAGTTTATGTTGACTGCAGATCCATTCGCTGATATAACAACGGATTGCATTCCTTCATACTCCCAATGCAGGTTCAGGACCGTAATAGAGCCCTGTTGATCCCTGCCTTGCAAGTTTATCAGCTTTTCCATTGCCATCAATCTCACAGCGACTAGGAACTTAGAGCAGTCTCACAATGTTCTGCCCTGCTAGATCATTGAGTTCTTCGTAGCACTCTCAGATTAGTCTGGATGAGGCCTTAAAGCTTGAGAGTGCTTTTAGGGCCGTCTGGCTGTCAGATAGAATATAGATACGCCTGCCTACGTAGGCCCGTCTGGTATTTTCTCGCGTACATTGAAGTATTACGTATATTTCCGTTTGGAAAACGGAGGCGTACCTGCCAAGTGGAAAGCTGTAACTTTACCTTGGCTTCACACTATATACTCCTGCTCCAGCACCTAACTCGGTTTTTGAGCCGTCCGTGTACCAGATAAAGCTTCCAGGAGAGACGTCCTGTCTGCGTGCTCCCCACTCTATTCAATCCTAAATTGTGACCTCGAAAAATGTAGCTACTAGGTATTTTGACTTCATATGGTTCGTATTCATGTCAAACATGACCCCCAATGCCATCAATGATCAATCAACCTAGTGTGCTCTGTCCCTGCACGTAGATTGTGCGGTAAACTGTGCAATCTGTGTAGTCCCATTCTAGCCTCCCTCCTAATCACCAAGTGTAGGGGAGGGAGGTCTAGGAAGGCCCCCATCGCAGCGGTGGGCATTGCTCTCATAGCCCCCGTGATGCCTAGACAGGCAAGTCTTTGAATCTTGCCTAGTCTTAGTTTAGCGGTTTCTCGCTTGACTTCGAGCCACCACACCAAGGCTGCATATAATATCGCTGATCTGACTACCCTGGTATATGGCCAGTACACCATACTTGGTCTAAGACCCCATGATTTGTTATAAGTGCGTCTAACTACCACGAGGGTAATTTCCGCTTTTCTGATAAATTTCTCAGTATGCTGGTTCCAGGTAAGCTTGAAGTCTAGAATCACCCCCAGGTACTTTACCAAGGTGGAGAGGACCCAGATTCTTTAGGTTCCTCCTCCTTGTAAATGGTACTATAGTGGATTTTAGGGGATAAACCTTCCCCTGCTGTTTACCTGGTTCCTACATTCAGGGCCATTTGCATACGTTTCTTGACTATGTCGCTGAATCTCCCTTCTACTAGAATGACCAGGTCGCCCGCGTATCCTAGGAGTGAAAAGCCTTCGTTACTCGTCCATGACAAGGTTCCACAGCAGAGGAGAGAGAACTCCCCCATGCGGGTATCCCCCTGCCACCCGGACTGCCAGCGTCTCATCCAGCAGAGAAGTAGAAGGCGCCCTTACTCATTGCAAATTACGAAAATCGTAAATATTCCCGTCGATAGTTAGGGGACAGAAGAACAGTGGAAAAAGTTAGGGATGCACGTAAGCAGATTTCTCCCGATAGTTTGGGAATGGTGACGGGATCATCGCTTCTGCGTAGGTATGAAGCAGATGCTCAAAAAAACTAAGACAATTTTTAACATGGCCTATAGGTACAAATTCTTTGCATTAAATTTTCTTTAATATCAGGTGTTTGTTTTTAATACATTTAATGCTACCTTTGTTAATTTCTGCTTTATTCATATTTAAACTCATTTACTGTTTATGCAAAAATAGAAAAAAACGTGATAAATAATAAAACAATTTGAAAGTGCCTAATTATTTTACCAACGCGCAAAGAAAAAATAATGTTTACACGTGAATAGCGAATTTAAAGATCTTTGATGTACTACCACACGGATGGTGACTCCATTTTTGGAAAATGTTCTTTTAATCCCCCCACTTTCAAGAACGACTCACAAAATTTTTTTTGTGGAATTGTTGAACCTTTACCTAAATAACCATATCCGACTTTGATAATTTTAATGTTTGGGATGTATATTATGACATATTGGCGTATATTAGTTGTTGTTAAACACACTATAATATGTTTCTAAAGTTCATATTTTATTTATATTTTTAATTACCTTGAAATTTAGCTAGTTTTGGCACTACGTAAATCGAAAATAGCGATATGTATTCATTTCCGAAATACATATGTAAATTAAGACAAAAATTTAAATAACGAAAATTTTTAAGCGTTTAAAAATGCTCGGTCTTAAATATTATTCAAAATTGATCGAAGTTGGGGGCTAAGGGGTTGCACGAAAGCAAAGCAGGGGAATAATCACGCAACACGTAGTACCTACACTCTGAACTCTCTGCTTTGACTCAATCTGGTTCAGTCGTCTACATATTCTATTGAACCACCGATCGTAGTTCCAAAGAATGAAGAGTTTGAATTTTCTTTGTTTATTCGCTTTGTGCACGTGTTTCGCGCGCGAACCACCCAGATCTCTAAAAGTTGATATTCCTGGCCAAGGAACAATAATAGGAAAAGAAATATCTATGATAAGAACACAAAGGATTTTGGCTTATTTGGGAATCCCTTACGCACAGCCTCCCATAGAAAGCCTGAGATTTGCGCCTCCTCAAGTAGATTCTTTACCAAGTTGGGATGATGTTCGCAATGCCACTGACTATGCACCAGCTTGTTTACAAGGCAACAACGAATTTAACAAGCTAGATTTGCCTTTCTTCAAATTACTTACGGACTTCAATGTTGAAGATAGCGAGGACTGTCTGTATTTGAACATTTTTGTTCCGTTTGGAGGTAAGTAATTTATAAACGAAACTTGAGATAAGTTACTACGTAATTGTATATATTGTGGAAAGGACTAATGGAAATCTTTAGTTTTCATATATTTAAAAAACCTTTAAGTATCAATGCGTCTATTGCTAGTTGATTCATCCAGCTCGAATAACCAATATAATCGATTCCCACAACGGTTTTGAGTTACTACAATAATAATCACAAGTTAGAATATAAGTTACATCACAGTTACATTAGATTACTAAACCACACAAGCACAGCACGGGGGAAAATTTACTTCAAAGTTCAATAATTATATTTAGTGTTGCCTTTTGAAGTTGTACGGGAAGAACATCACATTAGAGTCGGGCGGTCTGGAGGGCATGGAATCCCTCCCAATAGGTGTTCCGACAAATATTGAAAAATAAAAGGTGGAATATGCAATTTAAGGTAGCAATTTAGATTTTAGACTGATTACTGAATTCATTTTTCAGTGGTTTTAGTTGTTTAAGAAAATAAACGTGTGTTGTTACGCTAAGAGCATGCGTTAGTTAATACCGAAATACGAAATTCTAAAATTTTCCCTCAAAGAAGAACAAAATCTGCCTGTCCTTCTCCACTTGAGAAAAGCAAGATGGGCAGTTAGTGTAAAATAAGGACGCGTGGCAACCCTTAACACCTCAAACGAACAGAATAAGGAAGTGTTGAGGTCAGAAGTAGTTTCTTGTCTGTAAAACGACTGCTGTATTTACAAAGTTGCAATTGATTTGGTTAGCATCAGGCCCGTATTTACGTATAGACTATGTAGGCTATAATAGCCTACGGCCACGCACTTATAGGGGGCGAGAACAACAATTTTAATTATTTTTGCGCACCATCAAGTTTCTGGAAAATAATAATTAATTAAGCAACCTTTCCAAACGTAATCAAAAGCGTAGCGATCTTTTTGAGCATTTTGCAATCTAAATACAAACGGGAACGATGGTTCAGTGTCTAAAAAAAATCAACCAATTGTTACTTTCCCATACCTTCGGTATAGGGAAGTATTGCTTTCATAAAAATTTTCACAAACGCGAGTTTAACAGAAATACACGTTTTGCGGCTCAAGGAACTCAAAACAGTGATGTTTTAAAATGTCTGTCGGTGGGTGGGTGGATGTGTGGATGGGTAGGTGTGAGGGTGGGTATGTAAATTGTAGTTCCAGTAAAGCTTTTCAAAAATCCTAAACCGGAAACGGAAGTTAGACATGTTTTTTTAGTAGTGTCTTTTTTCAGAACTTAATTTTAGAAATTTGATCTGAGAGAAGAACTTAAGACAAATTGAAAACTTTTTTACCGAGTTTTCTAGCGTCAAAATGACGCTCGTTACAATTTTTTGAAAATCTCGACTTTAACGTTTATTTACTCAAAAGTACTTGTCCAATTGGGACTACAACTTCAAAAAAATATTTCTCGAAAACTGCCCAAACGATTTTTTTTAAACTTTGTAGGCCGCTAGAACCAAGAATTGGTTACAATTTGAGTTTTTGCTGAAAGTTATAATTTCACTGTGGCGACTTCTGTGAATTTTTTATAATCGAAAATGAATACCCTTTTATTTATTAAACGGGGTTCAATAATACATTTTTCCTTAAGCAGAAGTGCTCATCATGACTAGTAGAAGCAAACTCTGATGTTAGTTTTTAGATACTTTTGTACTTGGTGGGCTTACTGTAGAAAATGTAATTTAGAATATTTGAAATTTTCAAAATTATATTTCTCAAAAACCGGCAATACATTTTTACTTTCCAATACGTTCGGTATATTACTTTTACTATACTTTCGGTATACGAAAGTATTAATTTCATGAAAATTTTCGAAATCTAAATTTTAACGGATTTCTTAAAGATAAAACATTCTGGTGGTGATAGAACCATCAACCAGCCAAGTTTGAGCGCTCTAATTTAAACGGTTCTGAAGTAACTGCAATCTTTTGGTCAATCATCATGATTTTCTAACAAGAATTCAGAACTCAGTTTTTTGAAGTATTAAACAGACACCTTGTATTTTTTCTTCTTTCCTATCAAGGTTTAGGTCTTTTGGCCTGTTCCGGCTGTTCCGGCATCATTCTACTCCCATCTCAACCTACGTCTGCCTTGACTTCTTCTGTCCCTGAGACGGTATTCATAGGTTATTTTACGGATTCTCGTTTCTTCCATTCTACCCAAGTGTTTCTTCCATTTATTTTTATTTTCTTCATATTTAAAATCAACTGCGAATTTTTAAAACTTTTTCGTTTCTTAATCGGTTTTCTCGTGTGTATTCTTTTATTGACACCTTGTATTTATAATTTTAAAAAACACTTTGTCAAGTGTGCGATTATAAATCCAATTCCCATTTTGTCGTTGGAGGCAGTTAATGGGCCGCACAGATACTCAGCGCAGGGGCATAAATACGAGTTTGACTTGCCTTACTGAACCGAGAGAGGTGGCTCCTTAACGCGTCCGATTTTCATGCGAAAAGCCCCGGCCCGGTCGACTGTTCTGGCTCAGGTTTCTCCCGTGGTTTTTTTGAGCCAAAAGGTGAATACTGGGTTAGTACTTTTTGCAGAACAACCTCCTTTATTTAAATTTATTTAAATTCTTTGTACTAACACATCCTTACAATCTTTTCTCAGCTGAAAACGAGCTTAGCATTCCGGTGCGGAGTCCGAAAGACTTATATAGCGGCCCGCCTCTTCACGGGGAATAAACCAACACCGATTTTCTTTTTTCTTTTTTGCCATACTGAAACATTGCCAATTGAACTAATTTCAATAGATATCAGATGCTCCTGCTTAAGCATTTTGATAAAAATTCACCGGAATATATCGAAATATCGGTAAACAGTTGTAGAGAAGCAATTAGGCAGTGTCATAACCCCATTTCTGCAATCTGATTGTTTATTGCAGTTAGGTAGTGCTGTTCGTGTTTCCACTTGGTAAATCAATTTTGCATAGATGTGGTCTAGCGCCTCGTACCTATGTCATTTGACTTAGAATTGATTAGTTTACTACGGTCTTGTTGAAACATAATATATATAGCCAAGAATACAGGGAAAATTTGAGTGGTGAAACGTGAAAGCAGTATTTTCGCGGTTATACATCATTACAGAGGTCAAATTTAAGAATGTAATTTATTGCGTTTGTATGTTTTCATCGAATGAGTTATATAATTAAAAAAAAACTACTTGTGAGTGTTAAAAAAACTACTAAGTATTAGCATATATAATGAAAAAATTAATCAAAAAAGATAACTAATTTACGAAAAAGTATTTATGCCATCATATATTTTCAACTGCAACCATAACCAAACCAAAACAAAAAATAACTAAAATTGTCATGATTAAATTACCACAGCAAAGAGTTTGTGTTGCTATATTATACTATTTGTTTTTGTCATCGCTTTGCATCTCTGCCAGCAAGGCTTTATTTGTTAGTCTATAATGATAGTAGTCGTCCCAAGTCAAATCATTAAAATTAAATTGAAGCAGTAATAAAACTTTTAACAGATTCTGCTGAAAGACGATTGCTCTCGTACGTTTGCTGACCATTTAACATACAGGGCCACGGTCCTCGCCGGGACCAGCAACACGAACGACGTGGTTCGCTACAAGTTTACTTTGAACTTTGTACGAGAAAAGAAAAATAGGACAAAAAGTACAATTATGAAAAAGTACTTCAAAAAGTTTTACACCTGGTAACTCAGTACAGTTTGCCTCGTCCATGTTACTTTTACCGTGAGCAGATCCACCTACTTAAAAAATAACGTTTCCAGTTCCTGTTCAATTTGTCGTGGATGGCGGCAAGTAGATTAAAAAAAACTAGCAACCAAAACAAAACAACTTTGTTATCGGACGGATACTCAAATTAAGATGTGTCTACAGGATGGTTGGTTGCATGCTAGGTGGAAAGGATACTTATCGCGGAAGGGCAACAGGCGTTATCCACGAATCGCAGCGGTGCTACCAAGAAAAAACAACATATTGCGTTTTGAGGTTTCTTTTCTTCCGGTTTCAAGTTTCTTTTACTTAATTTTGTTTCTCCAGTAAATTTGTAATATACATAATTTCACGTTCAAAATTTCATTTAAATCGGATAACGGTTTCGAAGCAACCAAGCCCGACATCGGACATTGAAAACTTTGCTGTTTGTATTTGTATTGCCCACTGTGTTTTGATTATCAAAAGATGAGAATCGATTTTGGTACAAAAAGTTTATGTGTAACGACATCAGACGGATAATTTTTGCTGTTCATCAACTCTTAACCGAAGGTGTACGCTTTACGCCTTAGTGTAGGGTGACCATTCGTCCCGGATTTTAGAACTTTGTCTCGGAAAACGCCTCGGATTTTAAAAACCATCTCGTTTTTTAGACGCAAGCGTTTTAATTTTTGAAATTGCTGTTTGAAATTCTCAAGGTGAGTTACATTTGGCAATATTGCTCGAAACACTCGTCTACTCTCTACTGTCGTCAGTTGCCGGCATACGCCGAAAGTTATATTACGGTTATATGTTATGTCTTGCTGACATCGAAGAATTGAGGGTGATATAAACTTGTAACTATTTTACTCAATTGATTTTGCACATCTCTGTTATTATTAAAAACGGTATAGCTAGCGTATCTTTCTTTCTTTGATATTATGAAGAAAGATGAAGCGGCACTGGGCTCGTTCAAGCGGAAAATACTGCGGGGCATATACGAAACTATAAAAGAAAATGTATGTTGGCGAAGGCAATACAACTTCGAGTTATATCAGAATTACAATGATAGTAACATAATAAATATAATAAAAGTGGGAAGATTGCAATGGATAGGCCATGTGGAGCGAAAATGCGAAAAAGAGCCAGTAAAGAGATTATTAAAGGCCAAGCCAGAAGGAAGCAGGAGAGTAGTACGACCAAAAGCGCAATATATGGATGGAATTGCGAAAGACCTAGAGACAATTGGAGTGCCAGGATGGAAAACCAAGGGTAGAGATAGAAACCAATGGAGGGAGATCCTCGAGGGGGCCAAAACCTACAAGCGGCTGTACGACCAATGATGATGGATGATGATGATGATGATAGCTAGCGTATTTATTTAAATTTTTTACAGGAAGTTTCTGTTTCTGTAACGCCAGAAATATGATCGATAAGAATTTTAAATTAACGTAGTATTTAATTATAAAATCATAAAAATAAAAATAACATCTCTACTTGAGTGTACTTGAAGGGAAATAATTACTTAAGTGATTTTTTTACATCAATATCGACTTCAAAAAAAGTGTTTCTAGTTCTGGATTGGCATGAGTAAGAAATGGTCACCCCACCTTAGCGCTAAAATTCTAGGCCGTATCGTTAAGCATTGCTTTTTTGAAACACGAGGACGTAACTTTGAGAACAACTTCAATGGACATACAAAATATGGCTTTCAGGACTTTGCTCTGTGCAGTTTAACTGTTCGGACTAATTTTCACGCAAACGCAAAAACGTACGATATTATCGCGTTTGTACGCCAGTTACGGTTAGACTTCCGCCGTTAGACGTAAAGAGTGGGGATGTTCGCGGGGTTTCAAACGGAATACGCAACCTATATTGCGGTATTATGGAATCGCCCTAAGAACATTCTTCACACAAGTTTTTATGTAGCTGAAATAAAAAATAGGCACTTGAAATCACGATGGATACTATTATTATTCAAATATAATTCTCTCCAATCCCGTACAATTCATAAATATGTAAAGCATGTGAACATTTTCATTACTGTATATCCAACGGAAAAATTTTACGGAACCACTAAACCCGACTTTACTAAAATACTATATTAGAGATAGGTTAATGGACGAATTTGTATATAGAGTAACTTGCACAGAATAATATAGTATGAAATCTCTTCTTTATTGTTAAGCAGTAGGTGAAAATGGAAATTCCAGCTCAGATTTTTATGGTAAATATCAAGAATATGCTGAAATTTGCAGTGTCACTGGGCGTTGATCCTTTTTAATGACGAATACCAGTAGCGAAAGGGGCTTCGTAGTTGCTGGTAAAGAGAATTCTGGATCATATTACCACAGATGAGTATACCTACTTACGAAACATAACGCAAGAAATGTTTTGAAAAGCGGTTACGTATTATGTAACCGTAGCGAGTTTTTAAATATTGTATTGTAGACAATAAGTTAATTTTTTGAAGAACGCGTCATCCATTCACAAATTTGTTTAGAATATCTGTTTGTATATTTAGGTATTAACTTAGTAAGAATAGGTATGTGGGTAAAACACATAACAAAAGTGATATTCAAAAAGGGTTTACTCCTAATGACTCAACAAAAGCTTTTCGCTTTTATTCTTTTATTGAAACATTCACAAATAATGGTGTTTACGAATATCACCTATCGCAATTACGAATATTATATGTCGTTTCGCATATCGCGTGTTAATATAGCAGGAGTCCCGTGTACAGGTCCGGACATGATCCGCGCTAAACACCAACTCCACGTGGCGTGCCTCCATCCCATTACTCGCAGTGCACGCAGTAAGAAAGTAAAATTTGCAGTTCGGTTCCTTAAAATACGAATCGCGTGCTTGGGTATGTCTCGAAATATTATTTAACAGGGTACACGTCATGTTCTTTTGCTCGGTTTAAATCTGACGACAGATGAACATAGAAGTTGGGGTGGCGTGGTTATAAATATGAATGTATAACTTATTATATCGACCCAAGTTTCAAGGAGTTATTAAGTAGCGGTTCAATCTAGTCCGTAGGTATTTGCATGTGTTTTTTTATTATCGACTTTCACAATTATGACGAAGAAAAATTTCCTATGCTTATATCTACAGTTCGTTTTACGGCCGTAGTTAGTGTCCATTCAGTAAAAAATATTTATTAAGATTGCTGGTTTATTGTCCAAGTCGTTTGAAAGTTTTCGCTATTTTTCCCGCTCGTCATAAAATGGTTTTCGAGCACAGCATTAGATACAGTACCCTTCCCCAAGATTTCTTTGTCGTAAATACATTGTTCTATCAAATTACAAGATGTGCGCAGGGTGGTAGTTTTATAAGTTTTATAAGTATGGTAAATATAGTTTTTGAGATTCTATTAATATACGTTTTGTCTGTTTAGGACACTCTCCCACTGAAGGCTTCGCAACCATAGTATGGATTCATCCTGGCAATTTTACAACTGGATATCCGGCAATGTGGAATCCCTATACACTGGTGTATCGGCAGAGGGTTATAGTAGTCACATTTGCGTATCGTCTTAACGTTATGGGATTTTACACCAGTAATGATGGAGAGGCTTCTGGGAATTATGGTATAATGGACCAGCAAGCGGCTTTATTATGGGTAAAAAACAACATTAACCTTTTTGGTGGCGATCCCAACAATATTTGTCTTATGGGTTACGGCGCTGGAGCAGTAAGCATTGGATTACACATGGTAAACAGACAATCAAGAGGACTCTTCGCTAAAGCTATAATTATGAGCGGAAATTTTCTTAATCCCGCTGCGGTAAAGTATCCACAGGAAGACAAGGGATTGCTAGATAAATTAATCGCTAACTTCGCATGTTATCCAAAACCAACAACGGATCTTTTAGTCTGTTTAAGAAGAGCACCCGCCGATGCTTTAGTTAGTGTAACTTCGTACATCGATTGGAGGCCATTGCTCGATCATGGTTTGAGTAATAGCACGCCATTTCTTCCAGAAATACCGAAGCATTTCTTCGAAAGGGGTGATTACTATAAAGTTCCAATTTTAACTGGTTACACTGATATGGAAGAAGTGCTGGCTATAGACAGCCTCAATCCACGAAATGTACCAGACGAGGAAATTTCGCAAGAATTTATTCCCTCCCTCTTGTTCGAATCTGTAAGTAAAGATTTTCAAGTTACCACCAATGGCAGCGATTCGTGTGTTTATAATAATGATCATATTATGGATTCTGTATTATTTTTTTATGGTCCCAGTAAACCTGTAACTGATCCCAACGTCGCTCGCAAGATAGTGGCAGACTTTAGTACAGAAAAGAATTTTGGGTCGTCGACATACCTTCACGCGAGTTATATTAGCAAAGATCAGCCAACTTTTGTATATCGGTTTGATACGAAACCTAGTACACAAAGTGCAACAGCAGAAATACCAGAATGGACTTCTGTACCGCATCTCTTCGATCTCATTTATGTTTGGGGTATGCCCTACTGGGTTCCTTTGCCTGATCAGGAGTGGGATATAAGAGATAAAAGAACCTCCGACATAATAATGTCTTTTTGGGCAACTTTTGCAAAAACATCAAATCCTACAGAAAACAACATATATCCGATACGATGGGAACCATTTACGAAGGAGGAACCAGCAATTTTAATCATAGATCGTAATTTTAGTATGAGCGATACAACAAAATTCAATTACAAATCGTTGGAGTTTTGGAATGAGTATTATCCTAAAGTTGTTAGCATCGCTACGCAATGCTGCAATGCCACTGATTTAGCAACTTCACTTCATAAGGTTTCTAATTATAGTTCCTTAATATATTTGTATTTTTTAAGCCTCGTTTTTCCAGTTATTCTCCGATAAATAAGCAGTACTCGCGCATTTAGTAGGTTTGATTGAATTTTTGAAAATACAACTGTATTGACTAGTTTTTTTAGTTTGATCTCTATAAGATTTTTTTCTAAAAAGGTATGAGGCTGGTTCAACTGAAACATATTTAAGAATTATTCAACATTGTCACCGTATTTATATAAAAAAAGGACAAAGCGCCACATTTTTGCTTTTTATATTTTCAAAAACAATCTATACCGTGACGTTCCAACTTCAACAGAATACTTCTAGCATTTAGCCACTCGCAGCGTTATGATAGATAGTGAGATATCACTGATCGTATACCGTTAAGAAAAGAATTTTTTTTGTGTTAAAATTCTAACATCAATCTCAAAGTCCCTAAGTCGAGACATTCAGAAAGTACATATTTGGGATTTTAAAAGAAATTTAAGTTTAGCAAGTGATCTTTCTGACCTTTGTTAAAATGTTGGACAAGTCTCAAAGCTGTTTCAGTGAAACTATACTTATTTATCGATCATAAGTGCTTCAGAC
This sequence comes from Ctenicera cuprea, assembly GCA_958336395.1. Lineage (NCBI taxonomy): Eukaryota > Metazoa > Arthropoda > Insecta > Coleoptera > Elateridae > Ctenicera > Ctenicera cuprea. The sequence goes on from OY284496.1 coordinate 19,414,626, forward strand.
TAAAAGACTAACTTTTAACATTTACAGTTGATTTGTTTCTATGTTATAATTTAGTCACAAGTCTGGAAATTGCGGTGATGTTTAAACCAAAACTTTATTTTGAACTAATTTATAATGTTTAACCTTTCACTTTCTGAATTTGCAGAAAATAAGTAAAAGAGTGAACGTATATAATATAATATACCATGTTGCATCTACACCATGAGTTATTAGTTTCATGAAATTCTGATTATCCTCCTAATAAATAATTAAACTTTAATTTCTTTTAAATAGATGAGGGGTAGAAAAGGTGTAGACATCAGTAATATTTAATAGATGCTAGAAAATGTTGTATTACCCAAAGAAAAATTTTCAAGTGAATACCATTTCAAGCCATGAAGTGATAACTAAGGTAGTCACAACTCATAATATGTACATTAGTCGTGGACAAAACCCAATAAAATAAATTTTGGTTGTAAATAAAGAATATTGAACCGAAAAAAGAACTATAACATTGGATAACATAAATTGTATACAGGGTAAAACGCATCATGCGTTTCTTTGTTTTTAAATGCATTCCTCCACAATGGTAATAGAAATTATTTTATTACACTATTGAAATACGTTTTTACATTCTGTGCACATGCACTATTGTGTATGCCTATTTATATCAGGTTCATTTCCATGTTATATACATTTACTAATTTTAAATGCTCGTGTATAAGAAACTCTAAAATTATGAGATAAAATTATCATAATTATTAATATACAAAAAGTATTATTGCCGTTCAGACTCGCATCAAAGGGTTAGTGCAGTGTTTCTCAAACTTTTGTTGTTTGTGGCCTCTTTTCTAAAATTCGGCCACTTCCTTTTAGGTACAGTAACAGAATACAATATATAATATTAGCCCCTTGCCATCATATTTCGAGATATTCGCAAAACTTACAGCGAATGTTGTTGACGGGTACGCAAGAGTATGTTAAGATGACATAATGTGTGCAGGAGCAGTCGATATTAATTCGCAACTATAGGTATAAAAAAATATAGGCACATGCCGTGAAAACAAACTACGAGGATACGTTTTTAATCGTATATCAACGTAAACCTGATGACTCTAAAATCTTCAAATAATTTCTCGCTCCTAAGAAGGGAAAGTTCTGCAATTTAAATATGAGGAAAATATTATATACACTCACCGGCAAAAAATTCGGTTACTAATTTTTTTTTAATTTTATATATATGATGCATGATTTCCCACTAGGTTTAGCTACCGTACTCTATATACTCTTCTTCCGCTTCGCGACAGTCAGCTGTTCTTGATGCATTTGTCATACTTTGCGTTTCAACTGTCTTTTGTTGGCATTTTGTACATAACTGTATCGTTAAAGATTATGACACTGCGAACTTGTAGTAATTTCTTCTTTCAAGGCTTGCAAGGTCGACTCAGTTTTCTTAAAGAGATTTGCGCTACTCAAATTTTGTTATCGTCTATTACGGTTGTGACTGCAGAACGTCGCAAAATTTGTAGCATTCGTCGAAGGCGGCAGAAGTAACGTTATGTCTCTAACCATCTAAAATTTACTCTTTCATCAACGATACAGAATATATTCATAGAAAATTTAGAAAGGCTGGAGAATATACAACCAGGGACGAATCGGGTCGTAATCGCAGAACATCAGCCCCTGATGACTGCTGTCAGAAACCACCACTTCACGACTCTCCAAACCAGAAACGAACTCCATCATGTGCGGGGTGTCAGTGTATAAAGAAAAACAATTAGGAGAAGGTTATATGAGAGTGCATCTGGTAAGACGATCGGTACAAGACTCAGAATTACCGCGACAACAGCGAATTGTTCGCGTAAGGTCATAAAAACTGGACAATGGAAGAACGTCCTATTCACGAACGAGTCCAGATTTAATCTGAAATCTTTAGATGGATGAGAACGAGTATGGATGGGGGCAAGAGAGCGGGTTTTCTGTAATTTTTCACAGAAAACCGCTATTTCGTTTAAAGACCTTGACCGAAAACCTGTCATGCTATTCCGTGTTGGTGCAGCAATTCTGGGCCATGTACTGGTCGTCTTGTCAGCTAGACACTTTCATTCCACGGCTGTCAAAATCAGAAACAAACTTCATCATGTACGGAGTGTCGATGCATCAAAAACAACACTTAGGGGAAGATTAAGCGAAAGTGTCTTGCTGGCAAGACGAACAGCCCGCAGAACCCAGGATTGCTGCGACAACACGAAATTTCTCGCTCTAAGTCATAGAAACTTGACAATGGTCGAATGGGAGAAGGTACGAGTTCAGATTGAATCTGAAATCTTCACATATATGGAAACAACTATGGAGAAGGACAGGATAGTAATTTTGCTGTAATTGAAGACCGTTACTTCTTTCAAAGACCTTGATCGAAACCCCAGTCGTGCGGTGCTGATGCAGCAATTCTGTCTGACTGACAAGACGACCAGCACAGAACTCTTGCGGTAAAAATCACCGAAAATTCATCTAAGAAGGATTTGTCAATGCAAACTCGAAAACGCCGATTTGAAAGAAAATACCCATTCTAAGAAATCATCTCGAGCGCATACCGCAATGGTTGGGTATTTAAAGAAGTCTTTTTGTTGAGACCGTATAAAGTCTAAATATGTTACGTTGGCTAGTTTTGTGATAAAAGAATAACTCCATTATTTATTTGGAAAGGAGTTAACTTCTTTTGATGATTTTCTCTAGGTTCTTGCAGATACACGAAGTTACATCAATTGGTCTATAAATTGAAGCTACCGTTTTGTCATCTTCTTGCAGAAAATTTCCAGGGGATGCTAGTTTACTTTATTAGAGACCATCGTTTGTAATAGGTACTAGCTAGAGGTAGTAATAATGATGATGCACGCTACTTCAGCAACAATGGATGTATACCATCGGAATCAGCGCTAGTGTACGGATCAAGCAATTCGAGATCTAGTTTAACTTTGTTTGGTAAGATGGAAATGGACCTTAGACTGTTTGAAATACAAATTGAGTCATCTAGAGATGGAGAATTTCCGTTTCACCAACATAGGCGTGGCGGAACTGATTCCAAGTTTACAACTTTTTGACTATTACTATGAGTACTGACAACTTTGATACCATCGTTTTCATCTTTGAGTGTGGAAGATCCTACTAGAACTTAGGGAGTTATTATTTTATTTGTAAAAAGCTATTACAAAATTAATTGGATGCTTGTAGTTTACATAATCTCATGTTAAGCGGGAATATTTGTATGAATCCCAGTATTTCCTGTTTTTATTAATTTGTTTTCCGGTGTAGGGTGAAATCCAGGGGCTCTTGGTTATACCGCCTGACTGCCATCGTAAGTGGCAACTATTTCTCATTTCGCTAATACCGCCAGTATTAGACTCGATCAATATGTATCTGCCATTGCGTGATTTCTACACATATATACCTACTTTTTTACAACCTACTGCCTAATATTCAGCTCGCTATTGCTGGTGCATATGATAACCATTACAAATAGCGCGAGCATGTTTTTATCTTTTTAAGCGATAACGACAATCTGAAATAAAATTTTTGTTTTTATTTTAATTTTTGTATAAGGAATTGAAAAATAAACCATCGACAACGATATTTAATAGACAAAGAGGAAATACCGAATACATTAAAGAGAGTAATAGAAATATAATCGCATTTCTAAAACACTAGAACATAAGGCAGGAGAAAACTATGAAGTCCCAAGAAAAGGTAAAAGAATGGATATCAAATAATTTATATAGCGTGTAGAGTAATTTTAAGGAATATTGGAGATGTCATGTAAAAGAAAGATTTTGCAGTCTCTTTGCAGCAGTCTCGGGTAGGATCGGCTTCGCTAGTCAAAACGCTCACGACCCGGTATGCCACACAAGTGCTTGTAAAAACTGAAACAAACGTGAAAACCAATAAAGTATACGAAACGATAACTAGCAATTACTAAAGCAATTCAATATATATACAACAATTGAATTTTTTCAGTTTTACCAACAACATAACATATTTTGCAAAAGAAATAATTCTAGTTATCCATCTTGGCCCAATGGTTATTTCAACTATGGTCTTATTTTTTTAGAAAGGTATATGTTGTAACTTTACAGATAATTCTATAATTAAACGTTTTTGTTCTTAGACTTAATCATTTTGTAAATATACATTACATTGTAAAATTAGAGACGATAGCAGTCTTATCCTTTTGTAAATATGCATTACATTGTATAATTGTTCTGGGGAAGAAGTTTTGTCATAAATGGCAGATTTAATTGAAAGCTACACAGGGGCCTGCAAATGAATGAGGGTGGGGGCGATAGCGTACGTATTATTATATGGTCAGTGCGACACTGCACTTTGGTATTGAACCTGATATAAACAGCTAATTATAGGATACATCTGCAGAAGGGTTTGATAGTAGTAATCACTCTTCTCTCAAAATTACTGAATTTTGAATATTTAAAAAGAAGTCTATATAGAATTCTAGATCATGTATTTAACGGAAATGTCGATTACATAGTCAATTTGTATGTGCTGCTCCCTCAACAGTATGTTGTACAGGTGCCTCCACTTTTTAGGACTATCTTAAAACCAACGTGCCCAAAAGGTGTCTCCTAATAAAGCTGTAGTTACAGCAGCACGAAATGTTAAATGCGGCATTAGTATTGCTATAGATTATTAAGTACTAAATTCAACAGATGTTTAGCACCTGTGCAAAATTTACTAGTTCCGCCACTAAATAATGTTCTCCATAATCTACTATTCTACTCCATTGCTTGAACTCTGGCATAAAAATAAATATTAAAAGGGAACACCTATATCAATAGAAAAAATACTATGCTTTGTACATATATTTAGCAGATATTGATCTATATTGAACGTTTCATAAATGACGCACATGGATATCTTACAAATTTTTCGTTCAATAAAATGTTTTGCTTGATGTACCACATACAGAGAAAACTTCCATCGAAAATATTTTTTTATAAAATTGTTGCAAATTAAATTTTACCCGTGCACGTTAGTTATGAAACAATAGATACTATAGAACTATAATATAAGAAGTAAAGAAACCCGAATTTAATTTACGTAAAAACTAAGTACCTATTTGTAATTTGTGTTTAAAGTATCATTAAATATATTTCTATATTATTAGTATTTGATTTTCTTTAAATAAATATTTAAAATGCTAAATAAAAATGTAATTTAAATTTATAATGAGTGAGCAAATGGACAAATAGTGCCTATCTTTGATACCCCGTATAGGTATGTTGTACGCCTTGTTCTCTCTTCTTGCCTAGTAATGTAAAACTTAAAAAAAAATTTATGAATGTTGTGAATATTTCGGAAACTTTCAGAAATGTATGGAAACTGTATGGAATACACAACTGTGTTTTCAGAAATTAAACAAAATGGTACTTTCCTATACTTATTACGTTTTAAATATTCACGCGCCAGTAACTGAGTAAATAACATTGTTTTTACAAAAATTAAAGCAAGAAAAAAAATAACAAAAGAAAAGTAACTCCCCAGTGCACCGGTGATTTGAACTTGCGACAGCCTGTGCAGTACAATATTGTGTACCGTATAAGACTAGTGCTATGATAAGTTCAACTAGCCGCATAGGATAAGAGCACGGTAACCGACAGCTAATTAGATGCGCTTCGGACTTCGGACCAAAATTGCTTTATTTTAAGAGTTATTAAAAATATGAAAAAATATATTTTTTAACTAGAGCTAATTGATAAACGTAGTTAAAATCATGTAACTTCCCGTCAATATGCGTTGTTGAAATTAAAATGTATCGTTTTCTCCCTAATTTTTAATATGGTTGCAAATTCTTGCTAACCCTAATAAATTACTTCAAATAGGCTGTCAAACTTATAACGATTGGCATTTGCGTTTTTGAATAAACAATCAATTTCAAATTTTTCAAAAATTCCTGGAAAGCGTCAGATTAAAATTTGGGAGAACGGCAAAATTAAAAATTAATTCGCGGTGAGTCTGAAGCGGTGCATTTTAATTGTTTTTACAACTTATCAATATAATAATTTAGTTACGAATTATAACATTTAAATAAAAATCCTATGGGACACTAAAATATTTTTCATTGGGTGTACCTCTGCTAATAATAGTATAATGTTCAATAAACAAAAATTAAATTAGGTAGATGTGAAATTAATACTTACTTTTTGTCTTACTATTATAGTTGAGGCAATTCTTCACATAGAACTTCATAATAAATTATATAAAGTAAATGCAACCATTGACTATAAAGGTATATAATCAAAGATGCAACTCACTTTAAAAACTAATTTGTTGACAAATTACAACCACCTAACCTCTACATATGACATGACATTTGAAACTGACAGAAGTACAAGTACTGCGCGTGCACACTAAAGTAAAACAGAGTTTCTCAACAAGTTTTTACACTTGCGCAGAAGTTGACAAAATTTGGTCTTAAAAACAGCATACCATCCTCTATACTCTATCATGGTGAGTAAGAAACAAAGGAAGTCTTTTAACATTAATTTAACCGTCCTGTTTCATTCTGCAGTTTTTTCTAGGCTTTTATCACAATATTTAAGTTAGCGTACAGTACATACAAATCGTCTTGCGAGAAGCCAAGACCGCGTTCCGTCTGTCCAAATCTCTGTTGAAAAATTCGTAGGCATTTTTCGATTTAGATTAGTAGAGCAGTACGTGCGGTTATTTGGCCATGTTAAAAAGTGTCTCCACTTTCTTAGGAAAATAAATTCCGTATTTAATATTTGCGGTTTAAAAAAAATCCGCAGTAGTTTACTTATCAGCTGAAGCTACAAATAAAATATGAACCGCTCCGTCTTAACTTACAAATTAATCAATCTGATAACAAAAAATAAGAAATATGTGCGGAAGTTTAATATTTAACAAATAGCAGCAATATGTAATATGTATCTGTAGACTGAATTTGCAGTTGAAAAGTGCGTGTCCTTTTCTGCGACCTGTGTTAAAGATTTAAGGTATTTAAGTGCAAGGATAAAACATTACTCAAAACACTGACAGTTTTGACCTTTGACCTATGACCTATTGATTGACCATTATACTGTTAAGTAAAAGGTAAGATTTTTTGTTTTAAATTTTTTGTCACCCTCTCGCAGTAAATGTTAACGAGCCGCCACTGGAACTCTGTATTACTGTATTACCTACTGTATTACTATTTTATCTCCCTCTAATGGTAGCTTGAATAAGTGCTTTTCGCAAATAATTTAAATGTTCTCTGTTTTATCAGCACTTTGCACTAAACGTGTTTTCTGTTTTTATTCCTGGTTTGACATACTTTGGCAAGTGTTGACAAGTAGAGGGAAGACTTATAAATAGATATGACAGTTCGATCCCGATCAGTATTTAATTTTTTTAACTAGTTTACTATATTTCAAAATGTTGACAAGCGTGCCACAAGAATTCCGAAAATTCGCGCGCCACTGCTACACCTTGCGAATTATTTTGAAAGATACCCTTCGATCTCTTGAGGATATTCGGAGCAACCTTGTACTGGGAGGTAAATCTATCTATAGGTTCATCTAGACTTGTTGAGATTGATTTGAAAGTAATTTTTTTGTTTACAGCGGATCTAAAAGAAAAATTATTAAATCAAGAAATCATCGGTACACTTCAGCATATCCTAGATGATTGCTATCCCACGTTTCTGGTTTTCGGTCAGCACTGTCATGCGAAGGCTCTTTTTATTAACTACTTATTAGAGCAAACGATATTACCACTTCATAGCTCTAAATGGAGATGGGTAAGTTGAAACTGATAGTACCTTTTTGTATTGCAGTGCCGTAGCATTTATTATTTTGCCTGACAACTTCCTTTAACTACTGAAGTAATCACTCTGAAGTTTATTATATTGTTTCAGTGAGTAATATTTTTAATAGATACTTGTGATAATAGGTTAGTCTGTCATATGGTCATACCAAGGAAATTCGTTTAACTCTTGGACAGGAATACGAAATAGTGGAGAAGCTTAAAGCCCATGAGAGACCATGGACTACGGTTCCCGAAAGCGATATACTGCGTTCAGATCAAGAGTCACCTGCCGAGCATTGCCCAGCAATAGAAATAAAACTCAACAGTGCATTTTTGAAAGACAAAGTGAATGTTCTGGTACCTCCAGATTGTTCGTGGGAACACTTATCCGATGTTTTAAACAAATGTCTCGATAATATTTTACCTGTGATAATATATGTTATTAGTGATGATACTCTTAGTGATGCAGTAAGTAATTTGAATATAATTTTATCTTTTTATCGGTTTGTTAATTAAACAAATTTGTAACATTTCTAGTAACAATTTGACTTTTGTAACAAAAATTTAATAAAATGTATTTTTTTTAGAATATTCAGGAGATACGTAAAATCAAGAAAACTTATCAAGATCTTCCATTATTATTTGTCAGCATGTCTGATAATGAAACTACTTTGACATCTGAATCATTGACTGAATCGGAGCAACATTTTTTAGAGCAGGCCACAAGTCAGCCAGTTTTTAAAAAGAAACTTTATGTTGATAATAAAACCAGTAATAAATTAATGTATCTAAGGAGTCAACTGATTCGATTAGGTAAGGCAATTTTGGGTAATAGTGTAATTTATTTATTTTTAATTTTGTGGTTCAATTTTCATGTAGGTTATATGAGCAATGATGAACATAAACAAACCGATGAATCTCAGATGGGGCAATCATTTTGTGCACAATGTGCTGTAGCCAATAATTTAATAAGCGATTACGAATGTAAGGATAAGTTTGTAATATTTGTTCGGCGTGCTTTTAAATCGTACCTTTTAAAAATGTCTTCTACATTAAGTGAGGTAAGTGTTGAAATATATCTTTACGACTTAATTTCATTTGGGTTTCTTCTACTTGCAATTTTAATAATGCTAGGTTACTTTTGTTCCAGATACATAACTCTTGCTTAAAGAGTTTTATATTAACGGCTTTCGATATGGCCAGAGAAATTCAAATAACACCACGCCGAATAAAATATGCCCAAGCTACAGAAGCGGAATTATTTAAATCTTTGATGAAAATAGCTAGCCAGAAACAAGAAGAAATCACTCGAATTATTCATTCTACTCTCCAAGATATGAAATCCAATGTAGCTGAGGTGTTAGAGGGCTATTATTATAGAGGTTAGTATAAAATTTGTTGATTTGTTTCTTGTACTGGGTTAACAAAATAAATATAGTCTTTGTTTTGCATTTTTCTCTGCAGTATCATCAGTGCTAAACATGCACAGTGGTTGCTGCTTAATTACTTTTGGTTTTACCTAAACTGATTTTAAATAGTTGCTGATAGTAAAACGATTTTTTCTCCATTAATTTAGCTATGAAACCCCAAGTTTAAAAGCTGTTTCACCTCGACTATACTTGACCAAATGTATGTAGTTTCTGAGGTGATTGCAGAAATTACTTTATTTCATTACTATTTAAAGCACATGTCACAAAAGGCCAGAAACTTATTGTACACTAATTACTTTATAATTTAATTAACTGTTTTTTTATGTTCAAATCATTGTGGTTTGGATTCTAGAATATACTGTTAAATTTATGACAAGTCCGTTTGAAACATCCTTGTATAATATTATACATCAAATGCTTTAATATACGCCTTGTAATAACCTAAAGGTCCTTAATTGGTTAGGCTTTTTTTGTCTTTGTTTCAGAAATTTTCGATTTCAATATTTTGAATCTCTAGGAATTCAAAAAAGTGATTTTTAAAAAATGTGTCTGGGTAGGTGTGTGTACCTCTCATATATCCTGAACATTTGGGCTGATTGTAAAGAGCTTTGGTATGTTGGGTTATATCAAAAAGTCACCGACAATATAAGTTTTTAAAAAACCTAAACGGAAAGTGGAAATTAGACATGTTCTTCTGATAGCATTCCTTTGAAAAACCGCATTTTCTAAATCTAAAAATAGAATCTCATAGAAGATCTTAGGGTAAATCCAACACTTTTCCTAGGGCTGGGCAGATACCGATACTGGCACATTTCCGATACTCGCCGAAGCTAAATAATTCAGATACAAGTATCTGAAATTCAGATACTTTAAAAATACGCTTTTAACAGTTTTAACTGTGTACCTGTCATGCACAGATTTCTATATAGTTTTACTAGATACACGACTTCAGCTTCTGAACAATCAAATAAGTGAAGCCAGACGGTCATTTTGTAGGAGGTCAAAATCTCAAATTAAAATGCAATGTAGTGTGATTACAATAACTTGTTTTTAACGAATAATTGCACTAGGAGCACTATTCTGTAGCCCCTTTTTTAGTAAAATATACACCAGACGTTATAATTCGTTGGGTGTCAAATGATTGCTGCATATAACCTCATCGTGCAGGTTTAAAAACTTCTCTATTTACAACTTTTTTATAATTTTGATAGTTTTGAACACATGGTTAAAAAAACAATTTTTAAGGCGCAGGATAGTCCAGGCGAAATGCTTTGGTCATTTTTTAGTGTACAATGCTGCATGCTCAACTAAAAAGAAATTGAACTGCTGCCTATTGTTATTAGTTGTGTAAAATTAGCTATCAATTTAAGTAAAACTCAAACTAACCAGATTAAACCGCATCCGCTATGCTTTTATTCGCATCGAATTGATGATTGAGAATTTCAAGCAATAATTTCTCTATTATTTGGGTTAGTGAAAAATCTTATTTTAACATTAATTTTATAACCTTGAACTAAACATTTCTAGAAATGGACAGTGGTGGCAGCGTTCGTCAACCATCTGCGAAACTGGCAACTATGGAAATTCAACAAATAGTTCTAAATAAACTTGGCAGTTCTGTAGCAAGTCAGTTGGTGAAATCAGTAGGTTGTCTGCACGAGAGTTTTACTGGTACGCTGCAAAGATGCCTGGAAAGCCTTGAAAAAAATTGTCACGATCAAGAGGGAAATTTGCTGGCATCCGATGCAGTCAGACAAATTATAAGCGCTGCTTATAGTATTGAATTAAAGTCTTCCACCTCCTTCTCTGTTGTTCATTCCTTTATGGAGCGTTTACGAAAAATAATGCACAGTTTTCAAATGCCATGGGTAGCATGTGCACAACCACAGTGCGATCTCCAGTGGCAATTGCAAGTTGTTACAAACATGGTTGATTCTCTGAGTTCATCAAAATTAGCAAAAACTGTTTCCACTCAGGTAAGTTTAAAAATGAATTCATTTCAAAACTATCTCACCGTTGGCTATGTACGTAGTTTCAGGAAGTAGTGAAGTCTTCTCATGAAGCTTTTCAGTCGGCAATGCGTTCTCTAGAAAACCAGTTATCAGGTAAATTAGAACAGACCGAAGAACAAAGGATAGCCATTCGAAAGCAATATGCTCCACGCTTTGCTCGCCTAGCATTGGAAAGTACTTCTTTGTGTGACCTTGTGCGATGGGGTATGCCTGTACAAAACAGAGAAATAGGTCGAGGTCAATATGGAGTAGTTTTTGCATGCGAACGGTGGGGTGGAGTAGATCCATGTGCCGTAAAATCAGTTGTACCACCAGATGATCGCCATTGGAACGATTTAGCTATGGAATTCTACTATACTCGGTAAATTCGATAAATTTAAATCAAATTTCTCCGCAAAATGTATAAAATCATTTTTTTGTATATAAGGACTATTCCGGAACATCCACGCATTGTTAAATTACGAGGTTCTGTGATTGATCATCAGTATGGTGGTGGTTGTTCCTCAGCTGTGCTTTTGGTAATGGAACGAATGACAAGGGATTTATACTGTGGATTAAGAAATGGTCTTTCATGGACAACACGCCTTCAGATAGCGATCGATGTTATAGAAGGAATACGGTATCTGCATTCTCAAGGTCTGGTACATCGAGATATTAAACTAAAAAATGTTTTGGTAATTACTGTTATTTAATTTGCACCAGCATCGTTTAACAGTGCTATTTATTTTGTAGCTAGATAATCAAGATAGAGCTAAACTCACAGATTTTGGATTTTGCATTCCTGAAGCCATGATGTCTGGTAGCATTGTTGGTACACCGGTTCACATGGCACCTGAACTGTTGTCCGGCCACTATGACTCTAGTGTCGACGTATATGCATTTGGAATACTATTTTGGTACATTTGTGCCAATCAGGTACGATTACCGTATGTTTTCGAGCAATTCCACAACAAAGAACAACTTTGGACCAGCGTTAGAAAAGGTATCTGCATGAATTATGTTTGTGAGACTTTACTTTTACATATGGCAAATTTTGTAGGTGTTCGGCCTGAATGTCTTCCACACTTTACAGAAGCTTGCTGGAATTTAATGGAACAGTGCTGGGCTGCTGAACCATCGGCCCGCCCATTATTAGGTAACGTGCAGCCCATTTTAGAGGCGATTCAACGTACTGCATTAGCCGAATCTCCACCTCCAGGCAAGTTACACGCCAAAAACTGTAGTCCTCCTTTTCACAAACGTAAAGTTAAAAATGTCAAAGCCTATTGCTTCAATCAGAACCCCCTTATTTATATGAGGGAATTTTAACAATTGATTGATTTATCATTGTTGTTGATGTTCAAAAATGTGATTGTTTATGATCTGCATTATGAAAATTACCACACATTTTCAACCTAGACCAAAGTTGTTTTGTTGTAAACGTTACTTATCTACTAGGTTTATTTGTTGTTTACTGCAGCTAAAAATATTTTAATTTGTTTGTATAAGATTACAATAAAAAATGTTTGTTTAAAATTGAAATATTTTCCAGTGTAAAACTAGTTGTTTTTTTGCAAGTAATATTTTTGTTTGTACAAATTTTAAAAATATCGACTGATTTTTATTCCCTATTACAGATCCGTAGTTAACGGAGAGTATGGAACTGACCCCAGTTTTTTTTTATCGTATTAATATATACCTACTGTAAGTTATAAACTGTGTATTATTTTTACCGCACGCTTTTTACTCAAAATAAATTTTAGTCGATATTATAACTGCCTTTAATTATTTCGTGTTTCTAGTCTAATATTAATTATTGTAATTAACAATAATTTTTGTTTTGCCATGGTTGTTCCCTATGTAGTTTTAGAAGGTCTCGAAATTTTTTTTTCAACGAACCAAAGTAAAAGTAGTACATTATTTTATATTGATTACAGTTTCACTCATACAAAGGTTTCTTTTGTATTTAAATGTGTTCCTCAGCAGTACAAATATATTCTGATTATTGTCCGAATAAAGAAGAAAAAAGTTTTGAGATACATTAGTTAACAAAAGCTATTTAAAGAAATTTAAATTTTGTACAAATATTGCTTACTAGCACTTTTTAACCAAATTCAGCTATTGACAAATGTTTTAATAAAAGTTCACGTCATCTTTTGTAATTGGCAACTATTAAAGCAATTAATGATAAATTGGTACCATCTACAAGCTGGCAAAAAAAAACCTTAATTTATTTAGACAAAATTAATTCATTTAAAATAAATGCAATAAAATTACATATTAATTTAAATGTTTAGAGGGATGTTGCTTTCTATGTTAATCATTTTCTTGCTAACTTTGTAGTTTTTTGGTTTTGTAAGGTATAATTTAAAAGTTTTCAATAAAACAGTTTGTTGCAGGACACCAAATGAAAAAGAAATTATTTTAATCATTAAAATAATTTTTACTTCTAGTTTTACGTTCCCATACTTTCAGTATAGGAGGATTGCATGTTGGAGGGCGCTGCAATCGATGTTAGGTATGTCATGTTGTTACCTAGGTTTGGCAACAGATGACTCTGCAATCAAAACAATGTGTTCCATTTATTTTCAATATGGTTCGGGCACAGTGACACAAATTATCACGTGATGGGAAGATATACAAATGTTTGACATTTGTTTGGCAATTAAAAATACCTCAAAGCTATTTTGTCAAGTGACTGGAAGGTAACTAAATGCTTTAATTATGCATGCCGTGCACATTTTTATCAGAGTATGCTTGCAGGACCTGCAGGCATACTCTGGTACGTAGGGCATGCGTAATTAGTGCATTTGGTTAACTTCCAGCAAGGACTGTATACATTCTAGACATCTCACTAATGGTCATCTTTAACCATTCACTTCTGGAGTTGGCGGTTCTCCAGTTGGCCAAGCGATCGCCTATTTTCTTGAAGTTATCATGGCATTACGTCGTTATTTCATTAGTACCTAAGTGAAATACCATTAGACAAGTCGTGTCTTTTCCCAAAGGCTGGGTCACCTACCTATCTTAGGTCTAATCCTGTTATCTCACCTGCCTAAAAGCATACCTTGTGCAAATGACTCACTGTAATGTATTTCTACAGTAAAACTGCAAGTACTTGAAAATTGAAGATGGATAATTATATAAACTTTGCGTGTAGCAGCACATACACAATTAAAGTCTGTCCCCTTTTGGGCAGCACGTTTGAATATAAAATAAATGGGGGTGGGGGCATTTTTGGGATGACGAAGTATTGATTATAATATAAATGTAATTATAGTTAGGGTGGAATGATACAAAACATTTTATGGCAGCGGCGTGTGGCGGTATGACACTGTAGAAATATCTACTTTCCTAGCCAAATACAAAGTTTAAATAAAGTAACAAACAATTTTTCAATTTTTAAGAAGGAACTAAATACCTTTTAATTACCCTATCAGTTAATGGTGATTTTATATTTAATAATAAAAAGGGTTTCGTGAAAAGTTATTCTACCCACTTTTTGACCCTTGAAAATTGTTTTTATAACAGGAATATGAAAAAAACTATTTTATTATTAATTAATTAAACGAATTTTTTCGTCAATAATTCATTGTTTTACGCAAAAATTTGATTTTCTTTACAATAATCCAATCAATACACAACGACTTTGCTTCCTCGGTCTCAATATTGAGCATAGCCAGCGAAGCAGGTTAAAAACTAGAAAAATATATTGTGATGTCAATAAATAATATTTAACGTATACAGTTGCTTTATAATGTCAGAAAATCATTTTCAGATGTCTAAATTAATATTTTGACCCCACAAATTAATTTTCTGGCGTCACAAATTATTCAAAATAACTATTTAATTTAACATGATGAGTTCAAATAAGAACGAAACATGTAGTGGTCTATTCTAGCCATAATTGAAACCAAATCTCTTCTTTCTTAACTATTTACTAATTACTAATATTTTAAACTGATTTTTTGACAACAATATAAAAAATTTTACACCAAAAAATGGTTTTTTAAAATAATAAAATAATCATTTATAGACATCTGCATATCCCTTCGACAATGCAGAAGTAAAAAATAAATCAACATAAATGCTATTTTTCATTAACTATGATTGAATTTTCTGGCCTCAAAAACATTTTTATTGCCATCAAAATATGAATTAAATTACTGAATAATTTTTTTATGTCAAAAACGTGTTTATTGACATTAGAAATCATTGATTGACGTCAAAATATTATTTATAGTCGTCTAAAAATAATTCATTTATAGTTTCCGAATATTTTCTTATTTTTTAATTTGTCAAAAAAAATAAAGTATTTGACTAAAGCAATTAAGAAGAAATAACGCAGATGCCCACCATCAAACCGGGGACCATTTCCAAGAAGAGGTCCTTAGACTACCGAGACTCATTGTATCAACACGTTTGAAATCGACACACAAAGTGATAATTATACAGTACTATGATAAGCAAGCCACTGCTATCGGTGTAACTATTGACCCGCTCTATTTTCTCCATTTTGTTAAGTACCTTGTGTATTCATTTTACACATAATTAGTGTTGAGCAATTATTTTAATTATTGGAGTATTATTTACTCTATTTTGTAAAACATTAATCCTACAAATTAAAAAAAAGCACGACCCAAATGTCTCAAACTGTAATGTAATTGTATGGATTTATTAAATATTGTTCCGCGCTTGTGTTGATTTCTGATGTTATTTTTTCGAGTGCTATATTGAAAAGCATACAGGATAAAGCGTCTCCTTTGTGTAGTTCTTGTTGTGTGTTGAATGAGCGAGAAAGGTTATTTTGTATTTGTACTTTGCATTCAGTTTTACACATAGTTGTGTTCTGGGATTTCAAAATCCTCCAGGTCTTGTAGAGTGCTTCTCTATTGATGGCGTCATATGCACTCTTAAAATCGATAAATAGGTGGTGAGTATCTATATTAAATTTAACATGTCATTTTAAATATTTGTCTGGGTGCACAAATCTAGCCAACAGTCGACTTTCCTTCTTGGAATCCACATTAGTACGCACTAACTCATATTTGCTGCGTGTGGTGATATCCGTGCGGATAGGATGTCGAGTATTTTATATGCTATGTTTAATAGTGTAATTCCACAATAGCTTGCACAGTCAAGCTGGTCGCCTTTGTGTGTAACGGGCAGATAATACCGCAATTCCATTCGTTTGGAAGCGTTACTTGTTGCCAGATCTGTATAATAATTTCGTGTATGTAGTTGTTGCCCTCCTTTCTTAAATAATTCAGTAGGCAGGGTATCTAAACCGGTGCTTTGTTGGCCTTGAGTTGCTTAATCTTAAAATTCCCTTGATTCATTCTGGTTGTTTGGTTTTTCTATTTCCTGTAATTGTTGGTCATGTAATGCTCTGTTTTTTGTTTTGCGTACTCTATACACAATGTAACAATATAATTCAATGTAATACATGATACTACGATGTAACAAGGTAATTCGACGTAGAACAAATATTTTCGACGAAATTATGACAGACAAAATGTCAAACATAACCTCGACGATTTGTAACCTAATATTTTCTAAATTTGTAAAAACATGTTAAGATTAGCAACTGCTAAACGAAACGTTGTGCAAAGTATAAGTAAATTTAATAATGAAACAATACAAAATGCTACAGAAATGGGCGCAAAATTTGAAGAAAGAGTCAAGGGTACAATCGTAGAAAATTGGATTAAATATTGGAAGAATGTTTTCAGGGATTATAAAGATGTAGTTATAGATGTCAAGAAAGACATGAAAGAAAAACCTATAAAAGCTATTTGTTATCTGTCCCTTCTTGGATCAATGGTATATTCTGCAAAACACAATCCAGACCAGGCTAGCTTTAGAGATGCCTACGTAAGGTAAGTGTTACGAACTTTTGAAATTGAATTTTGATAATTTATCTTGGATTTATTTAATTGTAGTAATGCAAATCAGTTGCTGCTCGTACATCCAGATTTACAAAAGTTAGAATCAGTTCAACATTTAAAGAACATCGAAAGGTGTTACAACCAAGGGACAATAAGAAGATTAAATGTGGGAATTGCATCAGTGATTTGGATTGATTATCATAGTAGTGAATGCCAAAATTACCAATCTAACTGCCCTTACTTGCAACTACAGTATAGAAAATTCACGGAGAGAATATTAGATATAGGTTTTCTAGATAAGTGGTGGATTATAACTGATAAAATGATTGATTATGATATTGGCTACTAGTAGAAAGTTACAATATTTACAACTGAATTTCTCGCAATCAGCAAAAATTTGCTTATTCCGTAAAGTAACTAATGCACCGATCAGTTTTGCCAACCATATGCATTTTGCTGCTCTTACAGGCACGTAACCAAAGAATATCAAAATACCGCAGAAGCGTCACTTGTGTCGGTTCCTTTGATGTTTTGAGCACAATTTGGGTGACCTTCGCCATATTGAAAATGGTTAACGTCAAAATTAAATGGCGCCAATTTTAAATATAACTTCTAGACATACAACACAAAGAACTAAATAATATTGCTAAAGGTAATTCGCAGGAAACCGAAGCACGCATTAAATAAAGTAATAAGTAAAAATAATTCTGTAGATCGAGTATGATTTTTATTAGGTACGTGAAATGCAAATAAAATTACATTGTTCTATATTTTGTAGTAGGTATACCTACCGCGTATTGTTATGTCCAAATGGTACGAGTATTTACCAGCGTTTGACTAAAACTGATTACTTTAAGTAAAATTCACAGAACGCAATTTACTGCTAAGTCAACCAAACGAGCTGCTCCGTCTGTGATGCTGTTGTGGTATTGAAGTATACTGTGGTATTGTGCTACATTTGACACGCTAAATAACTGTAATACCCTTAAAAACCTGCCATCGTACACTTTTAAATTAAATTTAAATCAGCGTCAGAAAAGGGTACGTCAAGTCGCGAACCACATCTGTCAGAACTTGACAGTTAAACCATTTACAATATGGCCGACTAAAGTACAAAAAATATCGAAGTGACGCTTCTGGGCGTTTTGATGTTCTTTGACGTAACTAGAATCTTTTGGTAGGTTGGGCCAAAGAAAAAATAGGAGGGCCATGGCCTACCTTACTGTCAATAATGATAATGAAGTTTATCTTAGTACTAAATTTTCCCGTTTTTGTGTACTGCATCAAATTCGTCAGTGACGTTGGCGGTGTAAACAATTTTTTTATTATTAATGTTTGTGAAAAATTTAATAAATAGAAAACTGCTTGCAGCAAAGAAATGATGACAACCGAGTAACTAATCATGGGTAGCAATAAAAAAGGTTCATGATTTCCCTCCAAACTTATTTGTCATTCGCAATACTTAAGTATTGCCATCAAAATATGAAATTAAAAAAAAATTAATGAATAAAATAATTTTGTTCAGTTTTATGTATAAACTAAAAATTGGGCATTAGACTTCCATACAAATGGATCAGCATTATTTAATTAGCATTGCTATTTAACAACAAATTATCAATGTTAACTTGTTTTACATAAAAATTTGTAGAAAATATTTTTCGAACTCTTTTGTTTAGAAATGGTGGCCCAAAACGATTTTTTGAACATTTAGCTGTCATGGTTTATAAACCTCTATAATGATTTATTCAATATTGGAATATGCCTGGCCAAAATATACTATCCTTAGATCTTATAAACAAACAAAAACATACTTTTTTAACCCAACTTGCCTCACCCAGCAACCAACAATAACAAATGCTAAAAAGCAAACAACGAACAAGGAAATACTTAAACCACTAAATTTCAAAATTTTTAATTTTAATTTACAACCTTTAAATAACAAAACTGATCAAGTAGAATTAATTTTAAATAAATTAAACGTAGACATAGCATACCTAACTGAACATTGGTTATCAGAAAGTAATATAAATTGTATAAATATATCAAATTACTCAATAGCTGCATATTTCTCAAGAAATAGTGGTAATTATGGAGGAGTCTTGATACTAGTAAAAAATCAATATGTAGCCACAGAAATTGAAGAAATGAAGTGCTTTGCTGCTGAAAAACACTTTGAAGTGGCAGGAATTGAAATACAGCAATTGAATATAGTCATCCTATGTGTTTATAAAAATCCATCAATTGATAATTTATTTTTTGAAAAATTACAGAAAACTTTAGAATATATAGAACAAAAGTACACTAAAAAACAAATATACCTTGCCGGGGATTTTAATATAAACATCCAAAAAAATAACACAACGGCAAATACTTTTCTAAACCTAATGGAGCAATACAGACTCTTTCCAACTTTCTCCGAATCTTTTAGAGTAGGAAAAGGTAGACAAGGCAACGTAACATCTACATGTATTGATAATATTTTTACAAATAAAAACGAAGATAATCCGAAAACAACAACAATAAATCTCCACGTATCAGACCACAAAGGTCAATTCCTTGTAACACACATGGATTCTTGCAATGTAACAACGGAAACAGTAGAATATCGGAAAATAACTACGTACAATCTAGCAATTGTTATTAACAAATTGGACAAAGTGGACTGGTCAATAGTTTACAAAGAGAAATCGGCCGCTTTTGAAAAATTCTTTGAAATACTTCAAGCAGAACTCCACACAGCCTGTCCAGAAATAAGAAGAAAAGCAAGGAAAGAAACTGCAAATATAAGAAACTGAAGAATTAAAAAGGATAAAAAATATATTGGATGCTTTAGCTACCAAAGCAGAAGTTAAAAAAAGATCATGAATCACAAAATGCATATATCATATGCAGAAATTACTAAAGAAAAGAAATAGTAAAAGCCAAAAAAGCAGCCAATGCAAACTTCATAACAACAAGCGATAGCAATCAAAAAGCCCTCTGGGAAGTCATAAATAAAGAAAGAGGAAAGAACTCTAAAAAACGTATAAACATGACATTAAAACCAAATGATTTTAATAACTACTTCTAGGAAGTTGGAAAAATCATAGCAGATAAAATTACATCATCTAACGTAAGTGCTGAAACCTACCTTCAGTTACAAAATAGAAATACAACAAATTCGTTCTACATGTTTGATGTCACAGAAGATGTTTAAAATCATTAAAAAAATGAAGAACAAAAAGACCAAAGATATTTATGGGCAATCAGCGGTTCTCTTAAAAGCCATAGTTAAACCGATAGCCGTACCACTTGTTTACCTTTTAAATAAATGTTTTCTCAGTGGAACATTTCCTAAAAAACTCAAAATTGCTAGAGTTACGCCAATTTTTAAAAAAGGAGAAATAAACGATACTGAAAACTATCGACCGATTTCAGTACTTCCATGCCTGTCTAAAGTGTTCGAGTCTATACTAAAGAATAAGTTGGTAAGATACTTTGAAAACAAAGGCCTACTTACCACCCATCAACATGGATACAGAAATAACAAATCAACTATTACTGCAATGGTAACCATGATGGAACACATTCTAGAGGCAATTGACAAGAAACAGCTGGTACAACTAGCGAGCTGCGACCTCAGTAAAGCGTTCGATAGTGTACACCATCAAACACTACTACGCAAATTACAATATTACGGAATTCGTGGTATCTGTCTACAACTTCTCGAGTCATACTTACAAGATCGATATCAAATGGTTACCTACGAACATAAAAATTCCCTACTTAAGCATATTACACATGGAGTACCACAGGGTTCGGTGTTGGAGCCGATTCTATTTATCATCTATATCAACGACCTAATTGCAAACGTAACTGCAGATGCCGCATATTTCTTTGCTGACGATGCAACTTTTATCAATACTGGACAACTTGAAATTGAACTATCACAGAAAACTAGCAATACACTAAACGAAGCAGAAAACTGGTTTAACGCTAATAAAAATTAACGTTAAAAAAACGCAAGTGTCAACGTTTGCAGCAAATACAAACAAAAAAAACGAAACAATTTAATTTTTGGGAGTGATCTTCGAACCAGACCTACATCTTGATCAACATATTAACGCACTAAGCAAAAAACTTTCAAGTTCAATTTATTGCATAAGAAGAATAATAAACATTGCTACAAAAGAAGCAGCAAAACTAGCTTATTACGCCAGTTTCCATAGCTTGATTTCTTACGCCATTCTCATATGGGGAGATTCACCA
The DNA here is from genome assembly GCA_958336395.1 of Ctenicera cuprea. NCBI lineage: Eukaryota > Metazoa > Arthropoda > Insecta > Coleoptera > Elateridae > Ctenicera > Ctenicera cuprea. Next base: position 19,435,977 of record OY284496.1, read on the forward strand.
AAATCCCAAATAATATTTAAACAACAAAAAACCTGCGTTTGACTAATCAGTAGTGTTAGCCACCAAACAAGTTGTAGAAACTTATTTAAAGAATTAAAAATACTCACCTTAGCGTCTATACATATAATTGAATGTGCCACTTTTATTCATGAAAATAAAATAAATTTTAAGCAACACGTGAACTTCCACTCATGTAATACTTGAAAAAAAAAGTGAATTTGTGATACCCTACCAAAGAATCAAAACAACCCAACGTAGCATCAACCACAAGTGTATTAAAATCTACAATAAACTACCTGAAAACATAAAACAATTACCAGTTTACCAATTTAAGCAAAACTTGAAACTTTTTCTTATGAATGAAGCCTACTACTCAGTAGAGGAATATTTATTAGTAGACGATTAGCAGATTACATTATCGAACGTGCATTGCCTAATGTGGGTACTGTGATTGTCTGATTGATCTATGCAAGTTGTCTTTACGTTTTACTTATTTTTATATTATATTTGTTACTAGTACATGTACGATTTTTTGACGAGTGTATAAAAATGTACTCTTTCTAAGACTAAAATAAATTATTATTATTATTATTATTTAAATTACACGTTTTAAGGATTTACTCAAATCGATAAATATTTATTAAACATTTAAGGACTCATTTCATTTATAATAATTTAATAACATATGAAGCATAATGTATAATAAAGATTGCAACATCGATATATAAAATCCGGAACTGTCTCAACTTTACGCGATAAAGGGCCCTTACAGCTTGACAGTTTATTTATTATTTTGAGTGAATGTTTGTGGAACTGAACAAAAAAAAAAATGGTTTAACTTTTTGGTGCAATGTAAAAGAGAAAAAAAAAATTTTTCATAAGATAATTGTGTATTCACTAGAGTTAGGTACTAATTGAACATCTCGTTTAAATTAAAATATCAATTAAAAGGTTTCTGGGTTGAACCCTTATTGGTATCGCTGCTGCCAAGATCTCGTCCACGGTTGCACGGACATCTTCAGAGCTTTGGACTCTTCTGCTACTGGAATACAATTGGCAAGAAAGGTGTAGGGGCTGTGTTTATAAGGGTAGGGTGATCAGCAGTGTGATGGAATAATCTGTAGTCTGGGAAGGTTGCGGTTGTGCATACAGCATTGTGAAGAGGAAAACTGTGATCTTGGTAAAGATTATTAGGATCAAGATCGAGATTTTCCTCTTCACAATAATTATAAACCACTGTTCACCCGACTAGCAGGCGGATCTGTCATACACCGCTAATCATCTTATACCTACAAACACAGCCCCTGCACCTCTCTCGTCAGTTGTGTTTCAGCAGCAACAGAGCTACAGCCATGAAGATGTCCTGTGCAACGGTGGACGAAACGTTGATAGTAGCAGCACCGATGATTCTGCTTTAACCCCAAAGCTAAGATGCCATTGATAACAGCCTCGGAACCCTACAACTTACACTATTAATTAAAAGCATTCAAATTTACATGTATGAAACACTAAATGAATTATCTACGGTTTTATTTCTTTATATTGCAAATAAGTCACATAATTATAGTATTATAATAAGAATAATAGTTTATTGAAATGAAAAGTCAAAAATTTGTTGATATATTAAGAATTTAAATTCATAATATTTATATTTATAACATTTCTACCATTCATTGCTACTATTTTATTCTATTTCTTATCATACGTTTAGTATCAACAATAAAGAGTTTAAACTGAAGCATACGTCATATACAGATGCTTTATAGGAAGGGATATTTGGTAGTATAAACTTCAGAATCACATCGGCACAATATTTATTTTATTAGTTCAAAAACAATATAATAAAAATTAAGTACCAAAAACACAATAATGCAAAATAAAAAGTCACAGCCGTAATATGGTAATCATTCCAAAAGCGTAAATTCGCAAAACAGAAAATAACAATCTACTCTATATCACCCCGTCAATTCTAATTACGCACAGTTAAAGAAGTAATTGAATCATGAATCGCTGTTTAAATATTCTTCCCATTTAGACCAACTAATTGGACTCGAGTGTCAACAGCTGCGAGGCCAATCTCTCCTGCCAGCGTATCCAACTGTCATGTAAATACGATTACTACTGTAATAGCTGAAGGCGGTTGAACATTTTAAGAGAAAATTAAACTACCTATATACATAATACTACTTTATACATAATATAATTATGTTCTGGAAAATACTTTGTACTTTACATAATTACTAAAATCACAATTATGTACACACTAAAGAGAAACATTTTAAAAACGATTGGGAACTACATCTAGGAAATTCAAATGACCTTCAGCGGGTATATCAAACATTTCATAGTTTACGCTGCAAAATTATTGCGTAAATTATTTAGAATTAAAATGTCAGAACTCGTGTATTTACAATTAAATTTCGATGACTTTCACTTCTCCTAGCCGATAATTATAAGCACTGGGCCTTTCTTTGAAACTGAGACATTAAAAATTGTCACACGTGGTTAATTATACTCAATGTTCCTTAATTTAGCTTTCCAAATTACATTTTTGGCGTTGGCGTAACAACAAAAAAAAACAGAAAAAAATTAATTTAGTGTTATATAGATTTTTTTGTAAACATAAAATAGATAAAAAACTTTTGAATCGTTTGAAATAAATAGTTAACAGGTAGCAAGATAGCTTTCTGTTTTATTTTTTAACCACCAAATAAAATCCTATTCCATCACCTAATTAAATAAATCATAATTCTGTATTGCGTGTGACTAGACGCTTATTAAATTTAATTTACAACAGCAAATAGGCAACTATTCCTACAACTCGCAACCAAAAAAAATAACAAAACAATAACAACTTACGCAATGGACTAATTTAGCCAAAAAACATACAAACTACTGCTTAGCTAATAATACTTGGCTAAATATTAACAAAAAAAATCATAATAATAATAAATTAATACATTATACTTGGTTTCCACTTATGGCTTGGACTGGCTGTATAACAAAAACAAAAATTAAAATTTGCGCAAAACAAATACGTTATAAGACGGACTTAATCAGCAAGATGCTGACAACTAATTTTAAAAAAGCGTTAATAACGCAAAACTATAATTCTAAATAAAAGTTTTATACTTACTCTATGCACACTAGTTCGTCTATGTTCGCTTTGTAAAAAGTCATTTTCTTCTATACAAAGATCTGAATCGGAATCTCTATTGGCTCGGCCCTGACCTTCCTAAACAGAAGTAGAAAAACCGTTTCGTAAATGAATAAACTAAAATGGTGCATCTTAGTCATATTCATTTGCTTTTTATGTTTACCTGAGTCATTTGCTCTGTCGTAGTTAACAAACGAGCCAGAGGGTTGCAGCATACAGGCAGAGTTTCTAACAAGGTTGGACGAGAATGTGTAAGAAGAGGTTTCATATAATGGGTATCAAATGATCCCCAAACACGTGCTAAGAACGCCTTTTCATTTGGTTTTGGAATATCTGGTCCAGTTACATCAGGCCAATCATTCCCTCTAGCGGTACTATTACCCTAAACAAAAAATGTTAAAAAACTAAAATACAAAATCACCAAATAAGTGCATAATCAAGAAATTTACAAAATAGATTGATATTCTCAATCTCAAGTCTCCTATTATCAACATAATTTTGGATTATTAGAAATATTGCGCAACAAGAAAAAAATAATATTTGTCTTACGGCACACATTTTATACCTACCCCTGGGGTACATTCCATAGAATTGTATACCTGTTGGCAAGAATAAAAAAAACAATTGTATACTGAGAGTAGAAAGATGAAGGGTGTTTCAAACAACGTGCCAACTTAATTTTCTGACAGTTCCTGGCATCTTTTTCCAAGAATTCTAAACAAGTTGATAAAAACAAATTAATAATGAAAAAGTTATATCGCAAGCATCCTTCATGCATTTATCGAAATTTTGTAAAAGATTAGAATCAGCGGTTCCGGACCAAAACCGTAACTGAAAAAGACCGCTTGTCTTTTGAAGACAAACCAAAACTGTAATTTCACTTACAGCGATGAGCTTAATCGAAACCTTCACTCAACACTGGACGACCAATATTTTTTTCGCCCTAACAGTCAAAATGTCAATTCTAGTAATCTGTATAACCTGTCTTTCAAAACTAAATATCTAGAATTGCATTGCATAGATGCTCGTCAGTAAATTTGTGAACGTAAAATGAACAATTTTCATAGTTTGTCATTTCGTTCGACAGTCAAACTGTCAAAGTACATAACGTTTTCTGGTCTACTATAAAAGTTTTTAATATATACAATATACAATAAATGGCGCCTTTTTCCATGGCTATCGTGTATTTTTTATTTTTTTAATAAAATGCACAAAATTCGACAAATTACAAAAGGTGATATATGGTTAAAAGTCAGAATGAAAAACTATTTAAATATAAAAAAAATTGAAAATGTCGCCTATGAGAAAAAATAAAGTTGGCAGTTGAAAATCAACAATGGTAGGTAGCAATTATATTAAATCTGATAAAAGAAATGAATTCAGAATAAAAAAAGTGTTCCAATAATGCGTTAGCAAGAAAAATATAAAATAAACGACAAATGAGCCAAAAACAAAAAATCCAAAACTTCATTTTTCTCAAGAACTAAGTAAGGTTAACTAAAATTTGTTTTCAGATTATAAATTAGCATTAAATTCCACAAAGTTGACCCTATTTAATCGTCTTCATATGTTTTCATATAATAAGCGAGATCCCAATGGAGAGCGACGAAAAACGAGCGTCCTGTATACCCCACTGGCTGATCTGTTTTTAAAAACATACTGAAACTGATACACAAGTAATGCCTACAAACAAAACTTTAAGCATCTGTTCTAAAGTTATTCTGAGATATCCTATAAGAAGTGATCTGACTGTGCCCCCTTTCAAGAGCTGTAGCGCAGCAAGGAAGTGTTTTTTCGGTATGTTCATATGAACACTCCTTTTTTGTTTTGATCAAGGAATTCACCCACAGATACATTTAGAATCACCCAGGCATATATAGTACAGTTGAAAGTTTCCAATATAAAATGAGATTTTTTATGATTTTAGCATTTTTCCATTATTAAAACCTTTAACTATGGTCTTTCAGAGACCTACAGAATATTTTCGTTTAATAGACAGGATATTTACAAAGTTTATTAAAGTTTCTTAAAAAATTAATTCAATTTTGAATCTCTTTTCTTTAATTAAATATCAGAAATCCGAGTGAGCATGTTGTTTTGAACATCCTGTACAAAATAAACCACAATCAAAAAGTACTTATACAATAAGCATAGAACATTTCCACATCAAAATGTTTAAGATGCATTACAGTAGTGATGAACATTGCTTCCTTATTTTTAAATCAATAATTTATATGCTTTCACAGAGAACCAACATGAATCAAATATTTATAATATCGCTGAAGGTCAAGAACAGAACAAGTTTGTACCTAACAGTGAACATTTTAGCATTTTCGTGTAATATTCTCTAAGAATTAAAATATCTTGATTTTTGAGGATAGGAGCCATATGGTAGCAATTGGTCCCCCATAAGTGTAGTGTTTAAAAATAGGTTTTTTCTTTAGTATATTATTTAGAAATCTTGCCTTGCTTTGTTATATAATACTGAAAAATATGTACAAAATGTCACTTCTTGCTTAGGGCCTTGGCAAATAAAACCACCAGGTAGGGATTTACCGAATAGTGATTCTAGTGACGCGTTGAATTCCGAATATTCAACCAGTCTCTCATGGCCCACTATCGAATATTTCGCCCAACTATTTGCCTAAGTACCAAATATTAGGCTATCTATTCAATCAAGTAACAAATAATAGGGCAACTATTCGGTTAATTACCAAATATTAGCCAACTGTCCGGCTATGTGCCAAATACTTACTGGCAATATTAATGTGTGCGCTAATTGCATCATATAAGCGGATAGTGTTCCCGTTTAGCTACCGAAATTATAATTTGTTTCCAAGTATTTTAATCTTAATTATACCTTCAAATATTATGAAAGATATACAAGTTAGTACTGTTTTCACTTTTCACTATTTGGTTTAATCGAATATTCGGCAAGCTCTAACATATGACTCAATATTCAGTTGATCTACCCAATATTTGGTGCATCCCTACCACTAAGAGTTCAAAAACATGCAGTGCATCTTAGAAAACAATAAGCAAAACAAATAGCAAAAAGATTTTTTTTCTTTAACATTAAAATTGAAGATGTACATTTGTACATAGCTGTTTTTATCCACAATTACAGCATGTAGTTATTTAAATTTTTAAACCAAAACGTAATAAAAACTTACACTTCTGACTCCTTGATTAGAGAGCGCTTCTGTTTCTTCATCGATACCAATACTGAAAATTGCACAGGCGATTATTATTTTTTGTTTTAATGTGGCACAGATGCTTACGGAATTTGGAACCAATGAAGCAAATTCATAGTAGCCCCTCCTTGAATAATAACAGTAATAATAACTATGAGAGATGTTGTAGTAAGCATAGTTTGGCGGGCTTCAGATACAGTATTACGTATAGCTAAAGCAAACGACATTGCACCACGAAGTCCTAAAAGTGTCTCCAATAATTAAATATTCTTAAGAATTACAAACAAATATTTACCAGCAAAGAATAACATGTGTTGAAAGTTACCCGGTATTTTAGGTTTTCTACCCAAATTTAATAAGAACGATAAAGGGTAAATATTTGTAGCTCTACCAATAGCGGCACATGTCTATATGAATGTTAAAGATATATTCTTGATTTATATACGACTTTTATAGTTCACTACTTAGTAGTATAATTATATGTTAAAGGATACAAATCCTGCTAATATAAATAATGGATCAAAATGATGTTTAGGAAACGTAAACATCGACACGCCAATGTACGAAAAAATAAAGTTTTCAGCTAAAAAGTTCAACAATTCAAACATCTGTTTTGTTCTCATCCTAGAATCGTCTGATAAATTGTTATATGTATAATGAGCTTGGCAAATACCACAGAACAAAACTGCCACAACACCTTGAACAAATAAAATTAATGTAAACAGCATTGTAAAAAATGAGTATTAATGTGATTATGACAATATACTGCACTATTTTTAATTATACAATCTTGTACAAGATGAATCAGATAAAAGCATTTTTCTATTTACTCCAAACTAAGATATAAGAAAAACGACAAGGGACAAAGTTTTCTAGTTTTTTGTTGCTTTCAAAATGGCATAAAATGATATATTTATATCAACTTACTAATTTTTGCCGTTACTGTACGGTAATACATCATTATTCGGTGTTATTAGGAAAAGAACTTTTCAAATATACAAAGTAATTTATAATTATGGTACTGTGTGTGGAACACTAAAAATAAAGCAACTCCTATTTTTTCCTTTTGCTCTGTCATCTTCTAAGGCAGTTAGCAGCCCTAAGAGGGTGTCCACTGAAATTTGTTTATTGATAATATATCTGGAACTGTTGGTCTGATTGTTTTCAAATTTAACGTGAAAATTCAAAATATTAAATATTGCAGTCAAGATATTTTTACGGTGGTGTCCAGTCATAGTACGCCATTTCTTAAGTTTAGCTTGTAACTGTTTTGTCGTTAATTTCTTTCACTAGATTTAGAGGTAGAATTTAACCTTTTCATAAATGCCTTTGATTATCAGTCTAATAAAAACAATCAAAAATAAAACTGTCATGGAAACAAAGCTGATGATAAAGATACAATATAAAAACTGTCTATTGTTTCAATGTTTATCATTGCTTAGTTTTTTTTTAATCGACAATTTACCATTCACTGAAACAAAATTTTTTATAATCCTCAGTTTATCACTAAACAAATACGCATCAATTTTCGATTTAAAAAAATTCGTAGCAGGCGTCACAGATAAAACAGTAGGCTGGGATATCAATTAAATTATAGCTCCATTAGCCTACAAAATTTGAAAAAAAAAATGGTTTTGCCATTTCTTGAGAAATACTTTTTGGAAAAAGTCACAATTTCGATATTTTTTCACTTTGCAGTTTTATTATTTCCAAAAGTTCTCGTAGCTCGTAACATTGCATACCCCTAGAACACTCTCTTCATCCTGATCTGATTACTCGATTATGACAAAAATAGGAGTTAAAACATAAAAATTCATAGAAGGCGGCGCATATAAATTAGCGGGCTGGGATATCAACCAAATTGTAGCTCATTCCCAGCTCTATAAGCCAACAAAATTTAAAAAAAAATTGTGCTGTCGGTTTTTGAACAAATTTTTTTTGAAATTCTCTAAAATGTTGATTTTTCACTTCATAGCTTTTAGCTTTCAAAAATTTTTTTGCACACTAACGTTGTATCTCTATAGGGTTATTATGATAAAAAATTTGAACCCGATCCGTCAACTTATTTTTGAGTAATAAGGTGCTAAAGTAAAAATTTGCAAAATATTGTAGGAGCCGCCATTTTCAAGCTAAAAAGTTCAGAAAAAATGCGTTGCATTTGCCCTAAAGTCTTCTATATCATTCCCTTTTCAAATTTAGAAATTTTCGTTGTGGGTGTGTGTTCAAAAACCGGAAACGGAAGTTAGACATGTTTTTTGGTAGCGGTTTTTTTCCAAAACTAAATTTTGAAAATTTAAGCACGGGATGTGAGAGAAGAACTTGAAGCAAATCGAAAACTTTTTTACCAAACTCTCTAGCTTTAAAACAATTGCGGCTGCTACAACTTTTTGAAAATCTCGACGCCCATTTACTCAAAAACTAGTTGTCTGATCGGGATAAGCCACAACTTGTCTGAGAGCCTTTTGTGGGTAGTATACGATGAAGTAAAATTAATTTCCAAAATCCAAAAACGATAGCAATGCTTCAAAATTATGAAAATTTTCGAAAACTATTCTATGAAATAATTCAAAAAGGAGACGTTCAATTGTTTTTTGAATACAGCATGGAAACATGCGCAAAAAATTGCAATACTTTAGTAATTTAACCGACTTCGTAGCTCCAATAATAACGAAATTAGCAATGGTGCCTCGATAATTTCGAACAGACTAGATAATATAGTGAAAAATCAAAAAACCTTGTCTCATAATTTTTTTGCATTCATTACAGTTTTAGAATACACAAAAATACTCTTAAATGAATCAACCCTGTACTGAAGTTTTTTATGTTTTCAAAAGTACATTTTAAAAAGTTGTCACCCTATCACAGGTATTTCAACTTTAAAGAATTATCAGGAAGCCATAATCTTTCTAATTAGAAAAAATTAAAATCATAATTTGAATCTCACCTGTCAATTCAGCAGCTTCTGCCATCAGAAATGTACTATATGACATCAAAACGAACAATGCCGATTCTAGCAATGGAAAATCTCTAACTCGAGTAAATTTCGTCATGTAATAAAGGTTAAGGAATACACCAATTTAATCAAAACAGAAAAAGTTAACTGCAGTTGAACAAGTAGTATAATGAGTAATTTTAAAAATTATAACCACCAATTTTATATTAATTAGATTGCCCAAACCTATACATCCACATATTGGATTTTAGTATTAGAAGACGCTACTGTCACCAGGTTAAGCTAGTTGCACTTTGGTGGTTGAACATCGCCTGAATAATATAAAATCAGCGGTAAAACATTTAAATAAGTTTTTAAATTTTAATTAAATAAAAATGGAATTAAAACATTGCTGTAAATTTTTTTGTAAAGAAAAGGATATCAATGCAGTAACACAACCCATCACAGCACCAATGAGCAATGAAAGCATAAAAATTCCAAAAAAGTCACCAAGGGCTTTAAAAAACGCTTTTGTCTCGAATCCTCCAGAACCCGACTGATAACGCTCGCCATAGTTCTGAATAGAGCTGTTCAAAAACTATGCATGTAATTTATATTGTATTCATTAAAAAAGCAATACTTACCCACTGAGCACTATTGCTACGGCATCATTTAATACGCTCTCTCCAAATACGAGTGCATATAAATTTACATCTACATGTAAATCATGGAAAATAGCCAGAATTGTAAGCGGATCGGTTGAAGAAATGAGAGCTCCAAAGTATAAGGTGTCTAGAAATGTAAAACTGTTCGCCAATCGTGCGGGCATAAGCTGCACGCAACCATACATCAGTGCCCCAACCACAAAAGAAGATATAGTAGTTCCAATTATTGCGTATGTTAGTATAGCACCCAAATTACGAAAAAAATATTTCTGAAACATTATTATTATATTAATGTATTAAAAGTGGTTAATTGAATAGATATCGTTCAGCTAAAATTTTACAACAGCAGCATATCTACAATTTGATCTCTCTTAAAGTCTGAATTTACGAGTTTAGTAGTGGTGAAAAAAGATTTCCCACCTAACAAACGTAGGACATTTGTATTTCATAACTATAAAAATGTAAAAGGCTTGGATTTTCCAATACTTCTCATATTTTCAGAAACATTTTATACTTATACCAAGATTGAGTTCCTCATCAAATACCAACAAAATAATTGATGTTTTAATTTTCATTGAAAACGAATACCAGAACCCAAATAAAATTTTTCAGCGTTAAAGTGAGAAGGGAAGCCAACTCTAAAAAATAAGTTCAGAATTGTATTCTACTGTTGCTGATGAGCAACATTCAGGTATATCGTGGGTTTTATATTGGCACTTGTTTATACAACCATTATTTTCAAAATTTGAAAAATTCATAGAGAACTTGCCAGGGAAATTAAAATTATAAAAAAAATCATAAACTTTTCAAAATTTTTAATTTTGGTGGTTTCATGATTCTAATATGAGTGCAAATACATATTTTAATAACTATAGCTTTCTGGAGCCTATGTTTTTTGAAAAAAACTAATAAGAACACCATGAAATCAGTCTAATAAATATTACTCAAAACACTTGTCACATAATCTATTGTTATTATTACTGTTAAGCAATCATTACTGAATTGAATGATACCATTAATTGTATTCACTAGTAAATGTAATACGATAGTCAAAGTTTTACAGTCTCACATTGCAGTAGTATTCTGAGTATCCAAATGAATGTGAACTCACCCTTATTTGGACAATTTAATATTAGGATAATATGGCGCTCGTTAAAAACTAGTAATGTGTGAAGTAAATAGTTAAAAGTTTAATAAAATATAAAATTTTAAAACTAAATGTTTGCATTCTCAGCATATCACTTTCAAGCTGCTGAATAAGCTTAAACATCAGTTGTACTTAATATAAACAAAATGCAATCATTAAAAATTATCATGCTTAAGTATGCAAAATAGAAGTTTTTTAGCTTTTTGCTGCGGTAATATTACATTATAATTGCATTTTTCCTTATCTGTTATGCCTGTTTACTACTTTACTTATGCTTTATTTTATTTACCTACTTATGGTTGTATAGGTAATAAAGAATACAATAAGAAAACTAGATTATAAGCTTGACCTTCAATAAAATACGAAATTTCAAAACTTACCCTCTTTAAACTGTAGCCTGCATGAAAAATTATTGGGGGCAAAATTATATTGAAAAATATTTCAGGATCAAAGGTGGCTTTCAAATCAATTTCGTTGTCTTGCACATCTACTGCGCTACGAAATGTATATTGATAAGTCTTGTTTTGCTTAGCATTGTAAGGTTTAACTGGGAAATATAAAGTAAGCGTATCCGGTGGTAGACTGGCATTATATTTATCATCATGTGGGAAAACGTTCATGTTCAGTATAGCGGCAGTACTGCCAGCATATCGAATTATGGCACCAACAATTAGACCTAAAACATATTTGTTAATATAAGTGTGTAGCAAGTTTTTAAAGACTTACCATAGATAACCGCGAGACCAGTTTCGTGCAGAAAACTAACTCTACGATGCTTAAACAACCAAATAGTTAATACAGTAAGAATGAGTAAAAAGGTGTACGACAACAAATTTAAACTATCTAGTCTATGTGCGGATTGGGCTTTGGCATCTAATACTATATCTGAAGCAGCACCATCACATAAATACACAAAATACGAAAACAACAACAAAACTTTTAATACACCCATTCTAGAAACTTTAAAATTTGACACTTCATCTGTTTAATAACCCTTATCCACGTAATATTCCCTAATCTTTGGTACTTTTTCGTGACTTCTCCTTTATCAAATCACGTGACGACCGTTTCTCTTTTTAATTACACCTTTAAAACCCCTCTCATTGTAATCAAATTGATTTCAAACAACTGATATTTTGACTTCTGTCAAATTATATAATAAATAAAACGCACTGTCAACGACCCAGTAGCCGTAGTATGTAACCCGTGAAACTGCGCAAATGATTCCATTTGTGTTTGTTCACAATGAATACCCTAAGGCTGATCCACACTATTTTATGGCTAGCAATCATCCACACCCCACATAAATTAACGCTAAATTATTCGATTCTTCTGCTTCTTTAAAGGCTCTGCGACTTTTTTAGCCTATGCTAAAACCGTTTAGCAAAGATCTTAACAGAATTCACCAATTTTATGGCCCCGAGCAGCTTTGATTCAAATTCTGCAAAGTTCTAACAAAATTACTTTATACAATTGTATCTACTACACCTAATCTGCTAAATAAACAATATACGGGGTTGTTCATATTGTACGTTTCTAAGCAAGGCCGACTTATATGTGTTATATTAAATTCGCTCTGTCTGTAAATGTTTGTTTATATTGCTAAGTAAGTACAGCTGCTGTTTTAGGTACATTAAATTCAACCCTTTTGTTTAGTGATGTCTTATTTTGTTCTGGCGCTCAAGGCAATCGAAATTTTGCTACCCCCAATCGTAGATTTCAGCGGGCGCAAACCGAGTTTTCACGGTCAAAAGCGTTTAAAACAAAAATCCGTCCCCTGCCTTTAGCCACTAGTAGAATACTTAGAAAGCCACGTACACAATAGCACGCAAAAATATTAAGCATTTTTTGTGCGCCCCTCCTAAATGTTGCAATGGGGGGCTCTGTAATATGGCCCCCTATTATGCATGTCACATTAGTAGAATTGAACTTACTTACTAGAATTGAACTAGTCCAAAATACTTTTGCTAAGTCCTACTATATAAGTATTACTTTCCGTACCAAAATATATCTTAAGACCAGGTTCCTACTCTGCCGTTTGAAAATTTTAAAGCGTACGCAAAGGAAGCATTGTTAGTTTTTCATTATAAGCTGCTTAACCGCAAAACTGATTATGATGGCTTACTTAATTCAATCTTGTTGTTGGTCCCCATGAGGAATACTAAGCAACTACGACTGTTTTACGTTAAGGCACACAGAACAAATTATGGAATAAACACTTTTACTGATCGTCTAGTTAATAATTGCAACATTGCTTCAAATCTTGATATTTTCCGCTTAAATATACAAAAACTCAAAATTGCTTTGAAGAGTGCTTATTAACTATTTTTATTAATACCTTCGGTCTGTTTCATTGTTGTGTTATGTATGTATACAAATTGTTTTTGTCTTTAGTTTTTTTTGGTTGTAGCATTTAGAATTTTTCAGTATTCTGTAGATTAACTATCTAAATAAATAAATGAATATGTCAATATATATCGGTAATATCAACATTTTTCGATGTCAATATTATCGATATATTTTTCAAAATCGTGGAGTCCTAATCAAAGACAATCAAACAGGATTTTACATTTAATCGTTAGATATAAACAAATAGCAGTATTTTGAAGGGCTCATCCTCCCCTGCCCTTCTGGCTAATGTATTTTTATGCAATCTTTTGCAGAAAATCGATTGTTTTTGTGGAAATTTTTCATTTTAACAACAATATGCAGACTACCCAAAGCAGACACTTACCAAAGCATCGCGTCGTATCGTAACCGCTCGCGTAAAAATCAAGGCATACCACAACAGGAACATTCTATTTACTTACCGTATTTATTTAATTTTTTTAAACAACTGAAATAAAAAAATTACAAAAAGAAATCATTTTATTTGAAGTATTTATTTTTATTCATATGGTAGGTATATTGGTATTGTTATTATTTAATATAAATGGTAAAAAAATACTTTCCACATATTGATATTAAACGAATAAAGGTACTATACTAGATATTTGAAATTTATATATACAAATGTGCATGATGTGGTACCTATTTACAAACACATTTCACATAATAAAACTAACACATTAATTATGTAAGACGTTACAAAATAAATAATTAAATTAAAATTAAAATTGTAATGGATTACTTTGCACAATTCCTCCAGCTTCACATATATTTTTACCAACAGAAGTCAACCTAGCCATATTATCGAGGCTATTGCCTTTTCCAATAGATTCCAGGTTCTGGTTTACACGATTTGTCGCCTAAACGGTAAAGGCATATTTAAAATATTTTCTAAAAATATAAAATACGATCTTACCTCAAACACCCATGTTTCTGCCATCAATTTTTCATGATCAGCAGTCGGCAAGTTTTCATCGAGTGACTTAGAAGCTCGAGAGAGAACTACAGCGCTAGTATAGATATCAAAAGTAGCATTGGCTAATCTGTTTAAGATCAACTGCTCATCGACTATATTTTTGCCATATTTAATAAGGACCATTTCTACTACTTGGCCAAACTCATCCGCGCTCTGGAAAATGCTGTTGATATAATAGACTATTTAAAAAACTACTTGGATATACCTTTGCCACTAAGTTTGCAGACCCAGACAGTTTTTTGTGAACAAGATGGTCCATAGCTGGACGTGAACCCAACCCTACTGATCTAACCACCCGCTTAGATGCTTCTTCGAAAATCAGTCCTAAATTAGCTGTAGGGTTCTTAAACGCTCTTTGTAATTCTTTTAAGTGTGCACCGGCATATTGAATACCTATTTTTTAGGTATGGAGAAAATTAAGTAGTATTTTGATTTTGCATTATAAAAATGTTTGTCTACCTACCAGTTAAAGCAACAAATAATCTTAAGATATCATTGGTGCCTTCAAATATTCTAAATATTCTCAGATCTCGAAGAACTCTCTCCAAGCCAGCTTCTTTCATAAAACCCATACCGCCCATAATTTGAATAGCTTCATCACATACGTACCAAGCAGCCTCAGATGCAAAACACTGAAAAATGCAAATATCAACATTTTTAAAATACCAAAAGTTCATCTGCGTTATTATTATAATTGGAGCTACAATATCGACTAGATGAGGAAAAAATTTTTATTAATAAGTTCCAGCTTACTTCGTTGAAGTTCATATTGATATTAAATAAAATACTGTATAACTTCAAAATGTAAACATGTCGAAATACATATAAGGTTAAAATAAATAAATAATGTTCAAGTTATTAAGCATTTTATTTAATATTAAATAATTTTTACTTTTTCTATTAATTTTTATGGTGTTTTAAGAAATATAATTGAACGGCTGGTTTAAGAGCACAGATTTTTATATTCCTCCACTAGATAAAAGACATCTATAAAAAATGGGCAAAACACATCGCTGGTACTTTCCCATATTGTTTATGTTTTAAACGTTCTCACCCCCATAAGTGATTAAAAATTACATCTACATCGGCAACAAGCCATCGGCTCCAACCTCAAGACGTTGGCACGGCACTGGGGAATACCTACTTACGTAAGGTACTAGCTAGATATTGCGCTCAAAAATAGTTAATAAACAGTTTAATTTAAGAGGTATCAAAAATATGCAAAAAAAATATATTTTTCAACTATTTTATTTTTTATACAAGATAATTGATAGGCATAGGCTAATTGAAGGGCATCAGAGAAATTTGAGTGATTTAAAACACAAATTTGTAGTTCACTGCAAACAGTTTTCAAGAACTAATTTTTTGAAAATGTCCAAAATTTTGAAAAGCTAGCATTTTTACAACTTTCATATTTCCAGAAATATTTTTGCATCACATAATTATACTTATTAAGGGCTATTAAATAATATAATATATAATTTATATTGATTGGATAATCTGTTTTTGAGTCATCGGACATTAGCCAACATCTTAAAAAATTTGCAGTGGCCTTCGTTTTGAAATTACAGCATTCGGTAAAAAAGCATTTGATTTGTCTTTACATGCACTACAACTCTATGTTTTTAAAATTAAAAAGGTTTTACAAAAACATCGATACCAAAAACCATGCCTAATTTACGTTTCCCATTTTGGTTAAAAACCTTACTTTACTACCTGCTACTAAAAAACTTTCACATAGTAAATATGATAAAAAACGATCAAGGGATTCCAGAAACAGACACAAACACACATTTTATTAACACATTCGCTGTCACTTTTAAGGCGTGGGGTACTCCAAGTGCAGCATCGTTTTTTGCTTAACTGCTCCCTGCTCACAACATGCCATCTCAAATCCGCAAAAATCAAAAAAATTTTAAAATCCCAAGTCGTAACCTACGTGCTGACAAAGGCACATGTGGTTCAGTGCAATGCTCGGGTTTTACCAAGACTTTGTATATCACTTCGTGAAGAAGCGCCGCATCCCCAATCAGAGCAATGCGCAGTGAATGTGTTAAAAAACCTTTTGAGCTACTTGAACCCCAAAACATGCATTTATATTAAATCTGGAATTCAAAAATTTGTATAAAATCATAAAGTAAAAGTAAAAAATGAGGTTGCTATGAAGGTAAGTGTTTTCTGAAGAAGCGAAAGTAGTTAAATTTGTACAAACTTTGAGGTTAGGTTCTATACATCAAAGCAATAAAAAGAGTTCCAATAAACATGGGTCCTTACGGAGTTACAGCCTCCGAAACAGTCAATAGTCTAAATTGTTGAAAGTGCTTTCATTACAATCGTAAAGTAACAATAAACAGCAGGTATCATATTCCATAAAACAATATTTCTTGATAAGATATTACCTTACGTAGGAGGGGGCGCTGCAATTGATGTTGGGTATTTGATGTTGTTACCTAGGTTTGGCAGCAGATGGCTCTGCAATTGAGGTTAAGTATTACATTTTTTCTTTTAATCTCTTTTTAACACGTTCACTGAAGATTTTATAATGATAAACTTACTTCAAAAGCCAAGTGGTTTACAACCATTTTACTTATATTACCTGATATAGTTACTTTAAAGTCTAAAGCTAAATTCAGAAACCAAAGTTGAAAACAAATTTGTAATACGTAAGCAAGAGGCGGACAAACAATTGAAACCGTAGCTCAATGACAAAACTTACGATGCATACCTAAACAAGTGTAGACCTACCCCAGCAGCTTCTTTCATCAGTAGTCTGTGGCACACACCACGTGCCATGGGCAGTGAACGTGTTAAATCATCAATTTAAAACAATTTTAGATTGAATGTTTTCAAAATCAAATTTGCATTCAAATGTCAACAAATTTACTTAACCTAGATTGTAGAGCCATCTGCTACTGAACGCAGAAAACAACCTAAAATACTCAATGTTGATTGCAACGTCCCAGACATGCAACCCTTCTATTTCTTTTTTAGAACAATTAACACTAACACTTTTTAGCAGTATTCTTGAGAGGGTCTTATTAAATCCCAATTTATAACAGTCAGTCTCAGTAACCAATATTATGTATGTACCTTAGATATCGCAGCCTCAAGATGATAATGCTTGGAGCCGTTGTCCATATTTGCTGAAATCATATAAGCCATGGATTCAGTAACGTATTGCAGTACCGCCATTCGAGCTAACTTTTCCCGAATGCTATCAAAGGAGTCAATTCGCTTGCCAAACTGAACACGAGTGGTAGCAAAATCAACGGCTTTTTTTGTACAGGCTCTCATTGTTCCTGCTAAACAAGCAGCCATTCCAAAACGACCATTGTTTAAAATATTCATGGCTACTTTAAATCCATTTCCCACACCGCCCAATACATTTTCAAGAGGTATTTTAACATCTTCGTAGAATACCTAAAAATTTGCAATTTAAGTATGATTATTTTCTATCTATAAGTAAAGTGTGCACCTCAGCAGTATTTGAAGCTTTAATGCCCATTTTTTTCTCTGGTGGTCCACTTGTAACACCTCCAAATGATCTTTCAACTATAAAAGCAGTAACTTTGTCTCTTGTTCCGCCAGTTTTTGGATCAGGTACTTGTGTTTGAGCAAACACAGTCATAATTTCTG
The DNA here is from genome assembly GCA_958336395.1 of Ctenicera cuprea. NCBI lineage: Eukaryota > Metazoa > Arthropoda > Insecta > Coleoptera > Elateridae > Ctenicera > Ctenicera cuprea. Next base: position 19,454,072 of record OY284496.1, read on the forward strand.
CAAGACCTCCATTACTAATCCATATTTTTGATCCATTAAGAATGTAGTGTTTTCCATCAGGTGAAAGCACTGCCTTGGACCTAGAATCAATGATTTTATTAAATCTAAATCTCATACTATACAGAATACGAATACAGTAAAAATTTGGACATGTGGAAAAGTTAATGGCCTCTAAATCATTTATTTTTGATTTTAAAGATATGGTTCATCAAAACTTTTTCATTTTTTATCAATGCTATCTTTTAAAATATGCCAAATAAAGTGTGTCCCACTTTGCTTGAAAACACCCCTATAAAAAATGTATTTGCAACCCAACTGATACTGTTTCTTTTTTGTTAAGGTTTGTTCAAATTTATGTTGCTTGTAGGTTATTTGGTGGCGGCTTGATAGACTTGTGGTTCAACGTTCAACTCTATCGTCCTCTTAGGCGGTGGTTCGTACACTGTTTAAGTACTTAAAATATACTCGGACATTTTTCGGATCCTGGCCGTGGAAAGCAACTGGAAATTACGACGGTGCCGCTGAATTTTCCCCAGGATAGTTTTCATCGTTAATATTAAGATTTATCCTTTTTGTATGAATGAATTTCATTCTGGTAGTTAGTATACAGGGTGATTCATAACATCAGGGACACGCTATCAATATCAATTCAGAATCTTAAAGCAATGGAAACATTTCCGATAAATATGGGTCGGGAAACGTTTTATTACGCAGTTATGACCTCCTGAAGATGGAATGGTGTAATCCCTTTGAGTTGATAATATAGTTACATTATAAATTTGAAATTTTGAAACTGAGCATTACTTATTTTTCATAATTTATGTTTGCCGAAGTGCACCAGAGGTGTCTCATATGAGGCGAGGGAGTGCACGCAATATACGATACATATGTATATTAAAAACTAACTTGGCGTATGCCTTTTTACTTTTTAATACAATCGCATTTACACGACTTACTGTGTGTATTAAAAAGTAAAACGGCGCGCCATACCAACAATAATTTTGCTCCTTTTTCTACAACATATAAAATGCAGTAGTTCCTACTGTTTAATAGTTTAGTCGAATAAATCTACTTTAGCAAGTGGAGGGGCAACGATTATACGTTATAGGAATTATATGCTCTAGGAAATATGGGTTATAGGAATTACACAATGTAGGACTTCTACAGCATCCCACAAACCCTTTTTTATGGCATACTTGATAATTATTAGCGGATCTTTAAGAACTATTAATAATTTTTATTATTTTATAAAATTTTTAAAAATCAGAATTATTTTCTGAAATTTTGTGTAATGGCATTTTAGAGGGTTTTAAACAATTTAAACAAGATTAGAAATCAGTTTTTCAATAAAAAATTCCTAACATTTTTTTCGATTTTTGGCAAAGAAAAAAAATGTCAGTAGGTTGGGCTTTTACATCTTGTAACATTTAATATTCTCCTAAGATACAACTCTTAATCCTTCATACTATAAAAAAAAACGGTTTCAATTAAGCTGCAAATATTTTTTTTATAGGGATGATCCAAGCAAAGTGTGAACTGTATACAGGGTGTTTTTAAAACAGTATGTTTTGTACAATATTTGATAAATTAGATGTTTAATTGTTTTTCTGCAAACCACCACTATGAGCAGAAAATATAAAAAATTTTTCCTCATATAAGTGACGTATCTCCATTAATAACGAAGATCGCAATGGTTGACACTTCTGGATAAACACCCTGTATATGGATATTTAAGTTTAATAAATTCAATTAAAAATTCGTTTAATAATGGCAGACATATGATATTAGGTTCGTTTCTAACAAACTTATAAAAATTTAAAAACGCCAACACTAACCGCAGGTGTGTCATCACACACTGACGATTCCACTGCACTTACAAATTGAACAATTATAAAATCAACCAAAGCTTAATGTTACCATATTCTGTCAAACCAGAGATTTAAAATTTTATCTGTAAAAACTTTCCCATACTGACAAAATTGTTAAGTCTGTGGCTAACCTTAACCATCTGTTACTTCGCTAGTTGATATTAATTTAATTTCCAATCTCACATGTAATCCATATTTTTTATAATAAGAAGCAGAATTAAATAAAATCCTTACCTAATTGATCCTGCATCAGAACCAGATGATGGTTCGGTCAAACAGAATGCTGCCAACTGACCTCCAGTGGTTACTCTAGGCAAATACTTTTCCTTCTGCTCGGGAGTTCCATAAAGTAATATGCCTTTAAATCCTATGGACTGATGAGCTCCTAATGTTATGCCCACACCTAACAATAACAAAAAGTTTCTGATAATTTAAAGGCATACACAAATAATGTTAATGAAATTACTTACCCAAATCGTGAGCCCCTACAATTTCTACTAAACGTGCATATTGCGTGTTGGTGAGACCCAGCCCTCCAAGCTCTGTAGGAACTTGTAAACCAAAAGCACCCAAATCCCATAAGGCAGCCAAAGACTTTTCCTCTACTTTCTCTTCAACATCATTTTTTGCAGGGTTGTTAACTTCCTAAATAAGAGACATCATAAATAACTGATATCTACATTTAGGCATAGGTAACGATTAGGATAACCAGAGATTCTCATTTTACCTAAGTTCTCTTTTTTAAAACATCTGGAGGAGCGTTTGAAACATATTCTATTATTTTTTTAATATTTTATTTTATTATTAATACTCATTATGTGATTAAATAAATTTAGTGGAGCTATTTCCATATTACAAATGATAATAGTTTACGTCTAAAAATGCAAAATTTGTATTCCACCGATTCTTATGATCACGAATTTTTGAACTGCCTATGAGTAATTCATTTTTAATATGAAAAATTTGCGACACCCTTCCTGATTTGTCTTAAGAATTTTATGCAATCTATGCAATTTCATAACTGGGGAGGAAAACTATCTACTGTAATTAAATATTTGATAACAACTGTAAAAGTGGCAGTCGCAATTTCCTGCGGTGACAAATTAACTTAACACTTTTGACTTTTTGTTACTACAATTGCTACAATGAGTTACACAACTGGGTAATTTCCATCTATACAATTCGTGGCATCAATTCATTGCGCAGATGGAAATCCTTCTAGAAATAAAATCTGTTCTAATACATGCGATTTGAACTGCAAGGGTAATTGCTGCAACAAATTGCATTGGTGGAAATTCTCCCAATGAAATCAATTCTATTTTGTTTAATTTGTTGCAGCAACAAATATCACATGTTATTTTACCCACATTGCATGGTGTAAATGCAAAAGTTGCTGCAACTGTTTTGCGGCAACAATTTGCATCAATGGAAATCTCCCTAAAAATTGAATCAGTGCTATCTTCTGCAATTTTTTGCAGCAACAAAATTCGCATGTTATTTTATCTACATTTAATAGTGTAAAGGCAAAAGTTGCTACAACTGTCATTTCTCTAATAAAACCGGTGCAACAAATTGCATAGTGTGAACGCAAAAGTTGCAGCAAAGAATTTCTCAGATGTAAATCCTTCTAAAAATAGAATAAGTTCTAATTCATACAATTTGTTAAGGCACCAATGTTACTGCAACTTTATTGCTACAACAGAATGCTGCAACAAATTGCGTCGATGGAAATCCTCCTAAAAATAGAATAAGTTCTATTTTGTGCAATTTTTTGACGCAAAACAAAGCATGTTATTTTACCTACATTGCGTAGTGTAAACGCAAAAGTTGCTACAACTGTATTTCTCTAAGAGAATTGTAACAAATAGCATAGTATAAACGCAAAAGTTGCTGCAACAAAATAATAGCAAGGAAATTGCGCAGATGGAAATCCTTCTTTACTATGTTACTGCTACAAAAACATACTATAAATCCATAAAAAGAAACAAATAATTATTTTGCTTATTGATACCATAAATATAAGGTAAACAGCTACAAACCTCAAAAAACTTCTGAACAGGATCAACTAGCATCTGTACAGTATCTCTCTGTTCTTCTGTCAGAGCACTTGGATATGGAAAAACCTGTTTACCTTCAATCTGGCCACGGAAAAGGTTCATTGCAAAAGACAAGTCTTCGGTAGGGGCTTCAGAAGCTTTCTCGGAAGTGGAAACGGTTTTGGGTTGGGCTGCGGTAGTGGCCAAGTATCTAAAAGTTTGTAAAACTTCAGTCACTACCAGTGTCATTAAATGGTGTAGGAAATAATTATTTGTTTTAACAGTAATAATATCTACTTAACTTTAAAATATTAAATAATGAGGTTATATGTTCACCTACCTTCGTAAAGACACATTTCGAAGATGATTGGCTTTTCGAACAAATCTAGTTACTTGAAACATTGCGCCTTTCGAAGAACTATTAACAAACTAACGTTATTGATCAATTTAAATTTATCTCGACCTTTCACCTTCGTATCAAAGTTTGTACCTAGAAGCACAGCTGCTTGCAACCTTGATCACACAAATTTTTGTGGTTAATTCTTAACTATGATCTTGATCAGTCTACAAAATGAATTTTTACACAGGCGTGACAACTGTTCACTTTATTTAAATTATATAAATAAGGTTATACAGCTTCAACTTCAGCCACAAAACAAATTCAGTCTTATTTACCACTACCACCTCTTAACTCCTATTTTAATATTTTTTTGCTCTTTGGACTTTGCACTCTTGGAATTGGAACAGGTGAACACAACTTATAAATATGTACTACGCCAATGCTTTGCTGAAAAACGCACTCTCACACTCTCTTTTTACATTTAGATAGGTTACTATTCAAAAATATCGAATAGTTCTTCCTTCCGATAGATCTTAGTTTTGCATGCTTCATTTACATGTTTTATAATGTAAAGGCACTGCATAACACATAAAACTTCTTATCGTTCGCTGATTATCAATTGCTGTATATTTTGAAGAATTGAAGAAACAGAGAGCAACTTTTGTGTTGCTTATTACTGTTGAAACATCTTTCGCTTTTGAAAATTTGTTAATTAACTTTAGTAAACAAACTGTATCCACTTCGAAAACCTTGTTGTATTATGTTGTTAGATGCTTTCTGTTATTAAAACAAGAAGATCCTCTCTCAACTGCTGACGATCAGTTTGCGGCAACAAACCGAAATATCATGTTGATTTTGCTGAACCGTTTCCTATTTTTCTTTGAGTCGACAGATCGGGACTAAATTTTGCTATCGTGGTTGTCCTAGAAACACAATATTACTATACACAAGAATGTTCCAAGAGGTGAAAACTGTAAAGTGAAACATATTTATAAAATTTTGGAATTAAAAAAAATATTGATCAAAAACTGAGCACTGGCTTTACTTTAAAGTTTTGTTTCTTGTAGAGGCAAAGATGAGCTACAATTTGGTTCATATCCGGGTTTGCTCACTTCTTTGATGCCGTCTAGGAATGCTTAAAAATTGGAAATTTATGCTCTTTATTTAATAAACTATTTAAGCTAAATTGCTCATGAGTGATAGTAGAATAAGGTTCACAACTTAATTTTTAGTTGCAGCAACATTTAGGGAGATTAATTTAATAATTTTCCCCTTGTATTGCAATGTTGGTCGGCGAATGTCTCGTTCCGGTTTTCTTTAATTCTGCAAGAAGTGCTTTGCTCATTTTGACATTTTAAAATGTTGCAGTAAAACACTATTGTTATAGTAGCTCCATATTTCCTTTTACCTATTTACGCTTATTTCTTGCTACATTTTACGTAAAAATAAGCAGCTTTGAAGCAGTAAAAACGGAAATGCAAAAACAGCAACTATTAAATTCAACTTTTGAGTTTGTTATGTACAAGGTCGTTTTACTTTCCCACACTTCTAGTTTGAGAATGCAATTCGTACTGTACATAGAAACCCAAAAACGTGGTTTAAAAAAAATGAATGTGCATATGTATATGGTTGGGGTGTACAGGGTGTGGCATTTTCGCTGCAAATGCGGGGTATCTCAGTGTTCGTTAGTGAAGTAAATATATCAAATTATGAATTTTATATACATTTTAATGTCGTCATAGGCAAGTATGGTTTCCATTTGAAAAATGTAGATTTGGGTCATATTTTGAAAACAATTGATAAAAGTAAATATTTTGTTGCACTATCGTAGTCTACACAAAAATGAGCATCAAAATTGTTTCTCTATACCTTTTCAAATAATGGAGCTGTAGCAACCCTTAAAAATTTTGGAAACGTCAAATATATTGCCAATAACTGGAAAATATATAATTTCTGCTTGACCATTGAATGATTCGAAAAAATGTCACGAGAGTGTGCTATCAGTTTTGCTCTGGCACTGACGGATACCGAGATACCCTGCATTTGCATCAAAAACGCTCCATCTGTACACGTAGACATATCCAATCTTAGAAACTAAGAAAATTCTCCAAGTGATTTTTAAAAAGATTAGGAGATAATAAACACAAAATGTTTTTCTAGTATCATTTTACCATCACATTTTGTTCTCAAGCACGAGTCCAGTATTGCATTGCACTGCATAACTGTATGTACAAGTAGTTATAATTTTATAGGATGTAATTGTTCGAGACTAGATTATTACGATTTTTAAAATATGCTATTACAGAAAAGAGTTTTGCTGAAGTACTTGTTTCGATGATTTTTTGTTGCAGAATTTCATCAAAATAGCAATAAAGCCGCAGATAAAGGTATATTTGAGGGAGAAAATAAACTTACTAATTAAATGTTTCATTCACTTGTATTTCTTTGTTTATATATTTTTTTTGCTTTATTTACAATTAAATGTTGGCATAATTACTATTAGGATAATATTACATTATTTACTTGTAAAAAGTATTGCGGAAGCAAATTAAACAATTGCCGCAGAACAATTTTCTTACATTAACCGCTTAAGGAACAAGTTTTTTCGAATTGTTTGATCAAAAATGTTCGATTGAATGCAGATTTATCTAAAACCATTTAACCCCACGCACACTTCATGCTCGACTGCCTTTAATTCCCAAAGAAACGTATGCTCAATGACAGGCTTCTGTTTACTACACACGCCTATAGTAGAGGCTACAACATTCATATTACGATTAGCTTGTATCCAAGCGGAGCATATAGAATTTGATTACATAGGAAACAAGGTCTGACACAAGGGCTTCTAAATATGCCAAAAACTGCCGCACATGTTAAGATGCGAGCATGTATGATAAGCGGTTAACAATTTCTCACTGAAAGAACGTGAATATTTTGAAAAAAATAACTTTAACTAAAAATAGTACTTTTAAATTTGAATTTTGTTTTGTTCATTTTCTTTTTAATTCATTGTTCTAAACCAATCCATCGGTTTTCCAAAATAATAATAATATAACATTCTCTTTTGTAGGGGTATAATTCCCTAACAGCAATATTACAGTATAAAAATAATAAATACCTAATTATTACGAAATGCTTATAATTAAAAATGTTTGTATTACCGCGCGATACACCCATGCGCATGCCAGCGTAGATCCTGTTTTTTTCATCATTCATTCACACTCACAGCTGTAACAAAACTTGGTAAAAAGAAGAGTCGAACCTTTTACTTCACAATATCTAAAGCACAAAGAACTACTTTCATACAAAACGGGGAATCCCCTGTTAATAATTAAAAATTAAGTGTGCAACAATTACAATAACATTTTACAGGACGTAAAAAGCCCTATGCAGCTATATAAAAATATACAGGGTGTTCTACTTAAAAAATCGAAGTATAACAGATTAAAACATTAGATACTTTTAAACCGGTGCAACAAACACCCTGTATAATTAAATTCAACTTTAAAACATCTGGAGGATACTATATTACCTTGACTAATATGTAGCAGAAAAGTTTGTATAATATGAGGAAATTCGGCTTGTGCGGATTTTACTGTAGGTGTCCAATTTTTCGAAAAAGGTAATAACTGGGAAGGCCCTAACGAAATTTTAAAAACAAATCAGATTTATAAAGGCAATTAAAAGGAAAATAAGAATATGCAAAAATATACAGGGTGTTCTCTTTAAAAAAAAAAACATAAGTTGTAAATACCATTCTTACAGAGAATATTCTTTATATTTGAAAATAATTTTGAAATATGGTCCCCTTTTTTCCCCACAACTTTTATTTGCCACATTTTTTTCTAAAATGTATATTAACGGCAAAAATCGGTGTCCATACTTTTGACGAGATCTGTGTAGCAGTTTGTTACAGTTAATTTGTTTAAAGAGGGACAAAAATGTTTAGTCATCTTGTGTTGATTTTGTCTTTAACAAGTGCTTTTACAAGTCTGTGTTGAATTGAGAAATATTTGGAAAAATTAGTAGAAGTGAAGTGTTATTTGGAAACATTTCGAAATTGATAATATTATAATTATAGTGTCAAAAATCTTGGTTTTTGAAAGTCTTGTATTAAAAACCACCGCTTTGGCAAAACATTGCCAGGATACAAGGCGCAAATTCAATTTTAACTATGTAAAAGTACTAGATAAAGAAAAAACAGTTAATTCTAGATATGATACATATAAAAAAATGCGAAAAAACGGCTGTAAACGACAGACGAGATATCGAAAATCTTAGTAATATCTATATTCTATAACATATTTTTTTTTTGATAATTAATGAGATTACGGTTAACAGTTTTGATGCAAATATTTTCTATTCGAATCAAGATAACCTTGTGTCATTTTCATACTACTGTCAGATGTCTGTTTGTATTTTGTATTGAAGTTTTATATCTTCTTGATAATGGTGCAAATTAGTACCGAAACGTAAAAGTTTTAATGTTATTGTAATGTTTTTAATATAAGACCTTCAAAAACCAACATTTTTGATAGTTTAATTGACAAAAGCAAGGCCAAGACTAAACTTATATACAGTGACCGCCAAAAAGTCTGCGCCACATGGAAAACTTTTTTATTCATTTGTCTTTTTTTAAATGGGTTTCAGCATGATTAACAACCACAAAATTGCCAAAAATATTTGTCATGTCACAACTATGACACCGCCAAAATGGCATTTGAAATTTTAAAATGGCCTGAAATGCCCTTATTTATCAAAATGTCGAAAATTGCCATAAGGAAAAGTTGTTTGTAATTACATTAAGATTCTAAATGTGAAGTTTGGTGAGAAAATTTAAATATTTTAGTTTTTTCATTTTTCTCCAACAATATTTAACATTTATTTTTTTTGTGTATTTTTCGTTTACAGTTGAGTTAATTTGAAATATTTCAATGCAAAAATACATAAATGTTGCATTTATTTATTAAATTTAATATATTTCTTTAAAAAAAACATCAATAAATTCGTATTTATTCACTTTTAAGGCTTTTGAAGTAAATTTTAATAGGAATTTTCAGTTTTATTATGTGATCTAAATTTGATTTAAGTTTTTGTAATATTTAAGCTCATTATCGTGCAAAAATCCACTATACGGGTTTAGAATTAATGAAAATAGTCCACGATTGTCCTGTTATTTTTCGTAAAAATGCTTTTTTTGCACGAAATTAATTACATTTAAAAAATAAATGCAACATTTATGTATTTTTGAAATGAAATGTTTCTAATTAACTCAACTGTAAAGGAAAAATACACAAAAAAATAAATTTTTGGAAACAATGAAAAAACTAAAACATTTGTTTCTCACCAAACTTTATATTTAGAATCTTAATGTAATTACAAACAACTTTTCCATATTTTGATAAATAATGGCATTTCAGGCCATTTTAAAATATCAAATGACATTTTGGTCGGTCATAGTTGTAGCATGACAAACATTTTTGACAATTTTGTGGTTGTTAATCATGCTGAAACTAATGCTCAAACCCATTTAAGAAAAGACAAATGAACAAAAAAGTTTTCCATATGTTGCAGACTTTTTGGCAGTCACTGTATATGATAATATTATATTTTTCAACCACCTGCATTGTAAGTATGCCATTAAAAGCAAAATTATAGGAATGTAAGTTAAACTTACCGTTTGTTTACTTGTTGTCATAGTTGCTGTTGCAGACCAATAATACTTACTTAGCGTCCTAGGGCGGTAAGTAGATTAAGTGCCTGCATAATGGTTAAATATGAAAATAAAATAAAACGTTTTGATCTATGGCAACGAAGTTATAACAATCAAACCTACTATAAAATGTTTAATCATATATGTTATATTTGACACGTACTCATTTGATAAAGCTTTTTTTCATAATTTTTATATTTTTCAGGTGGTTGAAAAAATAGTGCACGCACCTCGAATGCTTAGGAAACCAAACTGCATTCTCGACCATAAAACTGATACTTACGGCCCTTGGTAGGCAATATACTATTACATTATACAGGGTTTAATGTAATTAACATAATTTTGCATTTATGCTATATAATTTTTTAAACAGTTTTAAGCTTATGTCGCCGAAGGAATGGAGGTTGCCCAAATGGAGTCAAAATCTTCTGAAAAAGACGACTCTCATAATGAACAATCATTTATTACTGAATCTGAACCTTTTCAGTATTCAAGATTCTGTCTTGTTTAAGCACTTTTTTGAACTTGAATACTCCGTATAAAAAGCACTTTGAGTTCAGCGTACTATAAGAACAAAACTACAAAATAAAACAAGCAAAAATGTCCCCTACTGCAAAGAAACCTCCTGCTTAAGACAAGGGTATGGCAACGCCAATGTCCTTAACAAATAATTCTAAATTTATAATCGTCTAAATATTATTGGTGATTCACTGACAAAATAATGAAATAAATTGTTTATTTAATGATGGTTTACATATTCCTAATTAATAATCAATATTTTAACTTTTTTTTTTTACTGCAATTAGATATTAATTGATTTCAAAATAAAATTATAATACCTAATTCAATTTTTTACTTGGTCATTTTAAAAAAGAACTCAACTACATCCCGAATTCATTTAAAATCAGCTATTAATTATTTTAAGATAGAGTAGTCATTGTGAGTAGTCGACCAGTGGATATTTAAAAGTAGAATAGGTATGTGCAGTCAGAGCGAAGCACTGTTGCCAAATTTAGGGCTTAACAGTATGCCCTTGGCTCGTATAGTCGGTCATTTCATTCAAACATGTATATCTTATATACACTGAAAAACTGCAGCGCCACCTACAGAGAGTTACTATGAACTAAACCGCGTATATACTGAGGTAAAACCCATCAATACGAAGCCCTACAAAAAATTGAGATCTCAGCACGATTCAACATAACATAACAAAATAAAACGATATACATAGATTTTTTTACGAAGCCCACTTTCGGGCTTCGTAAGTAGGTGCTGGGCTTGGTATAAGATGCAGAGTATGTAACTTTTGGATTGGTAATGGCCCTCTATATGTATATACATATACCTGCATATATGCCAAAGTTTTTTATTGACAAAAAAATATATTACAACTAATATAAGAGTGCAATTTTAAAATAGAAGTATGAAACGACTTCAAAAATTGAAAAGTATGCAACTAACTGCTTGTAAATTGATAGATTAAAAACTAAATATTACACGTGTGTTAAAACATACTATTGTAAACTATAGTACAAGAAAAATACCATCATGGTACTGTGCTACACATTTACATTAATTTTTAATTATGAAAAGATTATTTAAGATACTATTCAAGCACAAGAAACAATAATTAAATTATCTATTTGCGGTATAATAAATAAACAACTGCAAACAGCAGATTGCATTACTATAGTGAAAATAAAACTAAATAATCTCACTAATTCGAACGTTTTAAAAAAAAACGCAGCTAGCTTAATGGCATAAGAAAGATTCATAGCTTAATGCATAATGATATAAACTCTACATGTAAATGTTCGAACTTGAACCAGGAACCTAAACACCTGTACAAAAATTTATAAAAGTTAACTTTGGTAACTCAATTACAAATTATGATAGAAATATTCAAAAATTTACCATGTAACTCATATTGTGTATTAGGTTCGTAGTTCGTGCGTGCATCCAAAATAAGGAAATTTAACACAACGATACTATTTTAAAGTACTAATGAAATTTTTAAGATAAAATCAATGCTGAAATTTTGTCGGTGTCAAATCTATAAAGAAAAAATTGAATAATGTACTACTAGTATTGGTAACTTGACTGTTATTGGTTTTTACAGTCATAACATTAGTTAAATCAATCAAATAACAACAATATTTTCTTGATCATACTGCTTGTCCCAGTAACTCCATAAATTACAAAGTGTTGAAAGCAACTTACATTTTGTTTTACAAGACTCCTCTTGAAAAAAATTAAAAATGACATGTTTAAAGTTTAATATTAATAGTGCTGTAAATAAATACTTAAAAAAAAAAAAAAAAGAAAATAAACCTATTAAGGAGTTGAATCAGACTTCTTTCATTCATTTATAAAGCTCAATGAAAGGAAGTGTTACAAATTATCATAATAAACAAAAATAAATACATGTATATAAAAAATCAAAAATTAACAAAGCTGGCCACAATCAAGGTTTCGGAGTATTACAATAACAGAGTTGTCAATAGTGATGCAGTATCGATACTATTTCAAACCACAACTTGACATTCAAATTAAAAGTGTAATTTGTAAAATACGCTAAACCTAAAAAAAAACAGTTTCTTTATTTTGAACACACTATGTATGATAACATACAGGGTGTTCCAAGGTACTCACCAATAACATTAACAATTGTACATGACAAGTCTTCCAAGAAAAACTGAATAAAACGCACAGCTTAATTACTAAATTATTACATAGACATAATAATAGTCAGCTTACCATTAACACCCTGTACGTGACTATTGTAAGAATAAAACAAAGGCTGATAACAGAAACAGTTACACTTTCAAACACAAGTAAATATAAACACTCGAACTTTTAATACCTCTAAAGGATTCTTTACACAGTTAAATCTATAAATTATCACAAATCAAGTTATGTAAGTGTTTATATAGTCATTATCCTAAAATACTTTCATACATGCTGTAGGAAACAGTTAAAACATTCAGGTTTTGTTTGAACTTAGCGAGTAAATATTTGTACAGTGCTCAATTTTTCACTAGACTCCTTCCTTTTGTGTAGAGGGAGGTTGTGTGGAATCAGGAGAAAGTGGATTATCGGACGACTGACTTTCCGGGGACTGCTGTAAACTCCCAAATGCAGAATTACTTTGCGAACAGGCTATGCAGATGTAGTCTTCATCTTCATTGATTTCCTGAGCAGATAACCCCACGCATGCCATATGGAACCACTGATCACAGCCTCCATCACATTGCACCCAATCAACTTCTTGGCTTGCTGGAAGAAGACAACTTGCTGCTGCACATTTTTCTTCTTGCTCTTCTTCTTCTGAACTACTTTGAGTTTGTCTCGCGCGTCCTCTTCTACGACCACTAGTAGTTCCAGTATCGATTCGCTTGCGAATGTTTTCCTTGGGGTCTTTGGTCTTGCGTTTAGAGATTTTTTTGTCAAGGTCGCTTTTAATTTGTTTTAATTTTTTGGTGGCCTCACTCTCATCTGAACGACGTTTACGTCCTTTTTTTGATGTAATCGCTTTGATCGGAGCCTGATAATATGTAAAAAAAATTAAGTCTTTTTCAATTATATTCCAAAATGTTGCTGATTTGGAACCAAAAAATTTATTACGAATAAATAGAAATATTATGGCATATAAACCAATTAGCATAAATTCGTCCCTTCACTCCAGTCACAAAATGGAAACATTAAAATAAACTTAGCATTTGTACGATAGGCTTTCCATTAAACGACAACATATAGTAATATAAAATCGTAGAAATATAAAGCGTTGTGAGGTGAGCAGTTTTGTTTTGAACATTTTTTTAAGTAATTGTATTCCTAAAAAAGCTATCAATTTTAAAAAACATGGAATTTTGACCCACCCTGTATAAATCCCTTTTAAAACTTAAAAGTTATATGCTTACTTTTGTAATTTGCAAGATTAAATAAATATACCTAAACCTACTGCCATAAATTCACCAGTGGATTCCTGACGCAAAAATAAGTCGAAAATGTCTATACAACTTTTGTTTTAAACCTCCACGAGGAATATTACATCTTTGAATATGGTGTGGAAAAAAGTGAAAACAATTGCATTTTAAAAACAGTTTCAGATAAAAAAAATAATCGAAATTTTACAAACTGCCTAACCTATTGAAGGCCTAAACCTTGGATGCACGAATGGGGGTTATCACCTTTTCTTGTAACCTGCTTTTTTTAACCTTTCGTTTTTTTTTGCATTCTCGTTTGCAGATTTGTATTATTTGATGTCGAATTAACAAAAAAGATTGCAACTTGCCTGTACTAGCCGTTTCCTATCAAATTCAGGTTTTCTGTTAGTCTTTGTAAAATGCGTGATTGTGATTTTAAATCAAAAATCAGGTGTGCTGCTAAGCTGCGAGAAAGTATTCTTGCAGATGTTTTTGTTAGGTTAGGCTGCCTGTATAATTTCGATTTTTTCTCAAACCGTTTTCAAAATGCAATTGTTTTCCGTTTTTCAACACCATATTCAAAGATATGTAGCTTCCTTATGGAGCAGTTTAGGACAAAAGTTGTATAGACATTTTTCACTTATTTTTGCATCAGAAATCAGCTGGTGAATTTATAGCAGTACGTTTAAAGGCCCTGTATAATAAATTGTTAAATATTGTGTTTAACGAACTAATACAAGGATGTGGACCAAGTTTAAAGATTGTGTTTAATGAACTAATACATGAATGACAATCGCCTTTGCAGATTTAAATTCCTAGTTCCGCGTTTAGTTACAATGATCTGTTCATTTTACAAATGTGATTTGGTTTGAGTGATTCACTGATCAGATGCATTGAAAATGAATTTTTGGTTCACAAACGATACATACATTTCTAATTTAAAAGTGAGAGAGGATTAGTGAAGTTGACGGAATAAATTTGCCATATTAATTGTTTTGCCATTATACTTCTCTAATTTTAGTACTTTAGGATCAAGTATTTATCGGGATACTACACGTATAGGTACTTTTTGACTGGTAAATAGCAACTCAGCCTTCAACTGTCATTGGTAAAAAAATTAATATAAAAGAAATATTGCTCCATCAAATATTATTACAAACGTCTAATGCAAACTACTTACATCAAAATCCATTAAAATGATTTCCTTTTCTGGATCTCGAGATGCCTGAAGAAGCTTCCACAAGTGTAAGGTTTCATCAAGCGAAACTTCTAAAAGATCACCCTCCATGAGTATGTCTTCCAGCTGTTGGCGTGCTTCTGCACTTAGTTGAAGTATGCACTCGCTATCATCTACATTGGGCAAATGAAGTGAATAAGCATGTTCATCAACGGTATCATCAGAAAGAGAGGAAGTGACCTTACTACACTCAACTCCTTCATTCGTATTATACGCACTTGAACTATTGCTGTCACAATGATCTTCGGCGCTGAGACCGCTGCAAGAAGCAATTTCTTGTAAGTGCTGTTGTAAGTCAGGATTACTAGCAGCCTTCTTCAACTCTGTGCTAATGATCTTCTCAGTTTTCTGACGGGCCGCTGCTTCCGAATTCTTTTGAGACAGAAGTGACAATTTTGCCATTGCTGCCTCAAACTCACTTTTTTGAAGAAGCTGTTTAACCCTGTCCTGCCATGTCATAGCACGTTCAGTCAAGCACTGGAGAGCTTCCCCCTCTGGAATCCGAACAAATAATTTTTGAAGTGACACTAGTAAGCTGAGGATAGTTTCAAGACGTGGACGTTTTGTACGGTAACAAACCGGGCACAGAAACTTGCAGTCTTTGAAGCCCATTCGAAGAGCTACAGCACTAATATTACCCTTAATTTTTACATTTGCAATTTTTGGTAGCGTAACGCAAGTAGAATGAAACCAGTCTTTACAAAGCTCACATCGCATCATCAAACCGGATGCACCTCGTTGACATATACAAAATTTACAGTCCTCTGCGGAGTTTAAACTTTTTGCCATGTTGGCACTACGAACTGCTTTTAATCCATTTAACTCATGCTCTTCTGCTTCTTTGAAGGTATTCACTACATCTACGGGATCCATTTCGTTAGTTACCATAAATTGCTGTAAATCTTCATCTGCATTTTTTCGGCGGCTTTTTGTAGCAGTTGTTAAAGTTGACGGTGTTCGTGGAGATAACGCCTCCATCAGAGTTACGGAAGAATTTTTTCGCAAAAACGTGCGACTGGTCTTATCCTTCCACGAATGAGCTGCCACAACATACTGTTCTAAGTCACCCACATCTGGTATAGGTAAGGGTATGGCTCGACCCTTTTGTATAAGGTTTTCTACTACACCTATGTATGGATAAAATTCAGCCGCATTGATTTCCTCCAAGTCCTTCATCCATTGCTTAACAGTGCTCATAGCTTGGCTTAGAAATTCTTCAGTTGGAAGATATGTTTCGATATCTTCCGCTTCAGACAGTAACTTTTCAATTTCAATCATGAGATCAGAAGGAGGCTGATTGAGTAAAGTTTTAGCTCGTTCCTCCCAATCTTCACTTACATACAATAGTCGCTTTAGCTCTTGTAGCTCGTTTTCCACCAGCAAATCAGGAAGCACACTTTCGCCTGTTCCTAGAAGATGTCGAATGGTTTCCAACTTGATGATTTCTGGTTTTCTACGAACTACATTCACTTCTCCCATCCATTTTGCTTGACGCAAACGTTCACGCATAGAATTTAGAGAAGGTAATTCGATGCAAATGGCTTCACCATGTTCTAGACATTTTTCTATTTCTTCCACACTGCATTCGTTTAATGATGTTTGTAGTAAACGCTTACCTGTTTCCTCAAATTTGTTGGATTCACGTAACAAGTCTTTCACAATTTTTGATTCATCTAAGACACAAGCCAAACTGTCAATTTCTCCAATGAATTGGTTGAGCTCTTCCAAATTGAGATGATACTTTCGGTCATTAGAATTGCGAGTACGTGTACGTGCCATTGTTGAATCTAGCTGACGAATGACACTGGCACATTTTTCTGCATCTTCTATAGCATTTGCCAGAGTAGTAAGCAACTCGCACTTGGGAAACTTTTTATCTTCCGCTTCTGTTAAGAGACCCTTCAATTCAGTTAAGCTTAAAGTAGATGGTACTCCAGGATCCAACGAATCTTTTACTTTATTCAGCCATACGTCAAAAGCTTCAGCTTTGATTTTGAGCTTTTGTAACATTCGTGGCAATTCATCGAGAGTGTAACGATAACGTAAAGTGTGTTTGTCAGGAGGACACTTACATAGGTCGGCGTAATGGCGCAAACAAACCAGCGTGTCTGAAATGCAACTGCATGTTATAGCCGACAGGAAGCATGTGGTTTTACAGATTTCACATTGACGTTCATCATCTGGTAGTAGTTCGAAAGCTTCCCGTTCTGCACTTGTGACCCCCTAAAACAAAATGATAATGTCAAGATACTAGCCAATTCGAATTTTTAATTTCTATAACTTTTCTAAAATAAGATAATGGAAATAATTTATTTTCTTAAAACAAAATCAATTGGTTTTATAAATATTGTAGCAATCAATGATATTTATTACCCTCTTATTTAAGCTACCCTGTAAATGTATCGCACATTAACCAACTTGAGTATATTCGTAACACAAAACGTCTCAAAATTGAGAAACACTGCGCTAGAAAAGAATAATTTTTTTTAAGTCTTGCATAAAATTTATTAAATATAATGAAGTGTATGATAGATACTTATTGCCTGAAATGAATATTAAGAATCCTTATATTAGACTAAGGAAGAGATCTAGTACGTTCATATTAAATAATGACGATTCATCTTTAGGTGAAATGACAAAAGTAGTTACTAGAACTGTTTTATACCTTTGTTTCTGGATAATAAATTAATGTTATTATCATTATACGAACACTTCATTGTTATCTTATAACAAAACATAAAAATATTTGAGATTTTGCAACAAATTGTTATAGCCTTTGAGGCCACTTAAGACAAATTAAATAAATTTACAATCTGCTTTTGCATATCTGCAATATGGGAAAGTATTTCTTTCATTAAAATTTTGAACTTGAAGAGTTTGAGGGAAATACATGTTTTGGACTTTCAGCACCTCAAAGAAGTTTTTAAAAAATATTTTTCTGTGGGTTATTTTAAAACTGAAATCTGAAAACGGGATCTGATAGAAATTGGTAAGGCAAATCCAGTCTTTCTTCTGAACTCTGTAAATTTAATACTGCAGCCGACAGGTATTTAAAAATGTATTTGCAAAATTTTAAAAATAAAAAAAAATATACGTGAAAACCTGGCTACATGTTTTTTTTTTCATATCCATATGTAACCAAAAATATATTTAAATTTACTCCACTCTAGGCGCTACAGTTATTAGCAGATTGGACCAAACTAAATTGTAGCCCATTCTTAGCATTATGACCCCGCAAAGTTTGAAAAAAAATCCTTTGACCAGCTTTTGTGCAATATTTTTTTAAACATTTTCATAAGTTGTACCAGTTGCCTTGGTTTTAGAAAATGCTGTACATAGTAATATTGTGTCCCCCTAGGGCTACTACAAAACCAAATTTCATTCCGATCTGCTAACACATTTCTGAGTAGAGATAATAATTTTCAAAGAATTGTAGCAGCCACCATTTTAAAGCTAGAAAGTTTGGTATTTAATTTTGACTCACGGTTTCAAATTTTTTTAAATATTTTCAGTATTGATTTCATGAAAATTTTTGTATTCGAGTTTTTGACCGAAATACATGTTTCGGAACTGAAAAAAGTGATTTTAAAAAAATTTCTGTCTGTGGGTGAGTGGGTGTGAGCTCATGGCTCATAAATCTCGAAACGCCATCAAAAGCCCTGACAAAATGCGATTTAAAAAAATCCATAATTGTAAGCAGAAGCTAAGACATGTTTTCGTGGTAACATTTTGTTAAGAAATTGAATTTTCTAAATCTGAAAACGGAACTTGATAAGACCGTAGGATAAATCCAACTCTTTTTTCCCAGAACTTTCTACTTCAAAATGGCAACTGACACAATTTTTTCAAAATTTTGACTTTATAACTTATTACTCAAAATGTTGTAGTGGCTCTAGGGAGACACATTGCCTTTCTACTACAAAAAGTGTCCTATTGGCGTAATCTTTAGTTATTGTAGTAGCCCTAGGTGATCGTTTAAAAACAATTTTTGATGATAACTGTAAACTGACAATTATTTTAAAATTTTGGTAATTTTTAATAAAACATTGTTCTAAAACTGGCGTGATTTGTTTTCAAATTTTGTAGGCTCGTAGAGCTACAATTTGGTTCGTGTCACAGTCTGCTATTTCTCTGCGATGCAAACTATGAATTTTTGAAAATGGAGAATTTATACCTTTTTATTTAATACTCATAAAAAAAATTTAAATATTTTTTGGTTTCTAAATACAGTACAGCATGCCTGCAGACAGACACTAATAGTACACTTCCGCTAGGCTAGTCAATACAGTGGCAGCACTGATGCAATCGATCTTACAAGTAACTGGCCATGCCCAAAATGTTCATTACAAAAATACAAACATACTTTTGAAATAAATATAGGAAAGTTCAGGCAAAGTACTTTGTTCATGTTTGATAATAGCCCCATGCTTCAAATTTGATCAGAAAAGACAAATTAGTTTGGGAGATATAAGTGTATGAAAAAAACAAATGCATCCACCCACCCACAAACAATTTCTAAAACTCAGTTTTTTTTTGAGTTCTCAAAACTTTTTCAAAATCAAAATATTCTATGCAATCAACACTTTCCTGCACTGAAAGTATGTGAGAGTAAAAACTAGAAAAATAATTAACTTTATAGGTTGGTTTTGTATTGTTATCAATAATAGAACCATCAATAAAGCGGGATTTTTTTAAGAATAAAATTTTAATATATATTCTATTTTTTTAAGTGCTTTGAGAAAAAAAGAGGAAGAATTCTACAATTTTTTACACAGTAGTTAATAGCAAAAAGGGCAAAAATTTTTTTAAAAAACAACAAAAATCAGTTTTTTAACCTAATAAAAACAATGATTTTTGAATTTTTTCAATTAAAAATGCAACGCAAGATCCCTACCGTACTGAAGACTTAATTTTTTTTTCTATTATGTTTCCCTCTAGAATAATAAAGCTTTCATCAAATCCAGTGATGTGAGTCTCAGTATTTTACCAATCGGTAAAATGGTATTTTACCGGTAAAGTAAAATCACGTTTTACCGGTAAAATGGTAAAATCATTTCAAATTGCCGCGCGCGGATATTCGTCGTACTGCAAAACAAAACATTTTTCTTGGAAAGGGTCAGAAATGTTTTGTGGTAGGAACAGGGTGGCCACTTAAAACTGCTTTTCAAATTCCCTGACTTCCCTGACTGATAAACTTCAGTTTTCCCTGATTCATTTTTATGGCAAGGTACTGGAAAAAATCTTAAAAAACCAGATGACTGAATTTATTAATGATAATAAATTGTTAAATCCAAACCAATTCGGTTTTAGAAAAGGATGTTCTACATCCGCAGCCATTGATAAACTGTGCTCTATTGTGGTTGATGGTATGGAGCAGCGAAATTTTGTAGGAGCCACTTTATGCGATCTTAGCAAAGCGTTCGACTGCGTATCGCACAGTATTCTTACTGAATGCCTCGGCTTCAGTGAGAGCAGCTGCACACTGATAAAATCATATCTTGATGAAAGGTACCAGTTTGTTAGCATTCGTGATACACATTCCAACCTAAAGAGAATCCAGCATGGTGTTCTTCACGGCTCCGTACTGGGACCTACGCTTTTCCTTCTATACGTTAATAATTTACATGAACAATTTTCAAACACTAGTGTAATACTATACTCGCAGATGATACTACGCTAATTACACAAAATAAATTGGAACCTGTGGTTATAAATAACTTAAGTGAAGCCCAGTTGCATGCTAGAAATTGGTTTGCACAAAGTATTTTGTCTTTAAATCCTGACAAAACTCAAACACTTATCTTTAGCTTGAGACAAATATCTCACCCTAATTTACATTGTCTACATTGACCCCCATCTTAAATGGAATTATCATATAAATTTCATTGCCACTAAGTTTTCTAAGCAGATTTTCCTGCTGCGCCATCTCAAGGCAAGTGTGGGCGTTCGGGCTGCACGTACAGCTTACTTTGCTTTTTGCCATACCTCGATAGCTTATGCTATCCTGAATTGGGGTCATGCACCCTCAACTAGTCGCCTATTTGCGTTACAAAGAAAATCAGTATGTGTGCTCGACGGCCTTCACTATAGAGATGACTGTTGTCAATCATTTATTAATTTACAAATCTTGACTTTACCGTCGCAATATATATACACATGCTTAATACATGTAAAAGAAAAAATTAATCAATATACTCTAAACCAGAATATACATTATCATTACACCCGCTCGGGCCCTCATATTAGGGTAGACTTTGTACGACTGTCTTGCAATAAGATAGGCTCAAATTACTATGGCCCCACATTTTTTAGCATATTACCAATGGAAGTTAGGAACCTTCCTCTACCTGCCTTTAAAAACACACTGAAACTGTGGCTTTTAAAAAAGGCCTACTTTAACATTTACGAATATATGTCTGACAATTTTGTATAAAGTTGTGTTAATGTATTGTATTTGTATTGTAATTATTTTGCATTTATATTGTATTATTATTGTATTTATATGGATACCACCATACTGCTGACCTGTGTAAAACTTTTGTTAAAACACCAATAAACTGATTTGCTTTGATTTAATTTATGGTA
Organism: Ctenicera cuprea; assembly: GCA_958336395.1. Lineage (NCBI taxonomy): Eukaryota > Metazoa > Arthropoda > Insecta > Coleoptera > Elateridae > Ctenicera > Ctenicera cuprea. Next base: position 19,475,777 of record OY284496.1, read on the forward strand.
CAAAAGCCTATTTCATAAAAATTAGCAAAGTAAACTTAGATTACTTTATAGCAAATGGAAATTTTTCAACAAGAATAACAAAATACATCTAAACTTTAAGGAAAAACCAAATGAAATAAATATAAATTTTATAAACATAAACCTAGGTAACAAAATTTTCGTTTTGCAGGGAAAAATAAAAATATTAATATAATTTTGCAAAATATTCCCCGACTATTTTGGTGAAATTCCCTGACTTTCCGTTGGAACTGGTACAATTCCCGGATTTCCCTGCCCAAAATAAAAATATTCTAAATTCCCTGACTTTTCCCGGTTTTCCAGAAAAGTGGCCACCCTGAGGAAACCTAAATAAAGATTAATTTCTTTAAACCAATCATATAATATAATAATATATATTAAATATTTTTTATTTTTGTTATTAAGTTTGTTTAACTTTATGTTTATATGTATAAGTTTATTTTATTTTATGTTTATTGCGATTTATATCTTCATATTTTTTATTTTTGTTATCACATTTTGCTTTGTATTTAATTTAGGTATACTTTAATAATTATAACTGTAACTGTAAGTTACATAACCATTATATTTTTATAAACTATAAATAATTGTATTTTTGTGTTTTCGTATCAAGTATTAAGTAGACCTGTTGAGTATCTAGTATCAAATAAATGGTTTTTCATAAGGAATCCAATGACCTCATTTTTGACGTGAAATGAATTTTACCGGTAAAATAATGATTTTACTTACAGTTTTTTATTTTACCGGTAAAATTACATCACTGATCAAATCAAATGATTTAAATCAATGAATAAAGACACAAAATCGCAAGCAATGGAAGAATTGGGTAGTCAACCTAACTTCGCTGGCAAAAAGGTAAATGGAGAAAAAAGAAAGAAGATTTAAATTGAGCCAACCCTGGATAGTAGTAAAAAAAACAACTACCTATGTTCACCTTTTATATACAGCATTACACAACAGTGAGTTATGGCTAAACTTACCCAATCTAAGAGATTCTTCCGCAGCTTTTTTTCTGTATCTACCATTTGTAACATATCTTGGTATGTGGCAGCTGCAATCAACGGGCTTAGCTTTTCAGGTTCTAACGCCATTTTACAAACCAGTTCGTCGTGTGAAAAAACACAGAACCGCCTTAAATGAGAATAATGAAGAACACACTCTCGACCCATTTTTAACCAATCTGCAGGTGCAAAATTGACAGCCTCGGCAAAGTTATACCTGAATGAAGCATACAAATTTATAAAATCAGTACAAGCTGAAGGAAGAAAACTCAATTTACCCTTGATTAAATCCAGCATGGTAAGCCCTAGGGAATGTCACTACAAATTCACCAGCATGTTGATCAGTTCTATATACTGGCACACCAGCACCCATCAAAATATTAGGGTTCATAATCGTAACTAATTGATGTAACAGGTCAGGTTGTGAGTGAAACAGTTCTGGAGCAGCAGACTTCATGGTTTCTTCAAAAGCAACTGCTTTGCTTCCTGGTACCCCATACCTATTTAAAAAAATGTTTTTAAAGAAATCATGTAATAAAAATGTGTTTGTCAAGGCGCTAAAATGTATTATTATTCTAATCAAGTCTTCTACAAAATAAACATAGCATGGTTTTTTGTTACTTACCAAGTTTTTGGTTCACCCCAGTGAAGGTAATTAATAGAATAGCTCCAGTGGTCTTCATTATGCCAACAAAATGTTGCAAAACACATGCCCACATACATCCATGGCACCTAATATACGAAAATTCATGTAAATTATATATGTATACGAAATTGTTTTGGGGAATATAATACCTTCATGCCAGAAATATCAGCATGAATGTAACCTAAAACAGAACCTTCCAGAACAGGTAAGTTGTTCAAATTCCAACTGGAATAGGCGTATTCTATATCACCAGGGTGTAAATTAAGAGATGTAGCTGTAGGGAAGCCCGAACCATGATCCATTGTGTGCAGATCTGCACCATATTCTACAGTTACATCTTCGTCTATGGATGACACAATACGCCAGAATTCCTTCTCCACGAGTGTTGTTGGTACCAACTATTATAAGAATAAGAAATTTTCATACTCATACATTGTTTCAATTATTAGAAAGCTAGAAGTTTAAAAATACATTTTTTTATTTTATTAGAATTTTAAGCAACAAATATAAGATTTAACTGTCAAAAACATTCTTTAAGTTGCAAAACTGTATATTTTACTCTCAACTTCTTAAGCCTCAGGAAGTTCCTGAAGTACATAATTTTTTAAATTATTAGCTCTAGATTCTTCTATGAATAAATTAAAAATGAATGCTTAAACTTTTATAACAAGCAAATTATTCTGCATTACTTACATGTACTGGCATGTTAAAATAATCAGATTTAAACTGATCCGCCATTTCCCCAAACTGCTGCAAGCTGTATTCACGCTGCGCTTGTTCAAATCCAAAGGCTTCTGTAGGTTTGGACACTTCTACAGCTACACATTTGGGGCAGCGCCAATCACCTTTAGGAATTTCGGTTAAAGGTGGTAGAAGGCAGAAGGTGTGATAACTGTCGTCACAGCCATCACACAGTAACATGCACTCTTCTACATCGCCGCGTGAACAATTGTGACAGACATATTTAGCCAGCTACAAAAATATTTAATAATTTTTTTTTATAACAATTCTACACTACAGCTAAATTCTTACTTCAGTTTCCAATATTGAAATAACATTTTAAAAAGAATTGCTTTATTCTATTTTCTTGTTAGTTGTACTTATAAGTGCTTACCGGATCAAAATCGTAATGGACATTTTTAAGACGAGCCTTTTCTTCATTCATATTATAACCAGCCATTTTAGGACCCGCTCCGTAAAACTGTAAACGTTTCAGCTCTTTATTACTCTGGTCACCATCTGACATATCTAGGGACTCTTCCTTAATTTTTGTTGAGCACTGAAAGATTCAAGCAGTAATTTTATTTTCATTAAATTCTATACAATTACCCATTACGACAAATAGTTTTGAAATCGGGTAGAAACATTCAACATTTTTTTGGTTTATAATATTTACAATACTACTGTGTTTTAAAGCTTTATACAAACCTCTGGTGTAGCTTCTATTTTAGATTCAGAATCGGGTTCATATCTCTTAGATCGACGAGAATGTTTGTCTACTGGGGGTTTGACAGTCATGCGCCCCACAATACCATGGGGTGTGTAATCTTTATCGACTTTTTCCACTACATTTTCTGGAGAGTCTGGTTCTACTTTCTAAATAGTAATAAAATCATAGTATTATTTTTAAACACTAGTTTTAGATAATATATTTACAGTTGTTGTATAAAAAGTACAAAACATTTTAATCACTTACAATATTGACCGACTTTCCTTCTCTAAAAATATCATAAGGATATAAAAGCCTGTCGAAATGTGTCTTAAGTATGGTTCCTATTCCTTTTCCAGCGGGATAACCCATTTGTATTGCTATTTTGGACCATTTTCTTTCTTTTGATACCACATCTGAGCCTCCTATGCAATACAATCAAACAACAATCACAAAAAAAGTACAGATTGCTAACATCTACCTTCTTTTAGTACAAGTCGATGCAGTGTGTAGAGATCCAATGCTCTTTTTTCAACCATAGGAATCCTCAAGGAGGATCCTTGCAGTTCCCAAAATTTTGCAATTTGGTCTAAAAAATTAAGTTTTACTCTAGTCTTAGCCTCTAATTCGTTAAGTCTTTGTATTCTAGGGGTAAATCTAAGTTTGTCAACGTCCACTGCAAATGGTGGCTGCCAATTCTAAAACAATATAATAATACCGAATTATGCTTTAAAAATAATTAAAATAAAAAAGAAACAAGAGTTTACATTATGAAGATATGCAGATTGCTCCACTATATAGTATTAATCTTTTTTTTCTATTAATAATAAATACATTCACAGTTTCTTATAAAGAAAATTTGTAAGATCATTAATAAATTAAAGATATCGAGATAACAAGGTAATTTCATGAATCTAGTAGCTGTACCTGCTAACTAGTTGCTTTATTGTGTAACTGAGTACCTCAGACACGTAGATAATTTTTTAACCAGGAATGCCAAGTGCGATGGTGCAATACTAATGCCGAAGAAAAACGTAAATTACTTTTATATTAAATAATATACAGGGTGTTTCACGATCACCGCTTAGGAAGAAGAGCTTTTTAATTTGTACACATATAGAAGAAAAAAACATGTTAATATCATTTGTTTAATGGAATAAGTGCTACCTGTTGATACCACTAATATTAATATAGCACTTCTGGTTTAATCGAAAATCGTAAAAATTTAATTTTTTAAGCGAAATACTTGGTGGTAATAAATGTGTGGGTTAACTGCTTTACATAAGCGAATAGCGTCCAGTATTGATGCCAACATTACAATTTTGATTTAATGGTAACGAGTGTCCAAAAAATCTTTCAGTCCTGGGCGGCTATAAATTGTACAATGCATACCCTTTTTCAGTTATATCTAAGTACTTTTTTGACCCAAGTCAAAGTCAATTTAATATAAAACGTTTTTGTTTGGTATTATTTACATTCTGTATATTTTAGCAAAGCCTTTTTTACTCCTTTAAGGTTTTCGTGGTTTCTCGAAACTGTTAATATTACAATTTACTTTCGATTTAGACCGCGTCGTCGTGTTGGGATTACACCCAGGTTAATCAGGTAAGGACCGACCTTGTAGCTTGTCTGCCTTTACAAGCATTTGCTCTAAAAGTTTGAACATATTTGTTCGTGGGTCCTGTCTGCCTAAACAGGGCCGCGTACTTAGATTGTTAGAACCTTGGGGCGGACAAGAATTTGATCTTAATGTATCTTGTTCATCAGGACAAGAATACCGAATTTAAATCCGGGATGCGGAGGTATTTAAACTCCTTTGAACCAGTCAGGCAGAACGGCGGAGTTCTGGTTGGCTGTCACCGTTGGGCGGAGACAGATCCGGCGGAGCGTGATCGTGAGATCGATGATGCTTACGAGTCCAAGCTTTACTAAGCATATTAAAGTGTAATATGATTCAAAGGAAGAGAAAAATGTTACCAATTTCCAGCATCAAAAGTATATGGTGCTATTTAAAAAATGAAAAATTCCGGTTAAGCCGGAATTGCTATAAAAATATTAGTGGTGTCCACAAACAGCACTTACTCGATCATACAAATGATATTAACATCTTTTTTCGATATCTGTACAAATAAAAAATTTTTCTTAGTTAGCGGTGATCGTAAGACACCCTATATAGGGTGATTTATAATATGTACGACACACAGAATTTTGGAGTTGCAGTTTCCTGATGATAGAACAGTCTAATAAACTTTTGCCGATAAATTTTGCAGTAGTTGCATTAAATTTTGTAGTTCTATATCTGAGCATTACTCACTTAGCTTAGTATTTATACTAATTTTTGTTTGAATAAGTGTACCAGAGGTGTGTCATATGGAGGGCCCCGTAATATTTCCTTCTAAATATTGTGATTTTCTCCATAGAGGGATACACAAAAAAGGTAGTCTTGTTAAAAGTTGCTAAATCGAACAGTTTTCAAGATTATTCAATGTTTTTGTAATATTGCGTTGCCAATTGCAGTCTTAAAAAAGGTAATTAGGTTATAAGATTATAAAAATTTGTTTCTATTACGTTTCAGCTGAAATCTCAAGAAACATCAAGAAAAGTAATGAATGGGTCAAAGAAATATCCTTTTAATGTCCTAATGTAAGTACTACATATGAAAACAATGAAGTTCAGACACACTTGAGTTCCAAAACATTTCATTATAGCGTCTGCAAGTGGGAGCAGTTTCAACAATTCAACCGAATTACTAAAAAAAATAATTAATTAAAATCACTTGGTTTTTGAATGGGGTGATTTTTCATAGACAATACAAGTGTGTGCGATTTTTCGATAAAATTGTGGTGTAAGCTCACGAGTGCTAGTGAAAATGGTAATTACCTACATCTAAATACTGAATTAGTCGGAAATGCGCGGGTGTTTTCGGAAATCGGCCCTCTTAACATGGTATTGTTTGCTTGTTTCCAAATTTTTTATAGTGGCGTCTTTTTGCAAGTTTAATTTTTTATTTTGACGTAAAAATATATTTACGTTTTTTTAGTGCATATTAGCATGTTATTATTATATTTATTATAGGTGTACACTAAAATTTGGGTCGGTCATGATTTGAACACTCGCGATTCAAGTTGGTTGACTTCGTTATCATCAGCTACCGTTGACATTTCTCGTATTTTGCTTTTTGCTTGTGAGCGACAGAGACAATTGTTGTTTTTAATTCATAAATTATGTTATAATTAAATATGATACTTGCTTCTGGCCGAAGCAATGTAAACTGTATTAAAATAATAATAAATTCATCCAAAAGTCAGTACACATCAGTTTTAAACGCGTCAATTTAAGACTTAAGATCGATTATCCAAAACTACTGTGGGTTTAATCATTTATTAAACAGCACGGTGCAGTTAAATCAGTATAAAACAAACGTGATTGGTTCATTTTATGAAAGGGAAATTCTGTGATTAGTTGAATGAAATGTGAGTGGTATAGTTCAATTAATACAATAACGTGCATAATTTGGCAGTAAGCTTAGAATATAATGGAATCACAGAAACCAGCTAGCAAAATAATAAATAAGCTGTATCGAGATGTAGGCGCATAGCCCGTTGTCGCGTAAAGTTGAGATAGTTCCGGATTTACTATTAGTATATAGATAGTGCGCCGCAATAGGGCATGATACTTACGAAAAACAAATGCAAGTGGTAGATTAATATAACCTAGATTTAAAAAAAATAAAGATCTAGAGATAACAGATTTCATAACAAAAAATGTATGTATCGTGGCCACCTACATCATCAGATTTCTTATTATTAGACTTCTTCCTATAGGGTTTCTTAAAGAAAAACATATTCCTAAGCATGAACATAACCAAGTTCAAGAATTAAAAAAATGAAATCTGTGTTTCGCCAAATTCGGCCATCAATGAAGTAAAAAGATGTCAATTATGTTCAAGAACAAATGGTAAGCAGTTCAAACAGTAAAATTTAATACTTTCACAACAGTCCTATATATTGTAGAAATTGACTTGTGTAACATTCCTTTATTTGTATTTCGCTAAAACTACTCTTTGTTACTTAGGTTAACTACCCTTTGTTATCAAATTTATTATGTAGATTATTGCTTATCGTATTTTAAGTTTAAATCTACATTATTGTACCTACCACTTGCATTTGTTTCTCATAAGTTTTATGTTTCAGCGCACACCAACTATATTTAAACTACATCAATTTAAGCAATTTATTTAATATCCCAATTATTTTGAAAAATAAATATAACAAAAAACCATCGCGCTTTTCGCTAGGGTCATCAAGGAAGTTGAGCATAAAAAAAGCAATATACAGGGTGATTCAAATTTGAACAATTTATATAATTTTATTATATTTCCCAATTCACCTGCACATTTTGATTGTTTGAACTTATTCCTGTATATCTAGTTTTTAAGAAATGATTTCATGAAAGTTTTCAATTTCGCTATTTTAACAAACAAAAATATAAGAACGTAAAAACACGTGGCTCTCCAAGATCCGATCTGGTCAAAAATTGTACACACGATTTTTTTTTGTATACTACTTTCGCAGCAATTGCACTAAAATTTTAAATGTGAGCACTACTGATTTAGCATAGTATTTCTACTGATTTTTTTTGAATAAGTTCACCAGAGGATATGGGAGGGTCACGTAATATTTTCTTCTAAATATTTTACAATTTACAATTTTTGAAGTTTTGTCTACAAAATCTTATTCTCCATACAAAAATACACAAACAAGGTACTTTTGTTGAAACTCGCTATATTTAACATTTTTCAAGATAATTCAATGTTTTTGTAAGATCGAGTAACCATGAAGGTCTAAGTGTTTTCTCGCACTTTCTTTTATGAAATAACTAGGGATGCAGCGAGCAGTAGGTACTTTTTCAAAATGCCGGATAACGGTTATTCGGTATCAGGTTGCTCAGTCGGATAGCCTGATTATCCGGCATAGTTTTTATTTTCGAAGTAGTTTCAGCTTAAATGCAGTAAAATTTAGGTTTTAATCGCAGAGCATAATATATACTTAAAAAGAGTATGCAATGCACGAACCCTTTGGTCTTATTCTGTAGTGGTTTAAGGAGAGAGCACCGAGACAAGGAAACTACTAAATGTACTATTTCAAGGATGTGCTGATTCACTCTAATATTGTTTTTTGTTCACAATCAAGATTACAAATCTGTCAACGAAATTGATTGTAATTACAAGAATTAATAATTTTCAACAATTGTTAAAACTAAAACGTGTTATGTCCTGATAGATCCGACACCATCAAGGTATCAACTGACATAACCTAACATATATGGTTTTTATCAACATTTAAATAAAATATTGACGATCGAGTGCTTTTTATCAGTTCCTTGTCCCGGATCTCTCTGTCACATGTACTGCAAAATTGAGACCTGCATATCATAGCAACAGGCGGTTCATGCATACGCCTTATGTTATACATATATTACTTCCTGATTTTCAGAAATAATACTTATTTATGTTGTTTGAAATCATTTCAAATTTTCAACTAGCATAAATGCTGATCTCTAATATAAATTCAATAATTTTATGCAGATCTGCAAAATACTGGACTTATGGGGTTTTTGCTCTCTTACTTTCAATTATTTTAGTCTATACTTCCAAATCAAATTGCATTCATCTCTTTTACTGGAAGAAAAATTTCCGGCCGAATATTTCATATTATCCGGCCAAACCGAATGTTCGGTGAAACGGCCGGATAACGGATAAAAACCGAATACCCGTTGCATCTCTAGAAACAACCCAAGTAATCACCTCCTAAAGTTTCCAAATATACTTAGGAAGCACCCTGCATCTTAATTTTTTTAATTTAGAAATTAATGGCTCTTGAATAAACGGGAGACGATAAAAAAAAAACCTAAAGCTCATCAGTAGAACAAGATGCTACACTTAAATATTAAATAGTTCTATTTAAAGCCCTAAGAGGCTACCACCCTTCCTCTTTTTGGCCAGTGTATATTATTAGTGGATTTCAATCGCTAGTTTTTTCCGTCAACAAAAAACAAAAGCGATTATTGCTTTTGTTAATATGAAAAAATTTCGTGTAAAACTTTAGCTGAAACTTTCAGTATTTGTTTTTTTATGGGTGTTCAGAGTTTAACAAGTGGTGCCACAAGTCACAACTTAACACGGCTGAGGATATAAGGAGCATTCCGATCTTATGTAGTAACTGTTGAGGTTAGAACATTGTGATATAAAATATTGTAGAAAATACAAAAAATAAAAAGTTTCGAAGCATGGGAAAGTTCAAGCAAAGTGTTTTGCCCATCTTCAGTTAGATTATTTACTAATTCATTTCGATGTTATTTTAATCAACTATGACAATAGACATGAGTCAAAAGATGCTTTATACAACTGGCCAAATTGTGTATAATCCGTAATACCTAAGTATGTGTAGAATTCTATTTACATGCATTTTTTACTTTCTTTTTCTTGTCCAGTCACTTGAAAGAAAAGGGGTGTCGATTGCTAGGATTATTAGACCATCTAGATTTACATCTTAATTAAGCCTAAGAGACATTCACAAGCACTCCGGAGTTAACAGGAATCGAACCTAGGTTGAGATATGACTAGTACTTCAGATTTAGTTTTTCTTAGCATACTAGAACATGCCCTATGGCTAATTTATTCATTCCCAGAAATTGAATTACCTTAAGAAGGTTAGTCAGTTATTTAAACAAAGTACCTTTTAACCACCCCTAGCTGAGCAATTCAAACAAAACTAATGCCTTTTTTCATACATAATACGACATACATAAATTTGTAGAATAAAAAGTAATAATTATAATTTCGGTTATTTTATTTAACAGATAGTATATTAAAGCAGGTTTTATAAAATTACGTTTACAAGTTGTTTATTTATTATTGGGACAGGCCCTAGAAAATAATTATTAAAAACTTCACTTTACAAAGAAATTTTCGAAAAACCTATGTAACCAATTAAATTTTGATACAGCGCAAATACCAGCATTGCCGTGTTTATGCTTATCTGCATGCATGTTCTAATTGATAATTCAGTTGCACCATTGCAAAGGCTTTATCTTGGTTGCCACTGATTCAATTATGTCTGGTTATATCGTCTTCTTAGAAAGAGTTATTGTAGTGCCAATTTCAATAAGCCACTGCTTTCGTGGATTCAAGTTCGATTCCCACAGGGTCAATTTTGATTTTTTTAATTATCATTAATTTTATTAGTTTATCTTCATACTTTGCTGCTCCTCCTGGTTTGATGTTCTAAACAGATTTTTTTATAAACATGCAATATAAAGGCAGGGCGAATTTGTAGTTTATATCGAAGACGACTACTTTTCGACCAATCACTGCAGTGAGGCAACCATAGAGTAGTCAATTTAGCAGTAGATATGATATACTACTGTGTTCAAAAATTCCCGACAGAGCTGTAATCTAGTGTTTCCCAAACATGTCTAGTGTCGCAATAAAAATTTATATTTGTTTTCTAATGTGTAATTTAAGTTATATGGTAATTTTATTAGTTTGTACCAGTGGAAATTAATTTTTTTAAGTTACAAACACTATTACGCATAAATAAAATAATTTTTAAAATCTAATAAATTGTTTGTTTTGCAAAACTTAGAAATGATGGTTGTATTACTCTATGTCTAATTAAGCACCCTTTTCTTTTGTGTGACGCTCAATACATTTAGGAAAAGCCTGCTACTCTTATTTAACACTCAACAGATTTAAGGTGACAAACTCATGACTGCTGTATAGCTTTTTTATTGTTGGGTTTGGGAAAGTAAATTCTTTTTTTAACTAAAATAATATTTTTGAAGGATGTGTTATAAGTAAACTTGTATTCAATTTTGTACCATTAAAAGACTTTATCCTCTGATACTTTTACAGCAGGCAAAAAAGAAAGCTAGATCAGTGGTTTTCAACTTGAAATAGTTTTAGGGATAGGTTTTATAATATCAAAAGCATCTCTCTATGGTTAACAATGAAAAAAATGTTATTTTCTTACACTGTTTTTAAAACACATTACATAATTTTGCGGAATTGCTCAAAATGGTTTATAACGGAAGGCGAATTTATCGTAAAGTAAGTCTTAGACAGGTTAATTTCTGTATACAGTCATGATCACATTTGCGATCTGATTTGCTACAATCTGCATTTTGTTGTAGCATGATGATTAAAGTAGTAAAAACAAATAACATGGATTTCAGCAGCAAATAAAAAAATAATAGGTCAATTTAAACTAAGCCAAGCATGCAATGTAATAATGGGTAACAATGTTACTTTTTGCACTTACCGCGGGTGGTTTTATTTTGCATATGCCCGTGTTTTCAGCTACAGGACGTATTTTATTAATATAAGCTAATGGATCTTGGAATTCTTCTTCTGTGGGGTGAAAAACTGGGGCTTCGGGGGGAATTTGGAATTCAAAGTTGTGTGCCGTTAATGGATTGCCATGTCTGGTGGTTCCATTGGGACTTTTGGTACTTCCACTGGATTGGACACTGGTTCCGTTACTTTCAATGCTCGTACTTTTTAAGGAGTCCATTGAATTATCAACTTTGGAAGTCATTGTAATTACTTATCACATGTTGCACCTGCTAAAAACTTTATCTGAGCTATCTATAGTCAAATGATACTTGAAAACTTGTCTTCTACATGTTTATATGTGTAACATGCCACTATTAGCTCAACTACAAGAGACATTAAGCTAACAAGGAGGTGCCTATTATTACTGTTGGGTCAATTTTTGATACAAAATTTTTATTAAGCTTCGAAAATATTTATTCGCGTAAATATAAACAAACACTGGGCAATCAATCACCACAATAAAAAGTAAACAATAAAAACTAAACAAGATAGGCAGGCATTACTGTCCGTCTCGACTTACCTGATGCCTTAAACCTAGAAACAGAAACTAAATCTAGAATGCAGGTATGGTTCACAAAATACTCGTAATTAGCACTACACACAAACTTCAAAAGTTGAATTATAAAATAACTTTCGCTAAACAGTAATTAAGTATGTCGATCATACAATTGTTATCGCGATTCACTACCGGGGAGATGGAATCCCTTTTCTATTCACAACAGCTATGCACGACACTTAGTTCTCCCCACTAAACATTGATTGCAGCCATGAATGCGACAAAATAAACACCGTTTTGTTTCCTGTTCCATATTTATCGTTTATGATGCATTATCACCTTTTTTATTTTAAACCTCTACGCTTTAGTCGCCTTTATTTAATAACAACACTTTTTTGTTCCGACATTGAAGAAAAATGGAAACTTCGCTAGGGTTAGGTTAGAATTGGTAGAACACTACGTGACGCACAACCATCCAAAGGTTTAAACCATTACTTGCTATAGGGTTTTTTTTGGAATCACTTTGCTGATCCGCTGTAAAAGCCTGTATTACATTGCACAAAATATGGTCACCATTTTTCTACAAACTTTCGGTAATTATTTAAAGCTCGCTTTACGTAGTCGCAATATTGTTCATGCATTTCATAATTTTGTACCAGGGGTTTGAATCTGACATTTTTAAATTTCGGTTACGGCTAGGGTTACGGCGAAGCTAAAAAAATAACTGTTACGTTTACTGTCAACCGAAAAATTTCGCTCATTTTCGGTCATAAAATATCGATACATTTTTTTAAATTTTAATATCCAATATTACTGCTTAATTATAAGTTAAATACTCAGCACTGCACATTTTTTTGCTAATTGGCGACTCTAGTAAATGTTTAAAATAGTACCTATAAGATTAATTTTTCAAATTAAAACAGGTTTGTTTTTTTTTGTTAATACAATTAGTGAATTCAAAAAATAACTATGTAGTGCTTTATCAGCAAAGAAAAACAGTATACCTGTTATAATACAGGTTGTCATAATTTTATTGGAAACATAGGTATTGATGCAATAAACAGGCCAGTTGGGGATTCACATATCCATGGGCACGTGTCTGTGACTTGTCATTAAAATGATCAATTATATCCCGTTCTTGTCCCGCTCATTGTCTTTCTTGGCGCACTCATTACTTGCCATGTTTCCAGTAAAGTAGTGACAATCAATAGGGTGCCAACGTTAACTTCTCCACCATTGCTAACTTTTTTATTTTTAAAGATACAAAGTCGGTTAAATAGGAAAAATTTCAGCATTTTTTACGACCATTTAGAATCTGAAATTCAATCTTTTATGGTATTTCTAGTTTAACCGGAAACGATTTCAACTTTTGATTTTTAAATGGAACACGCTGTATGATTTACAAACACCCTGTGCAGGGCGAGATCATAGACAGCGTGGCTGCATCTGATGTTAAACAAAACAAAACAGGGTAATATTCCAAGTACTTTTCTAAATATTACGTTATATTTAAAAAAAAATGTTTAATTTGAAAATTGGCAATTTGGCATCATTTTTGCTTTATTAATAAAAAAGTTCTGTACCGGCCAAAAAGGTCAAAATGTATAGTAGGTACATAACAACTTAACAAAAATATGTCGGTATGATCTGGTTCTACGCCGCAAAAATTTGTTTTATGAAGGAAGTGACTTTTACCGTTAAATTTGCATGAAAATTTCATCAATTTCTAATTTATTTTCATATGTTGTTAATGTTTCAAATGTCAATATTTAAATCAAAATAATATTTTCTTTGCTTTTGTAGAAAGAAAGTACAATTGGAAAGTAATCCAATCTTACACAAATATATTATAAATTATATCTCTTGCATGATATACTGTTCATTCGCTACTTATACAGGGTGTTCAGAAACTCGCAGACACGGATTGTGGGACGGCATTCTACATAAGAAAGTGAACAAAAAGTTCGTCTGCGATTTTTTTATTTGAGTAATATTTTTGGAGTTATTCAGTTGTGAAAAATTTGAAAATGATTTATAAAAAAACGTTCAAACTCAAATTTAAGTGTTTAATCAAGTACTGAAAATAAATACATGATAAATTACAAAAAAAAGAAAAGATAGTTCAAAATGACAATTTAAAAGAAAAATTACAAATGTTATTCAAAGTGTCTGAAAAATTCAAATTTACGTGTTCAGTTAAGAAGTGACTTCCTATTGGCTGTTAAAAACACCAGGTTATTATTTCTTTGTTTCATAGTTTAATAATAATAATAATAATAATAATAATTTATTTTTAGTGTTAGAAAGAGTACATCTGTATACACTCGTTTGTAATTTGTTTGAATTTAGTTGCTAAATTGGTACTATGCAATACCATTTATTATGTTGAAATCGGTTCAAAGTGCGAAATAATGGCCGCGAATACATTTAAGTGTAATACTATGTTCTTTTATTACCATCCATTTCATCCTCCCTTTTTAGTATATCCACATTTTTCGAACCGCGTAAACGGAGAAAATTATTTGCATTACTTCAACAAAATCTCCCAGAATTCCTAAATGATGTACCTCTAAATGTGCGCCAAAATATGATCTTTATGCACAACGGCACTCGTTTTGCACGAATTGTTCCTGAATACCTCGATCACAATTTTCCTGAACACTGGATTGGCAGAGACGATCCAAGTGCTTGGTCGCTTGAATGTTTTTTTTTTACGATATTTCAAATTTTTTAAAACTTGAATAACTCCAAAAATATAGCTCAAATCGATAAATCGTATAACTATTTGTTCACTTATTTACGTATAATACCGTCCCACAGTCCGTGTCGGCGAGTTTCGAAACATCCTGTATAAGCAAAGCCACAAAATGCACTCGTTTGGAGGTGTGTCTCTGTGATAGCACAACCAAACATTGATCGCTTCAGTTTGCATCCACACAATCTCTTTTTCACTTTCGTTCCAACACTTCCGTTTCATCACTTCCGTTACATCACTTCCGTTTCATCACTTCCGTTCTAGCATCCGTGCGTTTACTCCTGCCGGCAAAGAAGTTTTACTTCAAAAATTAATCTCAGATTTAAGTTTGAATATTATTAGGTGGAAAATCGATTAAGTTTTAAAATTAGCTTTGTTTTATAGTTGGCAAAGCAAGGCTAGGATATTTAGTAAGATTGATTTTTAAAGGTTGTCAGTTTGTTGACAGTTAAAATGAAGAATTCGTAGCAAACTTCAGAGTGCATTGATTTTCAACTGATTAAAGTTTTTGACATGCACAAAGTTTATATACACCAAATTTTCTAGTTTATCTAAAATAGTAACTCAATTCGTAAGTTAAAAGTGAAATGTTATAACTGAGTGTTTTTATTGTTGTTTGCATGAGGTTTTACGTACAAATGACCTGAAGCTAATTTTTATGTAGTAAAGGTTTTCGAAATGAGTCACAAAAGTGACAAGAGTAACTTGTCTCAACTTTTGATGGTAGAAACTGAAGAGAACAACGCTCGCCCTAGTAGTTCTAATTATTTCGAAGATGATAAAGAAAACTACAATCACAATGTGGATGGGGACGACGCAGATTCCCTCGGACCGTTACCACCTAAGTGGGAAAAAGCTTATACAGAAAGTGGAGAAGTATACTTTATTGAGTAAGTTGTATATAACACTGCTGCTAAAAATAGAATATACTGGCATGTGGATGATCAAAAAGTAGGTTACATAGTATTAACGTTTTTTTTTCTGCTGAGCTACTTATAGAGTTTGCTAAATATTGGCAATATTTAGAAAAATTAGTTTTGCTTGTTCCTAATAAGTTAAATGGATTTGTGGTAAGAATGTTTTAAAACCCTATTTTGCTGGTTTTTCTGTAATGCATAAAAGTGAAAGGGAAGGGTGTTGTGAGAAATCTCATAAATTTAATAGTATTAGTATAAAGGTATGTATACTAGGCATGTTAATATGAATATTCCCAAGTCAATTGTTAAAAACTAAAGACAAGAAAAATTGCTTTAAAGAAGTTGGATATATAGATAGATACCCCGTGTCTTACTCATGGCAATAGGTGTACAGTTTTTTGGCAATACCTACTTGTAAAATCACTTGGTAATAACGTCAGTAAGTAGGCATGTACGGCAATAACTCGGCAGTCGCAATAGCTAAGCAATCACAGCAATAGAAAGGAAATCAATAGAAATATTAAGGTATATTTGTCGGTAGACAAAACACCTACGTCATGTGAACAATAGGTATCTATGCTGTACAGCCAGTATTAATAGAATAATATTTAGAAACACAACTCGGAAGTCGCCAGAAGCGAGTTCGCAAAACGATTGTACATGATCAAATAGCATAACACCTTCTCACATTTTAATTTTTTAGGAAGTATTGAATTCGCGAATGTTTTTGAATTCGATATTTTGACGGAAATACATGTTTTGAACCTCCAATAACCCAAACAAGTAGTCTTTAAAAAATGTTTGTTTGTGGCAAGGTATGCGTGTGCACCTCAACCACGGGGTGTCTCACTAGGTAAAATTGTGTAGACCTATTGTCATATTGCCGTAATTGTCTTGATTGCCAACGTGATTGCTGAGGATTGCCATGATTTCCGACTGAGTGCCATGATTGCCTGGTTATTGCCATGATTGTCGACGCTGCCAAAAATAGCCGCGAATTTAAATGCGTTTTCAATAATTCTCGTTATATTGTACATGCTGCATTAGTGGACAATGTTAGTACTATTAATTTTTTTGCCTTCACTCTTGCTTTGTGGATCATAACCAAGAAGGGAATTTCAGTTCTGATTATTCTGGTTTGGGGTTGATTTAAATAGTAATTTAAATCATGATTTCGTTTAAACAATTTATATAAAATCAATTTAAATCAATCTGTTTTTGGATGAGGTATTGTTTTCAAGTGCAATTTTTCAATTGGTACATTAACGTGCATAATTTGGCAGTAAGTTTACAATAGAATAGAATGACATAAAAGTATTAATTTATTATATACTTTATTTGAACTGCATGCATGAGGTGTTTCGCTGTTATCACTGTTGTAAATAATACTAAAAACTGATGTTATTCTCAATGGTGATTCAGGAGCAAAGATCTATTTGGGACTTTGGAAGAGAGGTACAAAAATAGGGACCTAAAATATACGGCATACGAAGAAGTGGTCATCTTTCATGATAATAGATATTTTTCTCTGTTGTTTTTTACGTTTTATTAATTTAACCAAACAAATAGGGGCAACAGCCTGCTGTCTACTCACTCCCCTTGCAGATAGATTTTTAAACTGACTGCTCCATACTATGTGAAATAGTGCGCAAGATGGTCCTGATTGTCAGGACTGACCATCTATCAGATGAGTGCAAAAAATGGCTATGATGCTAGTTTAAAAAAAACGATGATTGCATGTGCTTACAAAGTTGTTTAAATATTATTTTTAAAGTAGGCACAGGTGAAACATTACCAAAAACCTTTTTTAATTTTTTTTCTATCTTAATCCAGTTTGGAAATAAATGGCATAAGAAGTATTGGACCAGGACCACCCTGTGTTACTGGCAAAGAAATGATGATTTCTTGTAGCGGAATATAAGGCAGCTTTGAATAGTAGAGAGAATAAAAAAACTAAAAATGGTGACGCAAGAAAATGAATTTATAAAAAAATTAAAATGGGCAAATAAATAAATATTAGACAATGAAGCCAAAATTCAAAATATAGAAATAAATTCTAAAATCGAAAATTATGGGAACCAAATGTAAGATTGATGCAAAAAGCAAAAGAAAATAATAAAATCATTTCTAAATATGAATGTATTTTATTTACCAGTTACCAGTAGAGCTTATAATTCTTTATTTGTTAAAGGTTTTGCTATCTTTAAAGGCCTGGGAGGACATTAATCAAGTTAAAAGTGTAAATATGTTTAAAGTAAATGTAAAAGAATAAATTGTTAATATGAGGGGTTAGTTGTGTGGGTGTAAGTTATTGTTATTTTGGAGCAATTTTGTTTGTTAGCTTTGTAGCTAAATAAATATATTTATTTATATTATGTTTCATGTTGTAAGAATTAAAGTTTATATATTAATAATTGAGTAAATTGTAGAGGAGCTTGCTGTTTTTCTTAATTAGGTCGGGGAACACTACAGATTTTGGCCAGGGAAATGAGAAAAGTCACGGCAATGCTATTTTAAGTGGAATCCTGAATATGTTTGTTGAACATGTACAAAGAATGATTGTTTAATATGTTTCTGTATTTACATGTGTTGTGTTAGCTTAAAGAAAATTTCATGATAATGTTATTAGAGACATAAAAATGCCAGCTCTTCATTAATTTGTATTCAAATTTTTGTGTTGGTAAAAGAAATTGATTTGTTTAATTTTTTTTAAAGTGTTGTGTTCAAGTAACATTAAACAGTGAACTGTGCATTTTGTATTGTGATTAAAATTAGTATGGATTGTTAACCTTTAATGTGTTTTTTAGCCATTCTACGGGAACTTCACATTGGCTTGATCCGAGGTTATCAAAATTTCAAAAAAAATCCTTGGAAGATTGCATGGATGACGAATTGCCATATGGTTGGGAGAAAATTAGTGATCCACATTATGGAACATATTTCATAGATCATGTTAACCGACGAACACAGTACGAAAATCCTGTAATTCAAGCTAAAAGAGCGGCTGCTGAAGCTTCTGCACGTGCCAGTCGCACATCGTTCACAAAAGATCCGGCAGAGCTGTGTGGCCAACGATTTCGTACTTCTCTAGTTAAATCTTCTCGAGGTTTGGGGTTCACGATTATCGGTGGTGACGATGGTGTGGATGAATTTTTGCAAATAAAATCTGTTGTGCCCAAAGGACCTGCTTGGTTAGATGGACAACTGCAAACAGGAGATGTTATTGTTTATGTAAATGATGCGTGTGTTCTGGGATATACGCATAATCAAATTGTGCGGCTTTTCCAGTCTATTTCTGTTGGTTCCACTGTTGCTTTAGAAGTGTGTCGAGGGTATCCTTTACCATTTGATCCAAATGATCCCAACACGGAGGTTGTAACAACAGTGGCAGTAGATGATCATTTGCAAACTGTAGGGTCTGATAAAAGACTTGCAAATTTGGACACTAATTATAATTTCTTAGAAGGAGACGATTTGGGAGATGAAAGCGTTACCAATACACAGGAGCCTGCTGACGATATTGATGATCTACTGAAAGGTATTAACAATTTAACAGTAGCTAAAGTGGAAGTTCGAGTCCGAATAGTGAAAGGAAGTCTTGGATTTGGTTTTACAATAGCTGATAGTGCGTGTGGTCAGCGTGTAAAAAAAATTTTGGATCGTCAACGCTGTAAAAATTTAATGGAGGGAGATATCTTATTAGAAATTAATGATATTAGCTTGCAAAATATGTCTCATGATGAGGTCGTTCAGGTTCTTAAAAACTGTCCATATAATGGTGAAGCAACAATTTGTGTTCAAAGAGGTTGTAGTAATAAAACGGCCCCTCCAAAAAATAAACCTAGAAAACTAGATAATAGATTTGCTAACAAGGATATTGGCAATGCTTATCGTAGTAAAACACCAACAGCAGATATATACAGTACACAACAGCGGGAAGTTCTACCCAGCCGTCCTAAAACCCCACTGGTGGATACCCGTAGCCATTCCAAAACGCCTGTGAAAGAATTGAATTCAAGTGGGAATGACTTATTTAAACGTGAATACAACGATCATTATAATCCAGATCTACGGTCTGGTTTACGCCTGTCTCTTATTGATAATGCAGATGTAGACGATGAAATCGATTTAACTGACAACGTAGTTCACAGTAACGTTTCTGTCGATTATCCAATGTCTGCTGATCAGAAATATGCATTTCATCTACCATCTGTACACAGATACGACTGCATGTGTTACGATTGCCATAGTTATCGATCAAACGGCGTAGAAAATGGTAGCGCATATGATACAAATAATCGAAAAAATGCTGCACATGAGTGGTGGCCTATAATGCAACATAATCCGGAATATGTAGAAACTGCTATAACATTAAATCGGCGGGAAACTGGATTTGGTTTTCGAATAGTAGGAGGTATTGAGGATAGATCACAGGTATGTTATAATTACATGGGATATTCCATTGTATTCCCTGTAGTAATGTTTAGCTTTCTTATACTTCAGTTTAAAAAAAAATTGAACTCAAATTGTTCTAAATAGGTTGCGGTTGGTCATATTGTGGCAGGTGGTGCAGCTGATATAGATGGACGTATTAGATCTGGAGATGAAATAGTCAGCGTAGATGGATACTCTGTATTAAAAGCGTCTCACCGTCAAGTGGTTCAACTCATGAATGCTGCAGGTACTAGGGGACAAGTGCATTTGGTACTCAGGAGACGTACATATCCAACCATGAATGGACCATATACAACTGGAATGGGCGGCATAGGCATGCATGATTATCTTCCAACGCCTGGTTATGCTCCGGTTCCACATGCAACTCACACTTATGATGTAATTGTTAATCGAACCGAAAATGAAGGTTTTGGTTTCGTTATTATTTCTTCAGTTAACAAAGTTGGTTCTACTATTGGTAAGTAGGAAGTAAAATAGTTAAACAAATATTTATTAATTTCAAACACGTTGTATAATAGTACATGTAAGTTGAATGACTGCTTAATTGATTAAGGGTTTAACAACACACTGTTGAGGTAATCTTGAACAGGTGCCTAAGATACAAAACAGTATAATATAAATCACTTAAATGTGGACAAAATCTAGCTCGATTTCACTACGAGATCTTTCTGAACAGTTTATTGAACAAAAAGATTCAGACTTGCTAAATTTGTTTGTATTGACCAGGCAATTTATTTTGTCCATACCTACCAGTCTTTATTGCATACAAAGTTAGTTATTTAATGTTTATGAATAAGTTATGATTCTGTTAACAAAATGTTAACGGGATACCATTTTAGGTCGATTAATTGAAGATAGTCCTGCTGAAAGATGCGGTCGCCTACGTGTAGGAGATTATATAGTTGCAGTCAATCACATCGATATTATGAACTTAAGTCATGGTGATATTGTGAATCTCATCAAGGAGTCTGGTTTGTCTGTTACTCTTACCATTGCACCTAACCCAGATCTGTGATGATCTTTTAGATGTTGAGACTTGACTGTAAATGATTCATAGGTGACCACTGTTATATTTGGTAATAATATCGTAATAAGATTCTAATTGTGATTTTAATGTATAATGCAAGTTGGAAGTCTCACTGCCTAAATTTTACGTTATTACTTTTTCTAATAGCTATTATCTATTGGGGAACTGATTATCGTGTATTATATCGTGTATATACAAATTAAAATTAATTTCTAGTATATAGGTATAAATATATATATATATATATATACATATATAATTATTATTGTTACTATTACTTGAGATGTCGACATTTCTGAATGTAACTTCATTGGTCAACCCAGGAGTAAAACGCTTCGATAAAGATTTTGGTTACTTTTTCAGGTGACTCCTGGATTCACTATTATTATTATTATTATAGTTAATGATATTGATTTCATACAGGATATCTCAATGAAGTATGCGTGGTTAATTCTTTTTTGAAATACATTTTTTTTTTCTTAAAATACATTTGTAGAATTGTTTCAGGTTACTTTCTTATAAAAAAAACAAATGCTAAATATTGTGAAAACATTGGTAACTGTGTTTTTTTGTGATATAAAACATTAGGCAATGCAGTTTTTCTGCTCTTGTTTTGTTAAACTTCTCGAATTTATGAAACAATAAAATAGGTAAAAAGACACCAATAATAATAATTTAAAAAAGGAAATGAAAACAATAAACTAAGCTTTTGTCATAAGAAAAGTTGTTGTTTTTCCAAGTAACCCCCCCCCCCCCTCGTATGTTATATTAAATTTTTCCTTAAATAAGAATTTATGTATTTGTGCAATAACCATTAAAACCTTGTAAATGTAACCTTGACGGAACTTCATGTTCCGAGTAATTCAATTAATATAGTATCAGAAATAGATGCACCAAGAAGGAAAATGTATTTCCCACAATTGAAGTGCCTAGGCAGCCTACAGAATGATGTGTTTCCAAAATTGTAATTTGTAACTGGAAAACACACTCGAAGAGATCTGCTCCGAAAAGTTTTTATCTTAGTTATCTAGTTGGATAGTCTAGCACATTCGTCTCCAAACGTTTTTGTCTGCTACCCTAGATTACAAAACCCAACTGTGGAATACAATCCCGAGACGAAAATTCAATACCCGGATTTTTCGAGATTGAAAATAAATACTCCCGAATTCCAGGATTTATCCCGGGACTAACCTACTACAATAAAAGACTCAATTTTATACATTTATTTTAAGCTTTATTAAAAAAAAGTTTTAGTGACAAAATAATAATAAAAAATTTTTTTTTTTTAGAATTTTGAAAATATTGACAGAATAATAGTTTGTCCAAAGTGGCATTATCAAGTCTAATCTGATGCTGGTATAAAATGCTCTTGCAGCAGAAAATCTTTTCGACTTGACGATTATCGCAGAATTGTCATTAAAAACTCATACGTCAATTGCATTTTCTGTAATAAAATACTAGCCGGGATCCCAGGAACCAAGATCCTGAGATTGTATTCTCTAGACCCAACGTATGTCAGTGATAAGAAAAAAAAAAAATTGCGAGAATGTTTTTAAGCCATTTAAAAAAGGGTTGCAAATAAAAATATCTGTGGAATACCTGCAAATCAAAACTTGTAATTTATGAATTTTACTTATTTAACCCTGCGTTACTCGCAACATGAGAACAGGGCTCACCCTTTCCCAGTATTTCAGCTATGCTGTTTGTGTACAAGTTAACAATTTTTATATCAGCGTTTTTTTACTAATTTACGAGTTAATGTTTTGTAATAATGTAAAATGAATGTAAAGTTTGTGTTTTGTTTAAATAGTACAAAAGTATTTTTTCAAATCTGAATTTTACATCTATAGTTTGTAGGTGAGCGCAACGCTCACCTGTGACTACTGGTTTTGCAAACGATAGCGCAAGTAACGCAAGGTTAAATCATAATTGTTGGCATAAATAAAATTTTGTAAATAGAAACTAATAATTGTTACTGAGTGACATTTTTAGAGTGTCGATGAAATTACTATACCTATCAGCTGACTTGTATAATTCTCAATGTTCTTTACATCCAGAAAAAGAATACAAGCATACTAAATAATAATATTGCACTGTCTTGCAGTGCAGTGCTCGGCTTTGGAATCGATGGTCTAGTAGATGTTGCAGATATAGATTTAAATTTCTATATTCTATTTTATATGTATTGCAGGCTGTACACAACAAATATTCTTGAATATTGCGTTTAATGGTATCACATTGGTTGCATTCAGCGGGTGTGAGTGTTAACAGGTAGAAGCCTTAACCGTTACTAAGGATCGCTCTTTATCTGCTAGAAGCATAATGCCCAGCTGTTTCTTATATTGCGATCATAGTAATCAGTAGCAAAGTAACATAGTTTTTTTATACCTTAGAAAGCAGGTAGCGATCATATAGAAAGCGGCTAGCGTTCACAGGGAACAGTTGAGTAAGCATTCAGCAGAGTTTTGGTCAATAATTGAATTTGCTAAATTGCACCACTGTAATTTTCACACTTGCAAGATTGTACGATATTTATTTATGCAATTTTGTTTAAATAAATAAGAAAGGTAGTTAGTTTAATAATTACATAATTTAATTTATTATTTCAAAATATCAAAACAATGCGTTTGGAGAATCTGTAATATAGTTGGACATAATATAAAATTGTAGGACAGGAAAAATTCGTATAGTGATAACTAGTTTAGCGTACATAGAGCTTAAACTATAGAGGTTTAAATTATTTTTAAAATGAAAAATTTTCAGAATTAGTTTTGTGTTTACATTCTTATTTTTTATTTTATTAAACTTAAATTAAAAAAAACTAGTGAGCAACCCCATACAACAAGGTTCTTTAAACTCGACGTTTGCATGGAGTACTTTGTAAATTTAAAGAAAAATGTTCACTGTAACTGAGTATTTAACCTTTTCCCTGCTCAGTTTTCTGAAGCATGTTGTAGTGTCGGGCGCAATTTTTATGGGTTTGGCGAATATATACTTTTTGATCAGTCAAATGCTTTTTGATGTCAGCAAAATATACACCTCTGATGCAGTTACCGCTATAGTTTATAACCAAAAACTTTAGATACGGATGAAGAAGTCATATTCACATCCAATCCTTCTTCACTATCGGCATTCTATCACTCTTTGCAAGAATTTGCTTCAGCTTTGTATCAGTTAGATATTTACAAGACATAATAAAACAATGTGCATATCTTTGTAAAAGCTTGAAAATGCAGACATAATATGCATAGGATATATAGCACGTAAAAGAAAAACGTATAGGTTGTGGACCGAATTGCTTGCGTTACCATATAATGCAATGTTATTCAAATACGAACAGACGACAACATACATCTGGAGCAGTCAACTCATCTTTTTGTCAAATTTGGAGTAGGGGGCGTCATTTTGACCCATCTGCTTAAAGTAATTTCTAAGTACCATGTGCTAGGCGACTTAAAACGATTCGAGCACCAACTAATTTCTTTCACATTAGCAACTGTACACGCTTTGAACTGTATTGATTTGCAGGTACAGTCACTTTGGGCAGTGAAAACGTTAATATTGTTTGTTTACATATAAAGAAACGCATATATTAGGATGTTGAGGGAAGCAGATTGATATTGTTCAAAACAGAAATTTTTAAATAAAATACAGAACTTGAGGAATTTAATTGATTTCTGTAGTTTGTCCTTTAAAAACTTTTGGAAAAAGACAAAATTGGCAAATTTCGTAAAAAATTAATATAAAAAATCAAATAGTATATAACAAAAAAAGTATTTGTGTCTGTATTAAATAAAAATCTAAGAAATTGGAAATTCTTCGGCCATTTGCAGTTGTTTGAACACTTCAACTATCCGACTAATCTAAAAATTGTTATATTTAATTTTTTAATATTGATGGCGAAAAGAATAAATCTTGATGCAATTACTTGAACTTGTGGTTCTAGTAAATATCGGAAAAGGTGTTTTTAAATATTACTTTTATACCTAAAATTTTTTTGTTTCTATTATTAAAAAAGATATTTTATTTGGAAAAACTGGCATTATTTCATTTTCTTTGTATATAGTAGGCGATGCATAAAATCTAAGAAGGAAGAATATTTAAGGCATTCATAAATTCTTATATCGTTTTGTGCATTTTGTATCCATACATATGTAGATATATTATTGTTTTTTTTAAATGAACTTGTATCCACTTTGGATTATCAACCACTTAAGAGCAAATTTATGATGATCTCGTAAATAATATTGTTGTATGTAATTTAGGTAGATTTGTACAATTTGCATAAATGTAATTGTTAATTTAATTTTGCGTTGTGTTATAATGCTGTAAATACCTTACTGCACTTGTTACTGATATAATTCGGGTTTTGGAAATGTCAAACAGTATCAGATCTGATATACTGAAAAGAATCTTAAAAAAGAGATTTTACAGAATGTAATTATTAATAGGTAGGTAGGTTATTTTTGTCTCTTTTTACTTTAGGTCTAAACATATTTTAGATAAAAAAAGTGTTATAAAAATTTGCACTATCAAGAAAATGCATATGTTTATTTTCTTTTAAAAGATGTGTGTCGCTTACTATACATATTATCAACAAACGAATGAAGTTTTTATAAGTAGTATAAAACATCTCTTAAGCAATAATCTGCATATTTCATGTAACCTGTATGAAGTTATTTGACTGATGGAGTTTTGTAATTGTAATTTTATTATATGGAGAGCTTAAGTAGATTTAATATTTTCCAAGGATATACTGAAAGGATTTTAAATTGTTTATAAAGTTTTTTTATTGTAATATTTTAAATCAAAATGTTATATAGCCTTACTCTGTAAACAGTGATGTAATCAAGCCTTACCTGTTATGAAATTATTTTTATATTTACGAAATTGTGTTGTATATCTAGACTGACTACTTATTGTAATATATTGTTACGTTAAACAATGAGACCAAATTGTAAATAACTCGCTCGAATTTTAAATAAAATAAAGTGTTAGAAATTAAGTTTTTATTGATAAATACAATTAACATTGAGCTTGCTCGAGAGTTGCTGCTACAACCCGTGTATTTACTACGCATCAGTGAGTGTTTTGAGTACTTAGTTGCGACTGCTAGTAGTAAATATTTGCAGCTGTTGTTCAATTCTACTTCTTGTTGTTTTGGTTTTCTCCTCTTCAGTTTGATTAAGATTTCACAGTTTACGAAAATGATTCTAAATACATTGTTTAAAGTATTATTACACTGCAACTTTCTTGTCTTTAAATTTTTTAAAAGAAAAGGATGGTGTGCTATGTTACCTCATGGTTGCGGTTGACTTTGTCTCGCACACTATTTTATAGAATTGGTAATATTTAAAGCAATCTTTTTATGTTTTTCCTCTGGTGCGCAATTATTTTTTTTTGCTAAATCACGTCCTTGTTGATTAAAACTACCAATTTGGATACTAACTTCATCATTTAATTTGTTAGCGAAGCCGAAAATTTATAAATTGCAATTCTGTATAGACAGAACTTTTTCATGTAAAATTAGCTAGTCGCCCTACCAAGTCGGTCACCCTGGTTTACCGTAGGTATAAAATCTTGTTCTGTTGCTATGATGAACAATATAGCTTTAATGCAGATTTTATTTCAGCCTCTTTTTATTGATTACAAAGGCATTCATTTTCAACTTTCAAAAATATTTAAAAGGCGGCATAGAAATTTTGTGTACTAATTGTGTAAACGTGTTTACGCGCCTTCTCGCGCATTTTTTAAACACCACTTTTTGGATTTTTTGAGCATCAAATTGTGTATTTTTGTTAAAATTGCAATTTCGAAAATTTTCATGAAATCCATATTTCTCTATACCGACGGTATGTGAAAATAAAAAGGTTTATATGTGTAACGAAGGTTAGAGTGCAAGCATAACTCCCGTTCTGTAGTTTTGGCATACACATTCAATGCATCGAAATCTCGGCACTGGAAGATGAGTTACGCCACAGATTTTAAGGCTATATATAGCCAAATTTTTCAACATGCAGTTTTTTTGAATAATCCTTGGCTTCCACTACTTGTAATTTTTTCTGTCAGACGATGGTGAACTTTTAGAAAAAGAAATAAGGCGTATGTACCTATTTGTATTTTAATACCATTATTATTAGTTGACAAAGTCTACACTTATAAGTTTTGTAAATTATTCTTTTTGGATTTAAGGTGCTCGGAGCTCTGGGGCTAGTTCAACGAAAGCGCCTCTCTGTATGAATTCTTCAATTTATTATTGTTACATCTTAACAAACATTAATTTATTTGCTTTCTTTCCGCCTTTTCTGTCGCAAAACTGTTAATGACTTCCGAAAAGTCAATGCCGAAATACGTATAAGGTTTAAATAAATAGATATTGTTAAAGTGATTAAGTATTTTATATACAGATACTCCTTATTCGTTTAATAACATAATCGTAACGGCTGTGAAACAAAAGCTACTTGTTTTATGGTATAGGTCAAAATATCATTAAATTAATATGTATGAAAGTAATTATTATGGTATTAATTGCTCTTATTGTGCATTATCATTATCTAGACAGCCATATTTTAACTTTTAATATTTTAATAACATCATAGCAACAGCAATGAAACAAAAGGTAGAGTTCGCTTGTTTTATTGTGTCTATTTTGTCATTTAGCAGTTGTGCTAATTTTATTTAACATTTAAGATGTACATTGGCCCCCACGGTTACCTGACATGAACCGCTAATTTTTTTCTTTGGGGATATCTACAAGATGATATTTATGCGACTAAATCTCTACACTGTTGTATCTATACAACAGTGTAGAGATTTAGTCGCATCCATTACAAATGTATTGTCAACATTGCCCACGGAATGCCACGTTACTGCTGTCTAGATAATGATAGTGCCCAATTTGAACTGTTACTATAATAATTACTCTTGTACATATTAATTTAATGCTATTTTGACCTATACCATAAAACAAGTACCTTTTGTTTCACATTTTATTAATTTACATATTTTCTTGTTTTTTGTAAAATAGTGTTGACATTGACAATTATGCATTATTGTTTTGTTTCGCAAAGCAGTTTAAAATTCCATTGCACCCACTATCATTACGAAAGTATGGAAATTTTATTTTGTAATTTTAGCTAGAACCACCACATAAATTTTAAACTAGCCTTAGATGCAATTCTTGATTCTAAACAATTTTTTTCCTATACTTGCTGTAAAATAATAAGGGAAAAGAGTATTAACAAATGTTCGATTTTGTATACAGTGTTCTATTTTCCTTAAAAGAATTTTAAATGCTATGTTGAGTTATCCGAGAAATACTGCTTGTTATGGGATTTAATGGTTGCCGCTCTAATATTAAGGAATTTGCATAATATTCAGACTGCAAGTATAAACACTGCAATTGTTGTACTTAAAAAAATTAAATTACTTGCTTTACCTAAAGTTGTTGCACTAGGGCCTAGGCGAATACAAAAGATCATCAAAACTATTGTCACTAAATCCTGAATGTCTGGTAGGGAATGGTAAGAAGGTGGTGCAGACAGTTTAACGAAGGCAGGACGACGCACAGCCGCTCTCACACGACAACTCTTGGAAAATTTTTGATCATCCACCCTACAGTCCCGATCTTGCACCTAGTAATTTTCATCTCTTTCTTCACCTTAAGAAATTTTTAGCAGGCCAGTGATACAACACCAATAATGAACTAAAAACAGTAGTTAAATATTGGATGAAAGAGTTGGACGCAAATTTCACAGATAGTGGTATACAAAAGCTTGTGCCACGCTACCATAAATGTTTAAATTTAAATGGCGATTATGTTGAGAAGTAGTTTAAGATACAAAAAAGTTTTTGTAGTTTTTATGACCAGTCGGAACTTAGTTTGTGGATATGCCTCGTATTTCTGCAGCTTTCTGTAATCAAGTCTATTTTTTCCTGCAAATTAAAGAAATTTCTCTCTACTTGCGACATATCCCCAATGTGGCTTCATTTATACGCTAAAACTGAGGAAGGTTTAGTTTCGAGTTTCGTACATTCACAATACTGTATGGAAATTAACCGAAAGTGCAGGAAAAGAAGAAGCACAGTTGGCAATTGAAGAGGGAAGAATAGATTTAGACAATATACCAATGATAAAAGTAGTAGCGGACGGGACCTGGAGTAAACACTCATATAAGAAAAATTATAACATGTGTTCTTGTGTAGGAGTTATAACAGAACTGGAGAATTACTATTTTTAGGGATTAGAAATAAATATTGATGTGTGTTCACGTGCAAATACCAAAAAACTGTGATCCCCCAATTCATAAATGTTTTAAAAATTGGAACAATCCATGAACGGGTATGGTAGCAGATATAGTTGTTGAGGGGTTTATGAGAAGTGTCGAAATGCATAGTTTAAAATATGTGTACCTTATCGGAGACAGCGATAGTAGCCTAACAAAAAGATTAGCAGAGACATGACCATGTGGAAATCAATTAATTCAAAAAAATGCTGCAACCACTTGCTTCGAAACTTCTGCACCAAACTGGATGAAGTTGCTCAAATAAAGTTAAGTACTAAAACAGTTGCAGTTCCTGCAGTAGAGAGGAATACTCTAAATAACAGAATTAAAAGGTTGTGTAATGGAATTCAGAGTGCAATGAAAAATGTCATTGAAAGTTTTTAAAAAATTTTTGAGAGTTTTGACAATATGGAAATTCCGAAAATTTTCAGAAATATTTAATACATAGGTGTAGAATACGAATCTAAGGTTCTTTTCCGAGCGCGTCCATATTGACGTAGAGCACCCCCCCACCCCCTATTTTTTGAAGCAGTCGCCGGGTTTCATGATATTTTGTGTTTTCTAGTTGCAACTTTTATCCATTGAAATCTCAAAATAGATTTTTCACATCCTATTCACCTTTGTGATAACTCAATTAAATTGTTCAGGTAAACGACCAAAAGGAAATCTTTCAGTGGTGTTTTCTCAGTGGAAAGTGGTTCCTATTGTCATTTAACATGCTCATATCGATTTTGAAATTAAAAATTTAAAAAACAATAAATTGATGTTGGGAAGGCTAAGGAGGTCGTGTTTGCATAGATTGGCTATTTGACATGCATAAAATTCGAATCTAAGGTTCTTTTTTGACCGCGTCTATTTTAAAGTAGAGCACTCCTCCCCTAAGGCCCTAAAACCTGACCATTCCTGAAAATATTGAAGAAGAAACCAAATTAAAGTTCATCCCTAGTTGTAGTAGCATTAAAAAAATCAATGCTGTCTTATGCTGAAAGTATGTTATTTTGTTAAAAATATTCCATTAAAGGTTGTGGTCACCTATCTTATAAGGAAGTTGATATCTAAACCTCTTCCTGTTACATAATTATGTAACGGTTTATAAATTTTCATTTGGTATTCACGTTAGTTATAGTTATTACAATACTTTTTAGTTAAATGGTGTTTTTAATAAAGTGAAGTGATCCCAAAATGAACTTAAAAAGTTGTGCAACAAAACAAAAAAATTCGAAACATTATACCCCACATAAATTGCGGTCACATCCTTTAAGATGGATAACTTTTCCAATTTGTGTTGTATTCCTTTTCATACTATTTTGGCTTATAATCTGCCCCTTAATCTTTGTTTTCTTGCCGAGAGAACATAATAATTGGCCTCACCAGTGGCCATATTATTATTGGACTGTGTCTTTAATTGTATTTGTGATCTTGTTATCTATATTAGTCTGCTTATGGAGATGTGTAAAAAGGGGTGATTTAAGCAGACTGGAATCTGATTTACTTCTTAATTCGTCATCTTCCAGAAGTAAAACTTCCAAACAGAAAGATCTCTACATGATTTCATTGAGCACCATTCAGAGAAGTCAGGATAAATTGGAAACGGCACCTGTACAGAATGTGAAAAAAATACAAAATTATACTGACAGTGTAGTACCTATCTTAGAAGAAACATTAACAGGGAATGATCCTAAAAGTGAAAGTAAAGCAGGCACAGTCTTTCGGCGATGTAGTATTGCTTCCAAGCCTGAAAAGGGGCCAAACCGTCCTGATAATCTTGCGATACCTACGGTTAGGGAAACAAAAGTTGAAGTACACAGTGCATCCTCACCGCTAACACCAAGGGAATTATTTTTTTGGGATTTAATACAAAACGCGAATCAGTCCCGCAGCAGTGTCATTGATAACTTTATTGGACAAGAAAAAGAGTCCTGCTCACTTGATAATGTGAGCTTAAATTGTAAAAAGCCAAGCTATGAGGGTACGCAGATGAGAGTACCTCGAAATGAGAAGCTTTCTAGTGCAGAATATTTTATTGCTAATGTTCCAGATCGTAAAAGTTTGACTGCAGAAGTCTTCTTGTATGTAGATGGAGATCAACAGGAGAAATGCCTGAAAATTAGAACAAGTGGAGATGTTAATGATAATGTGTTTAAAAATTAATTTTTTAGTTTAATGTACTTTTTTATGATTTAGTTTAATTTTTAAGTGTAACAAATGAGTGAACATTGATCAGTGTAAGTGGCCCACATTTAACTGTTTGTTCTATAAATTTTATATAAAAATAACTGTGTGGTTCCTTACAGGAATCTCAGCTGAAATTTGGAAACAAATTGCTTTTATTGTAATGTTTTGCTTGATTTTTGTCATTCCCACCCCTACTTCTAGCGTAGGGATGTAAAAGTATCCAGGGTGACTGCCAAACTAGGTGGACATGTAGATCCATCCAAAATAAGAAAAAAGGTCATATAAAAATAGGTCCTAAAATGCTTGGTTTTCGAGGTATGAACCTTCAAAGGTGGCACTTACAACTGCTTTATTTGTTAATATTGAAAAACACACTCTGTGTAAAATAAACACAGTTTTCATCAGATCATACTTAGTGTTTTAAATTTACCGGCAAATTATGATATTTACTAAATTTACCAGTAAATTAGCCGTACGTACAGGCCGCGCTTGCTGACTACATAAAAGCGATGGGTAATGTGCGTATATAAAAATGCTTATAATAACTTTATTTATAGAGTTATCAAAAATATCCAAAAGAATGAAACATTTTTTATTAGAGCTGAATAATAGACGTAGTTAAAATCGTGTAACTTCTGGAAAACGCGTCAATTCCAAAATTAAAAAATCTCTGGAGGGCGTCAGAGTGAAAATTGGGAGATTAGTACACACACACGTACACACACACGTACACCCACACACACACCCCCACTCACACACACACACGCACACAAGTACGAAAACGCGCACCCCTATCTTCTTCCACACTGACACCACCATTTTAGGTTCGTGGAAGTCCAAAACATTCTAGAAAAATCAAAGTTGGATTTTTTTACGATTTTTGTGAAAATCGGCAAAACTGAATTTTGTTGTGTATTAGTAAAGGAGAAATTGTTTTTCTGAAACGGTGTCTAAATAGTGTTCGATTATACGCTGCAATATGAAACTATAATTATTAATAACAATTAAACAACAGTTATTTGATTGTTTATTATATTATTTGTAGAAATAATCATCCAAAAAAATACATATAAATTGTCATTCGTTTTCTTCTCTTCTACATGTTTACTTAAAATCTAATTATTTTTGAAGAACTGCTTTATTTATTACTATTGTAAACTACGACTTAAATCCGAAGTTGGGAATTGAAACATAGGTATATACTGGTATTACTCTTAATTTATGCTATACTTCTTTAATATTGTAATAATACACATATGTAGAGAATTGAAGAAATGTAAGACCCGTAACCTATTTTCACAACTTAGTTTCTCAATAAGATAGTGAAAATATCCCTGTATTAGCCATATTAAAAATTAAAGTGTCAATTACGAGCGGAAATAATACTTATTAACAATTGGCCCTACAACATTTAAGTGATTGAATATATTTACATGTAATTGTTAAAATTCATTAGTATAAGAGACTTGCCCAATACATTTGTTTTAATATTAATAAATAAAATCATTTTAAGTTTGGTACAAAAATTAAACTAATTGTTGACCATAAGGAGTTAAGTTGTTTAAATACTGCTTTGGATGTATCATTTTGCATAAACAAATTTAAAATAAATAAAACATATTTTTCATATTTTAATTTCGATTTTTCTATACACGAATAGATTTCCTATAAGTAACATTACAGTAAAAAAAACTAGAATTTTGGAATAATTCAAATTAATGTTTCAAACTAATTTTTAAGAACAAGCGCAGTTTTCTTCAGAACAAACTAACAACTATTTAGGGCATACTACAATCTTAATTTAGCTACCAATAGATTCTTGAGCCACCGTTGCAATTTATTAGAAACGGTTAAATAATCTGTATAAGATGTTGAATTTTGAGGAAAAGGATTAGTTTAGTGGTTTCCCCCTTGAACTAATGTTTAGCGTAGTTTTCCCATTTTACTTACTTTCGGTATGGAAAAGTAAAAAAAGAATGCCCATTACAGACAGTAAAAGTAGCAGAAGGTACGCATACGCATCTTGGACGTACTCTTGCTTTGGCCAAAAAGTGGTGGGATAGAGGGGACTCCTCGCCCCATTAATATTGGTGTACGCAAAAAAGTAGTATATAATTTTGTTTTACTACCTCTGACAAGCAATATAGATTAAACATGGAATTTGCATCATACCTGTTTATATGAATATAATGGAATTGGTTTCAAAACTTCAAAAATGCACAGAGGGCGTTACAGAGCCAATTCAGGGATGCTCTACATTTCATGCAGTTGTTTCTTAGAAAGCAAGCACGTAGCTGAATGACTAGGTAGGCATGTGACACATGTGGTGAACAGGATGGTATGTTGAAATGAAAAAAAAAAGTAAAGTGTACTGAGCCGTTTATAATTTGCTTTGTTTATTTATTGGTTTTGTTTATTTTTGATTGGTTTGCTGTTAATAAGTAACATTATTTCTGTTTAATTTTAAATATGGCTCTATCACATTCCTTCTTTATAAGGAAGATCTTAAAAAATAGGTACGGATTGCAGAATAAAGGTAAATAGGCATTTCTATTTAAGTTACATACAATACTACTTTAATAGCTACGTTATTTATTTATCTTAAATTTACTTTGAAATTTTAAGTAGGCTGCAGAGGTTATACGCTAAAGCGTTACATCTTGTTATTAATACCAAATAATACTAGGGGAAGCGTTCTTCGATTTACTTGAAATTTTTAATGCGCGTCGTCTAATATGTAAACGATTTATGCTGTAATTACTAATATAATTACTTAGTACTGTTGTATGAAAAATGATAATACTTTTTTTCAAAATCACATTATCGCTAATTGATACCCTTTGTAAATTGAGTATAACTAATCGAATTTGTCAAATGACAAAATAACAGCTTCTGTATCTCGCCCAGTTGGTGTTCATTCCCATAAAGCTGTTTTTGAAAGTTCATTTACTTTGTCCCAGGGTAACTCAGGATGTTCCATAGCCCTGGTTAACCGAAGGGGTCGTCCACGACGTTTTATATTTCCTTGGACGCACATCATCCCGTACACTCTGATGCCTGGTACACTTGCGTAAGTTGGTTGGTCATGCGACATTGGTCCCTCTGAAATGCACAATTGTTATAAATATCGTTAGCATTAATAAACAGTTTTAGTAATAAATAAAGTAGATAAATATTACCCAATATGCTGGTATCAGGACAGCGACATATGACGAGGTAGTGCGATTTTCCGGTTCTAATATTTTGGAGTGCTAATAACGACCAGTCGCGGGGAGTACGACATATTCGCATTTCGGCTGTGGGTTCACACGTTTTCACAAGAGTTAGGGCTCGCTGAAAATATGTATTAAAGTTAATATTATTTGCATTTAAATGCTTAAGTACAGTCTTATTCAAGGTATTTCGAGAGCCTTTTCCCTAGCTTTGGCAGATAAATCAAACCTTTACAGCTTAGTTGTTCAAGGGATAGTGAGGCGTGTATCCTGGAGAGTGGTAATGGTAGTTTTTACTCCAGGCAGGATGTGCAGCTTACGATACTGGCAATACTGCCAAATTTATCAGACCTATCAAATCGACCTCTTTCTTGCTAAAGGCCTAGGAGAAGCTAGTTGATAGGTTTGTAAAAGAGGGTGCATTGACCACTTCACCTTTGGACTCATGGCAACATGCCTACTAGTCAGGCAAATTTGTGGAGACTGTACTTCATCGGTTTTTTTTAAGATCGAGAAGGCGCTGCACCACAAGGAGCTTGTCGCAGGGGCGTTTCTTGGCATAGAAGTAGCTTTTAATAAAATTTTCTTTGATTCTATCTAGGCAGCTGCCACTAGATATGGCACTAATAACACCATTATCATGTGGTTCAGGGCTCTGCTGGCGGGGCGAGAAGTAGTAACCGCGGTTAGGGCGTTAATTAGGAGAGGATGTCCCCAGGGAGGAACTCGAGAATGCCGGTCTATATATGCAAGACTATGTAGATGACCTAGTAATTTTAATTTCAGCTAATTTTCGAGTTTTTGTTAGCAAGCTCATACAAACAGCTCTGCGAATTGTACAACGCTAGTGCACTGAACAAAGCCAAGACTGAGTTAGTCATCTTTACCAGAAGAATAAGAGTAAAAGGCTTCACTGAGCCAGAGATCTTCAAAACTGAACTGGGTCTCTCCGGAGTAGTCAAATATCTAGGGGTCACTCTGTACGCTCCGCCATCCTGGTTGAAACATGTCTACAGAATATTACAAAGTGCCTTCGAGTCCGTAGATGGACTTTTGCAAAAACCTGGAGATTAAACTTTAAAATTACTAGGTGGATCTACCCCACCATGTTAGACCAATGGTCACGTATGCGTCGTTGGTGTGGTAGCCCGCACTCCAACGGTCATGCACCAAACTACGCTTAATTTAACTTCAAAGATAGGCTTGTTTAAGAGCCTCAGGAGCAATATTCAGGGCACTTAGTGCGGTTCTGGAGCTACTTCTAGACTTTGTGCTTTGTGTTTATATTCTGATTGAGGCAGAGGGTTGAAAGGCGGCTTACAAGTTGAAGTATAATGGCCAGTGGAAAAATAAAGGGCGATTTTTGGAGCAAACACGTGTCCTATACCTTATGATACGGACACACGCGCTTCTCGGGGTGAAAAGCGTCTGCATGCCACCTCAGAATACAGGTGGCATGCATCCCCAAAAGGGAAAAATGAACCCGAACTTTCTTAAGTCAGCGGATCTAGTCTAGTTCACATAAGGATCGAAGACGACAGGAGGTTTTTGTGCAGAAATTTATGACTATAAGACTAAAGCAAAGTATTTGTTTGCTCTCTGCAAGTTTGCCACAGTGTTTCAGACAGAGTTTTTATATATTAATCTGTGCTTAGGAAAACCTATGTAAAGGTTACGCTAATAAATATATGTAGCGATAGCCAAGCGGCATTTACGGCTCTTGGTTTTGTTATAACCAAATCAATGCTGGTCAAAGACTGGCATGACCTCATACGTAAGCTTCGGTTGCATAATTAAGTCAAGCTACTGCGGGTGCCCGGTCATTGTCACATTAGTGGAAGCGAGAAAGCTGATACCTTGGCCAAGGGGGGCTTTCGGAAACCCCTCCTTGGTTCAGACCCAAGAACTGGACTCGTTCCAAGTTCAAAATAGCTGGATTTTGCATCCAGAGCTGCGTCAGTTGAAGCTTCTTATGCGAGAACGTTTGCTTTAACGTTACAAACAGCTCCTGCGCTCAAGTAGGAAACGCATCAGGATTGTGGTAGGGCTTCTAAATGATTATAGTCCTTTTAACAGACTCCTTGACACCATGGTCGTAGTCAACGACCCAGCTATAGGTTCGGTAGAAAAGAGAAGGAATCTTCCCTCCATTTTCTGAGGTATTGTCCCAGACTAATGATACTCAGGCTCAGACGTCTCGGCAACCAACTTCCGGATCCAGAAAAACTAGAGGATAGTTTCATCAGCAGGGTGCTAGTCTTTGGCCTAAGTGGTGGTCTGTATAAAGAAAATTCTTGAACTAGTGCAATAGATTAAGTAGGCCTAAGTGCTGCGGCTTTCTGTACCTCAGTAAAAAGAAGAAGAGCCTACACATCGCGAAGATCAGGACCATTAAAATTACTTTGGCCATCTTTAGATAGAAAGTTAGAGCAGAACATACCGTGCACCGAAGATAGAAAGGTGGCACGAGAAGGAAATGTTATACAGTACCTACACTAGATATAAGAGGATTTAGAAACGAGTCTACGAAGTTCCGATAAAAAATGTGCTTAGCTGCAAAATTAAATACATTTTTAGAAGTAGGAAAAAAGGGATAAACCAGCAGTAGAGACAGTAGAAGAAGATATCGCAAATAGTAATTAATAAATAAACAGACTTTAGTAGAAAGGAAATATAGAAAGGTTAGTCAAATATAAACAGCAAGCCTACCAGCAGTAGCTGCACACGAAAGATAGAGAAGACAGAAAACTGTATTCGAGAGTTAGCAGGGAAGTAAAGAATAGGGTTCATGCAGAGAAGGATGCAGCATGGTCAGTGGGGACTCAGAGCTCGCAGCCTGATCTGACTGGTAGCTTGTTCTCATTGAACCATTGTTAACTTGGGCAAGCGCGCTGATTGAGCTTAACTTAATCCGGCTCGAAGAAGGTTGTGGCAGATAAGGCTTATGCGAGGTGCCGCCACGTAAATAATCGAGATTGGTTGTAATGACCACCTCACAGGTTTAATATGTACTCTCAAGTAGTAGTTGCACTAAGCGTCTATACATTTGATTTGTAATTAACTAAGCACGGGCTACTGTGTATTACAGAATAAAGGGAAGTTACAAAAGAATACATAAAATAAAAATTACACAAACTATTTTTATTATTCTTCTTTACTATACTCGCAACTTAACAAAATTGCTTAGTTAGTGCAATTACTGCTTAGAGGTATATACTGTGGTGTGATTCACCAAATAGAAACCTTTATTAAATTTTCTTCTCGGCCTGTTCTAGTGCTAGTTGATGCTAGCCGATTATATTGCATCCCCAGTGTTTTGGTATCATACTTCATTACTCAATTGTGAAAAGACAGTGAACCGGCAGGCATCTTCAGCAATTAAAAGTTGTTTATTTTAGAATGGGTTAGCATCTCGTTTTGCTACCCCAAGAATTATTCTTGCGTAGAAACACATGTTCTCTCTTCTTTGTGTAAACTGAAAATTTCGTAGCGATACTACTATCTTTTACAACTTTGTGGATTGGCGTTCGATGAAGACAATTTTTAATTGTAGTACTTTGTACTAGTCGTCCATTCTAAGCCTTTTAAGCAATTTTTGGCAAAATACTGTAAAATGTATAGTGATCTACCGCAGAATTTCCAGTGACGTCGAATTTTTACGGAGTGTTTCATTGGGTGAATGGTAAATTAGAATTACTGTGTGTGTGTACGTAATTTGACAGAAATGTAAGAATTTCTTAAAATATGTTTTTGAAAAACATTTTTTTTACTGGCCAAGTTGAAAAGTTTAGGTTATGGTAAAAACATTGTTGGTAACGAACAACCCAACAAAATGTCATAATAACTTTTTTAACCAGCTAACAATGTGATGTATCTACTTATAAGTTTCTAGACAGTTTAAAAAATAGCGGAAGCCGACAATTCTTCCATGT
Organism: Ctenicera cuprea; assembly: GCA_958336395.1. Lineage (NCBI taxonomy): Eukaryota > Metazoa > Arthropoda > Insecta > Coleoptera > Elateridae > Ctenicera > Ctenicera cuprea. The sequence goes on from OY284496.1 coordinate 19,514,520, forward strand.
AGAAACTAAAACGGTGTTTTCAGGTTTTTATTTTACGGTATTTATGTCTCTTATCGAAGGGGGCGTTATATGAGAGTTTTTATACAATAAAAACTTATTTATTTTTTAAGGAGATTTTGGTTACATGATAATGTTAATTGAAATTATGAATTTTTACCACAATTATACCAGGAAATTTAAAAAAATGCTAAGGGCGGTATATCCGCGAAAATGTATACAATTTATGAGGTTTTTCCTTTTTAGTAAATCGACGCTTTTTCATTTCTGCTTGAGAGTTAGTTTAATAAAATTAGTTCGATGTTTTAACTTCTCACATACCTCCAGCTAGCTGTACTATAAGTTTGATTTAATTTAAAATTAAATTTAAAAAATACTTCATACCCGTCGTTTGGGGTCTGTCATAAGTTCCGTTGTATGCTGATCATCTGAATTAAGACTTGCTGAGCAAGGATCTCTGTACCTCGAGGGACAAGCACATAAAGGTTGCGTCCAGTTAAGACGAACATATACTGCATTGCATACCTGTAATTTTTCGTCAATAGAAAACATTGAACTTTTTCTGTCAAAAAACTGCAATTTGTTACCTGTTGTATGGCACATTCTGGAAGCAAATATATGTGTTGATTGTGAGGATAATAGTGGTATTTTGTAGGCTTAACCAATGCTGCACTAGCTCCGGCTGGTAAGGGTAAAAGGTTCTGAAATAAATAAAAAGTACATAATAAAATCTTTGAACCTGTCATCAAAAACTATCTCTAGAAGGCCATTGATGTTGCACTTCTGCACTATAACAACATTGCAGTGCGACATTCATGGCCTGTTTGATGGTATGTTATTACACTTCGGTTAAATAAATTTATAGCGTGATCGTTAGCTCAAGAGCACGTATATTAATCGGCAAGACTACAAAAATGAAAGTAATTGCAAATGCTATCAAATTGGTACGTATTATGTAAAACCTACTAAACGATAAATACTTTTTAAAATGAAAATGAAATTTTGCTGGGTATTTGTAGATACACAGGGTGTTTTGTAAAGATTACTTGAAAAACACAAGTAACTTAATACCAGAAACGTATTTCGTTAGCTAAGCTATCATTATCAGTGGTAAACTGACACTGTAAATTGAAAAGATTAGGTCGGCGTCAATCACAAACACTTTTATTTTAAAGGTTTTTAAATTTATAAAAACACTTTAGAGGGCACTTTAGACTGATTCAAATGCATTTCACTAAATTAATTAAAACGTTCAGTTTGTACGGTAATTTTTGTAACTTGCCGGAGAGATTAATGTAAACTGACGGTAACGTTGTTAGGATTGTGCCATGAGGTTACTTGTTTTAAGATATGTGAAATTTCTTGAACAAAGAGGGTGCACAATTTACAAAGTAGCATAATTTATTTGTACATTACAGTAACAACTCTTTGTATATTATAACCATGTATCACTGCTTGAAAAATAAGCTAAATAGGTATGCTCAAGAACCTAGCACGCATTCATATATGGTAAATTCCTACTTAGTAAAAGCCAAGTTTAAGATCCTTACGTACTTCGCTTACTCTTTGCGATGCACATGAAGCGACTGTCGCCTGCATATGATTTACGTGTAGATAAATATTCTATTTGTAAAGTTTCTTATACATGGTAAACAACTGATATCTCAAATGAAAAATCTAAACCGCAATGTTTCCACGAGATTTGGTATATGGTGTTTTTTTTATTTTGAACATTCCACAATTTCTTTCATTCATACTCTGATACCTACGTTCTGACAAAGGTTTTCTACACCGTTAAATATTCCTGCACAATATACAAGCCACGACAATGTTCTCAAACATGAAACATGGAATAATTTTTTCGGCCAAAAAACAATTTATTTTTTAACGTAGTCGCTTTTTAGGTCGATACACTTAGTCTAACGTTTTTCCAATTTTTCGATCCCTTCCGAATAATACGATTTCTCCAACTTTTCAAAATAGTCGTTTGTTGCATCGATTATCTCCTCATTAGAGCCGAATCTTTTTCCGCCGAGACAATTCTTCAAGTTCGGAAGTAGGAAATAGTCGCAGGGGGCAAAAGTCTAGAGAATGTGGTGGATGTGGAAGCAATTCGAAGCGTAATTCATGGATTTCGGCCATGGCAACTACATACGTGTGTACCCGTGCATTGTCTTGATGGAAGAGAACTTTTGTCTTCGCCAAATGCGGTAGTTTTTTTTTCAAAACGTCTTTGGAACGGTCCAATAAGTCGCAGAAATATTCGCAGTTGATTGTTTTAGTCTTCTTCGGGGCAGGTTCGCCAGTAGAAATCTACTGTTTAGACTGTTCCTTGGTCCCCGGTGTATAGTGATGGATCCATGTTTCGTCCACAGCTACGAACGACGCGAAACCTTCTTTTTATTGCGCTTGAATATCGCCAAACCTGCCTCTGAAGTTGTAACATGTGTGCGTTTTTGATCGATTGTGAGCAAACGCGGCACCCACCGTGCGGATCGCTTTTTTATGTCCAAATGTTTGTGTAATATATTGCGCACACGTTCAAATGAGATGCGTACTATCTCAACTATCTCGCACACTTTTACTCTGCGGTCTTGCATTACAATATCATAGATTTTTTCAATCATTTCTGGTGTGATGACCTTATTTGGACATCCTGAACGCTCGGTGTCAGTTGTGCTTGTACGACCACAACGAAAATCAGTAAACCACTTGTGAATCATTTTAATCGATGGTGAAGAGTCCCTATTACATTTATCACGCTTTGTTTTGGTTTGCGTAATGGTTTTTCCATGCAAAAAATAAATGGTATACGTATAGTTACGGCGTAGGAGTGTATAAATTAAAAATGGATATCAAAATTTTAACGAAAAGCACTTTTCGGAGTACTACGAGTAAAAAATTGTTGTGTGTAAGTGACTTGGAGCGGGGGTGCGATTGTTCGCTTGTTCGCATTCTCATATCTCCCGAACGGATGGTCTAATTATGAAGAGTTTTGGAATAGAGGGTTATATCACCAAATCGTAAACAAACATGTTTTTTTAGTATTTGTTTCCCAGAAACGGAATTTTCTTAATATAAAAACGAACAGAAGACCTTGGGAAAAATCCTAAATTGGGCTTCAACACCTCTTTGCTTAACAGCGAGTTGTACGCGTTGAAATTTAGTATCGTAATGGCTATATGTGGACACAACATTGGTATACACCAAAAGATGAAAATCTTTAAGTAACATGGTTTTGACCAAATGCAATAATTTTTCTGCGGTGCCTTCTATGAACTTTTGTTTAATGTCATTTTATTTAATAAATGGAGGACCATAAAATGTTCTTTTTTTGAGGTATATTGCTCATCAGCGATAGTAGAGAAAGATTCTAATCTTATTTTTTAGATACAGTCATATTTAGGAGGGTTAATCTTTCCCTTTTTTCTACTTTTTGGCTGACATTTTTTTTTATAGTTTTTGGTGTTCTGCGCTAAACAACGTTTCTGAAAACAAAAAAACTTTTTTGTCTTAATTTTGGCCAAAGAAACTTATTCACGGCGTACGCATCATGATCTTATGTAGTTAGTAACTGTTGGGGCTAGACGTTTATGATAGGCAAGTTCAAGAAGAATATGCATCGCTTTTTTTTCTGATTAAGTTTTGTCCACACTAAGTAAGAAAAATTCTAATTTAGATTTAAGTTGTGTAGGAACGCGATAAAACTGTTACTTACTTATTTTCCTAGTTTTCATGTGTTTTGTATTGTGTTTGATTATCTGAAATTTCAAAGCTTTCATGAAATAGATACTGCGCTGCTGCTGAAGTAGTTATAACTGTTAAAGCGACAGTTGTTAAATAACCGCGGATAATTAAATAAAGCTCGCGCAGAATAAATGACGAAGAAGGTTTTCCTGAGAGGACTTGTAAATTGCGTTATAATAATATTATTACCGATTTGGATAAAATGTTTGTTCTCTCGCTTCCTTCTATGGTTAATAAACTGAGTATGGAAGAACGGTGTATACTTTATGTGAATTTAAAGCGAATGCAGACAGAAATAAGTACATCTTACAGTGGAGGTTTGATTATAAGCTACGTATTTGTTATTAAATTAGCTTTAAGGATTTCGCACAGCAAATAATAGAAAAAGTGCGGAATAGTTGAACGCAATAAACTGAGAGCGTTGCCGTAAGAGTAATGTGTTATTGCTGTTAGACACATTTCATTAACTTTTCCTTTTGCAGTCACGTAGTTGCACATTAAAGTTATATTAAATAATGTCTACATAATCTACATAATACTCAACTAAAACAATTGAATCAATACTATGATTAAGTTTGATACTTCTGACTAAAGCCCCGACTTTTGAGCGCAGAAGAGCAAAAAATTTCGTTAAAATTCAATCAGTAAACAAAAACCATGGGCGTACTCAAATACATTAAGTTATACGTGAAACATATTGGATAAGAGAACTAATTTTTCGGATGAGAATTTAGAAAAAGTTGTTTTTGTGTACTGAAATTCTTAAGTGTTTTATACAACGGTGGGTTTCCGTCCCTTATAGTTCAAAGTTTTCTTTCGTAGAACTTTGTCGTTGTATTATTGAATTTACACGTTCTATTTTCATTAATTCGTTGTTGTTATTTTACATTCCAATAAAGAAAATATATTCTTGCAGTTTCATAAAATTGTTTCGTAAAGTACTTTTAAAACTTATGACCATTCATTTTCTACGCTTATGAACCCTGTTTTATCTAATTTTATTATTACATAAGCTTCAATTCCAGTTGACCAAATAAATAATCCTTATCTGCGCAAGCTAGCATAAGGTCAAGCATATGGATCTGTTACCGTTCTAAGCTCGTAGATAATTCGTTTAAAATTGTAGATATGCGCCAACTTTACATTTAAGGGAATAATGACAAAATTGCCTAATAATTGATTGTCTCATAATTTAAATACTGACTAAATACCAGACTAGAAATCCGGACTATACTTCTTACCAAAGACCGGACTTTTAGTTCCAGAACAGCAAAAAATTCCTTAAAATTCAGTAAGTAAACAAAATGGGCGTACTCAAATCCATTCAGTTATACGTAGAACATGTTGCACGATTTTTCAAGGTTGCTACAACTACAACTGCAGTTGTTGAGATACATCGTTTCGTTCAGTGTTACTTTCTTGTTGAGCTAAGTCAGACGTTTTGTACTTAAAACTATTTATACAAAGTTACATAAAATTGTTTCGTGTATTACTTTTGAAACCCCCGACCATGCATATTCTACGCTTATCAACTCCGTTATAAAATAGCTCGAGATAGTAATCCAGCTGGTCAGATGAATAATACGTATCTAAACAAGCTCCTACGGTTAAACATGTAGGTGTATTGCTATTTTAAGCCCGTAAATAATTCGTTTAAAATTACATATACGCGGCAACTATATATTTAAAGGAATTAGCCCAGAATTGATAATTAATTGAAATCTCCCATAATTTAAGTACTGTCTAAATACTAGTCTAGAAATCCGGACACTGCTTCTTACTGAACATAAACAAGAAAAAATTGTTTGGTAAGAAAAAGTGCATTAAATTAAGTGGGCTTTCAATTTTATTAAGCATGAATGTCGAAAAGCATATACAGCATAACTTGTCATAAAGTTTACGAAAAATACGGAAATATAATCGGGCGTAACTGTGCAAATCAAAAATAGCCTTTTTTTCCAAGGAACGCTTCTATTATATTTTTCTGGTTTTTGTATTATTGATGTGCTTTATGTTTCGTTACTGTGCAATATAAATTCCAGTGGCGTTTTTGTTCTTGGAATAGTTCGATCATTCCTTGTAAGAGTTCTAACCAAATCTGTTCCGTGACATTGCGTAGTCACGGTCTGATATTACAAGAAACGGTTCTTTCGCGCAAATAAGATGCGGCATCTGATGACACTGCAGTATCGTGAGAGTCACCGAAAGTTAAAGGTCGAATTAATTTAAATATTATATTTTAAATAAACATATCTTAATCAGAAACAAACGAAATTATTGTAATGTCAAGCAGAGTTGGAAATTCTTTTTATTGAATTGCTACGAATGGTTCTACAAAACTAATTTTACTTTTTTACATGTACTTATCTAAAGCGGATACATTTTATGAATGGGTAATACACATGTGATGAATGTAAAACTGATATGACCTTTAAGTTATGGCAAATAGTTTATTTGCCGGTTTTTAAATTCAATTTTGAGCTGTTTTTGAATAAAATTAAATTAACAGAAAAAACAAATTTTTAAATTTATAAATTAGCAGTAAAAATAAAAGACCAGAAATAACACGGTATTAACTTTTTTTTTCTTCTAAAGTTGTAATTTACCTAATCATCTACGTATTACAAAAAATTTACATAGATAAGTTTGGAATTTAAGAATGCGCTAATGCTATTTCAGGAAGGCAGAATGTGCGTTTAATGAAACTCGCAAAATATGTGCCGGCTAAATTTATTTTAAACGGTTAACAGTTTTTTTCTTGAAACCACCAAAAGTTGAATTTATGCTTGCGTCCAAACAGACCACTGCCAAATTAAATATTTGTTTGTTTGGTACGTACGAGACGTAATCGTTTTGCAATTTATGAATCTCGAATACAAATATAAAAATGAGCGAAACACTTCGCCTGGACTTTCCTATACATTTAAATACATTGTTTTATATTTTCCAACACTTTCGATATACACCTGTCTAGACACGACTACTTAAAGTAAATAGTTCTTATAAGTTGTAACATCTTGAAGCGGTTGAAGAAAGACCGACCGCTGCGCTGCAAGCCTAAGGTTGGGTAAAATATTCGGAGTGAATCAACGGAAGCGCGGAAATTGATATTTGAAAATATATTAATAACTCGTGAATTATTATACTTAGCAAGAAATTACTCTTATTAATTTGTATTTAGAATTTCAAAACCTTTCTGATTTTAAAGCCAAAATGCCACGTTTCCATTAAAAAAAAAGTTATTTTTTACTGTGGCCGCCATATTAAAATTGGAAACTCAAGTTTTTTTCTTAAATACAATCGAGAAGAATTTGCCCCACATATTTGCTCTTGGGTTTGCGAGTCTATCTATTAAAATAAAAAAGTTAGCCTACACTGAACATTAAACGACTAGTACAAGAATACAACTGCTGTAGAAAGTATGTGAAATTCTTCGAAGGACAAAAAGATTATTAAGGGGCAAAAATTCGATGTTTTGATTTTTTGTAAAAAGATTCTCCTAGAGCAAACAAAAGAAGAAATCAATTTTTTAATTTTGTAGCGAAAATTTTGGGGGGGAGTGGGAACAGTAGCCCCCCTAAATATTAAAGTATCAAAAAAATAATACGATATTCGGATTTTGCTATCAATGATGAGCTATATTGCTTTAACAGAAATATTTTATTGTCCCCCGTTAAATAAATAAAAGGGTACCAATTTTCAATTTTCAAAAATTCATAGAGAGCGTCACAGTGAAATTATAGCAATGCGCAAAAAAAACAAATTGTAAAAGATTCCCAGCTCTATCAGCTTAAAAAGTTTAAACAAAAACGTGTGGGCAGTTTTTGAGAAATATTTTTTTGAAAAATTCCAAAATTTTGAAGTGATGTCATTGCGATCGTTTTTATATTTTCAAAATTAATTATATTTCATGGTATAGTACCGTTGAAGGGCTACCAAACAAGATGTAGTTGATTCCAATCAGATAACTGGTTTTTGAATAAATGGGCGTTAAAGTCGAAATGTTCAAAAATTCGTAGCGGCCGCCATTTTAAAGCTAGAGAGTTTGGTAAAAAATCGTTTGATTTGTCCTAAGGCCTTCTTTAATCTCCACTATTAAAATTCCCATAATTCAGTTTCTGCAAAAAATGCTACCAAAAAAACATGTCTAACTTCCGCTTCCGGTTTCGGTTTTTTTTAAAAGCTTATTTTGTCGGTGAATTTTTGATATACCCTCTCATTCCAAAGCACATCAAAATCGGCCCAGCCGTTCCGGAGATATGGAGCGTAACGGACCCACCCACAGACCCACCCACCCACCCACGGACAGACATTTTTTAAAAATTACTTTTTTGGGGTCCATGGACACCCCCCCCCCCGACTATTTCCGTTAAAATCTCAACTTTGAAATTTTGCATGAAATCAATACTAAATACTTTACTAAAATTTGAAAATGTCAATATTAAATTTTAGTTCTAAAACTTTTGTTTTAGAGCAATACATATGTCAAGTTGGAAAATGCTAAAATAATATAGGTTTGTTTTCTAACTGGACGTTGAAATCTCCGAAAATTCTAGATATCCCACCATATAATCAATATTTTTATGTATGTATGGGCAAGTAACATTTTTGAGTAGTACCATCGTGAATGTGATGCAATTAAGCTAAGAATTCTTACTATTAATATAGTGCACACAATATACAGGGTGGCCTAACACTTATTACGCCCCTATTTAACTCTGAAACGCATCAAGATAGAGAAAAATACTGTATAAAAGTTTTTTGGCAATGTTTGGCCTACCTTTTGGCACACCTTTTTGAAATAGAAACTTAGCAAGTTTTTATGATTTCTTTCTATTCAACAATATAAAAATAGTGCACCCTCACATAATAAATTATTCGAGATAGACGAGAAAAAATTATTCGTATTAACAGGCGCTGAGTTCAAACAACAGCCTACCTCCAACACAGCAGTGATTTGTGAAATTACTTTGTTATCTCTCAACAATCAGAACAAAATGCGACTATGCTAGGTTGTTGTTTAAATTCAGGGCCATTATGAAAAAGATTTTAGCGTTTTTCTCTAAAATTTCGTTATGCAAGGATATGTAAGTTATATACCAATGAAAAGAGAAAAAATCTCTATCGAATGAATGCAAAAAACAGGTATGATGTTATTTAAGAAAAATGACGATAACGTCACAGCGCTTACATAATTATTAAAAAAGTTTGAAGTAGGCAGAAACGTAGATAAAAATGTAATAGGAAACTGCTTTTATGAAGAAGTTTTTCGCGTGTTTCTCAAAAGTTTCATGAAGTGAGGGTATACAAGTTTTATACCATTGTAAAAAAATTCCCTGTGGAATAAGTGACAAAACTTGCTAAGTTGCTATTTAAAAAAATTACGATTGCCCCACAGCGCTTACAGCATTGGTTAAAAATGTTCTTTTTAAGTATGCAGAAAGGTAGGCTAAACTTTTTTTAACATTTTTCTTTCTCTGTGTTGGTCCGTTTTAGAGTTAAATATTATTTGTCATTATTATATAAATTGGAAATGCTAAAAATAAAGTTTGAGTTCGTTTTCTGACTGCTCGGAATTCAGGAATTCTAGAGATATCGACGTGCGTTTCATATTTTTGTGCATGAAATGGTAACCCAATAGTAGGTTATTAAATCAAACAATAATTAAGAATTGCACATTGTTACGTAAATTGTTTAGTTTTTTGTGGACGGAAGATTTACAATTTCAGTAGCAGTATTTATTTTTGGGTTCTTTGTCTGGTATACGTTAAAGTATGTAAAATCTCCTAATCAACTGATCGGGTTGTTAAAGGGTTCAATTTAGGTAGCAAATTATTGTATAACAAATAATACAGCAATAAAAAATTTTTGATACTACACAGGCTGTGCTGAAAAAAGTAGAATGTGGAAATATGTTATAGCTATTATTTGCCTTGTATACTTCATTTTAAGTTTTTATTTTTTAGATTGCATTTTTGTCTGCAACAAAAGCATTAACAATCTCAGGAAACATTCAAGAGTTCTCTTGATGAAAAATGTTGATATAGAAATACCAAGTCTTATATTGTCGAGAATCAGGCATGGTTTTGTCTTGACAATCTAGACAAGACAACGCGGGATCTAGAAAAGTTTTGATCTAGATTGCAACACTAGTGAAGTGCACGTGGAAGTCTTGGCGAATTTTTAACTCCTCGAAGGCAATCGATGTTTTTGCCGGTAATTGTTTACTGACGCTCGACACGTAAAAAAATTATATTTTTCGCAAAAAAATGTACTACACTTACCTAACGTAACCCCACGGTTACGATTTTATATACGCAAAAGCGGTAAAACTTGTGTTTTTCTTGGGAAATGCGGAAAATGTCATTAATTTCTATCCTCTCAATTTTGACGTTTTTAGATTTTTACTTTTACAAAGTGGTTTTTGAGAAATGTTTGTCTGTGGGTGGGTGGACGGGTGGGCATGTGCGCTCCATAACTCCCAAACGAATGGTCCGACTTCGATAAGCTTTAGAATTTGGCGATATATCAAAATTTCATCGGGAAAATAAGCTTTAAAAACATCCGAAACCTGAAGCAGAAGTTAAGCATGTATTTTTAGTAGCTTTTTTTCAGAAATTGTATTTTAAATCTAAAAACGGAATCTGATGAAAACCTTTATGCAAATTCATCGCTTTTTTCAAACTTTCTAGCTTTAAAATGCCGGCCGTTACAATGTTTTGAAAATTTTGACTTTAACGTCTTATTACTCTAAAGCAAGTTAACAGATCGAGATCAAATTTAGCATTGTAGTAGCTCTAGGAGAACATAATATTACTGTGCACGAAAATTATTTAAACACGCGAAAGGTGTGAAGCGAAAATTATTTCAAAATTTTAGATATTTTCAAAAAAATATTGATTATAAACTCGCCACACGATTTTTTAAAAGTTTGTACGCATATAAAGCTGGGGATATACTACAATTTGGTTCGGATTTTAGCCCGCTAATTTCTTTGTGACGCCTTCTATGAAATTTTGAAAATCGGAAATTAATTCCTTTTTATTAAATAAACGGGGGAGGTAAATAATTTTCGTTTAAGCTAAATTGTTCATGAGTGGTAATAGAATGAGAGTCGGTACTTCAATTTTAGGTGCAGCAATATTTAGGGGGTTAATTTTCTTTCTCCCACCAAATTTTAGTTGATGAATTTGCTGTTTCATCTCTGGTTATCTCAACTATCACGAAATCCGTTTGCAAAAAATTTATATGTTCTACTTTTTTTAGAAATTTGGTTTTCTAAATTATTAGACAATGCGAAGCCAATTCGGCAATTTTAATAAAAAAAAGTAAGTCGGTGGCACTACACTCCAATGAGGAGTTTGGCTGCAATGCGGTGGGTCAGGGCCACCGGACCATCGTTTCCGATACCCAGCCGTCTCGCACTCTTATATGAAGTACGGGGTGGTGTGGTAAGCACCACGCCTTAAACGGCTGCCTTACTCCCCTCACCTCTCGAAGGGTTTGGTTCCCAATTTTTAAAAAGCGACTGGGTAGGCCGCCCGCCAGGCATCCAGTCTCAGATTTGAACCCAAGATCTTCCACGTAGCAGCCAAGTGCCCTAACCACTCGACCATTCTGGCGACTGTAATAAGTTGTCTGAATTGTTCGTCTGATACAGAGGTAAATACTGTATCCGCTTAATAGCTGTTGAGTGGCAGTTTTGCAACCCCTACTTTTGTGTGATTTCACATTACTGTTTCATTAGTGGCAGTTGCAAACAGTTGTTTCTTAAGTAACAATTTAAGAAAAGAAAATGTTTTGAATAACAATGCTAGGACGACTACAGTCGTCATTGTATAGAGTCATGTAACGAGTTTTACCTCAAAGTTTGTGTATTTTTGAAAAAACATAACATTTCACAGCTTACAACCCCTAACAAAACTGTTCGGAAATCGTTCTGCGACAGTTGCCTCGAAAAGATTGTTCAAATTTTCAAACGTTGGAGACAATATACTACATTATGGAAATTTATGATATTGCCTCAATATATTGGTAACGTAATAGTGTGAATAAACAATGAAATGCCAAAATGAACAGTTTCGGTAAGCTTTTTTTCTCGTATCTTAATAAAACCATAGGTATTTCCGGTTGTCAGCTTGCAAAATAATAACGCATATTACTTAGGTTTAAAAACAGTTACCAAAATACTGCAATATGAATTTTTAACGTTTCAGGCTTCAGTAAATAATTACTGAGGTTAACGAAAACGGTTACAATTTAAATAACGCTTTAGTACTTTATAAAATTAAACAGAGTAATAAATATATGGTTAAAGTAATACATAAAAATATCAAAATAAGAAGATGCGAGAACGAGTACTAAGGTTCGTCGTCGAACTGCGCGTTGATGTATCGGTGTATTTTAATTTACAGCAGCGCAGTTATTGTTTTATTTTAGCGGTTAGAAAAGTTAAAGTTTAAGTATTACACTAGTTAAACATAAATTATTAAGTGCTGTTAAAATAATGCATGTAATATCAAAACCGGAAGAAGGTATGTTTTAAATTTAAGGTTCGTCGTCTAACTGCACGTTGAAATTTCAGGAAATTCTTGACTTATTGAAACGAAATCAGCATTCGATAAATTGAAATTTTTATTTTAATTAAAACAGTGACGTACTTGGGACTAAAATTACAAATTAAATAATTGCGACACTGCTTAATGTTCTACCGCCATTTTAACAATATTAATATTGAGTTTTACGTATTGCGGTTGTAAGAGCTTTCAAACAGTATGGATTACAAATAACAAAAGAACTTTCAAAACGACTGTAAATTTGATATGGGTAAAAGTTACACCTAGATAGTTTGTTTTATTTAAAAGAAACATTTTAGAAAGCATTAGCAGAAGCTACAGACACGTTTACTTTTTCTCAGTGTAATAATAAAGCGATATAATTTTAGACATCCTAGAACTACAATATCGTAAAATTGCGTGAGAAAATGAACTTTCTAACATATATTACAGATTACCCACATATAGGTCAAAGGTTAGATATATAACTGTATCGATACTAAGAACTCGACATATAAATCTCACTTTAGGTCAACATCAGAGGAAATAAAACTGCTATAATTGCAAATCTTGACCTCAGTTCCCGATATGTTAGGAAAAATAACGACAGTGCGGACTTATTTGGATAATAGGGTTATCACGATTGGAACACCGCACTTTAGAAGTACCACGGGTGAACAACGAACAGTTTCAAATGATTCATAGAAAGATAGACGAACTCAAACTGAAGAGCACGAAGTCGCAACATCGACAAGTTTGTTTAAAATAGTCTAACTGTGGTTCGTAATGATGAATTCAAAGGAAATTGTTGATTATTGTGACCTGACCAAAACTCGGATTTATATGCACACAAAGATGTCAAAATATACTCATATACAGGGTGTTTCTAAAAGGTTTGGTCAAACTTCGGGCGTATGTTCCTTACAGAAAATTAGCGTATTTTTTTTCCAAAATTTCGATTTTTGACGGGGGTACGGGTCACCAAATGGTAGCTCCTAAAATATGTTTTACGTGAATACTTCAAAAAAATCTCGACCGTTTAAATAAAACTTGGTAAGCGTTTATTACTTGTCAAGTTTCGTATTTTGGTGGCAATTCGATTTTTAAAATACTACCAGAGGCTTTTTCTATAATAAATACGCACGTCACTGCTCCTTTTTGTATTTTTACACGTTTTTTTGAAATTTACGTTTAAAAACGCACACAAAGCTACTCTTGCAATTTTTTCGTAGGGGCGGCTCTTTTGAAGTTAGCTGCACTTGAATACAAATGGACAAGATTTTGATTTATTATTAAAAAATAATTTTGTTTTTTATAATCATACCAAGCTGACTTTTTTTGTAGTATGTGAACAATTGACTGTCAGTTTTGTTTTGTTGCGCCTGCAGTACTTAGTTTTTTGCACTTCACTTCGTAAGTAATCTTGATTAAGGGTTGTATTAACGCATAAATGGCAGACATACATTTGACGTATGGGCGAGCCAACGGAAACACCCACGAAGCTCAGCTTCTTTATAGGAAAATTTGCCCCGAAAACTATTGGTACATTTGCTGCCATACATCGTCGTCTTCGAGACCAATGATCCTATTTACCTGCAACACATGACTTGGGGAGACTTAGGAATTTGCGTATACCCCAATTGGAGAAAATATGACAGCTGTACCCACATCATGTTCAGCAAATTCAAGTTTTCTTACCAGCTGATTTTCCCCGTAGAATTAAATTTTGCCAGTGGTTCCTACTGCATTGAACCGGATTTTTTTACTGTCGAGTACTTTTTACAGACGAGGCAAAATTTACAAGAAACGCGGTAATGAAGTTTTATAATACCTATCAGTTGGCACAAGAAAATCCCTACGCAATGATGGAGAGCCGACATCAACAACAGCTTTCCTACAACGTTTGGGCTGGCAATATGGGGGATTATCTCATTGTGCCATTTTTTCTACCACCCATTTTGAATGGCCCAACATACAGAAATTTCTTTGAGGAAAAGTTACCCATATTGCTAGATGACGTTCCACTTCAAAGACGACGTCAAATGTGGCTGATGCATGATGGAGCCCCGGCATATTTTTCTCTTGATGTTCGACCATTTCTGTACAACACCTATCTTGCCCGATATATTGGTAGGGGAGAACCAATTGCATGGCCTGCACGTTTTTCCGACAGCAATCTATTAAATTATATTTTGTGGGGATATCTTAAAACTTTTGTTTATGCTGCACCAGTTCGCAATGCACATATTTTCCAAGAACGTATCGTAGATGCATATGGAACAATAAGAAACACTCTAGGAATTTTGAAACACGCTCAACAAAGCATGCGGAGACGCTCTGAGGCGTGTATTGCTGCTCAAGGAGGGCATTTAAAGCACCTTCTGTGATTTAAAACAATAGCTAAAATTTTAATATCCATCTGTTTCAATTAATTATAATAAATTTTTATTTAAATTATTTAAATTTACCGTTATCTGTTTTGTACTTAAAATTTTAATGACGCATCGTACGATATAAACATAAGATTACTTTTTATTCTAAATTAAATGTAATTTTCAAAAACGTAATCAGTGTTTAAGATTCTTAGTGGCGTATTGAATATTTTTAAAAAGGGGACATTTTATTTGGTTTCTACGCTACTCGAATGACAAATTTAAATAAAAGTCACTGTGAAAGCTGTTTAGTCTTAGTAATACTTACCCTGAACATTTCATTAACTCCCCTGTAGCTTGTTTAGAAAAAATCAATACAATGCTGTGCAAAATAAAAATAAAATTTCATCACTTTGTATTTCGAAAGCAAATGAGTTTTCGATAGCTTAAATAGGAAGCTCTTATTAGTTTTCCGTATTCTATCAATTCCCGAAGTTTAACCAAACTTTTCAGAATAAATACTAAATCAAAATCTAATCCATTTGCATGTAAGTACGAATAATTTCAAAAGAGCCGCTTGTGCGTAATAATTGCGAGAGTAACTTTTTGTGCGCTTTTATAAATAGATTTCAAAAAACGCGTCAAAAATAGAAAAACAGTAGCTTACGTATTTATTAAAAAAAAAGTGTTACTTATTACCCGTACGCATGTCTCTGGTGGTATATTAAACGTTAAATTGCAACCGAAATACGCAGCGTGACAAATAATAAAAGCATAACAAATTTCATTCGTCATAATCGGTCGTTTATTTTTAAGTATTCTCGAGAAAACTGTTTTAGGGGCTACCATTCGGGGATCCGTACCCCTTTAAAAATTGAAATTTTTAAAAACCAAACAATACAGGTACACTAATTTTAGGTAAGAAGCGTACGCCCGTAGTTTGACCAAACCTTTTAGAAACACCCTGTATATGCAGTTAAAATTCATAAAATATGCACAAAGTTCTGTAAATTATGCAACGTTATAGATATGTAAAATATGCAAGAGTTATACAAATTCTCAAAATATGTATAATTCTAAACTAAATTCTAGTAAGTAGCTTAGAATGTTCTTGCCATTTGAAGTTACATATTTATATTTAGAACTTCCAGTGTCTACTGTATAATTTGTAATCATGTCCAGGTCTAATTGTAATCTATTATCGTTAAAGTCGCCTTTTAGGACTGCACCCACTTTCACAAGAGTTTTGAAACCTCCATTTTTATATAATACTAGTGGCGTTTTGTGGGCTCAATGGCAATGGCAAAAATTATTTAACATTAGGATTAAAAATAAAAAAAATTACGACCAATTTGTCCAATTTACCTGTTGTTAAATGAATTAATTTAGGCATAAAAGCCCTATTAAATTTCACTTTGTCATATGCACTTTAATTTGATAACGTAAACCTTCGTCTAAAGCCAAGTTAATGCGTGATTTGTCAAATAATTTTAAATTAACAGTTGCCGATAAATGTTCTTTAAATGTTAGTAGATGCACGTTTTTTTAATTGCAGCTGAAAGATTGGTTAAAACGGTGTATCCTGTTTTAGACTATACTTTTAAGGGGTTAGATATAGATGAAAATAGTCAGCGATTCCAGCAAATAGCTTATTTTTAATATCGTTACCGGTTAGCTAGTCCATTCTCTTACACAATTCAGTATTAAACGATCTAAATTTCTTTTTGTTTTTGATCAGAGTATTCATTAAATTTTTCTTTTAAAAGCTGGTCAACGAGAATTTCCATATTTACCGCAAATTTGCAAACTACGGATGAAATAAGTAAGCACGCAATAGCTGCACGCTGCACCTAACTGCCGCTAACTGGCGCAAGTTAAGTAAAGACTATAGAAGCCGTGCCTTTGCGGTGCTTATTCCCTACTTTTTTTTGTATCTGATTATGTCATTATTTAATCAATGTGCATGGAAACGTATTAACAATAATAGATTGCGTCGTAGCTGGAATCATTTGGTCCGATAAGCTCGGCCTAATTTTTTATGTTACGCGGTGGTGTCAAAAAGTAAAAACTTTATGTAAAAGTAACTTTTTTTTATTGAAAGTTTGAATTTGATTTTATTCGTTTTAAAGTTATGAGTAGGCACTGCCCACTCTGACTAATAGGACGAACCGTCACTGGTATTGAGCAGGTAAGCTATTTGCTGCCACTTTGCTACTGTAGGTTAGAGTTCACCTACTTCGATAAGACGAGGGTCTACGACTAAGAATCAAATACTGTGAAAGTATTCAATATAAAAAAGAATTTTGTTACATCTTTTTATAGTAGTAAAGTATCGATAAGTCAAATATTCTTAACATGCTTTAGCACTGCGATTTAAAAAGGTGCCACTATACAGTACAGTACAGTACAGTAATAAAAAATTTATAATACAAAATAATTTTTATTATTATTAATGTAAGTGAAAAAAGTTTTATTAAATAAGCGTGGCATCCTTGCTAGTTCTTTTCCCGCGGATATTTCTTCAAATGTATTTTTTGGGGGAATATTTTTTCCATGGGTATTTTTCTGGAAATATTTTCCGGAATATTTTTTACAGGGAGTATTCTACTATTTTTTTGCCTACCAATTTGTGAATGGCTATAAATTTGCTATATAATCCAAGTCATTCGGACAGTAAAATCGAAGCAAACTAATTAAAGTACCAACTCCTTTCTCTCCCCCTTTTAATACCCCCGCTTGTCGCTCGGGAGGTCCTGAGTTAGATTCCCGACTGTTCTGGCTCAGGTTTATTCCGCGGTTTTCCTTAGCCAAAAGATGAACACTAAGACAGCACTTTCAGCGGAAATTTCCAAAGTTCTTGCTCTTACCCATCCTTACCATCCTTTCTCGGCTGAAAAGGGGCTTAGGACTCCGGTGCAGAGTCCGAAAGACCCCTATAGCGGTCCGCCCCTTCACGGGGAATATACCGACACTAATTGTTTTAAACGTATTTCTCTGCAAAGAGAAAGAAATATACTTAAGCATGCATTTAATATAAATATATGCACCAAAATTCTAAAATTTGCCAAATACGCCAATTCAAATTGATCTTATCCCATTTAAGTGAATTTTATTAGATGCGGATAGAAACAAAAGGATTTTGCCGATATTAAACCTATAAAACAAACATGCAATTGCATATAATACCTGCCTTGATTGTGACTACTGCATATATAAATAAATTGAATGAGGTAAATCAATAAGAAAGACTGTATATAGTATGTGTTTTGAAAACTTATTTACGGAGAAAGAGAGTAGGTAATGAGGTGTTGTATTTCAACTTCTGTGCTTTATTTTGTTAAACTTATTTAATCGGCACTGATGCATAGGTTGATTGGAATAATTAGAACACAGTAAAATCGTTATTGCCATTAGTATAGCGTTCGTTATAAACTGTTCGTTCAACTTCATGAAGAGTTCGTCGATCTTGTTAACATATTTTGCATATAAAATTGTATAATTATGACTTGGAAATTTCTGGTACAGTTAGATTTTCACATTATTTTATCTTCTGCTAATAACACGCGCCTTAACATTAAGCAAATTGAATAAGTGCGGCACTTGAAAGACACATTACTTTTTACGTTCTCATGCTTGTAGTATGGGAAGGTATTCTGATCGAGAGAAAATTAGATATTTCGACGGAAACAAAATTTGGACTTTCAGGGACCCAAGAAAGCGTGTGACGCTGTGTGTGCATGCGCCCGTATGTATCTGTATGTATCCGTGTGCGGGAAAATTGATATTTTGTACATTTTACGCCTATTTATTCAAAAATGACTGTAAAAATTGGCAGAAACTTTGATTTTTGTAATAGCTACAGAGTGTTGGTTTAGATGGAAATCTTTTAAAACCGTGGAAACCGTGGATAACGAAAGTTTTTTAAAAATTAGAAACTTTGTAAATAAATATTGCTCAAAAACTGGCAACTTGCTTTTTTTTCTTAATAGTTAAACTGTAGGCTCATAGAGCTTGGGATGAGCTACAACTTGGTTTTTGCCGGAATCGAATGCGCTAATTTCTAAGGCTGGTTTCACATGAGACGACAGCGATACGATATGTCGCGCGCGATATATCGTTACGATATCGGATGCAGCAAAAGTCTATGG
Source organism: Ctenicera cuprea (assembly GCA_958336395.1). Lineage (NCBI taxonomy): Eukaryota > Metazoa > Arthropoda > Insecta > Coleoptera > Elateridae > Ctenicera > Ctenicera cuprea. The sequence continues at coordinate 19,533,339 of OY284496.1, forward strand.
CTGGTTTCACACGAGACGACAGCGATACGATATGTCGCGCGCGATATATCGTATCGCACCAGCCCCGGTGTTTCACATGTATACGATAATGTCGCGATAACGGTAATTTAGATTCTTTAAAAGTTGAAAAGTTTGCCCAGTGTTGCCAGCGTAAAACAATCGATGATGGAAAGAAGACGTGTTGTGTTATTACTCTTGATACAACGCAGGCGCCAGAGAAAAGCAGCAGTTCTTAGACGTTTTGTCCCAAAGACATGGTCTTTGTTCGACCATTTCTATTAAATCTAGCGGCTCACAATTCACTTTTCTTCTTGTCGCCATATTTTTTTAGCAGTCAACCTTCATCCATGCAACGCTGCGAAAGACTAAACTTCCGTAGTTCATTGTTAATCCAGACGATACTGTACTGTTTATCGCTTCCGTGTGCAAACACACATATAATATGCATTGGCAACAGGAGTCGTCGCGATAACAATCCGAGGCGGTTCTAGAGAACAAATCGCGTGTAATTGCGATATCGCCTTATCGGCGCGATACTATTTATCGTATCGCTCTAGTGTGAAAGACTCCCGCATATTACATAGACTTTTGCTGCATCCGATATCGTAACGATATATCGCGCGCGACATATCGTATCGCTGTCGTCTCGTGTGAAACCAGCCTATGTAGTATGCGGGAGTCTTTCACACTAGAGCGATACGATAAATAGTATCGCGGCGATAAGGCGATATCGCAATTACACGCGATTTGTTCTCTAGAACCGCCTCGGATTGTTATCGCGACGACTCTTGCTGACAATGCATATTCTATGTGTGTTTGCACACGGAAGCGATAAACTTTACAGTATCGTCTGGATTAACAATGAACTACAGAAGTTTAGTCTTTCGCAGCGTTGCATGGATTAAGGTTGACTGCTAAAAAATATGACGACAAGAAGAAAAGTGAATTGTGAGCCGCTAGATTTGATAGAACTGGTCGAACAAAGACCATGTCTTTGGGACAAAACGTCTAAGAACTGCTGCCTTTCTCTGGCGCCTGCGTTGTATCAAGAGTAATAACACAACACGTCTTCTTTCCATCATCGATCATCAACTTCCGCAGTTCATTGTTAATCCAGACGATACTCTACTGTTTAGCGCTTCCGTGTGCAAACACACATATAATAATATATGCATTGTCAACAAGAGTCGTCGCGATAACAATCCGAGGCGGTTCTAGAGAACAAATCGCGTGTAATTGCGATATCGCCTTATCGCCGCGATACTATTTATCGTATCGCTCTAGTGTGAAAGACTCCCGCATACTACATAGACTTTTGCTGCATCCGATATCGTAACGATATATCGCGCGCGACATATCGTATCGCTGTCGTCTCATGTGAAACCAGCCTAAGTGGCGTCTTTTATTTTTGAAGTTTGAAAATCAATGTCCCTATTATTTAACTAACGGAAGACGAGAGAAAATCCATGTTTAAGCTAAATTGCTGGTTAATAACAGAATACAATTCTAAACTTAATTTTTAAATGGAATAAGCCCAGCCGAAATAAAAGACGGAACCGAGCAAAGTAAAAAGTAATAGACTGCTTAAACTTAACCTGATGCAATAGGCACACTTCCAACAAAACTAAGAAACATATAGGCAAGTCATTAGTTATGCTATGGCTCGGAAGTATGGACAATGCTAAAAATAAAATATCAACAGTTTAGATGGATTAAAGAAAAAGTGCTGGAAATTGAGACTAGATCATATTACTAGCGTCTAACGAGTTTTCTAACGAGAAGTGCAACAGCCGTTCCTACTTCTTATTGGAGCTCTCAAGACTTGCGCACCCTCGGCATGCAGCTGGCACGCCTGTAAAGCTACCACCCGAACTCGCCGTCGGCATAGATCGTAACCTTCCCTAATCAAACTCGCGTTTTTTAAAATTTAAAACCACAGCTGTACGGTGTTTTGCTTATATGTTGCTTTATAAGTTAAATAAAACAATATAAAAAAGACGTACAATACAAAATAAAAATTATTATTTAATAATTATTTTTTAAAGAGCTCTTAAAAAAAACTCGTCTCTTTCGATGTAAAAATCACACTCCCACAAACAATCACATTGACAAGCTAACAGTGCACAAAGCGCGCCAATATTAAACACAGTTGCGCAAGTCATGAAGCTCCAATCAGATGTAGGAACGGCTGTTCACGAACTCGTTAGACGCTACTGATCATATCAGCAACGTTGAAGTCAGAAGAAAAATGCATGCGGAGGAAAGTGTGATAGAAAGAATAAACAAGAAAGACCTAAAATGGGTCGGCCACTTACTTTGAATGGGCCAAAATAATAGTCAGAATACAGAAACAGAATATTTCGATGGATACTTCTAGAAAGACGGAAAAATGGAAGGCCTAAAAGATCCTGAAATGAGGGCATACGGAAATCAATGGAAGCCCACGGTTTGGACGTTGAATATGCCCTGAATAGAAACAAATGGCGTTTAGAAACGGCAGAGCGGTTTGTAGTTGTATAACGCCGTTGTATATACCGTCTGTCTATAAAGCAACCCCCTCCCCCCTAACTAACTTTTGAACGACTTGATATTTTACCATAATATTTGGTGTGCTTTAATGGGAAATGAAATACTATTTTTAGGCCAAAAATTAAATTTTGTATCATTAAAAATGGCGACTAGGCGCCATTTTGAATTTTTTTTTTAAATAGAAATGGGGGTCGAGTGACACCTCATTTCGAAGGTCTTTTAGTCCTAAAGTTTCAAAGAAAAATATTTAGTCATAACAAAATGGCGGATTTTAAACAAATGGACTCACTCAATTCAAAATTGTTTTGATTTTTTTATCCAGGGTCGAGTGACACCTCATTCTTATTATTATAGGCCTGTTTCTGACTTTTTCAACGGACATTTTCTTGGAAGATGGATTGGTAGGCGGGGGCCTGTAGAATAGCTGGCTGGCTCCCCAGATTTAACACCCTTAGATTTTTTTCCTGGGGATATATGAAATCGAAAGTGTACAGAACCCGTCCAGAAACAATTGAAGAACTGGAGCAACGCATTACAGAAGTTTGCAGAAATATCACTCCAAAAACTTATGAAAATGTAAGGCAGGAATTTCATAACCGACTTTGTACGTGCCAAAAAGTGAATGGTAAACATTTCGAACACTTAATTTAATTTCTTTTTGCTTTAATTCTTAATTTTTTTAAATAGACTTCTTTATCTTCAAACATTGTCATTTTGTTATGGCTGAATATTTTTCTTTGAAACTCTAGGATCAGACGCAGAACTAAAAGACCTTTCCAACGAGGTGTCACTCGACCGCTCTTTAAATTTAACAAAAAAATTCAAAATGGCGCCTAGTCGGCATTTTGGATGATACAAAATTTTAATATAGGCTGAAAAATAGTATTTAATTTCCCATTACAGCACACCAATATCAAGTCGTTCAAAAGTTAGTTGGGGGGGGGGGGGGGCGTTACTTTATAGACACAGTGTATATATAGAGCTTTCTGGAAGACGCAACAGAAATTGTTGAAACTGTTCCGACTTTCGAGGCTATAGCTTTGTAACTGAGCGTTTCCGAACCCATGTTTATAGAAACTCTTCTTATTGTTTTTATGTATAGAAGTTATGTACGAACTATTTAGGCATCTTGAGAAAACACGTGGATCTTCATGGCAACTCGATTTTACAGAAATATTGAATTATCTCGAATGCTGTTGGATTTAGCATTTTTTACACAAGGAACTTTTTTGTGTATACTTTGTGCAGAATAAAATTCTCTAATTAAAAGTTCAAAAATTGTGAAAATGTTAAATATTTATTAGAAAATATTGTTACCGCTCTTCCATATTAGACACGTATTCAAACAAAAACCAGTAAAAATACTAAGCTGAGTGATTAATGTTCAGATATCAAATTTTATGATTTTAATGTAACTACCGCGAAAGTTACTAACAGACAAAGTTATTAAACTCTTCCGTTTTCAGTAGGCTGTCGTTCGGTAAGGGAGCCATATTTATCGGAACTTTTGCCATTGTTTTCAGATTCTGAACCCATTCCAAAAGTAAGTAACACACTACATTCTTTAATAGATTTTTGTAGAACATAAATATATTTTTAAATCTTTATTCTCAAATTTGAAATTAATAGAAATGAGGCAAAAAACTGCAATTGTTTTTCTGCATGAAAATGATCATAAAATCGATATTTATGTTTGCAATTTTTAAGTAGTAGGCGTTGCAAATTTAGTTTAATCAGGATATTTTTATTATTGTAATCAATAATACTAAAAAAATTGAGTGTTCTTATAAAATAACTGAATATAGCAGCAGTTTTTGGTAAACATAATTTTAATGAAAATGAAACTACTGCAGTTTCTTCTTGAAAGTCACTACTGTTTATTTTAGCACATATTATTTTGCATATGAGAATGGCTTGGTTCCAATACCTTGTTCGTAAAATTATATCTTTTATTTGAACACTACGTGTGCGAATAAATTTTGAGATGGGGTTGTTTTATTTAATATATTAAAAACAAATGTGAAACAATAAATACTAAAACGTCAACCGTCTTCCACACTATTCAATATTCACAAAGCGTTTACGTATTTCAAAAGCTTATTGTTTTACCCATACGAAGATAAGTATTGTCTAACACAAAAATAAAATGATTCGTAAAGAAAAATTAAAGTAATGAGTAATAACAGCTTTTAAAAAGCTATTTTATAAAATAATTTTCTGAATACTTAAATACTATTAAAGTATTTTTTAATACTTCGAAATTTCATAAACTTTTAAAGTTATGTCCTTACCTTGTCAATATGAAAATTTTAAAATAAAATCTGAAGTTCGGACGCGTATCTTTTAACTTTTGTGCATTTTATGGTAAGGATTTAACATGTAGTAAGGTATATGCGTTCTCCGAGAAAATAATTATTTCCATCCTAAACAGTGCTGCTAACAGATCTTATCTTTAATTGTTTGCGGTTTCTACAAATCCAGCTGTTATGACTTTATAAAATGTAATATTAATTGAAATATCGTTCGCATTCGAATTTTTATGTATAGTAACAATTACTGTTACAGGTATACCAATTTAACAATGAGTAGGTTTCAAATAAAAATTATTTTATCGTGAGAAAAGCAGAAACAGTTACGAAGTATTAAGTCCCAAAACAACGTGATCTTTTATTCTGTAAGCTTTTCACACTTAATAACTCTCACGCTACAGCAATTTTATTTAAAAGTACCAATAACACAACTTGTAGCGGGCGCCACACAATGAAAAAAACGAAGTTTTTTTTGAAAGTCGCAGTTTTGTTGTAATAAAATTTGAAGTAAACTATTTCGTGGTATTTTTGGGTAAACCAACGAAATTTATAAACTGCTTTAATTTCATGTTCTTAAATGATAAACACAACGTGTTAAATCTATAGGATTCCTTTGGTACTAAGTATTTGGTACAACCAAGAAGACATACTGTAGTAATTATGTATGTACCTCTGTCTGAAGTAAAACTTTTTTGCCGGCGTCTACATATTTCGTAGGACTAAAACACGTTCATGGAGAAGAAGACAAAAATGCGTCATGCTCTTATCAACGATTATCTAAACATCTAAAACTCGCCTCCAGCTCGGATGAACGGTGGTGGGCATTGACGTTGTAAGCACGCATTAAAATTATACTTGACTGCACAGGGAATCGTATTATCAATGCTAGCTAACAGTGACCCGCAGTCTAAGAGAGAAATAGTTGTCCGGTAATGCAATGTAGCAATAAAATATTCTTAAATATAATAACTGCTCATTTATCTATTTATTAATCCCCCCCTACATTGTTTTATTCTCCAACGTGACAAACTAAATATATTGCAATGATATGCGTGGTCTCGTATTACAAGAAAACAATTCCCTAAATGCCTGCAATTCACGCAATTTTAAATTATATTTTCTATGAGACTCTTTTATTAACTTTCTCAGGGTCGTTATTAAGCTTGGAAGTACAGTTATTACTGAATATGAATCAAAAGAAAAATACACAAAATAATATCAACGTTACAAAAAGGTTTTATTCAATAAATCAATTTTTTGATCAAATTTTCGAAAAATCAAAAAATTTCTACTAAATACTATTGTTGTAAAAACCGAACACTTATCTTTGTGTCTCCTTATTGAGATATCCTTCACTCGATAATCGTTGAATGTTCAACTCCCTCTTCTCTGGTTTTCAGGCTCCTCAAAACCACAGCATAGCACTCGCCTTTAGTTCGAATCCTCTTCTGCACTGCTTCTATGTTAATTTATACTTGGTTTTTCCACCATCACAACTGGAAACTCGTTCTGAATCGCTTTATATTTATTACTCTTCTGGACTTTCCACAATTCGTTGATAAATACTTGTATCTGTTTTATAATAGGTTCTTTTAAATTCAAAACCACTTTTATATTACTTTAAACTCGTTTTTCTTCTTTATTCATTCAGAGCATATAAAATCCTCTGTTTTTGTTTACAACTAATTAACTAATTAAACAAATTTTCCATTCTTTTGTCTTCTCTCTTGATTCCCATTTTTTGAAAAAACAAATAAATCTCATGACAATGAGTACTCTTTCATACATTTGTCAAATTGACATTCAAATCCATAACCCCCATAAATGACATTTCACAATGCACAAACAAGTAAGTCTAAAAACTTCTTATAAATTAAACTTTTTAAACAATTCTGAACTAAATTATAATTAAAATTAACATAAACAATAATCGTATCAATTTGATTGTGTTCTTCTTTCTTTCAGATTAAACAAAACTTAATAATAGGAAAAATTAAAAGTCCTTTCTCTCAGCAAAATGTTTAATTAACGGGAACCGGTTTTCAGGCAATTAAATCTTGCCCACCATCAGCCTTACGAAATTAAATTGCACTACTCTTGAAGTGTATAAGTAAAATTTAGCATGCCTCAATCGGCGTAAATGAACAAAGAGAAAATCTAACAATCGAATCTTTGTTCATTTACGCCGATTGAGGCATGCTAAATTTTACTTATACACTTCAAGAGTAGTGCAATTTAATTTCGTAAGGCTGATGATGGGCAAGATTTAATTGCCTGAAAACCGGTTCCCGTTAATTAAACATTTTGCTGAGAGAAAGGACTTTTAATTTTTCCTATTATTAAAATTTCCTCTCATGGGTGATAACCATTTTTCTAATTTAAACAAAACTTCACAAACATGAAAATACAAACGATACAATGACAACCACATTATTTGAATTTTAAAAACAATAAATTATAGCAATAATACGCAACCCTGAGTTTGAAAGTTTGAATACCAAAATCTTACAGTCTTCATAAACCTCCAATCATAAATTGAATTGTAACAAGCATCCCAAAAACTGCCTTCCAGGAACTACAATACCCCAGTCCCAATTTACCTTGATTCCGTACCCTTTTTCACATCTGACACTGATTAGGAATTTTTGAATGGGAATCCTATTGCGTTTCGCAACCTAGCTTATCCCGACTAGCACACTGAGTGTTATATCACGGGTCTAGCATGCACCCCACTCCAAATAACCCAAGGTAACTAATTTATTTAAAAACTTTGGTTACTACGAATTTAGATTACGAGAACTTTCTCAACCCACTGACCTACTGCGACCGCTTTAGAAATTCTACTAACCCTATTTGGTTTGTGCGTAACAATGGTAGTCTAGATAAAGGGGACTTACAGCTTTAGCTTGATTCCGAAGACTGAAGTTCTACTATTGCCAGTAGTGATTCTATTGCTATCGTACTCTTGGGCCGTCAAGTATGTCATGTGAGCCAGAGTTTGGTAGGTTGCGTACAGCGCAGCCCTACGTAAACCTAATGACCCAAATATGATATCGAACTGTAGCCGAAGCATTTGATCTTTTGAGCTACGGCTAAACTTCAAAAGTGAGTTTTTGGGAAAATGTTACGAGGTATTCAGTCGTATATATCTTAGATCGCTGATATCAAAGCTTTTAAAACTATCTTAAGCCGTAATTTTACAAATATAAAAATTAGAACTGGTAGAGAGCTATTGTTTTCAGATTTGCTGCTTATTGGCGACTGTTAACCTAAAAACTGTAAACATTTTTTAAATGTTGAAAAATTTCTTTTTCATAAAGTGATCATATATACAGGTCGTTCGTCTATTTTAACCGGGATTCTGTAGAGACCTCGGAAACTATAAGAGATACAAAGTCGCTTAAATTAGATAAGAGTGGCCGAAGTAGGGGAGCAAAGTAATAGTAATTTTGTTTTTCTCAAAATGCACATAGCTTACCAGATACGAACGGAAAATTGAAAATGTGGAATTTATTTAGCGTAAAATATCTCTGTTTATAATGGAAAATGGAAAAAAGGATAAAGGAAAAAGTAGTGGATCTATTGAAGCTGCATCAAGAAAAAAAATTCAATGTGTTTTGTTTTGTTGTTTTTAAAAATACATGTTTGTGTTATACATCGAAAACAAGAAAACACAATCGTTTTCTTGATACAACTGCAATATATCTAACTTTTCCTTTACAATTTGTCTTTATTTTTACTACGAACAGAGATATTTTACCTTAAATATATTTTTTCCGGTTTCCTGCTCGTTTTTAGTGCGCTATGGGTATTTTGAGAAATACAAAATTCCCATTACATTATTTTCCTAATTATGCAACTTTTATGTAATTTAACCGACTTTGTATCTCTTATAGTTTTCGAGACGACCTGTATTTCTTTAACAACAGATTAATGGTAAGGTTTACTATAATGCTCTAATTTCCATTTCCCTGTGACGTCAACATACATTTCTAAAATTTAGTAATTACTGTTCTTTTTATTATGTAAATAAACGAAGAATGACAAATATTTCACGTTTAAGGTGAATTGATTTTCCGTAAAAGTAGGATAATATTTTAAACTTGCTTTTTAGTTACAAGTAATATTTAAGGGACTAATGCTTCGCCTTGGTTTATTTTTCAGTTGATGGATTTTATTTTCTGGTATATGTTTTTTAATGTCAAACTATCAATCTGACTATTTTTGTGAAGGTTTTTAACTACACTTGTATTCTTATAGGCTTGCGATGTCTAAACGGATGTAGTAAGTTAGTGCTTTTCTGTGGCTGAGCAAGCTAAAACTAATGTGATCTTACAATTGTCATAGGGGCTTGAACGCTGTTATTATTTAAAAAAATATAAAACAAAACTTTCTGAAGAATGAAAAATTTCAGGCGCAGTGCAGTGCTTTGCACATTTTTTCGGCGTCTACGGTACTTTCTTTATTATTGAGAAATTAATGACATCTGTGCTTATAATTCTTTTCACCTATATAAAAGTTAATTTACACCTAACGCATTTACAATGCACCTAATTGACCTAATGCGTAACAATAATTATCTTTTCGATCAGCTCTGGTATTTCAAAGAGTTCGTGACCGTAGCGTCCTTGTATTTCAACGCGCTAACGTAGCTTAGGTCAGGTACATACTACATGCCAAGAAGACTATTACACAGAGATTCCGATTTTGATAGTTTATGCCTAGTAGAATAATAAATCGTCCCTATGTGGTACAAGAATAGTTTATTAGACTTGTATTTTTGCGCAAACAACTACGTACAGTAAAAGGTCGTCAACTCTGGATATAATTTAAACCTTATGAGTGGGATTCGGTTTAAATAGAACCGGAGTAGAGTAACGGCTCCTTTCTTCCGGAATTAAAATTAAAAATTAAGACAAAATATTAGAAATGATATGTCACATGTTTGCATCTTTCCTATTACTAGCGTAGTAAATAATGCTAATTCTACCTGCTTCTTTTATGTGAAGCTGGTTTGCTGAATCTTTTAATACTAGCGGAACCCATGGGCTGCATCCATCTCTGTTTTTGTTAATTTCTGTTTCAAAAATAATAAATAAACTGTATCGAGATGCAGGATACGTACTTAATTCACCCATCAGTATTGTATGTACTCAAATACGAAAGGAGCCAGCGATTATGAAATAAACACTGAACTTAATTTACGCAACTACTAACTAAGAACGTTAATTTTAATTCTTTTGGAGTAACATTCCTACACAGCGAGAGTGACATAAAATAATCATTAAAATAATAATTCTTTAAATTGGTCCCGTCATTAGTGCTTCCAGTTTTAATTGTCACATTGTAAACTGTTCTAAATGTAGAATACGCTACGTATAGTTGTCCTTGTGAGAATCTTGTTAATAAATCCCTAGTTTATTAAACGTGTATCCTTGATCCCTATTAATGGTGATTGCGTTTGTTAGGTTCGATTAGGTTAGGTTTAGTCCAACTGAATTTTTTTTTATATATTGTAATTCAGTATCTTAGGGTGATAAAATAATTGTAGTTAATAAAACAACATTTCCAGATATTTATATTGTCAATATCTCAGCTGCAATGAAATTTGTAAAGCTTATCAAAAAAACGGCAGCCGAAGCTCAGTTGACGCCATTTGTTATTAGTGTAACAGCATTTCAGAGAAGGTAATGTTTGGGTTATCTGGTGGCGCGACGTGGCACCAAGAAGAGGTTAGGTTAGGTTCAAGAGGAACCTTGACCGACACAGCTGACGTAGAGAGTATTTAGCGTTCTTTTGTTTTACGCAATATTGTGTAAAATAGTAAGCCTTTGTTAATAAGGATACTGCTCTTGTATTACATTATAATTATAGCTTTTATTAGTTAAATATTATTATTATTTCAAAACGGGCCCCGCCCGTGTTTATATATTTAAGTAAAACTCTTCGCAAGCTGTTGAAATTAAGTGCTACGCCAGCCTAATACATAAACAGCCAGGAACTCTGTCTGCATGCTTTATCTTCGGAGTTTGTGTTCGAAAGGATAGCAGTAGATTATATTCGTATAATACAAACAAAGCGTATTCATCCAATTGTGCTTATCTCTATTGAACACTGTAGCGGACCACTGTACATAGAAATATGTGCCTTTATAGTAAACGCACAAAGGCGTGGCTTCTAGTAGCGGGGGACTCTCACCAATAAAAGTTAAGACAGGTGGAAAGGATTTAAATTTAATATATAATTATTATTCGCTTTAAATAAAAAAATATTTGAGGAAACAAGTGAAAATTAATAGTGGTGCGGTAAAATTTTGAAAGATATGGTGTTTTTTAAGTAAACTTATTATTTATTTTTCATCTAGCTGCTGGGAGGGAACTTACGGTCTTCTATGAATAATTTTCAATTCAACCAAAGAAGTAAACGGAATCTAATCAAGTAGTCTATATAACTTGCAGAAGTTGTCCAGGTGCATTAGTAAGAAGACGAAGATCTAGTAGACAATTGAAGGAATTATAGATCTGTTTGTGTTATGTAGTGTTTAAAATTCATTACATTGAAGTTATAAAGATTGAGGATGTTTTCAAGCTTAAGTTATCATGAAGAATTCAAAAAAATACCACGTTGTTGTTTTAATTTATTGACAGTAACAGAAATTTGTTATTCTAATTAAATAGAAAACGGTTCCATTAAATAAGGACACAAGCATGATTCTTTTTTATATTTCGTTTTATTTACTTTATGAAATTTAAGAAACAACGACACAATGTCCAAACATAATCCTTCCAAAATAAACAAAGGCTGAAAAGAAAACTATATCTCTAAAAACGTTTTTTTTTAAACATACGCTTATTATAAATAAAATATAATTTTTGCGGGAAAAAAATGGTTTTACATTTTGATATGGAACGCAAGTACTGCATATTAGTAATTTTACCTATTCAAGTGTGTCATAATAAGAAAGAGAGAAATAATTTCCATACACTTTCTCTACTTAACTTGTGACAATTTTTCACATTTTTAAGGTTTTTTTAATATAACAATGGTTACCACCAAATTCATTTTAAAAGGATAGCAACTAATGTTAAAGATGTTATTATTGTTAGCTGAACGTTATAGAAATGTCGCCTAAAGAACAATTTCAAAACATTTTGGTTTGTAAAATTGTAATATTCGCTGCAAGATTGAGTTGCAAGTTTTTGAAACAGATTGTTGTTAATATTTTTTTGTAATATTAAAAACTCATTAATTGTAATTGAGTTACTCAAGCACATAATTTCATACTTAACCGTTTAGTTCATATACGCGAAGTAAAAAGATAACAAAACTGGCCGTTAAACAGAGTTTCGCAGTGGCCAGGTTGCAACGCAGTTTATACATACTTTTTTAAGATGAAATCTATATGCGAATTCCAAGATAACTTAGCATCTGTAATAATACTTGGAGTTTTTGCGGCTGCACTCTGTTCCATGGTTTTCCTATTCATTTTTGTCAATTATGATTAATACCCTTTGCTGAAGAGATTAACTTCGTTTTTTTTATTACAATTAGAGGTAAATCGTTTTCTTACCCTTTACATGCACAACGTCATTTTGCAAGACTTGCCCCCACTGCGCAATTCTTTTTAACATTCGAGAATATACGTCTTGAGCACAAGCAAGTAATGTGCGAGAATAACCGCGTTTTTTGTCAAAAATTTAATATTATACATTCTGCAGTATTTAACAAATTAATAAATTTCGTATCTTTTTTGGGTGTGGATAAAGATCTAAGCTCTAGCCTTCCATTCTTGAGGTACATATGTTCGCCTTTATACTTATAAAATCAACACTCGGGTTTGATATCGCCGAAGAAGTGTTAAATAATCAAGGTCGGTATTTCCAAGCGAAGCTGTTTTACAAAGAGACGCCTCCACAGTAAGATGCGGCGCAAGCGATTTTTATGAAGAGGGGCATACTTTGTTTAAAACTTACAACAGCGATATATTATGTTGACAGAAAAAATACATTAAGTCCAAAATCATTTTTTATAGAAATATTTTGTAAATAACTAAGATTATTGAATTAAATAATTAATTCTTGAAAATTTTTTAAATTTTTGAAAATTTTGAAAATTGTTGAAAATCTTTAAATTTTTTGATAAAATATTGAATACCTAACTTTTAAAATTTTCATAAAATTTTTGGATATTTTTAAATTTTCAAAATGTTAAATAATTTTCAAATTGCCAGCAATATTTGTTTGTTGTACTCCGTTGCTTTTTGCCGATTATTCAATTATAACTGTTCAAGTGAACGACAAAAAGAAACAGGACTTTGCTTAAGGTTGTTCCTATTGTCATGTAACATGTTCATAATGATTTTGAAATCAAAATTCGTAAATTAGAAAGACTACAACAAATTTGCGTAGGGGGTAACCGGGGGTGGTAGAAGCTCGCGCTTCCGTAGATGGACATAAGTAAAATACGAACCTCAGCTTATTTTTTGCGTCGGTATTAAAGTAAAGCACCCTTTCTTATCTCCCCTTTTTTGAAGTAGTTACTTGGTTTTATGATATCTGAAAGGTTGTAATTGTAAAAAAAAGTTTATACACTGAAAGCTGATAATTGATATTCAAAAAACAATTATTATTAAATGGAATTTACTAAATTAAACTCTTTAGGTAAACGATCAAAAGAAACCCCCTATATGTGTTTTCTCAATGGATGATTGTTCCTATTTTTACATTAATTATGTCTAATACGACCCTGATTTTATTTGAAGAACCAATTTATTTACTACCAATAAAATCTCTTTTTAGTTTTTTTAAATGTATTTCTTTGTGCTTTATCAGTAAGTTAATATACTTGTTTTTAGACTTAAGACAATCAACAAATACTTGGAGTGTATTTATTTCTATTATCTGAAAAGTTATTGAACTTGTTGTGTTTCACTCCCGACTGTAAAACATTCCTGAAAAGTAATTAAATATTATCAAACTGCATATTACTATTACATACTCTGAATGTAGCCAAACCAAATGTCAGCAGTTCTTAAAACGTACTTTGTCATATACTGCACAAAAAGCAGCTAGAATATAATCCAATTTAGAATTTCTATAATATAAATACTTTGTGGAAAACTAGGTTAATTAGCCAAATAAGAATTATAAATTTATAATACAAGCATTGAATATCAATAATAGTTGGTTATTATTACACTTTTAAGCTTGTTATATTGCTTTACATCTGAAAATGGATAACAGGTGCACATCTGTTAATATTATTAAAATACCTGCATTATTGACGTTTTAATTATATAATCTCGAAAACAGTTAATGGTACCCTGTGAAAAAAAAATCAAATTTTTGTATCAATTAATTATGAATATACTAATGGACTTTTTATGACTGAATTTCCGACGCATGCTCATACGAACTCTGTATAAGGATTAAAGACTGTTTATTACTAGGAATGTTTTTAACGAATAACAAGTGAAACAAAAGAGTCAAGTGCTAGTGGGTGGGTGGATATGGCGTGCATAAACTGGGCACTTTCTTAATTCCTTAATCTTCTGAAGTACTTTTACCTTTTAAAGTTACCTAAACTAGGCACTCGGTCATTTTGGCAGATCATTAACGTTATCTCTAGCCGCTAACTAATCAGAATTATGTTTGAAAAATTCTGTAAATTTTAACTCTTAATTGATCGCAATAAATATTAGAAATTTTTTTTATTTAGCGAGTGAACCGAGAGAGGTTAACGCGTTCGCCTTTCCTTCCGAAGGCCTTGGGTTTGATTCCCGGCTCGGCCGACTGTCCTGGCTCAGGTTTTTTCTGCGGTTTTCCTGAGCCTAAAAGTGAATACTGGGACAGTACTTTCCGCGGAAAACCTCCGTTATCTAAATTCCTTAGGTAACTGTTTTTAAGTATAGGAAAGTCCATTCGTACATTTTTTTGAACGCATTTTACTTAATTATTACATAAATTTCATATTAGAATAAATCATAAGCTACAAAAAGTCTGTAACGCTTGTTTTGCTAATTAAAAAAAATAATTTTTAAAATATATTTGTATCTGTTGCAATACACTGAAGAACAATTTTGAGAAAATTTAAATATTGCAACAAATATACCAAACTTCGTAAGTTCTACAATACGTAGTTTGTAATCTTATTTACACGAGTACATAAACGTTTAAATACTGGGATGCTAAAGCTTTAAAATGACTTTTTCCCTTTCTTTCAATAAAAACCACTTTACTTATAGGCAATAAGAAAAAGAAAGTACTTTTATAGGTTATATAATAAAACTAATTACCTCGTTTAACGCCAGGCAACATATGCCAAGCGTTATGGCAGCAGAACTTCGATTCAAACGCAGCTACACATGATATATTGATGCATTAAAATGAAATTACCGCTGCCAACGAATTTTTAAATAGTTCAATAGTTAACAGTAAATCGGTTTAATAATGGGCATTAGGAATAGAATGCTAGTGCAGCCAGTTTAACTGCAATCGCGATATCGTCTCTAGATTTCCATCTGATGGCGCTAGGAACGGTATTTGATCATTTCGGTTTATCATATGCGCTAATTTAGTAGGTTTACTATTACTAATTAAGTAAACCAATCTCATTTTGGTGTTGGTGCGTTTGCTAACAGTAGTTATACTTGCATATAATAACTGTTCGGTGATTTAAATAGGTTATTTTTAATTGACCGAATTGTGAGTACTGCTTGAATAGATATGAAACGAAACTAGGTACTACAGCTCAATACAAAGCCGGATTGTTGTATATCTGGTACAACTATTAAAACGCAACATAATGGAGATTTGGCGGTCAAAGTAACCAACAAAATACAATAACAGCTAGGCTTCCGGGTTGGAGCCGCGTCATCGGTGCATAAACTGCCGACGTTTCGTCCTCGGTTCCACGGGACATCTTCAGGGCTGTGGTCACTTTGGGATCTGGAACACAACTGGCGAGACCGGTGCAGGCACCGGGTTTATAAGGGACGGGTGGGTAACAAGGTGTGAATGCTGGGTCTGTGATTGGCTGTTAGGCTGTAGGGGTTGAGCGGTTGCAGGGCGGGGCTTGGATTTACTCGGAAATAAAAGTTTGTAGGCATTGTGCAGGAGATAGCTGTGGTCTCGGTTAATATTGTTAGGAGTTTTGTGTATTTCTATGGATTCACGAATCACACGGTTGAGGTAGGTGGAAGAACGGGCTAGGATTTTGGTCTTGTCAAATTGAATGTTATGGCCTGTATCGTGTTTATTTATGTTCTGCGATAGCCGACTCTGCGGGACGTTTCAGTCGAGTGCAGCGCTCGTGTTCAGAAACTCGAACGCTGATCGGCCTCTTCGTCTCACCGATGTAAGCTTTCCCACAGGAGCAAGGTACACTATACACACCGCAGGATTGGAGGGTAGGTAACTTGTCTTTGGTCGGAGGAAGAAAATGGAAAGTTTTTGAAAGGGAGTAAAAACGGTTTTTATGTTTTGTTTTTTAAGTAGTCTGCTGATGCGGTCGGTGGTTTTGTGTATGTAAGGTAGAAATGTCCTCTGGACTTTTTCATTTGCACCTCGAACTCTCTCACACCCTTAACCCTTGTGACTGGGACCTCATTGACAGAATAACTTCACTAACTACGAAAGCCCACTTAAAGAAATACGATTCACTTTCTTCTAAACAAATTTTCAAACCACAAGCTATGACTCACACTGTTATCAACCACTCCAAATACGTACTGAAACAAGACGAAATTTCCATTCTTTCCAAAGGTCCCAATTTCGCTTTAGCACCAAAACGAATTCCTGTAGAGGAAATTATGTGCGGTGTTGAAGCTTCTGTTTCTAAATTACCTGCTCTTGTAGCAGATCCCATACGTTTCGAAACCTTTAAAATTCTTAACTCTTCTAAACCACCCAAATCCAACTGCACCAAGTCCGAATCCCAAGCCCTTAAAAATCTCAAAACCAATCCTGATATTATCACATTAGCAGCGGACAAGGGCAACGCTACCGTTGTGCTTGACCGTGAGGAGTATGATAATAAAATCCTTTCACTACTCGACGATGACGCTTACCGCACATTATCCTCCAACCCAACATCCCGCATCAAAAAATCCACATCTGCTCTTATAAAATCCTCTTCAATTCCAAAAGAAATTCAAAAATCCTTAATTCCCAGACATTCTCAGACACCAAGACTGTACGGACTTCCTAAAATCCACAAACCTAATATTCCTTTACGTCCCATTGTTAGTGCTATCAACTTATAAACTTTCGAAATACCTTTCCAAAATTCTTAAACCTTATGTTGGCAAAACTGATTCTTTCATCCTAAATTCCAACCATTTTGTTCAACGACTTCAAAATTTGTCTATGAATCCTGAGGATATCTTAGTCAGTTTTGATGTCGAATCCCTGTTCACTAAGGTTCCTATCCCTGATTCCATTTCTTTAATCCAGGACATACTTTCCTTACACAACCAATCCACTGACTTGTCCCTCCTAGTAGAAAATTGCCTAGCTTAAACCTATTTTCTATTCCGTGGACAGTATTACGAACAAGTGTCGGGTGCTGCCATGGGTTTCCCACTCTCTCCTGTCGTTGCTAACATTTTTATGGAAGCATTCGAACAGGAAGCCCTAGACTCCGCACCTTTAAAACCTAAATGTTGGTTCAGATACGTCGATGATACCTTCGTTATCTGGCCTCATGGACGGGATTCCCTTTCCGACTTTCTGTCTCACCTAAATTCCCAACATGCCAGGATCCATTTTATTATGGAGATTGAATCCAATGACAACCTTCGTTTCCTCGACGTCCTAGTGAGTCGTCGCCATGACGGCAAACTAGGACATTCCGTGTACCGCAAACCTACACACACTGACCGCTACCTCAACGCACATTCCCATCATCATCCCTCCCAGAAACGTTCTGTCATCAATTCCGTAGTTAACCGAGCCTTTGCCATTTCTGAACCATCCCATCTAAAAGACGAACTCAACCACATTACGACTGTCCTTTCCCAAAACAGCTACAACAAACGAGACATCCAACACGCTATTACTCAAAAGGCCCAACCCGCAAAACGCAGAACGTACCAATACTCCTACACCACCTACCTCTATAGCATTTCTACCTTACATACACAAAACCATCGACCGCATCAGCAGACTACTTAAAAAACAAAACATAAAAACCGTTTTTACTCCCTTTCAAAAACTTTCCAATTTCCTTCCTCCGACCAAAGACAAGTTACCTACCCTCCAATCCTGCGGTGTGTATAGTGTGCCTTGCTCCTGTGGGAAAGCTTACATCGGTGAGACGAAGAGGCCGATCAGCGTTCGAGTTTCTGAACACGAACGCTGCACTCGACTGAAACGTCCCGCAGAGTCGGCTATCACAGAACATAAACACGATACAGGCCATAACATTCAATTTGACAAGACCAAAATCCTAGCCCGTTCTTCCACCTACCTCAACCGTGTGATTCGTGAATCCATAGAAATACACAAAACTCCTAACAATATTAACCGAGACCACAGCTATCCCCTGTACAATGCCTACAAACTTTTATTTCCGAGTAAATCCAAGCCCCGCCCTGCAACCGCTCAACCCCTACAGCCCGACAGCCAATCACAAACCCAGCATTCACACCTTGTTACCCACCCGTCCCTTATAAACTAATGGCTCCTGCATTTGTAGGCGCAACCATTCCATTAAAAACATTCCAAGGAGCATAACCAGTACCAATCCACCACGCACACAGTCAAAAATAATTAATAAAAACTCAACACTATTCAAAAAAATTAGTGAAATTTAAAAAAAGTTTCACATCTGTCGGGGTTCGATCTGGTGACTACCTACGCTGTATATGCATTTCCGAACTGAGCTAGCAAGCTGCTTACAGCAAACGCTACGTTTTAATTGTAGGGGAGTATAACAAACAATGTAAAATAGATTTATTTTATAACCTATGGTTTAAAAAAGGGCTTGACTTGGATTTTCCCAAATATTATCTTTCTGAGTTTCAAATATAGTATACATCATAAAGTTGTATTCCTCAGAGCTGGTACTACTACATAAGAATGCTGCTAATATGCTGCGTCGTACTGGTAAAGTGACGTACAAAAAAAAGCCAAAAGTTTTTCCGAACAAATATTTTTGAGTTTTGCTGAAAAGATTGCATGGGATTGCATTTGAAACTACACTTGTATTCTTATAGTCCAAGTTTAAACTGTATGTGCGTGACGAGTGGCGGCCATAATTGCGGTTTTACCTAGAAAACTATAAACAGTTTGCAAAAAATATTATATAAGTAATATTCATAAGCAGTTATTATCATACTGAATTTTTCTATAGTAATTAAAATACTTGTAAATAGGCATTACCAACGCCACACTAAATGTATACGAACATGATGGAAACTGTACTAATCTAATTTTAATTAAGCGAGCTGAAACCAGTACAGAAGATAATGCGATATGGTCATTCAAAAACGATTTCAACAACGGAAACGGTTAAAAACTGGAGGAAATTGTGCTTCTAGATCTGAACATAATCCATAATTGTACCTGCTGTAAAAATTAGGGTGATTACTTTTAAAACGTTAAAAAGCAAAGCTAAGTAGCTTGGATGCTGCGTACTACTGCCCCATTTACTCTTTTTTCTACATCTGGCTCTTTGTGATGTATTGATTACATAAATATTTTAATATTATTACAAAAAAAACAAGGTTTTCCTATAGAAACGTACAAAATAGTTATTTTAAAGCATATTTGTAGAGTAGAAGTAGTGAATTCGTTTGTTTGTCCATTTTTTTGGTGACTTGAGGATACATACATCAAAAAATTAACGGAAAAATAAATTTTTAGAAAAATCCGATATCGAAAACAGAACTTAAATACTTTTTTTCGACATTTTCTTTCAAAATCAGAATTGTATAAATTTTTAAGCAGAATTGATTTATTATGTTTTGCGAGGTTTCTAGCTTCAAAATGGCGACTATTACATTTTTTTTTACATTTCTACTTTAATACGTATTTACTCTGAAATGAGAAGACAATCATGAAAAAATGTTTCGAACCCACAGGAACACTCAAATTGTTTTTAAAATTTTTGGGATTGAAAGAATTCTTTTTTAAAAGTTGCCTAGACAATTATTCTGTACTAGTAAAACCTGTGGTCTACGTCCTACGTTTTTCTTTTGTTAATTAAAAAAAATGGTAAATATAAAGTGTGTCGAAATGCATATTATTTTCCGTTCGCCAG
Source organism: Ctenicera cuprea (assembly GCA_958336395.1). NCBI lineage: Eukaryota > Metazoa > Arthropoda > Insecta > Coleoptera > Elateridae > Ctenicera > Ctenicera cuprea. Next base: position 19,553,438 of record OY284496.1, read on the forward strand.
TGTTTTAAATTTTAATTTCACATTTGAAACTCTTTCTACTGTAGAAATGAATGTTTGTCTTTGATTCCTGTTAAAATGGTGATTTTGTCTAGAATGGTTTGTTTTTAAGTGTCAGTGGTAGAGTATTACCAGAGGGCGATGAAATAATTGTATATAACACAACTACATTTCCAGATATCTGCCCTTTTGAAATTCCAGCAGCAGTGCTATGTGTACGTAATTTCTATTTGAGTTGAATACTATAATATTTGCGCACGAGTTTGTTAGCATGCTTTGACCTATTCTCTCTCAAACGTCGGGTTCAGTACTGAGCTGTGCCGGACCCGTAAATAAAAACTGACTCCGATGGAAGGGTTCTGTCAGCTCAACATGTGTTCCCCTGTGGGACGTGATGTGTGAATGCCAGGTATCGTCAGATCAAATTACAAGATCTTTACAAACCGCAGACTTCTAATTTGGCTTGTTTCTATCGAATGCTGTTTCGGTTCGCTGTACATACAAATGTGAACCATATGTAGTGGACGCGTAAATACGTGGTGTCTTAACTTCCAGGAATTTTATTACTTCAAATTTGTAAGTAACTCGTTTTTCATCTCGGACAATGAAAATGAAATAATCCGGAGTAAGGGACACAATGCTAAGACCGTAGAAAACATTGCTTGGAGAAAATAATCAAAGAAAATGTTCTTGTTGGGTTTTATCTCTATGCGGTAATTTATTTGTGACGAAGTCAGGAGTAGGGCTGGAAAGCTTTTTCTGTATTTCGATATTTATATCCATATACCGAATATATGGATAAATCGATATATTGGTGTTCTGATGTATTGATATAATCCATATATTTGAAATATCGATATAGTGTATGTAATCGATAATTTCGATATATCGACATATTTGATATATCGGTATATTCTATGCACCAATTACTTCGGTATATCGGAAAGAGCGTGGGGAGGGGGGTAATTAAGCGCTCGATATTTTAATAGTTACTTATAAAATAATAAATGTGCGACAAAAACGTAATAAATGCAAGATACGTTTTTAATAACTGCTTGCTATTTTTAGTAAGTTCTGCAGTATAAAAATAAAAAATAGCTTGAAAATATAGAAATTTTTTAGAAATGTTTTGGTTTTTGACAATTTTATTAAAATTTAGAAAATGTTTTAAAGCTCTGAAATAGTTTCAAAATAAATCCGAAGACGAAAACCGATTTTTCAAAAAATGATCCACTTTTTCTGGAAATTATAAATTAAACTGTTCAGGTAAACAACCAAAATGACACAACCTATAGGTTTTTTCTCAATGGGAGGTCGTTTCTATGGTCATTAAAATGCGTTAATTCGTGTATACACACACACAGACAGATACATAGTCATACAGACACACAGACACCATGGCGAAATTAGATTTTTTGGTATTTTCGGAGACCCTAAAACGTGCATTTTTGTCAAAATATCAACTTCCATAATGTTGACAAATAAATTACCTGCCTCTAATCATAGGCCGTATAGCGAGGAACGTGAAAAACACCAAATCAAGTGATCTGCAGACATAGATAACCAAAATCAAGTCATCAATTTCAATTGTTTCTATAGCAACACCAACTGTTTACTTTTAATCTTGCCTCTGATAATGACATGTTAACATGTTGAAATACGTATAAGCAAAACAAAACTTAGTGAAATTAATAATTGTTTTATTTACAATATATTAATATGAATTGCAACAAAGTAAACTTGGAACTTATTAAAACACTCAATATTTTACCGAATAGAACTTTGTTTTCGGATTGTTTTCTGTAAAAATGATACTGTTTTTAACCGTAACCTCGCGTAGACAGCCTAGACCAACAAACTTTGTTTTTGCATTGTCTTCAGTTAACATTTAATTGTTCCTAACCATAGCCTCGCGTAAACCGCCTAGACCAACAACAATGTTGTAAGAGGAAGTTTGTTTTCGCACGGATTTCTTTAAAAATATAACTATTGTTAACTATAAGCTAGCATTTATTATTATTACTGTTTATTTATTGCGTTTATGCCATTAGATTTTTATCGAATATATGTTTATCAAGCATATAATACCCTCATCATGCATTCTTTTTGCTTACCGAGGAGTTATCATTTTTTTCGAGAATATGTTATTCATATTTCGTATTTTGCGTTTATTGCTAAATAGTATCCTATTGGTAATATCGATAACGATATTATCGATATGTTTTTCAATATCATTGATAAACAATTTAGCTTAAGCATAAATGAAGTCATATGTATGCTGAACAAGAAATAAAGTATTAGTTAAACATAAATAATTCTAAAAGGAAACGGAAATTAATTAATTACATGCTATTGCTTGCAGGAGTAATTTTTAAATATTTTTCTTTTAACTTTAGCACATGTCGTTTTTTTTAAACTTAAGGCATAAACACCTTGATGAATTCGAAGTGTACGCTTTTAAAGATCAAATTATGTGGAATTACTAATGAAAATTGCTACATGGAAGGCGAAATTGCGGTATACGCACATTCTGAATTACTTTCGCGTGCTTATAATCGCATAGATTAAATTTTTTTGTTAATATTTTGCTAGCACTAAATAAAATTTTAGTTTAACTTGACTAACCCAGAAATTAAAGCAATTAGTTGGTTTGCATCTTTAACTGATTAACAAAACATTCTTCAACGGTACTTATGGCAATTACTTTATGTGACGATTAATATAAACTGTACATTAAAGTGGGAAACGGAAACTTCACAATTCTATACGTCCTGAGGAAGTTATGAATAATGTTACTTTAAGGCAAACGAAGCACAACCGCGGTAGTTCTTCTGACTTGCTCGATTAGTTTTTCTTTAGATGCTGGGAGCACTGTAATCGAATAGTTGACAGGATAAATTAATATTAAAATCGCTTTAACATTAAAGCACTTGAAATGTGCCTACTTAACCGTTAATACTAAAAATATTTGATAAACAATTTTAAAGCGGTTTTTATTTGTACAGTTTGGTTTCGAGCAACCAATAACAAACTAAATGGGAAAATGATGTTACTACGTCGCTATCAGTTTAAATGGCTAAATATGGGAAATTTGCACTAAATAACGGTAGTTTTTTTCTAGGGTATGGGTGACGTAATTGTGATTAGGTTTTTCTCAATACAAAATTTGTATTCTATTTGATTTTTAAATTTTACTGTTTTTATGTCACGGCAACGATTAACTCTTTTATATGTCGTATTATGCAGCTTGATGTATTTTAACGATATTTAAACAGATTTGGATTTAATGAAATTGCCATGCGCTTTCAGAGTAATTCTAAATACTTTTTCCACAAAAGAACGTAATTATCTCTTTTCACTACTCGCACGCACGAGAAAAGGTATGCTCTATTTGTTAGGCATTATCTGCGACCCAAAAAGTTACTTTGATCGCTCGGCACGAATGTCATTTGCTTTCCCTGCACACACATTCATATTTTTATTTAGGAATTTGTGCTACCGTTTTGTTACACAGACATTATGTCGTGACTTGACGTCCGAGTAATTTCGCGGTTTCTGACAGGGAAACTGTGTTAATTCGGAAGCATAATTAGACAGCTACTTTATCTTCTTCTACAACGACTGTTTTCTCAAAATACATGTAGGCAACGTACGTTTGATTTAAATTAATGAGCTCGATGTAGTTATATGGGTAACTCTATCAACATTAAAGTTACGAAAAAACCGTTTAAATCCTACTGGTCGGTCCACTTTTTAAAACAAATCCAATAGCAGAAATAAATATTTGAAATCTTTTATTGGTGTTATAGCTTATTTATTTCTACAAATACTAATAAAGTCTAAGAAAATTTTAAATAACTTTTTTTCTAAATTGTTTTTCCTAGTTTTGAGTTACAAATTAAAATTACAAAACAAACATGCATTTTTTTTAAATATAAATCATATAGTCGGTTACATCACTTTTTAAAAGATTTTCAAAAATATACAGTTTGCTATATTTATTCTCAAAATAATCTATATTTTGAACATACTACTTAAATTCATGAGACTTAAAAATAATTGTCAGCCACGAATCATAAAACTTACAAGTGGTAGATTAACATAATATAGATATAAATTTAAATAGCAAATAACTATCTACATAACATATTTCATAACAAACGGTAGAAAATTATTTAGCCTAATAAGTATGCTAGCACTGCTTATATGAGCTTCATCAGAGCAAATATGTACCTTGGCCACCGAGATCACCGGACCTCAGTATTCAATATCTTTGTCTGAGCTTGCTTGAAAGAATATATTCAAGAGCAAAAAGCATCAACGTAATGCAGTTGAAGAATTAAGAACACATAATTTTGTATTACTTGGTAGAAAGTTTGGTAAGCTTCCGGTGTAAATACAGTTTAAATTAATTAATTAACAATTACAATAAACAAATTCGGTTTACAACAATGGTACCGAAAGTGCAGCGGTTCAAATTCTGCTCACTGGCACTTTTTTATTATTATTATTTTTTTAATTTACAATTATTTGTCTTAATTTATAAAAGCTAAATATTGTTTCTGTACTTTTCAATTGTTAAAGAAATTGCTAAATTACACAAAATAGTATATTCAATTAAATCTTCATTGAGACATCTTTACATAATAAAATATTGGACAATAAAAAATTCAAATAATAATTATTCAGCTATTTTAAATGAAGTTCTGGATGAAAAATATGCAACTATATACTAAACATTGCCCATTACATTATTTGTATCTGTAAAATCAAAGTTTTCAATAAATATTGAAAAATTCTAGAATACCTTAGAAATTTTTAAAACAGCTGACATATATTTAATTGGAACGTCTAAAATTGTTGATCAGCATAATCTGCGATCCAATAGTTTTGACAAAGCTGAATTATTATTTTTAGTTCTTTATTTTTACGATGTCTCAATGAAGATTTAATTAAATATAATATATTGCATACTTTTTTAAAACACAAAAGCATACAAAAATAATAGTTAGCTCTTATAAAATAAAATAAGGTAATTATAAATTATAAAACAGTAAAAAATGGCGGTTAGCGGAATTCGAACCTCTGCACTTCTGTTGCAGTTGTTTGGTCGCGAGCGTGCAACGCCTGTTTGCTAACTGCGCTATGAACTCACGCATGCGGGCAAGCGTAATTTTAGAGTTATATGCCGAACTGGTTTATTGAAATTGTAAATTAATTAATTTAAACCGTAATGAAACCAGAAGCTCACCAAACTTTCTACCAAGTAATACAAAAATATGCGTTCTTCATCGTTATCACGGTTAAAATTGACGGGGGCATTTCATATACTATACGAGATTTTCAGTTTCCCAATGTATCCGCCTATGTTCGGCGATTTCCCAACAACTACCAACAAACCGAATGATTAGGGGGTTTCCCAAACCATTCTCTCTCTGTGTAGCGTAAACCAACACTGTTGTCACATCGATATTGAGTTTATAGAAGAATCTGAAGCTTCTTTAAAATATAGATATACAACCACGATATATGTCCAGGAATAAATATCGTGATATATATCAATGATATTTATCAGATATATATCAATTGATATACAGGGTGAATAAAAAGTGAGGGACATCGATGCTACAGCCTTAAATAATAACTTTACGAAAAACAGTTTCTAACAAAAGTTTCCTATCAAGTTTTTTGCCACAATTTGGCGTTTTTTAATTTTTTTTTCAATTGTCATATGTTTTAGCTATGACGTCATCGACATTTTTTTTAAATGGCAACCTATACTTTTTATGGCATGACCAGTTAGTGCTTTTTATTCTCAATACAGCCATGTAAAAATATTATACAGTTGCATAATAAAAATTTCAAGAAAAATCACGATAAACATTTATTTTTGTCACTGGCAACATTTTTCATCAGGTACACTTATTGCAAGATAAACAAACGACAATAGTAGGCAATTGTTTGAAAATCGAACAAATGTAAATCTGTAATGTCAATTCGGTGACAGTTAGCATTAATAAGTGATTAAAATTTAGTCTGTGTCCTGTGTTAAATACGAATTTCTAATCATGGTACGTTTAACAGAAACTGAACGTATCGAAATTTTGATGATGATCGGGTACGGTGATAACAAGAGAACTCACGACGATGTGTGCGCTTTATTTAATACTGTACATCCAAATCGTGAACCTGTTACGTGGTCCACTGTAACCAAAATTAATAGAAAATTTAGAGAAACCGGCCACGTCAAAGATTTGGATAAAATTGGCCGTCCAAAAATAGCAGCAGACGATAAAATGTTGGACATTGTGCTTACAGTTTCCGAAAATCCTCATACTTTAACTCTACAATTAGCCCTGGATAATAATGTTAGTAAAGGAACTGTACTGAATATTTTACATACAGAAAAATTTCATCCATATAAGGTTAAACTTGTTCAATAATTATCAGAAGATGATTTTGATAGGAGAATTCAGTTTTGTGAAGAAATGATGGACAGGTGCAATAACGACCCACAGTTTGTGAATTCTATTATCTTCTCTGACGAAGCCACATTTTCTTTAAAGGGAGCTGTAAATCGGCACAATTCCCGTTATTGGTCGCGACATAACCCACATTGGATGGAAGAATTACACACACAGTATCCACAAAAAGTAAACGTGTGGGCGGGAATTATAGGAGACAGACTTCTTGGTCCTTTTTTATTTGATGGCACATTAAATACTGATCGGTATTTGGATTTTTTGAAGTTGGAACTTGTTCCCGCGTTAGCTGTTTTATTTCGAAATGCAGAAAATCCGGACACGCCGAACGATAGAATTTGGTTGCAACAAGATGGTGCTCCACCTCCTTATGGCATTCATGTTTGTCAATATTTAGATGGAATTTTTACAAATAGATGGATAGGAAGAAGAGGACATATTGAGTGGCCAGCGCGATCTCCGGATCTAAACCAGCTTGACTTCTTTTTATGGGACCATCTTAAAAGTGCAGTGATTGATGTTAAATTTGATTTAAAACTAGTTTACTAATTTGTGGACCTACTATTGTCGTTTGTTTATCTTGCAATAAGTGTACCTGATGAAAAATGTTGCCAGTGACAAAAATAAATGTTTATCGTGATTTTTCTTGAAATTTTTATGCAAATGTACGATATTTTTACATGGCTTTATAGAGAATAAAAAGCACTAACTGGTCATGCCATAAAAAGTATAGGTTGCCATTTAAAAAAATGTCGATAACGTCATAGCTAAAACATATGACAATTGAAAAAAAATGAAAAGCGTCAAATTGTGGCAAAAAACTTGATAGAAAACTTTTGTTAAAAACTTTTTTTCGTAAAGTTATTATTTAAGGCTGTAGCATCGATGTTCCTTACTTTTTATTCACCCTGTATATCCTCGAACCCTGAATGAAAGGGCATGTGATTTAAAATGAGTAAATGACTCTGGCTAGCTTGTTATAATAAAATATTTCTCAAGAACTTGCTACTTATTTTCAAGTTTTGTAAGGTACTAAAGGTAGGTATTTTATTCTTCAGTTGATTGTCAAGAATTTAGTATTTTAGAGTGATACGACTTAAAACATTATGCCACAAAATGCTGTTAAGAATAAAAAATTATAAAATTATTTGGCGTGAGAGACTTTGCCCATGTTTTTTTATTCGTTTTCTTAGTAACTATTTTACAGGTTGGCAGTTTCATAGCCGATCTAAGAAACGTAAAAAAGTTTCTCGTCGTTATGCTTCGGCCTTTACAAAAGAAATTATTTACAAGATGAGTATATAACAGTACGATATTACATCAAGGTTCAATAACCAAATTGCATTTTAAAAGGCTGAAAATATAGCGTAACTATTAGTACTTAGCTATCTAAAAGAAAAGAGATTGAATTCCACGGATCTGTGCATTCCGGCGCAAAAACTTCTTCAGTTGGTGTAATATACATTCTTGTAACCGCTTCAATGAAATTTCAGCAGCATTGAAATTCCTTAAATAATTCAACCGTCTTCTGGCCGTTTTTGAAGTTTTAGAAATATTTACAAAATTTTTTTGTTTTGGTTAAATATTTTAAAAATTGTTATTAATGTTTTCTAAAATTTTTATCATTTAAATTTACATATTATACGCTGTGTATTTAGTACTTAACAGAATTAAATTATGTCGTCATACAATGCAGTTCACGTCATACGTAGTTGTGTACATAGTGTACTTTTTTGAACTAAGTTTTATATATTTTTTCCGGTTAAACGTGTTAAGTCGTTGACCTTTCGCAGTTAAAGAGATAAAAATTAAAACACTTTGCTTTAACACACGCAGCTATATTTCTATTCAATTTTGCAGCACGTGTTAGAAAATTGAATTCAGAACCAATAAATTTAGTATAACTATTAAAAGAATATTGTATATTGTTGTAATTATAACTAATCTGCTTTCCTTCACACAATTATTTAATTAAATAAGTTATTGCGTTTGAGGAATCAAAAAGATCAAAGAAAACTTGTCTTTTATGCTTGCTGTTCTTAACATGATTTTAGCATCGTTTTGTTGAAATTATTTGTTTTAAAACACCAGAGAAATGCAATTGGCGTGACCGTATTAGTAATTTTACTGTACTTATTGAAAGCGAATTGTATATTATATTTGTTGTTTAACTATAATGGTAACTAACATTAGTCTAGGAACAATTGGTTGTAACTGGCTGTTCGTTTTCTGTTTTGAAACTAAATTCAGTTTTTTCCAGAAACCTTTAATGTTCGTTTTTGTTTACTGTTTGTGGCAACGATGCTTATGGACAATTTCCCGTATTAAAAAAATACAGAAATATTTAATTAATTTTATTAGTTTGACTTTTAGCATTGACCCGGAATTCTTCTTTGCCGAATCCGGATATTAGCAAACCTACAACCAAGATAATTTTGTCGGTTGGTTAGATACTAACGGAATTATGACACTAGATGTACATTGGCATATTTCGTCTGTTAATAAATACAGATATGTTTCAAATCTAATAGCAGAAACAGAACCCGTGATCTACGCCCCAAGTTTGTTTTGCAACTTCTTTTTAAAAAGTAATAAATAAGTTGTTTCGAATTACTGTGGTGGAACTTTTATTGGTGCAGTCGGTGCATTGCACCGCGGCCCAGGCCTTTGGGGGCCCCGCCGGGCCCCTAAAATTAAAATATCTATTTTTACTTTAGATTTTACATACTATTGTCTCTTTTTTTAATAAGTTAATAAAAACAAGTTTGGTAGATTCTATGAGTATTATTAGGATTATTCGATATGTTTAAGTGAAACAAAATAGGCCCATAATTTATACTTTAAGCACGTCGGAGAGCCCGCGTTAGCGAGTGCTTTAGATAAAGATTTGCTGACTACCGACTTCAAGTTTGCTTGAAAGTTATAGAAATCTGTATATTTTTCAAAACTAAAAAAATATAAAAAAAGTTGTTCCGCCAACGTCACTGTTTCGGAATGCATCTAACGAATGCGTCTTGCTGTATTGTATATTCTCAAATATGCAAAGTCAACGACTAAACTCAACATGCGTAACTACTAAGTATTCAAGTAAATGTTTATTATTTTTTAGTTACATCCCAACGCAGCTAGAGTGACATCACATAATCATTAAAATAAATATACCCATTTTTCTTTCAAATTGGTCCTGTGCATTAGTGTTCTAAATTTTAATTTTCACATTTGAATTTGTAACTTTCGAAATAATTGCCTGTCCTTGATTTGTATTAATGGGGATTGTGTATGATAGGTTCGGTTAGGTTAGGTCCTGCTAAAATACTTTTTTAAAACAGTAATTAGTAATATAGTACCACAGAGTGATAAACTCAGGCGAAATGCTTCCTATAATTAAAATCAACTTCATTTAAGGTAAGTTCGTTTGATCTGCTGATTATATGTAACAAACCAATATTTTAAGATATCTGCCCTCTGGAAATGTCAGCTGGAATGCAATTTGTAAACCTAATTTGAGTTAAATATGAATATCTTTGCGTGCGGCTTCGTTTGCATGGTATGGTAACGAAAAGTTACAAAATACCCGCGCTGTCCCACTTTTATAACTAGTCGCTGTAACTTCCACAAATATTTAAAATTACTTACTTATTTTACCTGTTTAAACATCATAAGTACATAAAATTTGAGGCTTAATCTAACAGGCGATTACTGTATGCCGAAATTACGCTACGCTACTATTTTTTTTGCAATTTAGTAGTGCAGTTGTTAAAATTCTCCCACTGTATATGTTGTTCTGAAATGTTTTTATATTTTAAAATTTAAATAAATGGCAATTTAATTCGTTTGTTAAATGTATTTTTACGATGTAAATAAGCATTTTTATGATCATTTTGTAAGTATTTCCTGATAATGTAATTTATAATGTTACTTACTCACTTGTGATCTTTATTTTCCAGTTTCATTGTCTACATCAATTTAACTGCAAGCAATTATTTTTGGTTTGCAACTTTAGCAACTGTTGAAACTTTCTGGCTTTCAATTGGGAGAAATAGTATATAAATAACAAACTAAATTACTGAAGAATAATTGTATACCGCCAAACCTCATATTTGCTGTTTGTAAATATACACGAGAATTAACGCAGTGGCCTCTTCACCCAAAGTCCTTTTGGATACTGAGATGATACTACAAGCAAAAGCCTAGCAGTTCTAGCACTATGTAAGACCGCGCACGTAGGCAGCCGAAGGTTAAAACACGCCGAAGATCGGTGTCTTTAATGTATATAGATATCGTCAAAGGAACTTGCAGGTTTTGTTACAGTATTTCAAATAAAATGTACAGTGTATCCACTTTTTTGATTTTTATAAAATTTTACTGTTTTCGCGAAATGTTTGTGTGTGTCGTTTTCGAATAAAATATTGCACTTCGTAACTTTTAATTTTTTTTAAACATTTTATACACAGCAGCATTGTGCCCTATAGGGATATTACCATAAAAAAATTGAACCCTATCTGATAATTTGTTTTTGATTAACAAGCCGTTGAAGTGAAATAAATCGCAGTGTGCGCCATTTTAAATCTAGAAAATTGGGGAAAAAGTCTTGGATTTGCCTTAAGGTCTTCTATCCGATTCTGTTTCGAGATTTGAAAATTTTTTTGACGAAAAAGTGCTACCAAAAAAACGTGTCCAACTTCCGCTTTCGATTTCGACCACCCGTTCGATAGTTATGATGCATCACACGGGAAGTTTAATTTCTTTGAAAGAGCGATATTTTCTGAGATAAAAAATAAAAAAGTCTTCTTTTGAACCCTATCGTGAACACAATGTGTAACTTGTCTACTTATTTTGATGTGCTTAAAAACTAGACTAACACTAAGTAATATTTGTTACAGTAATATGACCGCATACATAATTCATTCGCATTTATTTTCTGCGCCCTGCTTTCAAGGTTTTAATCGTGTCAGCTCTACGCGCTTAAAGAATATTAAGAGATGTTTAACACGTACCATTTATTTTGCATAAACGCAAAAGATAAAAATAACAGGGAACAGGAAATAAAATTTTGCCGCGATGCCTAGTGCGCATACACAAATAATTTAAAAACCAAAATGCTGTTGTTATTATACACTTAAAAAACGCAACTGAATTCTAAAACATCTATTTCTTTTGCTGTTTAAATATTTATTACTTCATCTACAACTGTTTTTGTACGAACAGATTACCGTTTTGCCGCTCGCATTGTCACCTATAACAAGTAATGACTAATATCCCTTTACACATCAAAACACCTGTAAGAATAGTTATTTTAAATTTTAACATAACCCAAATATCAGAACGAATTTGTTTTAAATAAATATATTTCTATAGAGGATAGAAACTAAGTATATTAAACAAACAGTTTTGTGGACGTGGTATAATAATACTTTATAAACATTTTTTAAGATGATAACTTCACTCTGTGGTTTTGTCTTTTGTTTTGCTATAATAGCATTTACTGCACCAATTGGATTATTTATGTGTATATGTACGTATATAAATTAAAACTTAGAAATTTACAATTTTCTTTACATGTAGAGGCCGAGAATTTGTTTTTTTCTATAGAGGATGTAAATTTCGATGGTTACGCCAATTTGGAAAATATTATACACGCGATTTACTCATTACAAAAATCGTAAAAGCCATTCTCGTTATGCTTAAACTTGCGTACTAGTTTAAATCAATTTAAACTAAATTATTAATTTAAATTACCGCTAGAGGTAACCGATATATAATCGATTCCAATAAAATAAGGTTTTACGAACCTATCATTAATTCTTTAACTACACGCAATAAACATCTAGGAACCTTGTGAAATTGATAACATTAACCATTAAAATTGTAAAGCTAAGTTTGTGCATTTTTCGGTCTTGAATAAACATGTAGATATCTGTGTGGCTATGTGAATAATAATTTGAAGAAAAATTTTGGAGTAAACTCAACAGAAACAGCAACGAAGCACTTCGACAAGACTTTCTTGTATTTAAAACAATGTTGACTTATAATGTTATAAGCGTTTTGTACCAAGATTGCTACGTCAATATTTAAATGCGCGCAATGCTATGACACGTACTGAAGAATCCCTCATATACAGATTAGACACAGCTTACCATAATAGTTAGAAGATGAAAATTCCAAGTCCTCCTAAGGCTGACGAAATAAAGGAAAAAATGAAATAGAAATTTTAGGCTCATGCGATACAAAGCTACAAAAGTCAGCTTTTGACTTTTATCACGGAATTATACTTTGTTCATCTCTCATCCGTGTTTCGCAATCTACGTCGCCTATTTTTACTTTTATGCTGACTATGTTACAACAGAAAAAAATTATTTTTAGAAATGAAAATCGATTTTTTGATAATTTGGAAAAAGATTCTTCGGGATTAAACTACAACGAAAAAGCTAAAGTGTTAACTTTAAGTAGACTTTCCCATACTAGATATTAATACTTGCCGTATTTGTAAAAGTGTAATGTTTTATAATTATAACGTTGTACAGTTCACCGACTAGTAGATTTCTCTTCTCTCGTTTCACCGTGTGTTAGATTTCTAAGAAAAAAATTTATACAAGCAACCCTACGATGTCGCTAGCCGTACAAGAACAGTAAGAACGGAACCGCCCGCTCTACAGCTGATTAGATGCGCTTTAGATTTTGGACTAAAAATCGATATAAATGGTTTATTTAAAGAGTTATCAAAAATATGCAAGGAATAAAAAATACATTTTTTAATTAAAGCTAACTGATAGGCGTAATTTAAATCACGTAACTGCTAAAACCGCGTTGTTGATATTAAAAAGAATCGATTTTTTTCCTAATTTTTGAGATTTTACAAATTTTGCTGATCTTAATAAAGTACATTAAGAACAGATAAAAGTTTAAAACGAACGGCGTTTACGTTTTTCAATAAATATTTAATCAATTTTAAATTTTTCAAATATTGCTAGAAGGCGTCAGAGTAAAATTTGAGAGGTTACTTAAAAGAAAATTTGTGGTTCATTGCAAGCTCCATCGGTTCAGAAAGTTTAAAAGAAATCATGTGGTCAGTTTTTGAAAAATATTTTTTTGAAAATTTTCAAAATTTTGAAGCGTCATTGCGATCATTCTCGATTTTCGAAATTAGTTTTACTTTATCGTATACTACCCATAAGGGCTCTTAAATAAGTTGTAGTTAATCCCGATCAGACAACTACTTTTTGAGCAAATGGGCGCTAAAGTCTAGTTTTTAAAAAGATGTAGCGGCCGCCATTTTAAAGCTAGAAAGTTTGGTAACAAAGTTTTCAAATTGCCTTAAATTCTACTCTCAGATCCCGTGCTCAAATTTTCAAAATTTAGTTTTGAAAAAAAATGCTGTCAAAAACAGGTCTAACTTCCGTTTCCGGTTATGGATTTTGTTGGATATACCCCTTGATTTAAAATTTCATCATTAGTTCAGTACTTTCGCCTTTAGAGGCGTCACACACCCAACCGCCCACACACTGACATTTTTTATAACCTACTTTTTTGGTTTCTTGAGCCCCAATACGCGCATTTCCGCTAAAATCCTAGATTTCGAACATTTCCATGGAATCAATACTTCCCTATACCGAAGGTATGGGAAAGTAAAAACGGAAAAAAAATTCGTTTTTCAAAATTAGGGAGTAGGGGAAAAATTAACTCCCTTTAACTATTGCTGCACTTTAAAACTAAGTTCTGAATCTAATTTTACTATTACTAATGAGCAATTTAGTTTAAGCAAAAGCATAAAAGGCATTACAGAAGAATTAGTCAGTAGAACAGGAAACAAATTGTAGCTCAGTTCTAGCTCTATTAGTTCATAAAATTTAAAAAAAAAAGTGTTGCCAGTTTTTGAGCTGTGAGTTCCAAAATTTTGATATTTTTTTATTTCACAGCTTTAGTTGTTCTAAAAATTCTAGTAACTTTTACATTATGTACTTTTTAAAGCATTTCCAATATCAAATTTCTTCCCGATCTGATGACTCGTTATTGACTAAATAGGCGTTAAAACTCAAATTTTCAAAAATTTAAACAAGGCGTCGCGTCGCAGAGAAATTTAAAAACTGAGACACAAACTAAATTATAGTTTATTTTAAGCTTACAAAAATTGAAAAAAAATCGTGTTACCAGTTTTTGAGAAATATTTTTTGATAATTTCCAAAATGTTGATAATGTTTTTACTTTATAGCTTTTAAATTTTCCAAAAATTTGGGTGCACAGGAACATTGTGTTCGTATACGGCTGTTACGATAAAAGATTTGAATCTGATCTGTCCACATGTTTTTGAGTAATAAAGCTCTAAAATCAAAATATTCAAAACATTGTAGCGGCCGCCATTTTGAAGCTACAAAGTTAGGAAAAAGCGTTGGATTTGCCTTAAAGTCTTAGGTCGGATTCCGTTTTTAAATTTAAAAAATTTGGAACTTTCGCTTCCTGTTTCGGATTTTTAAAAAACTTAATTTGTCGGTGAACTTTTGATACCTATTCTCCCAAACTCCAAAGCTGAGTGAAATCTGACCATCCTTTCAGTAGTTATGATGCACCAAACACATACATACCCACATACCCAACCACTTACCTACCCAACCACCCACAGACAGACACACATTTTTTTCAAAAAATTGTAGGGGCTGCTGGAGGTCCAAAACCTGTATTTCCGTCAAAGTCGCGAGTTCAAAAATTTCACGAAATCAATACTTCCCTATAAAAAAAGTATAGAAAAATGAAAATAAGCAAAGTATTTAGCATATATTTAAAAGCATTTTTGTGTAAACGTTATAGCGTCAACAATGAGGCCAACAGAGCGCACGACAAGAAACCTCGGATTCCTACATGTCGTGTTAGAAATCGAAAGCTTTTATCAGAAAAATGCAATTTTTTATCTTTGCACCATTTGCTTGGTATGAAAAACACCAAGGCCGAAAACATATTCGTCAAGCAAAAATTGAAGGCAAGGGGAACATGAACCTCCGTAAATATTGCTGCATCTAAAAATTAAATTAAGAATCTTGTTTAGAAATTAAACAGAAATGTTTTGTTGCCACCTGTTTATAAAATAGAGGTGCACTAATTTCCAAACTTCAAAAGTTCAGTGAGAAATTACCGCGTTAGCACACCAACTAAATTGTAGCATCTCCAACTCTAAGAACCAACTTGTGCAATAATTTTTTGAAATATTTATTTTTATTTCAAAATTTTTAAAATGCTAGAAATCTCCTTTTAAAGAAATTGTATTGCCAAATTACATTTCTGTTTGCTTGCTATATGTTCAATGAAAATAATTATTTATAAATGTAAAAAAATCATCTTTAACTGAAATTTATGTGCGGTTACCGACCAGCTATGAGCTAATGCGAGAAACATTGAGATTTATTACATATTGGGAGAATTAAAAAAAATGTTTCATTTAAATTAAACACGCAGAATCCGTGGACTACGCTTCACTTTTTTTAATATTAAAAAAAATATTTACAAATAAGTTGTTTTGAGCTATAAGGCATTTACTGAATGGGGCGCACAGTGTTGTAACTGCGCCAATGCAGCCGATGCAGTTGCACTGGGGCTCAAGTTTCCATTTTTTTATAGTAATAGAAACAAATGCAATTAGAATATGCCTAAATATTCAATACAATTAAAGTATTAAATATTGATTAAATTAGTTAGTGCATTGAACAAATTTTACATTCAACGTTAGTATCATCATGTAAGACCCCCTGCCAACTAACTTTTGAACAATTTGATATTTTACCACAACATTTGGTGTGCTTTAATGGAAAATTAAATACTATTTTTTATCCAATAATTAAATTTTGTATCGTTCAAAATGGCGGCTGGGTCGAGTCACCCCTCATTTAAAGGTCGTTTAGTTCTGAGTCTGATTGTAGGGTTCAAAAAAAAATATTCAGATATAACTCAATTCAAAATTGTTTTGATTGTTTATCCAGTTTTATCATTTGCAGGACAAAATTTTCCCAGAAATATCTTAAGTGGCTGGAAATAATATTGAAAACGTTATGTTCCAACAAGACGGTGCGCCGCCTCATTATTATAGGCCTGTTTCTGACTTTCTCAACGGACATTTTCCTGGAAGATGGATTAGTAGGCGGGGGCTTGTAGAATAGCCGGCTTGCTCTCTGGATTTAACCCCCTTAGATTTTCAGAAACAATTGAAGAACTGGAGCAACGCATTACAGAAGTTTGTAGAAATATTACTCCAGAAACTTATGAAAATGTAAGGCAGGGATTTCATTTTCAACCGACTTTTTATGTACCAAGAAGCGAATGGTGAATATTTCGAACACTTAATTTAATTTCTTTTTGCTTTAATTCTTAATTTTTTTAAATGGACTTCCTTATCTTCGAACATTTGTCATTTTGTTATGGCTAAATATTTTTCTTTGAAACTCTAGTATCAGACCCAGAACTAAAAGACCTTTCAAATGCAGTGTCATTAAAACCTTCTTTCAATTTAAAAAATAAATCAAAATGGCGCCTAACCGCCATTTTGAATGACATAAAATTTAATTATAGGCTAAAAAATAGTATTTAATTTCCCATTAAAGCACACCAAATTTTGTGGTAAAATATCAAGTCGATGCAAGTGTCCCTTATACTTAATGCAGTATGTTGTTTTGTTTCAGTGGCGCACTCATGGAGAGTTTTGCTTTTGCAACAATACTGCATATTATATAAACGATACTTTTCAATATATTACATAATATATATGTAGTCTTAAATTATACTAGTGGTAAATTTGTATAGTGCCCTCACTAATTTCAAAACAATTTTTGTTATTTTTTTTTCTATTAACTAAATTTGCTTTTATTATTATACGAAATACATACTATGAACTTGCCCTGCTCCCTTAATCATAAACCCCAATGCAATTGCATTGGCTGCATTGGAACGAATTAAGTACATGACTCACACAGCTCAGAACAGCTTATTTGTGATTATTTTAAAAAAGATTACCAGGAAAAAAAAACGTGGAACGTAGCCCACGGGTTCTGCTAGTTTAATATAAAGACACTAATTTTAAACTTCATATAAGGAACCACAAATAAACTAATAAAAAAAACTTCAGTCTCGTGTTTCAGATTCGGTTATTTTTTTGATGAAATTTTGATAAACTTGTGCTGCCCTATTTTTTCAAAATTTTACCAACAGGGGAAACGTATGAATGCACCCACCTGTAGAGAGGCATTTTTCAAAACCAATTTTTGGGTTCCTTGAGCAGCGTAACGTGTTTTTCTTTATCTGAAAATTGAAAATTTCTATGAAAATATTTTCTTATACTTGAAGTTAATCAAGAAAAAAAAATCTGAAACTATTATGAAATTATATAGAAAGACGCCATTGAAAGCTTCAAGTTCTTCGACTAACGTTGGTGGTTGAGCTCTGCAATTTTTCCTTTTAATGAGTTACAATATATAAGTCTTTATCTGATCTTTTGAAAAGACGCCGGAAGACTAACAATACCATGTTTCTTTATCTTAATCGTGAATTATAAAAAACTTGAAAATTATTAAATGGTACTACTATTGATACCAATAAGTGGTACGGTTTCTGTAAAAAACTTTTACTAAAAGACTCGTTCAAGAAAGTCACCGTTAATTTTGATGTCGTACAACGGATATAAAAAGGCAATAAGCAACAAGTGTAAAAAGTAACCGATGTTTGGTGAGTATGTAACTTAATCAAGTTCATTTATTGAATATATAAAATCAATACGAACGGAAAAGGTTATTCTAACGGATTTAACATATCCGTAAATTTACATACATCCGTCGTGATACAGATATATTTTTTAGATTGCTACATATCTGTAAAAGGAAATTGTAGGATGCGCACCGTTTGTTTAATAGCATATAATTTTTAAATGTTTACTAATTATTATACCTACATCCTCGGAAGGACAAGTTGAAGTCTTGATGTGCAGTTTCCTTTATTTATATACACACCTACGTATATTATCGATGGCGAGTGAAAAAACATCTGTACTTTACTTTCCTCACCAGTCACATCTTTCAAGTTTCTAATACTTGGAACTTTTTGATGTATTTCATTTAATACTATTTTAAATTTAAATAGGCAATACTTTTAGTTTTATACGGAGAAAACCTATCAAGATATTAAAATTATTTTTTTAATTGACAATTATTCAATTACATTCTACAAGAAATTTTCCTGACTAATCCTTTTCTTCTGCATTTACTGTGCTATTATTTACATATAATTTCTTAGCTAGGATTTTTCATGTACTTCGCAACAGGTAATTGTAATATTTCTTGAGAATTTTGCATACATTTTTTTGTATTTTTTACTATAAGTAACTCAGATTGAAAAAGATAAAGGTAATAACCCAGTATTGTATGTGTGAAATTAATTACAGATTATCTCAGAAATGCGAAGATGCGGGCTATCAGATCCAACTAGTAGCAGATGATCCTTAATCTGTATTTCACGTATGCCAAGGACGACTTAAAAACAGCTTGTACAGTACATTAACAATTTATGGTGGAAATAATATGGCTACAAGCTTCGCAGATCACAAAATTTGCGAAAATCCGACAATTGAGTGCAACTTTTAAAACGAGCTTAATTATTAACATTTGACGTGGAAATTTAATATCAACTAGCAGAACTTGTAGGCTACACCCCCATTTGGAAACTACATACCTGGCGTTAGATGCTCTGATGCTCTATTTTCTCCGCTAAGTCGGTCCTGGGAATGAGAACTGCTACCGGAAAAAAATCTCGTGAAAAAACAGAAAAAAATAAGCCCAAAAAACCTAAAACATTCCGTAAAATCTCTAGAAAAATCATTTCCGAAATATTCCTATGGCAGCCTTAGAAACAATTAATTTCAAAGAAAAGGGGGGAAAAATTTGTTAAATCGTTAAACTTAGCACTTTTTTTTATTTCCAGGGGAGTGCCCTAACGGTGATTTTGGAACTAGTGTAAATACGCACTAAAGAAATCTTGTTAGGCATTTGCATGTATTTTCCAAATGAAATCCGCTCTTATTAATATAAATCGATCAGCTAGAAAAAAAAACTTGTATCTTTTTCAGGGAAAGCTCTTTCTAAATTAAACAGTATTCCACCAGCAAGAAAATACATGTGGTTTTGCTTAGGGATTGTTTTATCTGTGTTTGTTTCCTCCGCGAAACTATTTTCCCGCCTTGTTTGTTCGGGAAATGTTTTTTACTTGAGCATGTCTTTACCGGAGCTTCTTTCAGAAGATGTTTTTCTCAGCGAATTTGTTCTCGGACTTTTTTTGAGGAATGTTCGTCGCTTAGTAAAAATTTCACCACATTGAAAAGTAAAAGAGACATTGGTAATTTCTTTAAGCAAAGAAAATTCTTTTTCGGAAATTAAAAATAAGATCATAGACAGCGCCGATGCATCTGCTTTTAAACAAAAAAAAATAAAGTCGATATTCCAAAGACTTCTTGAAACATTACGTTATAAAACGCTTAATTTGAAAAGCTTTGATTTGGTCATTTTTTATTAATAAGAAAGTTTGGTAGGTATTGGCCAAAAGGTCTTAAATAGCCATTTTTATAGCAAATAACGCACTTAACAAGAATATGTCGGTTTGATCTGATCAGCGGGCGCTTACCTTGCTTTCGTGCAGTAGTCGCTGCTTCTATGATAGAGTTACGGTACGGAAATTACATTCCCGCTCTTTGTTTTTTTAGAGATCTAATACTCGGTAAACTGTACAATGTTATAATTACTAAAAATTACACTTTTGCAAATTCGGCAAGTTTTAATATCTAGTATGCGAAAGTCCACTCGAAGTCCACACTTCAGTGTTTTCAACTTACTACGTCAAATTATTACGTTTGTGAGAAAGATTCGCAGTTTTGCAGGTTAAACTTTTTCAATTGTTTTTAAATATGTGTGAGTACATGATAATGCCTTTGATGATTAAGAAATTCAGAAAATTACTTAGATGATAAGCAGAACCCCAGGTATCCTCTACTATGATACTTAACAGCCTCCTCGGATAAACGGCATAGTAAAAAAAAACAGCCGAGTAAGAAATTTAGTTGCAAATTTGACATATTAATAGGGTAGGTTTTAAATAGCATGTTTTCTTAAAAGCAGTTAGTGGTTAAAAAATAGCTTAAAATGATAGAACTTTGTAAGGGACTGAGAAAGATTGGTCACATTACAGGTTATACTTTAACTAAAAAAGTAACGAAAATTTGCGTTACTTTTACAGGAAATTTGTAGTTCGTTGTTCTTGCTCTACATACGTATTGCAAAGTAACAGTAACGCGTTACTGAACCCGTTACTTAGAGATGTAACGCGTTTCTTCCAATGACTGTAATAAAATAACGCTCAGTATTGATAAAACGGGTTTACGTAATTTAAGCAGTCAACTAAGAAGTCAGTATTAGTGATGTAAAGTTTCATAAAACTTATTTTTTTTTAAGTTTTGTGAAAAGTTTGCCTCATTAATGCCTATTTTAAAAATTGAGCCTATTTTAAAAATTGAAAGTCAATTTTGTGCCCTATTTCAGATGTTGTTTCAACTGAAACTTAGGAAACACAAAATAAATTAAAACAATAGATACCGTTTATTTGTTTTATTACGGAAAGGGGATATTTACAATAAAAAATTTACATTCATACAATTTGCATGGCTAGTAAGCTCTCCTACCCTTGCCGTTTAAATGGATAAAATGTATAAACATTTAATTTACGTATTTACAATTAGGTTACGCCTGTTATAAATGTAATATTTACACTTTCGCCCATTCACAAGGAGACAATACCGTTTACCACACTCAACAACAAGTGCTATAGTGCTAGTGATAAGTGTGCATACAAAAAGTTTGTAAGTGAAAGCTACTGCAAGCTTGCAAGTTTGCATGTGTAGGCCATGGCGAGGGATAACGTAGATGCGCCTGCGCCGACCGACCGCGCACAATTCAGTTATACTTGAGCTAGAGACGCTCAAGGGTTATTTGAAAAGTTTTATAAATTATTCAAGGCTCACAGCACTAGGCAGAATATGTTAAAATAAACCAAAAAATTCAAAAACATATCTTCAAAAATACTGCCACTTATTAATATGTTATTTTAAACATGCTGTATTTGTACACTTAAGCCCTTTTCAGGTAAGTATAGTAAGTAAAAGACAACATAAATCATTTTATGTGCTTTACGAGAATTTTACACTATATTCTTGAAGTAAGCGTAGTCAGCGAAGTATATGATTGCTTGTTGTGAAGAGTTTTCTGAAAAAATAAACACGAGGCGTAGTTGCATGATTATGCATAATAATGATAATAAACGATTACACATGCATTAAATACGAGTTTACGGACGGTCAAGAGCCAACTGCGTTTACGTCAAAACGTTGCTCTTAGGTACTTCCATTTAACTTTTGCATCTACTCACAGCTCAATACAGTTACTGAATTATTTAAACTAGCCGATTCTTGTAAAATAATAAATCAAACTTGTAACGTGTAAGGTGTATATCCAAATGACCACTACGGAAGTTACCGAAAATGCCATTAACAGTTTTTCAGAACACTTTTTTTTTATTGATAACGTATAATAAAGATATACACAATCGTGGGTCCGACTAACAAGTCATGGGAAGAAATTTTAATGGATAGGATCTCAGTTGATTAATGTTATGCAAGGTTTACGTATCTAACAATACACGTTGTGAATTTGTCATATGGCCCTATTCAGGAAATGGCTTTAGAAAGGCTTAACCGTTAAAACTATTATTATTGAAAAATTAAATTTTTGTTCTACAAATCTAACCTACATGTCATGGTTAATAATGATCTCACCCTATCTTGCTGTTTTTTACAAGAGGGAAGAAAATCAAAAATTTCATAATTTTCTCAACATTCATAAACTGGGGAGCGAAGGCGTAGCTTCAAAATCGCGGCAAAATGTTTGTTTATTTTTGCAAAATTATCTTCAACGCCTTTTACTAAAAAAACAAATTGACACATCAGAGTCGAATTTGGTATTCTAGTAGCCTTGGGAGACACAATATTACTATGTACAAAATGCATGAAAACTGCAAAAGAAAGTTTTTGACTTTACATTTTGTAGGCTTATACAGTTAAGGATTAGCTACAATTTGGTTTGTGTTCCAGCCTGATAGTGTTTCTGTGACGCCTTCTATGAATTTTTGAACATTTCGATTTGTCAATGTTAATTTACTTGAAAACTCTGAATTCCTCTTGAAAAGAGCTTTTCGTTACAAATAAGTTCCGTTACTTTCTAACGATAGATTGTTATTAACATTATTAAAGTTTATTTTAATTATAATACTTTGACGGTAATATAATTACGGAATACATATCTCTAAATTGAATAAAAGTTATTCGGCATTCCATTGAAGCCGCACATATAATCTCGAAGTAATAAGTAAGTACATGTTGCACTTCAAATTTTTGTAGAAATTAATTGAATTCACAAATAAGGAAAGTATAAACCTATCACGAACAACAGCATGGACAGCCGTGTGGAAACCTGAGAGGCATCCTGCGTTTAATTACACAATTTGCGTTAATAATTCCATGGTAGAAGCTTGGGTGTTGTTATCATTTACATCCGCATTTCAATTGAAACTGTAAATTGATAATTCGATAAATGAACAAACTTATAGTAAAAGTACTGTATTGGCTGAGTGCATGCATTAATCTGTCAAACGAAGTATCTATAACTTTTTAGTCTCTATGCACCCACTTCAAATTACAATTTCTTTGTCTTTATAGATAAATAGTAATAAACGAACGAAACCCTTGGACTACGCCCCGCGGTTGTATTGTAAATTTCTCAAGAACAATAGTACACTGTTGCAAGATGTTAGACATATTTTTAATGCGTCTAGCAGTACTGTATATTCTCATATATGTCAGCAATTATGGAATCTGTGCAAGGTCCTAAATTAGGGTCATTTTTTGGCAGACCCAACGGAAGTTATAGGTCATGGCGTTTGTGCCAATGTTTGTTTCCTGAAA
Organism: Ctenicera cuprea; assembly: GCA_958336395.1. Lineage (NCBI taxonomy): Eukaryota > Metazoa > Arthropoda > Insecta > Coleoptera > Elateridae > Ctenicera > Ctenicera cuprea. The sequence continues at coordinate 19,576,946 of OY284496.1, forward strand.
TAATGAGCGCTCATATATCTTTCGTTTTCTTCTTTTTCCGTATGTATCAGATCCTGTATGAGAAGGTAGAAGCATAACGTTTGGAATTGTAAAGAAAAAAAGAACATTATGTATTTAGAAACATTTATAGAATGTACGATAAGGTATGAAGTAGCAAAGCTACAACTCACGCAAAAATGAAGGGACTCGGCTAAGCCGGTATCAAACCGCCAAATGGCTTCCAAGTACAAAAATATGAACAGTGTCGTAATAAATGTTAACATTTCCAAATGGGTACAACCTAAACGCTTTTCGTCCTTATTAGAGCTCTTCAGTTAGGTATAGTTTCTATTTGTAAATCCAAGCATCTAAAGCACTTAAGTCGTGCCAACAGTAACAATAACGAAAATAGATGTCAAAGTACCTCGCCGTACATTATATAGATATCTCTAGGGACATCTATCACCGTTACTGTTGGCACGGCTTAAGTTGCTTTAGACGTTTGCATTTACAAATAGGAACTATACCTAATTGAAGAGTCCTAATAAAGACGCAACTCGTCTTAGGTAGTTCTCATTTGTAAATGTTAGCATTTCTTTGCTTTTTATCATGAATTATTAAAAAAAAATGTATTAATTCATTTTTTTAATGTCATGCTTATCTTTTAAAACGTTATAAAACTGCATACAACCCGTTTTAAAATTACATTATTAATAAATGCATGCTTTAAATGTACCAACGTTTAGTTGAGTTTCTCTAGATGGCCCATTGTGTATTATTAAAAATATTCGCCCAGCAAGAGCGCGCGATCCCGGAAGACATAAACAATATTCAAAAATGTGTAATATATTTTTAAAAGATTTATCTTAGAAATTATTATGTTTTGACGTCTGGAAGAAACAGCGCGTCGTGCACTAAGAGATCACATAGTTCAGTTCGCGTAAAGCGCTATTCACGATGACACCGCTTTTGTCTGCTTAACAACCGGACGAGGAATGCAAAAATATGAAACATTTGTTACTAGTTGAGTACTGATCTAACGATTTAAGCCAGTTATACGGACGGAGTTTAATTATGATTTAAAAATTTTCAACTTATTTATGATAGATGGTCATATCATCATTAAGTCGAGTGGTTTTATTATTGCAACGTAAATGTGTGCGTTTGGGTTAATAAAATGTTGAACACCGAGGATATTAATTTGTTTATTTTATAAATGCATGAGCAAAGATCATTCTCAGGCAGGTTGCCCGACAGTTTTTTTGATAATTAGAGTGTTTACTTTTACTGACCCAATTGAAGTAAGCCATAAATTATCACATTAATGCAACAGTAGTACCTGGAACATAATTATTAGCCGAAAACAATCAATAAACAGGGTCGACATGCAAGGAACCGCCGGCGTGTTGTAGTGATACATTTTCCCATAATGTAAGATTTAGCTGTTTTGTTATGGTGAGACAGTTACGGATTTAATGTAGATAGATAGAGAAAAACAATTTTCTAAAGTATAAACATATATTTAGTTTTTTTATTACTAAAATTTGCATTTTTTGTGCCAAAAAAGGATTGTTCTGTACTTTCTTGAAATCTTGGCCAAAATGTGCCAATAAATCGCTTTTCAAGACAACTTTCTATTCTGCTCATCAAACCAATAATTGAAACATAAACTTACTAATTTGTACTTATATATAATTTATAAGCAATAAATATTCTTATGGTTACATCATTATATGATATGCATTATAACAATATAACGGAATAATTTTAATATTTTTTATAACTTAATTTGGTTATTATAGTATGCGCTAACATCTATAGTGGTAATAAATAATAATATTATCGATGCAGTTTAAAAGTTTGTTGTTATATGCACTAATAGACGTGGTATTTTATGTACTATAATTACTTTTTATTATTATTTTCTTCTCTCCTAAAGCATTATTTAGCAACAATATTCTTATTCGGTTTTTGGAAACGCACATTAATGTAATACTCTCACGCAAGTTCGTGCTTACGCTATCTTCAGCAAAATTATGTAAAACATTGTATTTTATTTTAATTAAAAACATGGATAAATTATTCTTAGTAATTGCGTCAAAAAAACGTGCGTATGTTATTAATTCTTGATTTTTTATTATTCAAAATAACCGTTATATACGTACCTAATTGGTATTTGGATTTAATCTTGCTTTTTAATGTTGTTTACATATTTATTATAATGTTTCAATTTTTTGTAAATCTAGGTTATTGTACTGTTACGTTTGTTTTGTAATCTAAAATTTTCGCGACAGATTGGGAACGGTTTGGTAAAGATTATATCTGTGGAACTTTGTACATATTTATTATGTTAATTGGACGGTTAAAATGTTATACTTGGTTTTGTAAGTGTATACGTATAAATACACCACGGAACAAAGCTTGAACTTTTAAACGTGATTGTGGTTTTTAAATTTATTATTTTACCACAAAGAAGGTTAGTAACAAATAAGGTTAACAAAGTTGTCAATAAATTCTTGCGTTTATGATGAACTTTTTTTTGATATAACTGTAGTCTTTTCTTTTCTATTTATAATTTTAACGAACTTCTTCTTTACAACATAATTTTAAAATACTTATTTAAATATAATTAATCGTGCATTATACTCTAGGTGTGCTCATTAATACATTCACCAATGCCATGTAATACATTTGTATTGGTTATGTGATCAATAAAAGTTGAAATTATTCTTATTAATACTTTATTACGAGTTCTCTAAAAAATAACCCAATTAAATTTGGGTTACGCCAGTTAATCCTTTAACTGAATTGCTGCAACGGACTTACCGTTTCATTTTATAATCTAGAAGAAACTAGTAGTAACACTATAAGTTTACAAAAGAAATATTTTGTTTCTTTTATTTTCGTTTTATAGTAGTCTACGGTTGTCTATCTTTACTATGAACTTGTAACACAGGTTTCTTTACACTTAAATTATGACCCAAAATTGTAATTACTTTAATATGTCCGCAGCAATAGATGAAAACTGAACTTTTTACCGCGTTTCAAGTTTAGAATTATTTAAACTACATTCCTCGGCTACAATTTGGGTGCTACCTAAAAATGAAATATATAATATGGAAGCCCTAAAAGAAATGGAATAACAGGGTTAGGTTCTTTTTTAAAACTGAAAAATAATTGGGATTCTTTTTAATATCTTTAGAACTTCTAGCATTCAGCTTTGATTATGACTATTTCGACTATTATTCTGTAGTGCCTTACTTCGAACGAATTTGGGATTTTTGTAAAAATTGTATCTCATAGAAAAAACACCAAAAAATGTGATGCCAACAACTTTTTAGATTTTGGGCTGTTGCAATGAAAAATCAGCTATCAAAATCGTTGCTGTAGTAAAATTTAAGATGATGACCAGCCACTTTTACAACTGTTCGCTGAGTGCTGCACTAATATAAATGAACAAATTAATCGCAGGTATTCGAATTTGCCCTTTGTTCATTATCAATAATACATCAGTAAAACCGTTAGAAGAAATTGATTATAACAAGTTTGCTGTTTATCTTCTGTATTTAGATTGAAGGAAAAATAAGAAGAAGCGTTTATCATTGTCTTTGTCGCTATAATCGTTTCCTCAATTATTACCTTAGAACTTACAAAAAGAGATTATCCTTTTACGGCTACACTAGCAGCATGAGGACAATTCATAACAGACACAGTGTGAAAATAAGAATTTTTCAAAAATTAATATCAAACAAAAATTTCTCGAACTGTGTTTTTTATATTATCAAACCTTTTTATTTGTTCGTAAAAAAATGTTTCTAATTAATTTTAAACATTTTGTGCGATTTAAAAACAATGGTAGAATTTTAATTTTTCCGACAGTTGGTACTAATTATAATAATATAATAAAAAGTGCCCTATTGTGTTATTTTAATTACAATGACAAAATATTTTATGAACAAACAGAAGCAAGCTTGCGAAAATACAAGAATATTTTAACTTAATCAGTCTAAGTTTTCTGATTTATAAGGCAATGTGTAAAAGATCGCATGTTTCTCTCTATTTGAAACGCATCTAGATTTTTTGTTTGACTCCTGACTATTATAAAAATGTAATACGAACATCACTACTTTGTTTTACAAATATCCGTTGCATTTTATGGTTTTTGTTATTTTATTTGAATTTTTTTCGATATTGCAATAAGTGCAGTAACAATAAAATTAATGAATGACTTCTTCCTGTTATCCAGATTTTTATAAACTAGGCACATTGACCTAGGATGATCAATTACAAGCATGCTATCGGGATATCGTATAATGTTCGAAGCTGCGATAGCGTCATGGTCGGTGATGCAATTCTAATTACACACTCGAATTGTAACGTAGTTAAGAATGACTTTGATCAATACGGCGATGGTCTTTATTGTACAGGGTGATTAATAAGTTAACGACTTTATCATCATCAAAGTGTAATGTTTGGCATTAAACAACAGTTATTTGCCCTCTTTGTTATACTCGTGTTAGGGAAACAATTAAACGTGATTATTATAAAATTATGGGTTAAAAACATAATTTTGTTGCCTTTTGGTTCTGCACAACATCAGCTATACATCAGGGTGATCTATCACTTATTACGATCTATTTAATTTTGAAACGGCTTAAGATATAGAAAAAAATATTAATTAAAGTTTTAAGGATAATGTGTTTTTTTAGAAGCATTACAAATACATCAACTAAAAATGTTTTTTTTGTTTTTTTCTCCTTCACCCTACCCTGTATATTGGCTGACAATAAGACAACAAATAAATTATATTTTTGTGCACCTCTGACATCAAAATCGTCAAATATTTCTTGGTTGTTCCTGTAATATTTTGTATAACAAATTTGTAATATGCAACACTAAAACAGTTTTAGCTGCAAGAATTGTATTATTGCTTGATTGCTGCAGATCTTTAACATTACAAATTAAAAAATAATAAAATAAAATAAACCATGCAGAACTAACTTCCATAACTACAGTACACACAAGAAAATGTTAATTAATGTGGTTTATTTAATCGTTTGTTACTTGTAACTTGGTAATATCGAATTTTGTTTCTTTTGTAATAACAAAAGGCTTTAATAAGTGACTCGTATATAACGATCAGCATTTCTGCCGAGGATATTAATTTATAGTCATTCAAAGTTCTAGCTATTACTAAGCTTTGGTACATTGATTTACATACGTTTAAAGCATAATAGAAGTGTGGAGTTTAAGCTTTCAAACAATCCTTAAGACAAAACCCGTTTTAAAAGTTTTTACATTTTTAACTAAGGTTTGGGCGTAATTTCAATTTTTTTTACCACGCCGATTGCTACTTCTAACCCAGATCCCTAATCCCACCATTTCACCAAATCAGACCATCTTCGGGTAGAATAGCAATCCTTATTTGGCAATTTTGGTATTTTTTTTGAGAGATATAGTGTATACATATTATGTACATGGGCGTGCAGAAATCTCACCTGACTGATGTTGGAAGAGATTTTAACCTCAGGTTTCCCCCGTTTGAGATAAAAATCGTGTACTCGGTGGTTCTCCCTGGGTTCTTCGGTGGTTGCGGTCACGTCCTGGGTGGTTGTGTCCAGTAGCGTGGACGCTTCTGTCTGTGTTGTCGTCGTCGTGCCCGTCGTGGCTGAGCTTGATTTGCGCTTGGTAGTGGATGACTGAGTAGATAAGACCACAGTTGTCCAAACTGGAGTTGTATCTGCAGCTCGGGTACTCATCTGCTGCGAGAGGGTTGTTACGTAAGGGGTTGTTAATTTTGTTTTATAAAGCCGTTTATGAGTTGTCAAGCGAGTTTCGCTAGTTTTAGGGGTGCTACTGGATAGGGCCGTTGTGAATGGTTTTGAAGAGAAAGATGTTTTTGTTGTTCCAGGAAAGTAAGTGGCACTGGAAGATCCTCTATCAGGAACTTGCGTTCTGGTAATGGAAGCAGTCCGCAAGGGTAGTAGCGTAGTCATTTTTTCATCTCCGTTTTTTCCTTGTCGTAACCAAGAGAAACTGTTAATTATTTCCCGCGGAAACTTCCAAAACTGACAGTTCACTTGCGCAAGAAACACTACGCTTATCACGATTACAACTGATCGCATTTTGTCGATATAAAGTTAATTCGATTATATACGCGTCTAGAGATAATGGAAATAAAACCCGACTGCACCGGACAGCAGACCAAAGAAAATTAAGAATCTCCGCCGTTGAGGAATTACCGCGCGCCCTTGAGCTTTAGCTTTGCCGGCGGTTGGTGATGGTCTGTGCTGCGGAAGAAGCTTCTTGCACTGTGTATGTTGGAGTCGCTGCTTGCAACCGAATCAGAGCTAACCCACTTCTTCGCCAATCGCGCTGTAATATTCTAGCGCTTTACGGCTAATGCTATTGTCCTAGTATTGCCAAAAGAATACTTCTCAAGGTTGCTCTTGCACGCTTGCTTCTTCATCCACCAAGCGTTTAAGAAAAATGTGCTCATTTGTTATCAGCAACTAACGCTGCAGGCTTTCTCCTTGAAACTCGACAATTTTTGCAGCCTTGTCCTTGGCGTTTGTACTTACCGCACATACCTGCATAATATCTTCAATGTTGGTTTTCTTGATAAGCATATAATTAGTTTAAACCATTGGGTAGAAACGGGTTTGATGTATCTTTTGTTACGATAAAAATACGCACTTGTACATGTTTACAGATATTAAATACGTACTAATTTATTAAAATGCAGCAACAATATAATTAAAAATTAATTTATAAATATTTCATTAAATTGTCGACAATAACAGTCACTGAAATTAAGAAAAAAAGAATGGACGAAGTTCTTTACAGCAACAGAATTAATAAAGAAAAGTAAATAAATTACTTTTTTTTAATATACAGCTTGCTTTCTTCGCTGAATTATTAGAAATATTTTTCAGCAAAAAAATTGAAATTTTGTAACAAACTATGTGTTGTTTAAAAAAATTACCTATAATACAAAGCGTTTAAGGACAACTAATTGCTGCTAACCGATCGCATTAATCTCGTTGTCACCGACTCGCCGTGAAGCGCAACAATAAATTGATTTTCAAGATAACTAGCTTTATAGTTACTAGTTGGTGGTCAAGAAAATTAATTTCCTTATTGCTTGAATCTTTAGTTGGTATTCGAGTGGCAAAATACTGTCGTTGTGTAATGAAGAACTGCTACTTATGCATTCAATTTTTTAAAAAACCAACTAGCGTGTTTGGAGAAAAAATGCAGTATTGAATATTTTATTATGCTTTACTCGTTACGTTTGAGCTAATTAGACCCCAACTAGTTTTGCGGCCAATAGTCTGTGGTAAAATAATGATGGCAATACTTTTGTTTCATAAGCAATTACAGTCATGCAATTTTCTTGCTCTTTTTATTTGTTAATTTTATGATATTTTCTTAGCTCAATTTAAGTTAGCAACAGCAAAGAGCTATGAGGTATACCTAAATATATTTTAAAAAAATTAATCGCTTACCTTTTTCAAGAGAATCCCTCCTCCCCTCTTACCAAGGCTCAGCACACGAAGTGCTATACACGGGTTTACCATACCCTACGCCGAAAAACCCATCTTAGCAGTACCGAGCCAAATCGTTGCTGTTTCAATTTTTTTTTAAATCTGGTTAAGGCTAGGCCCGAACTCGGGTCGATCGAATAGAACCGCCAGCTCTTAACTTACAGATCTACCGCGACCGCTCTATTACTTTTATATAAACTATTCAAAATGTGAATGAATTAAATTTCTGCACTTTCTGTTATACGGAGGTTATTATTCCACTTATGTGCGATCAACAGAGCGGTATTGGAACATCTGAAAATATGAAGTCGTTCGCCTTTACTGTAAAAAAATCTTAAAAACTTTCATAGTAAAATAGATTAGGTTCATATAACTTTGCAATATAAACACACCGTATACAGGGTGTATCTAAAATAGGTACAAATATTTAAACTAATAATAGTTTAGCTCGAGTAGAATCCAGTGGCACTACAGATTTTTCAAAAATGATTTGAGTCTGTTTTTAATTAAAAAAATAAAATTAAATAAAATTTTTAAGAGAACTGGTGAGATTAATAAAAAATACATTTAAACTTTATAAGGTTATTACACAATATGTAAATTAAATCCAATGTAGCAAAAATGTAAAAATGCAGATGATAAGAAATTTTTTGTACATTAACATTTCTTAGTCTTCTCTTCAGTTCTAGTTTTTTTTACTGATAACTGTGTTTGAGCCCAAAGTTGTTTTTCATCCTGCAGTACTCAAACAATTTTTGGTAAAATTTTTCATAACTATTTTCTCGTACCTTTAAGAGTCCCTTTAACAAACAAAGGTTTTTTTTGTTTTAATAATTGTTCTTATTTTTGATACATTTTCTGTATTTTCTGATATGTAAAATTTGTTATTTAAATTAAACTTAATAAATGTTGACGATAAGTGCCGTTAGTTAAGCTTTGAAAGCAATTATATTTGTTTCTTAATAAATACAAATATTTTTGTCATTAAAAGAAAATCACTGTAAAGTTCTAGGCACAGTTAATGCTAGATTGTTAGCAAATCTAAAAACGTGCATATATTCACAGAGGAATAAATGAGAATAGAATTTGAGTTTGCTGGGAAATTATTCCCGGAGTTAGCAGTTGCATAACATTAATCTTCACGCTATACGTTGCTTTATAGTTAATGTATTTGTGTGCTATTAATGACTATACGTTTATTTATGAATGATGTACTACAAAGATGCAATGTTTCAAACCATTCGATGATAATTTACTACAATCCTGTGGATAACTCCTTTTAGTTAAAACCCATCAGGTATTTTTTCTTTATTATAATACGGAACAAAGTTATTAAAATACTCTCTCGTCTTGTAACTGCATAGTCGTGGAATTACTCAGTTATCACTGCAAGTTACTTGCACGTTCTGTATATGTAGACCCACGACCTTAACCGCGAGCTGACGTACCATTTAAATTAACTATTATACATAAATCGCGCCTGGAACGGGTGATATAAATTACATTACTATGCTGCACATAATTCTGATTTATTTTATTTGAAGCCTTAAACTGTTTTGTTTCCCTTTGTCCACGTAACACGTTCTAAATTAACCATTTTAAAAATGTTCACAAGAAACTGAAAACTCCTCTGTAACTTTAGTGGCGTGCGAGTATGAACATTTCAGGATGCGTACGACAAGGACAGCACACAAAAATGTGTTTCTGAAAGTTATGATATTTTTGATACAAACATGCATAAATGCGTTTACCTTTTCTCACGGTCCATTCTCGTACCTACACAAGTTTGTAATCTCTTTAGTTTATTTTAATATTTACTTCAATAATATTAAAAACAACGATTAGTGTATGAAGAAACTACAATTACCAAACATTTTGCTAATAAAAATTTTACTAAATTAACTGTTTTTCTTTAGCAGTAGATAGAGCGTTTTTATGTTTTAACAATTACTTTTTATTGAATTATACTGTCTACATAGTTGGCAACTTTTTCTAATTTACCGTTAAAATATGATTCAAGGCGTATTTAATTTTATTGGATGAACCACTTGATTATATTGTTTGAATGGCTAATTTACAATCTTTTTCTTTCAATAATATATCAATAAGTTGAGTATTATCACCATTCATCATCATCATCATAAATCAGCGTATAATGTTCCATCGTTGGACGAACGCTTCCCCTAAGGGGAATGCAATTTATTTAATAATTGAAAAATTAGCAAAAGTTTTTGTTACTGTCGCTTCTGTTAGTAAAATTTGATTATATATGGCTTCCTTTAATTCTAAGGGGTCAGAAATGTGTTTTTATCTCTACAAAAACAAACAAATACATATCACACAAATACCACCATTCAGTGACCTACAAATTGTGGGCTCGACTAGGTTCCGCTTACTATTAAAACGTGTTTGCTTCAAAACTGTTTACTACAATTTCTAAATGCTTCTGTAGCAACACCACTTTTAGTAATGACGTATAACCCAGCGTCATGTGTTACATCTCGAAACAGCTTACATATTTATTATGTTTGTGGGTTCCAACAATTACGTTTAAATTACGTAGGGTGATTGTGCCCTCGAAGCTCTGATATCGACGGAATTAAGCATTTCAACATGAACAATTTTACATAAAAAGAATCAGAGCCAGCAGATCTCACACTGTTTTGTTTACGGTCAAAAATTTCAACATACATTCGCTCCGCGGCCTAATGAATGAAAATTTTGAGAAAAATGACAACAAAAATGTTTGTACATATTGTATTGGTTGTTTGGTACATATAAATTTTTCAAAACAATAATAAATTGAAATGAAGTTGCGGTGGTGTAGTTTTTAGCATTATTATTTTTGACGTCTGCAACGCGACCCATCAAAAATCCTACGTTACTAGAGCTGGGATTTTTAATTATTTCAAAATCGATTTTTATTAATAGATCAAAATCGATTTTAGAGTAAAAATCAATACGAACAAAATAATCGAAAAAATTTGATAATCGATTCCATTAATCGATTGTAAGAGTCGATTTAGATAATCGATTGTAACAATTTATAATGAATGATTATGAATTGGTGCGTACTATTTTTGCAATTTAACGCGTGTAATATCAACTATAATTTCACAATAGTTTGTTAAAATCAATTTTATTTCATAGGTTGCTTTAAGACCTACGTAGTCATTTCTTAAAAAAGGCTACGTATAAGACTATGCAATAAACCAATTCACATTATTTAACAAGCTTACTTAAATAAACTTCATACTAATTCCGGGACCTTCCACCTGTCTCAACTTTTGTGACGACAAGCACTCAATACGCTGCCTGTTGCGGCGCTGCAGATCTCATTCGCGAGACCGTTTCAGCCGAGAAAACCTTCAAAGCGGCGCGCGGCGCATTTATACTCGAGGAGCGTAACCCACGGATTCTGCTAGTATTAATTAAAGGGGTAGATTAAAAATTAGCTATTCAACTAGTTTATCTGGTATAATTAAAAACGCTTCAATTCCATATTTTACTGACAAATAAGAAACAACTGCTAACATTGTTAACAAAATAAACAAATGCAAAGTAATTTTTAAAACAACTGAAACGTTTTAAAAATTTTGTCCAATGCTAAGAAACAAATACTTTATTAGAGTCTGGTATTTGCCACTTGAATTGTTCCCACTGTAATTGGGTTTATATAGGCCAGACAATAAAAAATTTTGATATTAGATATAAAGAAGACATACGTTTCAAAACTAAAAACCCAGATTAATATACTTACGCTAAACATTTATTAGAATAGAATAGAATCATTTAATTACATCTAATAATATTATAAAATGTTAACACTTTTGTGGCGATCAACGTAAATTAGATATACTGGAAGTATGTGAAATTCACAAATTTTTGAAAAACTGTACCTTTAATGAATAAGCAAAGTCATTTCTTAAATTCACTATTGTTTGAAGTTTTGGAATAAGCAAACCAAGTCATGCGCAGATATATGTAGATAACCAAAAATCAGCTCATTAAATTCTATAGTCCTGCACCAGCTGCTTACTTTTAATCTTGCCTGTGACAATTACGTGTAAACACATCAAAATACGTTTGAGGTTAAATAAATGTCTGTTGAAGTTAATAATTATTATTTTATCTATATTAATAAGAACTTCAACAAAGTTAAGGTTAAACTTATTACTAAAATGAAATTTTATTAATGCAAAATGTGTGTTTGAGTATTAGAACGTTTTTAAAAAAGCTGCTATAGTAGATAAAATGATTATAATTTTTAATATGTTCATTGCCTCATCGCTCATTGGAATTTTTTGTTTTTATAAAAGCGTTATTTAAAATAATTTTGTAGCTTTGTTAATAAAATCTAAGTAGTTATTTTTCTAAGTATTGTACGCATGCTACCTTATACAGGTTGTCTTCAGAATTTTATGACATTACATGCGCTTGTCTTAATGTCCATGAAGTAATTTTCTTTAAGGTTCGTTGTCTGTACAGGTTGAAGGTTCTACCTACTTATTTTTTTTATCCTTACCAACTATTAATAATAAGCTTTGAGTTTTATTCTTCAAAGAAGAACTTTGATAGAAACCGGTTCATAATTTATATTTTGGGAATGGAGGTTAAAATGGTATTGTGTCGAAAATGACTCTGCATTATCTAAGGTGACCCTAATATCAAATTATGAGCGTCTGTAGTTACAAGAGACGGTTTTTTTGTACGCGTCTTTACATAATACTGCGTCTTTACATAATATTTAATGAGCCTGTCCTAAAGGAAATTTTCATGTATCCAGACCGTCATAATTGTGTATAGGAAAATGTGATTTTTCTAAAAATTTGTTTATAACATTCTGAGATACATATTTAAAATTTTTTTTTTGTTACATGTAATGTGTATATCCATGTGTACAGTTTGTCCCTAAAGTTTGGAATAAAAATGTATTTAACATTTACTACCTATTTAAAAAAAAACTTTAATTTCTATTTTTAAATAAACACCTGTAGGTGTTATTTTAACCCCTACCGTTAACCCTCTAAGTCTTAACAACCCCAACTTTAAAATTACAAATAGGAAAATATCCTTTGTTGTAGGGTATGACCCTATGACCCTGGTAGTTAGTGTCCACCGCAAGTGTAGGATAAAAATAAACACTAAAAAGGTGAGCTGTGTAAAAAAATGACGAAAAAGCAATAACTATATTGTCAGTTATATGTTAAGTATTTGTATCTGTGCTCCACCGCATTTGGAAGTAGCAGTACAAGAATGGTTAAATAATGCACAGCATTCAATTTTAGGAAGTGATAATTATCTCTAACTGATTAATGGCAGCGGACCAGTGGCTTGGCCATCTAGATCGCCTGATCTGAATTCCTTAGATTTTTATGTTTGGGAATGTATGAAAAAAAAGGCAGTGACAAGAGACCAGTTACTTTTAAGAATTGAACAAATGTTTAATGAGATGATGCAATATCTATTGCAAATATTTTCCACGACTAACTTCTCGCTTTGACGGCGCCAAAAATGTAACGATAAAAGTCGATTGGCTTTGACTTTTGAAGAGAGTTGTGCAAAACTTGAAACAAGTGTATTTATACTAACATAAAATATAGCAAAATACTAAAATTAAAAGTTTACTCACTCGATATCTGGTACGAGGCGAAATTGAGAATAATATTGCATATCATTTTCACTTCAAAACGACTTAAATATTCTTTTGCTAAAGTTTACTGAATTAAAACTGTATATATCAGTGGGGAGATACAGATCTACCTATCGAATCTATCTATTTATAAAAATTCGTAACTGTCTCACCATAACAACACAACGATCTTTTGCATTGTTTGTGTATGTGTGCGTGTGTGCGCGCGCGTAAAGAACTGAAACCGCTAGCAGAAGTTAGACATTTTCTTAAATAGCATTTTTTCTACAACGGAATCTTTTAATTAAATACGGGAATCTGATAAAAGACTTTAGGAAAAAGTGAATGCTTTTATTGAACGTACTAGCATTAAAAGAATCCTTTTATAAATGAAACATTTTGGCTTGAAAATTTTCAAACAAGTATTGGTTTCTATGAATTTTCTTTAATCAAAAATTTATATTCCTTTATTTAATAAACAGAGGACGATGTACCAATTTTATTTAAGAAAAATTGCTCATCAGTAATAGTAGCATAAGGTTTATACGTTAACTGTTAGGTGTCGTAAAAATAGGAGGGTTAATTGTCTCCTCCCACCCAATTTTTGGCAAATAAATTTGTCCTCTCTTTTTTAGTTTTCTTTAATTCCAACGGAAATCAGCTTTAGAAAAAGTTTATACTACTATTCTAATGTGTAAGCTTCAGTATCACATAGTGCGTTATTATAACATGACTATTATACAGATATGCTCTCGGTACAGTGGTAAGAATAGTGGGATGTTATTGCAGTCAATGTTGGAGCGTGAAATGCTAATATTAAAATGCTTTTGAATAGATTATAGCTGATACGTAACAATATCTAAAGTATTGGAAAGTTCAGGAGAAGTACTTCGCTCAGATTTTGGTAAATTTAAAAAAATAATACTCATCGCGTGCCGCTGGGCTTGCTGTAGCCGGATCCCTTTCAAGTTGAGACAGGTGGAAGGGATCCGGACTCAATATATAGAAACAATTAACAGCAATCGCTATACAATTCTTAAAACTAAGAATTCGATCCGCGGTCCGCTACACTACCTACTTAATTAACTTATTTATTATTAAAACAAATAGAAACAATAACATTGTGGGCATAGCCCACGGGTTCCGCTAGTATATGTTATATATTCACCAGAGTGATGTGTACCAAGGAAAATTGCTTCTTATTCATTCGATAATTGTTTTTATTGTTTCAAGAATCACTGGCGTTTCTTAGAAAATTTGTACTATAAATAAATGGTCTATGCATACCTCCAAGAAGTGGAGTAAACTTGAAAAAAAAAACCACCTTGATAACATAATTATCTTGATCCTGTTTATTATCGCTTGCCATTCCTGTTAACATAAAACATTTAGTTTACGTACATACATATATACATTAAGCTGTGTGATGATTTATAGTAATTATATTATAATGCGTGCATTAGATATCAGTTAAAAATAAATAAATATCACAAAAACGCTAACATTTTCCTGGGAAGGATATTTCAGGTTGTTTACCTACATTCAGATCAGAAGATAAAATAAAACCAATTTCTAAAGTCGTTAAAAATGTCATAAATACCTATTGGTTTTAGAAAAACGGGTTTTCCGATAATATTCGTAAACTATTTTTTGCTCGTTCGTGTTTGTATGAAACATTAAAAACTCATTTTTGATTTTTAGTTTAGGTGTTACCACCGACAATATCGGTTACAAATATTTATTCCAAGATGTTTTTCAATAAGTAAAATGAAAATTCCAGATGGTTATTAACAGCTTCCAATAATATTTACCAATTTGCGACAATTTTCTATGACATACTCGTTGAACTAGGTGATATACTAAATAAAATTTTATGATGCAAATATGTAGTGGTGTTTGTTGTGTTATTGATGCAAATGGTGTGCTATCGTGCGTGAAACTCGGATCTGCTATTTGTATTTTTTAAGTTAGCCGACATTCATAGCCTGAAGAACTCAGCGTGGAAATGCAGTTGAACGTCTCGTATTATTAACATAACACAACATTGTAGAGCAAATAAATATCACAAAAACAGAGAATACCGGATTGTTTCAATTTTTACAACTGTTCACAGGAGGAACCTGCCCATTGTGGTACAGTCCCAAAAATGTCTAAATAAACGAAACCACTGGTTACCGTAAATCAGACGTAAACGCCGACAAATTAATGATAGATTGTGACTGTGTACAGCTATTGCGTCCCATATTAACGGCAAAATTGCGCTTATGAAACTTTTATCTCTGTGTAAGTAGTAATTATGGAACGCATCCTGTTTCTTTCAATATCTTGCCAATTTTAGTAACCAAATGAACCGTGTTAACTATACGATTTGATTTATCTCGAGGCTTTCATTAGATATTTTTTAGGCATTGTTATAGATAAGAAAATATATTAAGTACTGTAAAAAGGATGGTCGAAAAACACATATAATTATATTAAATTAAAAAAAAATATTTTTTGGGCAAAGCACTCCGCCGAAGTTCCTATAATTAAAAACTTTATATTTTATTAATATTTTATATCATTAGCACTTAGTCTAACAGTCACTAGAATAACCTCTCTAAATACTGGTACTATTGTTCTAAAAAATAAACAAATTATTCCGATAGTTCTCAATATTTTTTATTTTCAAAAATTTGTCGGTTATATTATTAAAGTAGAATTTTGAGAATAACCATTTTGACATCAGTGATTAACTCTCTCATATACATTAACTTCATCGAAGTTTTCTATCAGTATGTGCTTTTTTATTTACAAAATTCTATAGTTAAAAAATTATTGCAAAAAAACTATTTTTCGTCCTGTTGACTTTAACACCTCTACTCAACAATGAGTTGCTAGATCAGCATAAATCGTGGTTAGATCAATAACTACAAAGCAACAGAGTATTACTATGTATACGATTTTTTTAAATTAAAAGATAAAAATTGTGCGGAGAAAACATTTTAAAGTTTGAAAGTTTTCGTATGCACAACAAAATTACAATTGAAACAGATAAAACAAGTAAGAACGAAAACACAGAACCAATTAACGGTGGAGTCCGACAAGGGTGCCCACTGTCACCGTCACTTTTTAATATATATATTGACGAAGTCGTGCAATGTTGGCAGGCGGAACTGAACAAACATTTTATAATAAATGGCTCTACTATAGGCACAATATTATTTGCAGATGACCAGATTTTGTTGGCAGACTCATAGGATAATTTACAAAAAGCAATATATAAACTACATAAAACCTCAAAAGAATATAATTTAGAAATTTCCACTTCAAAGACTAAGGTGATAGCCTTTAAAGGCCAAGACCCCATTAGAGCGAAAATCATTATCGACGACACACCAATTGAACAGATCAATTGCTTCAGTTACCTAGGATACCATATCACATATGAAGAACAAATAGATGTCAACAACAAGATAGCTAAATTCAATTATATGTGTGGAACAATAAAAAGATGTCTAAAAAATACAAGGAAAGAAACACGCCTTAAATTCTATAAGGTTATGGCCGTCCCCGTACTACTATACGGATGTGAAAACTGGACGATTACCAAAAACCAAGCAAGAAGAATAGAGACAGCTGAAATGAGATTCTTGAGACACACTGCTGGCTATACAAGAGTGGACCATAAGCGCAATGATGAAATTAGACAAGAACTGGGCATCTTTAATCTAAATGAAAAAATAAATAAATACAGAAGCAATTGGCACGAACACCTCAACAGAATGGACGATTCCCGCATACCGAAACAACTGCTCCATTACCAGCCCACACGTGGAAGAAGGAACGTTGGCGGACAGAAAAAACGCTGGAAAGACCAGCTCTAATCTGTGACACCGGAACAAATCAAACGGTTTAATCCCTGACGATGATGATGAAGTTTTCGTAACATATTTCCTAAGATTTGGCCACACTTTTTTTTATTTTTGATATAATAAAGACAGGGACGGGTTGGATTCTTGATTCTAGATTAGGAATTGAGAAAGTGAGTTACCTCACGCGCACACCACAATAGGTGGCAGCTCTCCAAATTGGGCATCACTCAAGCCATCCAACCTTTCAGATGTACTTGAAGACATTTGCAATTGGAGGTTGCTGATTTCGGCAATGTCAGGCAAAAATCTCTCAATGGTCTCATGGATAATCCGGTTGTTGCGAGAGCTGGACAGTGATATAAGACGTGTTCTGAAGAACTTACAATACTGTTATATGATTGCACAAAACAGGGGATTTAGAAGCACTTGAGTGATTTATCAGCAACCGAAGCATTTGACTATGCACTGTGGAAAGTAGTAAAGAAAATTAATTGACCACAGATGCAATTCCATCTACTAGGTTCCAAAATGGGAGAGTGGACAAGGAAGGTTAACGAAAAAGCGAACGCATTTGCTCAACACATGATCAACACTTTTACACTTTTTCCAACCGTTCTTCTTGAAGACAAAGCGCGGATTCCGAAATTTTTTAAAACCCCATTTGAGATGGACGCAACTAAGTATTTAAAAAGAAAAAAATTTAACAATTATCACAGGCCAACAATTTTTACTTTTTTTTCTGCTGACTATGATCTGACACTTGTTATTTACTAAATTTGATACGCTGATTTTAAAACGCTCACTCATTTTTCTCTATCACGTTTTTGTTGTATAGCAAAATGAAATTTAAAAAAATAAAATCGAAATTCCTAAAAAGTTATTGCAATTTCTTCATTTTCTTTTAAGTAATTCCCCGGCGCCGGGGATATTTATGAACGACCTAAGCAAAATTCGGTACTTCCCCGAAATGAATGATATCGAGGATGTGTTTAAACGACCTATGCGTAATTCGGTACGTTCCCGAGCAGAATATTCCGAGGCTATAAAAGGCTGAAGATGCAGTTTTATGTTATTGTTTATTCGTTATTCGACTAGCGATCAGTTCTAAAGATTCAAGTCGGCAACATGTCTAGTAGACGAAATTGTTTTAGCAGTCCAGATTCTTTTTGCTATATATGTCGAAGCTTCACTGTACCCAGTCAAAGAACGAACATTAGTGATTTTGTGAAGAAAGTGTACTTCGCTTACTTCGACGTAAAACTTGGTGATCAAGACAAGTCTTGGGCTCCACACAAAGTCTGCAGGCCCTGTGTGGAAAATCTACGGCAATGGACCAAAGGAAGGCGAAAGAAACTAGCATTTGGTGTTCCAATGATATGGCGGGAGCCGAAAAGCCACGTAAATTACTGTTATTTTTGCCTTGTCCAGACTTCGGGTTACAATAAAAAAAATAAGAATAAAATGACATACCCAAGTCTTGAATCAGCGATCCGCCCGGTGCCTCATTCAGATGAAATACCAGTACCAGTTTTTAAAGGACTTCCTTCACCCGAGGACGAAGATGTTGGACATAATTATGATATGGATTTTGAAGATGATGCTTCATGCTCTAACTCAGGCCCTCAGTGTTTTAATCAGGAAGAACTGAATGACTTGGTGAGAGATTTGGGCCTTTCAAAAGAGTCGTCAGAACTGCTAGCCTCAAGATTAAATGAAAACAAAATTACTGGAGCACGGTACGAAAATAACATTTTATCGCAACAGGGAACAAGATTTTTTACAATACTTCCGAGTTAAGAGTGGTTTAGTTTATTGTCATGATGTGTCAGGTTTGTTAAACGCAATGGGTGCGACATCTTATGATCGAAATGAGTGGCGCGTGTTTTTGAATAGTTCAAACACAAGTCTAAAGTGTGTATTACTTCACAAGGGAAATTTATGTGGGTCACTTCTCATTGGCCATTCACTTCTCCTAAAGGAAAAGTATGAAGACATTGAAAAAGTTCTAAAGTTAATACAATATGGTGACCATAACTGGATCAGATGTGTAGATAAAATGGTTAGCTTATTACTTGATCAACAAGCAGGGTACACTAAGTATCCCTGTTTCTTGTGTCTGGGATAGTCGGGCTAGGGACAAACATTGGACTCAGAAGGACTGGCCAGTAAGAACATCTTTCAATGTCAAACTTGGTATCATGAAGCAGTATGTAAAAGCTCTAGATAGACAAGGTGACTGCTTTAAGTACATTTGCGAAACGTTTCCAAATCTGTTACAAAAAAATAAAATGTGGCGTTTTTGACGGGCCGCAAATTAGAACTCTGATGAAAGATTTGCATTTCACTAGCTCTATGAACATTATTAAGAAAGATGCATAGAATTCTTTTATGGCGGTTGTTAAAAATTTTCTCGGGAACAAAAAAGACGAAAATTACAAAGATCTTGTTGAAACATTGCTTAAAAATTGTCATTGCCTTGGCTGCAACATGAGCAGAAAACTTCATTTTCTCAACAGTCATCTTGATGAATTTCCTGAAAATCTAGGTCAGGTAAGTGATGAACAAGGTGAACGGTTTCATCAGGACTTAAAAACTTTAGAAGAGCGGTACCAAGGAAGGTAGGACACTCACGCGATGGCCGACTACTGTTGGAGTATTCGAAGAGAATGTCCAAGTATGGAGCACTCTAGGAAATCTAACAAACGAAAATTTCTTCTTTGAAAACCATGGTAATTTACTATTTTTTTTAAATGTTTTTATATTTGTCTGTTAACCTGTTACCTTTTAAAATACATTGTAATATACATACTTAATTCATAAATTTGTTCGATTCGTGTATCATTTGTTTCCTACCCAGTTGTTAGCGATTTATCAAAAATGCGAAGTATGCTTTAGAGCAAAAACTTGACGAGATAGGCAAAACCAATTTGAGTTTTGGATTCAGCGCACATAAATTAGTAAAACAAACAATCTTAGATATGTCAGCAAATTTTGTGTTGGCCTGTAACTTATTTATACTGAACTAACTGTGAAGAAGTTTTAGATCTGGTAATTGGCAAAATCCTGAAAAAAACTTTAAACGATAGAGTAAGGACGATTACAATGATTTATAACGCAATCTTAACGTTAGGATACTTTTCCGTACAAAGAATAATGTTTCAAATTATACGGCTAAGAGACCAAAAGGTATTATTCAGCCGCATTTATAGATATAACCCAAGCCTTCGATAAGGTTTGGCGTACTGGCCTGCCCTACAAGATCAGGCGTTGTCTACCACACACTTATTAAGAAGTATTCAAGTCCTATGTTACGAATTGACATTTTGTCCTGAAATATCGAAAAGCTCTTACATCACCATCGCTTTTCAAAACTTGAGTTCCACAAGGTAATGTACTAGGTCCGGTTTTGTAAGTGATCTACACTGCTGATTTACCAACAACTACGAAGTACTGTTTTTAAAACAATTTTGTGAAGATACAGTAGTTATGGCCTCCCATCGTGACGCAACTATAACTGCAAGAAATCTGCAGAATTATCTGAACCAAGTAAAGAAACGGCCGAAAATATGGCGTATCAGACCCAATGTCCAAGAAATCTGCCCATGCCAATTTTACAACCAAGAGAGACGTGTGTTGTTTTATTTGTTTCTATAGTAATTACGTACCACACAAAGACGAGGTTACGTACTTTGGTATGCATCTCGATAGGCGTTTGACTTCGGTTATACATAAAGATCGAGATCTCAAAACACCAGGGTTAAAGAAAACATTATAGTGTACAGTAGTATAAATACCAAGAGAAAGTTAGATTTCACTCAAACACTCTGGGAGTTGAATTATTATTAGTATAAAGAGTGGAAAGTCAATATAAAACAAAAGTTCACGACCTTTCACGTCCCAACAATGAAAACTTAAGGGTTTAATCAAGAACTTGTCTAGCTTGTAGCTCCGTAGAAAATTTGTCGAGCACTGATGTAAAAGGTGTTTTTTATTTCCAGGCAATCTTTCTCTAGAAACAAAAAATTCTAAAAATGTTCGGATTTTACTACTCTTAAAACAAGCACTCTGTTGCTGTTACAGAAATCCACCATCCCAGCAGAGCAACGATTCAGAACCTAACGCATTCCAGTATATGAGAAGCACTGTTATCTTATGAAGGCACTTTTAGAGCCACAATTATTTTTTAAGCCGGAGAAAGTCAAGGAAAAGTCCATTTTTTATTTACTCTGCGACTTTAAATTTAAATCAAAACCATCAATTTTGACGATTAGTCTTTATAGATATAATAGGAGATTGTACTGTTTTTGTCTTCAACTTGCTATATTGTGAACTATGCTAATTTTAACTCTTTCTGCATTGCGTGTATGGTAGTGCAAACATTTACAGACTATGCCATTAAATTATGAAATATATGCTGAAATCAGTGGCGATGTCCTCACTAGCAAATACGGAAAGCAAACAATATTAGTATAAACAATATTAGTATAATATTCTCTACTTTTTTTAAAGATATAATACCGTTTAAGTTTTACTACAGGAGAACGATGTTTTTATAGAACATTGTGAGTTGCAAAATTTCAAATATGCGCGTCACAGGCGGGCACTGTTAGTTTTAAAACCGAACCGCGGTTATATAAAGAAACAGAATAGAACATACAGAACATAATAGTGAAGCAGAAACAAATGAGCTGCAGTTTTGGCTTGCGTTATTATCAAATGTTTATGTTATTGTAACTCGTCGGAGGGCAAGGTACATTCTATTTTTATTTAAGCCTTTGCGCTATTGTTGTGTGATGAAATTAGAAAAAAAATTAATCGAGTTTAAAAGGAAATCGTAGCAGTTTACTACGAGTTGAAGCTTCAAATAAAAAATACAAATCCTATCTAGTCCTAAATTCCAAATTAATCAATCTGACAAAAAGAACAAAACGGTGTTTTCTAAGTGCGTACAGAAATTTCAGAGAGTTCATACGAACATATGTTTGAAAATGCTTCCTTACGAAGTTGCAGCCCTCTGAAGAAAGAACAGTTTAACAATTTTTTTGTCGACAACTTTCGCAATAGTGGCACTACAATTTTTAAATTTTGTATATGAGCACTACTGATTTATACTAACTTATTTTATGATTTAGATGTGTAGAACTTACCTTGAAAGATTGTACCAAATATTTTCGGATTTTAGGGAAACGCTTGGACCTTCACGGCAACTTGTTTTTTTTTACAAAACCATAAATATCTCAAAAACGGTTAAATATAGCGATTTTTAACAAGTGTACCATTTTTGTGTATGTTTGTACAGAGAATAAGATTTTCTAGACAAAACTTCAAAAATTGTTAAGATCTGAAATATTTAGCGTTCAAAAAAATATTACGCAACCTCCTAAATGAGACACCTCTGGTGAACTTATTTAAACAAAAATTAGTAGAAATACTAAACTAAATCAGTAGTGCTCACATTAAAAATTTTAAAATTTTAGTGCAACTACTGCAAAAGTTGTCGTTAAAAAAGTGATTAGACTGTTTTTTTTAGAGAGCTGTAACTCTGTAAAGAGGAATTTTTGAACATATGTTCATAAAAATGTTTCTTCATGAAATAATCTAAGGAATCACCTCCTGAAGTTTCTATACTTACTTAGTAAGTAAATCTGTGGACTGTCTTTGCGCGTGCAAAGTGAGAATATTCTAATTTTGTTTTATGTTTTTAATTTGTCTGGATTGTAGTGTGTGTCTTTTCGTGCACACTGACCTAAGTTAAAGATATAACATATTTAAGCGGAAAGGCATCATTCAAACCACCGACAATTTTAATTACTCAGCGATTGACCATTTCGTTAATCAGAAATATGGATTTAATTTACAGTACTGTTAATTAAAACGTAAGATTTTTTTGCTTTAAACTTGTGTCGCCTTTCCGTAGTAAACGCCACTAGCTGTCCTAATTGTATACATAATATTATTATATTATTTCTGTAAACGTTTTCATAAAAACATTTTTGTAAGCACCAGCTGAATTAATGTACATTAATCAGTGTTTAATTAATATCGTAAAAAAGTGATCACTCTCGACAATGGATCTGCTGAAACTAAAAAGTGATGCGATAATTTGGTAGATGGTTTTGCCGCAATGTAAAGAACAATGGAAGTGTGATCTCGCAGACAATCACAAATACCAACTGCGCTTTTTAAGTAGATATTTATTAAATCATCAAGCGCCGTACCTTCACACAGCATTTTTTGCTAATCTCAACCAAGAAAAATTTAATTTTAGCAAAATTTAAGCGACTAGATTTGAGCGGCCAACTATTTAACCTACTGCTTTAGTTAATAATTTAGCTGTATGCTAGATTACTGCTTTATAAACATCTACAAAACGTAAAGTGAATTAAATAAAGCTTGCCTTAATTAAAAATTTGTACGGCAAGGCGTGTAAGATTCAATATTGTTTCGATACGGACGGTCTTTAATTAATTCCGAATTACTGTTAGTAGCGATGACATGTAGTTTTTTCCTCGACAAACTTAGAACAATTCGAGCGCGGCAAGAAAGAATCGTTAGCCACAAATTGGCTGTTAGTATGTACGTACCTACATTTCGAGAGGCATAATTTGCTCAAGAAAATAATAAAAAGAGCTCAGCACAAGTCCTAGTTCGCAGCACGTAATTTGTGTCTCGAATGCTGTGATGTACCATAAGTTAGAGCCGCAAACTAACAGCGGGACATTAAGAAAAGAGGAAATAATACAGTTATACGCAATTATAAGCTTATAACTAAGCTAATTTTAATTAGATTATATATAACTGCAAAGTTGTCAATTGCCATTGCTTCTGAAAAACAGCATACCAAAAAACAATTAATATACATAGACTTCGTGGGAAGGTATAGTCATATACTACACTTACTTACCTTTACACTCTACCTATGGCGGGCTCTTTAACGCGCATGGAATAACGACTACCTACAGAATTAGCTGCAATTTTACAAGAAATATCCGGTTTATTATCACTTTTAATAACTAAGACGAGCTTATTGTTGCACAACCTGTGGTTTGCCAAGCATTACTGCAGGTTGTATGATATTGCTTACCTACTCACGTGTATCTGTTCTCCTTTGCACTAACTTCTATAACCATTCAATCAAAACGGCATTTAAAAGAATATAAATTAGCAATTCAAAAAATTTATCCGAATACCCTAACTGCATTCGATACAATTAAATATGCCTTGGTCCCATATTTTGGGGACAAATCAGAAAAAATTGCTAAAATTATAAACCAAACAAATAAATATAAAGTAAGTTTTAAAACAAGTAGAAACATCTTAAACACTTTGTTTAATGCAAAATCAAAAACAGATGATTTGCTAAAATCGGGCATTTACAAATTAAATTGTTCGCATTGTAATTCGGTTTATACAGGCCAGACAATTAGAAATTTTGATATTAGGTATAAAGAACACGTACGTTGTTACAAATACAAACACCCACATAAATCCAATTACGCTAAACACTTACTAGAACACAAACATTCAATGACGTCTAATAACACCATAAAATGTTTACACTTCTGTGATGATAAACGTAAATTAGATATACTAGAAGCTTTTGAAATTCACAAACATTTAAAAACTGTACTAATAATGAATGAGCAAATTGATCTCTAAAATTCTCCTCTATTGAACATTTTGGAATAAGAAATCAAGTCATCTGCAGACGATTACCGAGATCAAGTCACCAAGTTCTATTGCTATAACAACACTAACTGTTTATTTTTTCATATTACCTTTGACAATGGCATGTAAACATGCCAAAATACGTATAAGGTTAAAATAAATAAATATTGTTAAAGTAATTAAGTATTTTATATTCAGATAATCATTAATTAGTTCAATAGTTTTTGAAGACAAAAATATCAATACATTTAAAGTAGTTCTAAAAATTACAGTGAAAATTTAATAACAGTAACTCAAAAATTGGAACAAGCATTTTGCATGGATTTTCATTTTACTTTAAATGTTGTTACTTATTGTATTTGTAAAAGTATATTTGTACGTACAACGTTGTTGCGTTTAACGACTCACTAACTTTTTAAAGATTTCTTTGTTTTAAAGAAACCAGAGACCGAATAGGTAATTTGTCAGTCTAAAATTGGCGAGGAGAGGTATAATTAGCTTTCCTAAATATCTCTGCAGCTAAAAATTAAATTTTTAATCTTATTGAACTATCGCTCGTAAACAATTTAACTTGAAGAGAAATGTGCTATTTTCTTCGGTTTATTAAATAAAAGTAGCAATTTTGTAAATTCGTAGGGGGCGTTATAGTAAAATTAGCAGCTTGAGATACCATTGTAGCTCATCTCTAGTTCTATGGGCCTATAAAGATTAACAAATTCGTGTGGCCAGATTTTGAGCAAATTTTTTTTTAATTTTTCTAAAATCTTGAAAATATATTTTGCTTAAAAATTTTATTTCTACAAATATTTCTCCTAGGACTGTTGTTACAATTTCAAATTTTATCTCTATTGGAAAACTCGCTTTGTAATAATAAGGCGGTGAAGGTTGTACGAAAACGTTAACAGTTAGTGTTGTTATAGCAATAGAACTTGGCGACTTGATCTCGATAATCGTCTGCAAATGACTTGATTTCTTATTCTAAAATGTCCAATAGAGGAGAATTTAAGAGATCAATTTGCTCATTTATTAACGGTACAGTTTTTAAATGTTTGTGAATTTCAAAAGCTTCTAGTATATCTGTTTTACGTTTATCATCACAAAAGTGTAAACATTTTATGGTGTTATTACATGTCATTGAATGATTTTGTTCTAGTAAGTGTTTAGCGTAATTGGATTTATGTGGGTGTTTGTATTTGTAACAACGTACGTGTTCTTTATACCTAATATCAAAATTTGTAATTGTCTGGCCTATATAAACCGAATTACAATGCGAACAATTTAATTTGTGAAAGCCTGATTTTAGCAAATCGTCTGTTTTTGATTTTGCATTAAACAAAGTGTTTAAGATGTTTCTAGTTGTTTTAAAGCTTACTGCATATTTATTTGTTTTGTTTATAATTTTAGCATTTTTTTCTAATTTGTCACCAAAATATGGGATCGAAGCATATTTAATTGTATCGAACGAAGTTAGGGTATTCGGATAAATTTTTTGAATGGCTAATTTATAATCTTTTTCTTTAATTAATGTATCAATAAGTTTAGTATTATAACCATTACTGTATGCAATTTGTTTAATAATTGAAATTTCTCTATTATAATTAATTTCATCTAAAGGGACCGTCAAAGCCCTATGTATCAGGGACCTGTATGCTGCTAATTTATGTGTTTTATGGTGACAAGAATCGTGTGGTATTGTAATGTCTGTTTGTGTAGGTTTTCTATAAACTGAGTACTCAAATTTATTAGTTGAATTAATTTTTATGTTTAAATCTAAAAAGTTAATGGACTTATTTTGTTCAGTTTCTAGTGTAAATTTTATGTTTGGGTGCAAGCTGTTAATAAAAATTAAAAATTCATTAATTAAATTAAATGAACTATTCAAATATGCTAAAATGTCATCAACATAACGAAACCAAAATATAACTTTCTCAGATTGATTTGATTCGAATATTTGATCTTCTAGTTTTTCCATAAATATGTTAGCTAAAAGAGGTGAAATTGGACTTCCCATGGGTAAGCCATCTTTTTGGAAATAAATTTTATTATTAAAAGTAAAATAATTTTGATTGGTGCAAAGTTCAAATAATTGAATCAACTCAGTCCGTTTTATTAACTCAACATTTTTGTTAATAAGAATATTATTTAACAAAGGAATACACTCTTGAGGAGGTATTTGGAAAAACATATTAGTAACATCAAAACTAACTAGCTTGCTTTGTTGTGGTAAATGTAAGTTAGATAACTTTTTGTTTAATTCAGAAGAATTTTTAACTAAATATTTTGGTTTATAATCAAAACTGGTAACTATATTATTTAGTATTTTTGCTAGCATATGGTTGGGTGCATTTATGTATGATACTACTGGTCTAATGGGCATGTTGGGTTTGTGTATTTTTAATAAACCGTATAGTTTTGGTGGTTGTGGATTTGGATTTATTATTTGTCTTTTTTGATAATCTGTTAAACAAACCTGGCAATTTTCTAATGTTTGTTTTAATTATTTTTGATAATTTTTGGTAGGATTACTAGTTAAATGAGTATCTGTATATAAAATACTTAATTTCTTTAACAATATCTATTTATTTTAACCTTATATGTATTTCGGCATGTTTACATGCCATTGTCAAAGGTTATATAAAAAAGTAATCAGTTAGTGTTGTTATAGCAATAGATCTTTGTTACTTATCTTGGTAATCGTCTGCAGATGACTTGATTTCTTATTCCAAAATGTCCAGTAGAGGAGAATTTAAGAGATCAATTTGCTCATTCATTAACGGTACAGTTTTTAAATGTTTGTGAATTTCAAAAGCTTCTAGTATATCTGTTTTACGTTTATCATCACAAAAGTGTAAACATTTTATGGTGTTATTACATGTCATTGAATGATTTTGTTCTAGTAAGTGTTTAACGTAATTGGATTTATGTGGGTGTTTGTATTTGTAACAACGTACGTGTTCTTTATACCTAATATCAAAATTTCTAATTGTCTGGCCTATATAAACGGAATTACAATGCGAACAATTTAATTTGTATATGCCTGATTTTAGCAAATCGTCTGTTTTTGATTTTGCATTAAACAAAGTATTTAAGATGTTCCTAGTTGTTTTAAAGCTTACTTTATATTTATTTGTTTTGTTTATAATTTTAGCAATTTTTTCTGATTTGTCACCGAAATATGGGATCGAAGCATATTTAATTGTATCGAACGAAGTTAGGGTATTCGGATACATTTTTTGAATGGCTAATTACTAGTTAAAGTTTTTAAGTTCGAATTGGTTACGAAATCATTAATTTTTTGTAAGTAAATGTCATTGGGTAATATAACTAACGTGTTTCCTTAACAGAATCAGATTATTTACTGAAATTTTTTCTTTAATTAATTTAAGTAATAAATTATTTTGATTATTTATTTTATTTTTTGAATTATTGGTATTGATTGACATCTCTTTTAATAAATTAGCAATTTGAAATTTTGCATATAGGAAATGTCTTTCTTTAAGAATCAATTCAGAATTGACTGCTAAAATTTCTTTAATATTATTGGTAAATTTTGGAAAAGGGGCAAACTTAAAACCCTTATTTAGGAATTTTATCTGTTGGTCATTGAAATCTGTGTTTGATAAATTTAGAAAACAAGAATGAAAATTTATTATTGTGTCAGGTTTTGTGTGTGGTTGAAGTGCACGTGTGTGTTGTTCTAATCTCGAAAGTTTATTTTTCTGAATTGTGTATTTTTTTAAATTTATTCTACTAACTAATTCTCTAATGTCATTGTCAAATACGTCAAACTCAATTGGGTGTAATTTGTGAATGAGTTCTGTGTAAAGTACCTTTAAATAAATGTGCAAATTGTCTCTAATTCTAAACCATCTTTTTGATTCTTCATTCAACCATCTTTGTTCAGCATTTCTGATTATCTTCTCAGTTATGCTGTTCTTGGTTTTAGTAGAGATATTAATGTAGTTTGGAATGAGCTTCTTTTTCTGACATTGTTGATTAAACCAAACGTTCTGTGTTGCTACACCATGTTTGATCATGATCTTCTTGTACATTTTAGCTTATTCTTCTAACGAAGATGACATCACTTTACTTATAAATTCCAGCTTTACTTCGTTAAAGTCCATATTTAATGAGTATCTGTATATAAAATACTTAATTACTTTAACAATATCTATTTATTTTAACCTTATACCTATTTCGGCATGTTTACATGCCATTGTCAAAGGTTATATGAAAAAATAAACAGTTAGTGTTGTTGTAGCAATAGAACTTGGCGACTTGCTGCAACAACACTAACTGTTTACTTTTTCATATGACCTTTGACAATGGCATGTAAACATGCCGAAATGCTCTCCGAAAATAAGTGTTGGACCACACTGTATAGTTTCCAAGATTCCAATAGTGCGCAAAATTAAATTGGACACCCTGTATGTACATCAAGTTTGAAGCGTAAGACAAGCGTATTCAGTGTTTTAAAAGATGTAATTTTATATTATGCTACGAATTGCTTATAGAAAAAAGTTACCGAGAAAACGTAAATATTTGTTGTTCTTTAAATTTCAAAATTTCTTTTTTGATAAAGAAAAGTAAAAAGAATGTTCTCACTCATAAATGTTTAGGAATTAATACTGTAAAATAATGTTTATCTCTTTATAACAGAAAACGCCTTATCTAGAAATGCGTGAAAGGTGTAGGAGTCCCAGATAAACGAACATTTACGACTAATCTTCAATCTTCATAGCTTAAAGTTTATAGTATCTGGTATTTTAATTTTTAGTTGGCTCATTATACAAAATAAATTGGCGAATCCTAAATTTGCGTGCACTAATTTAAATATTGTTAATGAAGAAATATCTTTTTACTTGAAGTATCTCGAAATAAATCATAGTTTCATGCAGCGGCTACCGTTAGTTTTCTCTAATAAAAACGATTTTGTGCCGTTCTTCTCGGGTGGTTACCTACTACGCCAGATTATGAATGCAATATTTCATTAATTCCTAGCGGTTCACTTTCGGTGTTCATCATTATATAGTTACCACCTTGCTTTTATTTAAATAAAAGAGATTGTATTATTTTACTTGATTACGGTGCAGTTGTTCTTACTGTTAACCTAAACAGTCTAATCCGGACATAGGGCTTTTGTCACTGCAAAACAATAAGATGAAATGTATTTCATTATGCTTATATAGGATTATATACACAAAATTCTCGAAGTACACAGGAATCTAGCTTCTACTTCTATTTCGTTTAAATCGAACTGTATATGTAATTTGTTATACAGTAACTAGTACGTTTTACGGTTAAATAACTCCCGAATCAATTTGATAATTAGAAAGATTTATCATTATTGTAGAGGCGTAATATTAGGTGTCAGTTGTTAGATTATAAAACCATATAAGTTGCTTATTACAGTGCTATTTAGTATAAGTTTTAAATTTATCATTTGCAGCCATTATCAACAATAATCATAACAAAATTATCCATACTAAAACAAGTAGAAATACCAAGTTGAATTTATTGTAATTAAAACAATTCTTAACTTCAACAGGTTTATATTTTAGACGTATACTTTCATTTATGTCATTTTCAGAGACAAGATTAAAAGTAAACAGCTGGTGTTGCTATAGGAGCAATAAATATTCATAACTTGATTTTGGTTTTCTATATCTGCGTCCAGATGACTTGATTTCTTATTCCACAACGTCCAATAATGGTGAATTTAAGAGGTCAATTTTGCTCATTTATTCAAGGTACAGATTTGAAATGTTTGTAAATTTCAAATGCTTCTAGTATATCCAACTTACTCACAAAAGTGTACAAATTTAATAGTGTTACTAGATGTCATTGAATGATTGTGTTCTAATAAGTGTTTAGATAATATCGAAGTTTCTAATTGTTTGTCCTATTTAAACCGAATTACAGTGCGAGCAGTTTAATTTGTAAATGCCTGCTTTCAGTAAATTGGCTGTTTTTTCTGCATTAAACATTAAACAAAGTAAATAATCAAGAGACACCATAATGAGAGTAATTAATTAAATATGAATAAAATAAAAGTCCTTATTTCTCTCAAGCTTTTTTAATATAATATGTAGGAACCGGTTTCGAAGTTTTACAATAAATTCATTTTTTAGGCTGAAGATGAATTTATTGTAAAAATTGGAAACCGGTTCCTACATATTATATTAAAAAAGCTTGAGAGAAATAAGGACTTTTATTTTATTCATATTTAATTAAATAAAGTGTTTAAAATGTTTTTTGTTGTTTTAAAAGTTATTTTACATTTACTTGTTTTGTTTATAATTTTGGCAATTTTTTCTGATTTATTGCCAAAATATGGAATTGACAAATAAATGTAAAATAACTTTTAAAAGAACGGAAGACATTTTAAACACTGTTTAATGCTAAAGAAAAACCAGACAATTTACTAACATCGGGCATTTACAAATTAAATTGCTCGCACTGTAGTTCGCTTTATATAGGACAAAAAAATACTTCTCCTTCTTGCCTTCGTGCTTCGCTATTGAGAATTTTTTCGGAATATTATAATTCCAAACAGAGAATGATTCCAACGATAGGGCCAACGGGTGGTCTAGTGGTTAGAGTCCCAACCTCTAGAACTAGACTCTCAGCGGCAGTAGGTTCGAATCCTCTGCCCGTTGGAAATTTTTCTGAATAAGTTAAATCCGGCGTGTCCATAGACGGTGTGTGTGGTGTGTATGTTGGGTTGCATGTCTTTCAGGGGTGGGGCATGTTACACCGGTGAATAGCGCAAGTCCGCTGAGCCCGGGTAAGGGGGTGGGATGGGAATTATCATTAAATACTTTTTTGTGCTTCCCACAAAATTATATGGATATTAATATATCTTCAGTTTTTGATGGAAGATGTCTCGTTTTTGATGGAAGATGTTCCGCACAATAATGCGGCTGTTCATTTTCCCAGACAAGTTAGAAACTTATTTATGAAAATTTTTAAACTGCTGGATTGGTCGACGTAATTGTGTAAGGTGGCCACTTCGATCACTTGAACCTAACCCGGGCATTTAAAACGTAAGTGAAATAATAACAAAATAAAAAATGCAAATAAATAAATAATGTTTCAACAAGGTTTTTCTCTGTAATCGATAAGTTAAGTACATTTATATGCAGATTTTTTGTCCTGTTTTCGTATGAGCAATCTACTGTATTATTTGTTCACAAATTATGTGACACACCATGTATATTGGAAGCATGGAAAGTAACAAATTATTCGCTAACTCATACCTTTATTTTCTATCTACATAATATGCTAAATACTTCAAATCGGCATATCCAGTATCTTATTAGTCTTTCAATTTGTAATGATTTCCGACGGAACACCGATTTTAGTAACTGTTTATTTTTGAAGCGATTGAATCGTTATAAAGTCATTCTCGTTATATCCAGCTTTATAAAACGGTCTTCAATTATTAACAGTGGTGTTCTGTGTTCGAGTTTTAACAGACCTACTTACGGTTTAGTTTTACGACAAAATTGCATTTGCAAACGACCATTGTAGTCCAAATACGGCCAAATATTTATAATTTCCCACGTATATAAATTAGTGTGAACGGTATAGCAGCAACAGCTATTGGCGATGAGTGCATGTCTTACCAAAGATCACATTGTCCTAGAAATCACGATTTTCTATAGACAAAACACTTTTTTTTAATATTGTTATAAATTGAATTCTACCACAACCTATGTTTTTTGTAAATACAGTTATAGCAAACACTTCCTGGATTATATCGGAAATTTGTTGCCACCACATTTATGGTCACATTTTTTTATTTCCAAGCTCGTAACATAAAACTTTGATTTGATAATGTTTTTGATATTCCGTAGTGACAAAAAGTGCTTATAACGTATTTCACAGCATCATTTCTATAATTGGCATATAGATTCAGTTAATAAACTCATAGTAGTGCGAAAACAGTAACAAAAGAGTGTCATTTAAAGGAATGCCGCTCCCATATCTTAAACATGTCATTTTATATATTGTACCATAAATTTTGCATATTGTATTTATACAGATAGCAAATGGTTAAAAAAAATTTAAAAAAAATCATTTCTATGTTATGTATAATATAAATACATACGAACTAAGAAATGTATCAACCTTAAGCTTTAGTTTTTATTACGTTTTGTTGCAACTAAAATAATACAATAGCAGACTCTAAATTAAGGTATAAAACATTAATATTTGAGTACTGCAAACTGGATGTCTCTCTAAAGTTAAATTGAAATTAGTTACAGTATATAAATATATAGCGAGAAACCGCAATTTTGTACGCTTTGGATTTAACAATGCCTAAAGAAATAAAAATCAGAATTTCTTGGGAAAAGAGACAATCTG